>CM034361.1:98637494-99837494 GCA_019925275.1 Mytilus edulis
GAAAATGTCGAAAAGGGTAAAAAAAAACAGATTCCCTTGTGGCCCTTTTTGGTTTTTTAAACTACCCATTTTGATAATAAACCCGGTTTTTATGCCTACTTTTTTCAGACGCAAGATCGTTTTTTACAATAGAATATTTATTCCATCTTTTTCTGTCAACTTAACTCAATGCATCAGAACATGATTTCTAACGTCCCCATGTATATTGTTTTAAAAGATTAACTGATATGAGTCCCCCCCCCCCCCCGATACATGTAGCTGTTTTTACACATTTTTTTGGTTTGCTGCATTATTGGTATTTACTTCAATCTAGAAAGTACCATAGACGTATAAGTGATTACTTTTTGCAGTGATGAAGGATAGATGTCAAGATGCTCGATATCAGCTACTCAACTTCAAAAATACAAAATATATCTTTTGCAAGTATTACTGCATCTGAAAAATTGAGATAGAGACACTTATTTTTTTTTATGAAAACTAATTGTTCTTGTTAGAACAAGAGAAAAGCGAAAATATTTATGTTTTAACTACTTTGTAAATCAGATGCTATCGTCTCATAAAATACTAACATGAACACATTTCCTTGGTTCTAATTTTCTTCTTGACACTTTCCATACTAAAATTCTGTTATAAAGAATAAACAGATCAATACTATCTTTATTATTACTAAGTTAAAGCACGCAACTGTTATTAGGAATGTTAAGTTAAACTTATTTGTTTCACACGTTTTGAAAAGAAAATAGTGGAAACGTAAGTACCGAGTAGTTGTTTCAGACAAATTTATGACTATTATACATGCTATCGTAACATTGCGCAGGACTTATGTCCTCTTTACTATTAATATATTTAGATCCGGTTTGAGCTTTTCTTAGGTTGTTATCCGTTTGTAACTTGAACACCTAACATCATTCTTGATATACAATAGTAAAGAGTCATTTAATAAGACCGCTATGCTCCAGAGTATAAACAAGCGTCAAAGGTGAAGATTGTAAACAAATGCTGGTCACAGTACGACCTTGAACAATTTGTTTTCGCATTTTTACATATCGTGTGTTATTGTCTGCTTTTTATCATTCATTATGTTATTCGAATGTGTACTGGGTTGTTTTGATAAATAAAAAAATATCATTATAATGATAGCTGTCGATTGATTTTCCGTGACCTTTTAGCAATAACTATTTGGACTTATTGAAAATCGAACAAAATATTTGTTTCTATTTTATTATTTATTTACACTTATATATATATTGCCATGAGCAATAGGTCAGTTATAAATACTCGGCAATTAATGATTAAAACCTCTTAAAAATGAATAAAATTAAATACCGATCCGCTTATGATATAACCTTATACTTTTGTTACATTATATAGTAAACTTATTCTTCCGTAAAGTTTTAAAATGTTTATGTATTATCTCCAATGTTAGTAGACCAAGGCCATCACTTGTAACTTTCTGAGGAATGTAATTATGGAAAATTTTTTTAACTTGTTGATACAGAAAGAATATAACATCATTACAAAGCAAGCTTTGTTTCTGAATCTCTTTTTCTGTTTTGTCAGCTGAGGCGATCCATGTAAGAAAATATAATGGACTTTTACAAAACCTAAATGTTTACACAGTTTTAATCGGATTTACATGTACAGTTCAAATTGTCTTCTTATAGCTCTTATAAAGATGTATTGTAATGAGTAAAAGTTGAAACACGTTATTTCTGCTTAGTCTACCTCGTATTAACAATTCAGCATATATAGGACGACACACATACATATTTTTTTCTTTGTTTTGGGTATGATGTAATTTGGGGGACATGGGAGTTGATATCTGTTACACAGTTTAGCTGTACTTTATATTTTAAGACATTGATAACATTTGTTTGAATGGAGGTGATTAATTATAAACTAACATTTTTTCATGTTAATAAAAATTTGAAATTGAAACAATTAGCATAGAGAAAACAATGTATATGTACTCCACTTGAAAGGTTAAACCAATGCTTTATTGAAGATTCATTGCAATAACTCTCTTAAGTTGTCCGTATGTGATCTGCCTCAAAACAAAATTTCTAACCTCTAACCAAAATTCTATTTCTTTCAGTGGCATTCTACATTTCCAACCCTGTAGAACCTACATCTTGTATTATTTTTTATAACATGTTTCGTTCAGAATATGCACTAAATATTAGCAACTGGCATGGACGTTAAATAAGCAACAATCAATCAATATATTTTAGCTACTCTGTTCTTGAGGAATTTATATTTTAGACAAAAGCTTTTTAAATATTGTGTAAATAGATAAGTCGATTCAATACACGTGAACCTAGATATTTTCATTTAAATCTTTAAACAAAAAGTCATGGATTTTTTATCAAATGTTCAAAAATAGTATCAATCAATTCCGGTTCAGTTAATATATTTCACAACACAGATTTTTTTTTTTAACAATTATCTTTATTAGAGCTAAAAGTATAAACACATTATATGATTAAAAAGTAAAATGACTCCCTAACCTATGGATTATTGAACAAAGTCTATTGTTATCCAAACAATATGAAATATTAGATATTGGAATTAAAAGATCGAATTTCATATTTTAAAATGGCGGATTTAACATTATAATGAATAAGCTGTGACACAAATTTCTCTTTTGGAATGAATATTTTGTTGTTTAGTGACTTCTTCTGGAATATATGTGTTGTAAATCAGTGTACTTTGTTGAAATGTGAAACGATTGGAGTTTTTCCCTTCCTTTTAAGGAGAACAACTCTCAAGTTCATGTCCTTTAAATGTGATATGAATTGATTACCAAACAAATATATAGAGCCGCATTGTATTAGATTATAAAATGTTAGAACACAATACGGACAAAGAAAGTTTCTATTTCAACGAGGAGGATGGGGAGGAAGTGGAAGGAGAGGTAGGAAAACTGACACAGGCTAAATTGTTAGGGAAACGGGGAAATTGGTTAAAAAAAGGGGGGGGTACGGGGTAGGAAATATCTCACAGAAAGTTGCAAGTTTGTTAAAGGGGAGTGTGTGGGAAAATTTGTTAAGGGGGAGGATACGAGAAAATTTGTTAAGGGTGAGGGTACGAGAAAAATTGTTAATTGAGGGGGGAGGTACTAGAAAATTAGTGTAGGTAAAATTTTAATACGGAGAAGTTTTAAAGGTTTGCGATTGGTATATTCGCTTAAATTCTTAGTCGTTCGAAATAAGGTGAAGAGGGTGTGATTGAATTCGTAATTCGGTGGATGAAGAATGACAATTCTATTACTTATAATGAATACCTTTATCTGACAATATTACACTTTTTACTTGCCTTAAATTTACATTTGTATAGCCTTAACGGTCGGTGGCACATAATGAAGAATAAGATGAAACTCAACAACATAAAGTTTGTAACAATGTTGTGTAATGAACTTTACTGTTGAGGAGGTTACCTTCCTCGGTGCTATGGAGTTTGTATAAATAAAACAACACTAATTCAGACTGAGAAGGCTAAGAATTTTCTAGCTGACATTTTTATCTAAGATTTGGTGTATTTCCCTTTCCAATGCGAGTTGATCCTCCGCGTACACAGTGTCGTTCTGTGTCGTTTAATATTTGACTGGTTTTGGAGATAAGGTTTTATGATGGCAGCCAAAGTGTTTCTGTTTGACTCTAACCTCATTGTGTCTTCTAATTACACCTTTACTTATATATAAATATGTTGAATTTTGACCTTTTTATGTATCTATAATTTATAATTTATGAATACCTTTCTTATTTTCCTGTAGCCAAGTTATATGCCTTAATATGTGTATCCTTTCTAGAGGGAGGGTAGAAGGGGTCCTGATCCCGAAATCCCGAGCTTAAAAACACGAAATCCCGAAATCCCGGGCTTTAAAAACCCGAATTCCCGAGGTCCCGAAATTCGAAAAAAGAATTCCTGGATCCCGAAAGGGTCAATCCCGAAATCCCGAGCTTAACAACACCCGATCCCGGAGTCCCGATAAAGGTCCGATCCCCCTCTTTCTAAATTTCTCTGTTGTGGTAATTGCCTTTACGTATATGTCATTTTTACCCTCCACGGATACACGGAGACTACTGTCATATTGCCGTGAGGAGCGATATTTGCGAACTATAATAACATTATTGACAAGGAATTCCCTTTGGCTAGCGACTCGTGTAAGTTTGTCTTTTCTTGGTTGTTTTTCTTTTCTTTTCTTTTCTTTAAATGTTCCTCTTGAATATAAAACATCTGTTCATAAATCTACGGTGTCAATTTTATTAGTGGGGAAACCGTTAAAAATCAGCGTTATTCGGAGAGTAGACCGCAAATAAGTTACTTTACATCCAAAATAGCAACAGTAAGACATTAAGTATCTAATTTAACAAATTGAAGTTTTGAATTGTTTACATTTCTACTTGATCCAGGTGGTCTTCATTTATAGTCTTTGTCTTTGCAAGGTTTGCCGTGCTGAATTGTCATTTCATTTAACAAGTGTACATATGATATAATGGGGATTCGTGCTTTATATCACAAATGACGGATTAGATGGAAAATTTCCTTGACTTTATCATGTAATCCCATACGATATATGATCGTAAAAATTTACAACCTGTTATTACACAATATCGATAGCCTTATTGAACATTATTTACAGAGCGATATCGTTTATATGTTGAGTCATACTATATACAAATGGTCTTCGATAAGAGTGTACAGGACTTTTTCGCACTCTCATTTCGATTTATCCAAAAGTAATCAACAATTTCCTTGTAAATGCCTTTCATAAGAAATTTCTAGTGGAAAATTAAGAAGAGAAATACTTTAAAAGTACTCTTTATAGCTATTTGAATATCATCATAAACTTATGTATTAAAGTCTTCTGAGACCATTTTCCTGATAAGTAGTTACTTCTTTATATATACTATTATGCTTTACAATACGTTTAAAAATACCATTGTAATTGATAATTATTCGAAAACAGATTATGCGTGGTGTAGATTTGCGACTCGTAATGATTTGGTTATACTTTATTCGATATTGAAAGTTTATAGTTTGCTTAATGGGGAAAGGGATGTCACGAGAACTGTTTTAACACCATGAAATTTGTACCAATATCGATTCAGGCTATCTTGATCATGTGTTGTTTTTTGGAAGTTTTTTTCATTGTTTTTCACTCTTGAAGATATATGGACTAGTTAAGGCAATGGGTAGTAAGACAATGTTTAAGCGCTCATGATCCTAATTTAACTCACCAAATTACACGCCTGTACTGAGTCAGGCTTTCTGGACTACGTATTTAATATAAGTGTGGTCTATTGCACTATCTGATAATTTTGTAGTCCTGTTATTTGATTTAAGTATTTCTTTGTATGTATATCTTATATTAGTATATCGAAATCTAAGATCAATTTTTTAATTAGATTGATATTTATGAGAAGAAAGGAAATCAACATGTATTCTTCGATGGTCTTATTTTGGTGTAATCGTGATATTTATGAGAAGAAAGGAAATCAACATGTATTCTTCGATGGTCTTATTTTGGTGTAATCGTAACTATATACAATCAAGTACCTCTTACGTTCTTTGTGTTGATTTCGCACCCTTTCTGTCCCACTACGTATTATACAAATATGCACTGTGCTTCTATGTTTCTATTGTTTGATTAAAATAGATATTCATCATTGTTTCTCATCAATGTTTTCCAATTATAAGGACTATAGAAACAATTATATTATAAATGGCTTTTCCGATATCCGCTCGTATACAATCTCAGTATCCATTCAAGATTGCAATTAATTTTCAGCTTAATTGTTCGATACGTATTAGATCGGTATTGACATATTTCGCTACTAATTGTTTATCGTTTAGAGTACGACTGCACTGTCTTTCCTAAGTTTCAGCAAAGCTATCTCTACGGAGCTGAGTAGTTTTATTAGCCGGTCACGTGGAGAACATAACAAAACAACTACGACTGGTTCAGATATTGGAAACGAATTGTGTTGCAGTCCTTAAGCATGCATTAACAAATCGGGAGGAGAGGGGGCATTTTTCACTGTCACGTAGGCCATGTTTATCTTGTCTAGTCTTAATTTCAAAATACAAAGTTTATCTTATTCTATTAGCAAAGATACAGAACTGTTTGAAATGGTACTATTTTAACAGCCTATCTGTACATTTGTATACAAATTACTATGTTTTTGTTTTAAGATGATACTTAAATTATTGTATTTGTTTATGTTTTGTAGAACGAGGTTGGACAACAGTCACAGCAAATGACATCTGTCAGAGCTGGCCTTCAGAGAGCGTATCTAGACGGATTGGACTTCCTCCGAAACAAGATCCAGGACTCGGAACAGGAAGTGCAAAGTTTGCAACAAAGTTTTTATAGTTCCGAGGAGGCAAAGGGAGATAATTTAACTCAAAAACAGATAGACTATCTGAAACAAGTGAACGACAAGTTGTTAAACGCAAATAATGAATTAAAGCGCAAAAATATAAAGTTAGAAATTATAGATAGTGAAACACGCCTTGTTGGTCTTATCAATAAACTCAGAGAAGCAATGGAATATGACAAAGGTGAAATTACGATGATAACTGAGTTCTGGGAAAATCTCAAAAATACGGTTGATGGTTTTCGTGCCTTAGTTGAAAAATTTCAAAATAGTGTATTAAATCGGTTAAATCAGAGTTGCATTAGCTACAGCAGTGATGATATTAATCTAGAAGTTTCAAACCGTTATACCTTGGATATATCAGATTATATAACGGAATTAGAACGCGAGTTGACAAATACGAGACTACTTCTAAAAAGTTTAGATAGTGGTTTACACCAGGATTTATTCAAAGATTCCGAATTTTCAGAGAAATTACTGGTTGCATGTGATTTGAAAGCTTTTCCTATATTAAGACTTATACCAGATCTAGAAAACAAAATCAGTAATTTATGTGATATTTCTAGAAAATGGTTAAACAGAGATGAAGAATATATGTATGAAGTAAACGATTATATACGGAAAACACGAACAATAACAAAAAGGAGATCAGACGTACTGAAAAATCAAAAAGAAAAGCAAAAGAAAATTGAAAAATCGGTTAAATCAACTCAAATATTACTGCAAAACAACAGGGAAAAACTTCATACTATTGAATCAGAACTGAATCAGTTAGATGAACAAATTGCAGGATACGAACACGTGAAGAAGAGTAAGCATGAAGAAAAGGAACAAAAAGCCAATATGGCAGACTTTCTAAAGCTTACATTGACACAAACGAAGAAAAACTACAGTCTCCAAATCAAGAGACAGAAACTATTAAAACAAGTTCGCGAATTAGAACAACTGCTCATAGCTATTGAGAGGGAATTATCAGATGTTCAAGATAAAAAGGTCGAAAGAGACCAAGCAAAATCATTGCTGACAGAAAAAGTAGAAAATAGTCAAAAATCATATGGTGCTGCAAGAAACGAATTTAGTAAATATTCGGACGAACTTGAAACACTTGAACAGGAAGTTAATATTTTATCAGGTCAGCTGTTACAACTTGAGATTATACAGACTTATAAAACAAGCCCCGAAAACATGGAACAGATATTTGACCGACCACAAACTGTTAAACTGGCACCTTCATTGAGAGAGAAAATTAAAAATAGAAAGCGAAAGGTCGGAACACAGAAAGTAGACTAGTTTCCGTGTCTGGGTGTTTTTTCACTTGTTAAATTGCACTTTAATGTATTCTATGTACCATGACGCATTTCACTGAGATATAGAGTTAAGGAGGATTAATAATCTTTCAATTGACGTCTATCAAATTTTGATAATGCTATAAAGTATCAATATTGTTAGTTATACACCTATTTCATGCCATATCTACGAAACTTTAAAATAAATAGACTAAAAAAAGTTTTCTCTAAAGGGGTCCAACCTAGGGTTATGAATATGTGATTAGCAGTACTGCTAGTTTGAATATCCGATTTACATGTTAATTAAAAGTGCCGATTAAAGCTCTTTTAATGGACGATTGTGTCGGGGATACTATTACTTCATTCCCTGTGGGGTTTAAAACAACCACACATTCCATAAAAGAGAGGTGACGAAAAGTATACAAGGAAAAGTTAAAATCATTAAAAAATTATCTGACCTACATTACACAAATACAGAAGTGATTTAAAAGGTATATAGAGAATTATAATCATTTCATATTTTATTCCGGATAGATTTTTTTTTTATCTATTTACTTTTTCATTTACCTATAGCGCTGCATAAATAAAACACATTCTTAAAAAAAATCTGATAAATAAAAAGGTATTCATTTGATCGATTTTTCAAAAGGTTCTTTTGAAAAGGTCCGACATTTTGTAAATATGGAATACAAATATGTCTCTCTTTTTTAACTGAACCAAGGTGATTTAATTGGCAAATCGCCATGCGTTGTAACTAAAAGCCTTTTGATACTGTACTCAAAAGCCAAATATTTTTATTTCAAATTGAAATTTTATCTTTTGGAAATCTTTAATTGTGTACTCTGTATTTAAGTTTAGTTTATGTTTAAATACACCTTGCCTCCCTGGAAACGATGATAATCGCCATTAACGGAAATCTTGGCCGGTAATCCCCTTCCTTAAACATGTTAAACAAATATCCACATAGAAAAAGTCAAATATAACAAGAAATTATAAAACGTCAACGACTGCTGAATATTATTTTAGGACTGTCCACGTAAATTCATACAAAAAGCAAGTCAGTCAACAATAAGGCTGCAAAATTATTTCTTCAATTCTTTTGAGCATTACCTTTGAAGTTGTACACCAGATAAAGTTGTAAATTTCAAGGCCTGGAATTCCTGTTTTGATTTTTTTTTATAACGTTATAGTTATGTTTTAAAATGAAACCGTGTAAATTCTTAAAAGAAACTTTAAAAAAATAGTTGATAATAAATTTCTTTGTATATAGTAGACGTCGACTGCTACAAAACGTCCCAAGGAATTCTCTTTCAAATCTAACATGCTTATGTCATCAAGAAAATAGATAATTCATGATAGAGGATTTTATTTTATTTACTTGAATGTATTGTTAAACATATTTTGTAGATAAGAGACAAACAGGTATGTCACCCTGTGGTTATATCATAGTATTGATCTTTATGTTTTTATGTTTACAAAAGCGTCTTTCAACACAATATTTTGTAATTTTTCACTTGGATAGTTAAATTGTCAAATTGAAAGTGATTTAAGACAGATTTGTGAATAGTTGAATCAAGTATGGTCAGAAACATAATTTTTACCCCTGCCCCCTAGTATCATTGGAAAGGAAAATACGTTAGCATCTGCATTTAAGACGGTATATAAAGTCAATGACAGATGTTTTTTTCCATCTGTTTATTAGACAAGATGCCAAGTTACTTGTCTTTTTTTGTTTTGGCGTTAAAACACATGTCATGGAGGTGTTAAAAATATAACGATTTTTTTTCACACAAGTTGTTTTAATACTAAGTATATGAATTCTTAAAATTAACACCCCGGGTGTTTGACAAAATAGAGTCAATATTTGTTGCTATTTCTGATTTTCACCTGCGACAAAACTCCATAACTACGAGATAGAGAGAAAGTAACGATGCACAGAAAATATTTGGACTAATTCAAAATATAAGATATGCAAGCATTTTTCATAATCAAACTAACTCTATCAGATCTCTAATTGACATTTTTGTTGACCTCATTTTAGCCTAATCGGAAAATAGACAAGTTGTCAAAAGTTAAATATGATAATGAAAAATCCCAATAATTCAAATTCAATAGGTATATAACATTTATCTTACTTAGTATTAGATATTTGTCCGGCTTTTGATACTATCTTGAAGTCAAGTACAATCCATGATGTATTTTGTTCTACGATGACACGAAAGAATGAATGGAAGAATTATGACTCTTCTATGTGATATGATTGTTGTAGTAAGGCATCACTATGACTGTTCTTTGTTATATGAATTTTTGTAAGGCATCACTACGACTGTTCTTGTGATTTGGCTGTTGTAGTAAGAGTTGTTTTATGTGATATGACTGTGGTAGATTTGTGTATTTTGTACATGTTTACGTCAATATTATGTGATTCCGTGTATGCCAAAAGATACGCAAAATAAATTTGTTAAAAATTATCAAGGTCTTGTTATATAAATAGTTGTATTACACGACGTTTGGAAATACCATTGAAACTTCATAATCTGATAAAATTTCATTGCTCGTATTTTAGATGGCGCCTGTGTTTAAGATTTCTATATGTAGACAATTTTTGAAAACAAAACTTGTTTCAAACTAACATGGAAAAAAACCAGGATGAAAAGAATACGAGCTTCCCTGTAAGAAGATGATTTTTAACTTGCAATGGTATTTTTAAACAAAGGGTATTTCGTTATTTATAAAATATTATTGTTTGTTTACACGATGTTTGAACTTTGGCCAGAATTTAAAAAGCCGAAGTTGTTCTATGTTTATCATGAGACAACATCAAATAAAAAAACTAATCAAACCGACTTTAGATATCTTACAAACATACTTGTCATAATTGATAATAACTAGAGACAAAATTTTGGGATTGTCCCTTTAACAACATGACTCATTCGAAAGGGAGTTTATATATCTCACAATATACTGCATCTCCAACGTCTATAAAACTAGAACTCTACATTATTAAGCATGATTTCATTTCAAATTAACAACTATAAATACTTAATTGCTATACTAGAAAAAAAAAACATATGATATGATATCTTAAGCACGATACATTTTATTAAAATTTTATTTTTACTGAAAAACCTGCAGCAGACGATACATGTTTATTGAATAAGCTTCCGCAGAAATACATGCTTGTTGAATGATCTTACCAGATGCGTCAGATATTCGCACATGTAGGGGTTTGGAAAGCCAAAATATAAAACGTTTCAAGAGCGAGGGCATTATAATCACTTAACCATACACCAATACTGCCTAAGGGCAACTTTACCCGAAGGAATTTAACCATACACCAATACTGCCTAAGGGCAACTTTACCCGTAGGAGTTTAACCATACACCAATGCTGCCTTATGGCAGCTTTACCCGTAGGAGTTTAACCATACACCAATACTGCATTAGGGCAACTTTACCCGTAGGAGTTTAACCATACACCAATACTGCCTTAGAGCAACTTTACCCGTAGGGGTTGCACTTTTGTACAATTTCATGATTTGTGCACTGAAAATAACGGAAACAAGTTATGATTTTGAGAAAAGTTTGCAGAGATTTATGGAGAGTTGTCTCATTGGCACTCATATCAGATCTTCTTATATCTATTCCATTTTTTTTTGATCGACATGAACTATATATTGTAGAATTACTTTTATAGGACAAAGTATTTGAATATAACTGCAACACGAAACTCGTCAAAAATGTCGATCTTCAGTTCCAGAAAGACCATTACAAACAATATATATATATATATATTTGAAGGAAAAGTAAATAGCATGAAACATGTGAAACATACAACATACACACAGTCACTGACTCACATAGCTGGTAATGTATATTCATTGGACTTACCGTGTTTTATTGAGATTGTTCCTATTAATAGCGAAACGCATACTGCTGGATTTTAATATAAATAACGATTTAACGATGTTTTCAAAAGGGAACAATTACTAATCTATCATCTCGTACCATATTTTCATTCTAAAAATCATGTCGGAATATATAAGCGAGAAGAAACCCCCATTAAACTATGATTCTAATAGATAGAGTTGATAAAAAGAAGCAAAAAACTCAGACACGCACACGCTAAGTGGGCATCTGGGTAATTACTGGAGTGTCTTAAGTGATAAGCTTCTTGTCTATACATATATTTTGAGATTGTACTAGGATATGCTTATGGCGTTGTGACACTAAATCCATTGTAGTTGTATACTGATTGAAGAAGACATGGTATATTTATAAGCAAATAACGGCCGTTACACTAAGGCATCAAAACTGCAATTACTCGCAGAACTATTTTTTTGCCTTCTGTATTTTTCGTATTTTGTTCATGCGATACTGCCATTATCTCAAAAAAGTTGGTGTATCAACTCACTAGCGTTATGTTTATGTGTTGTCTTAGATTTAACTATATTTACGACATAGCAACACAAATGTATGATCTTATTACGAAACCAATAATATACTAGTATTATGATGGTACAAGTTTCTTCATGTAATATGCAAAAGTAAAATATATTATACGCTTTTAATCCACTACCACTATGATACCTTAATTTATGAAAATGTATCTATCATGTACATTTCGTCTCAGTGGGGTATTAATTGATATTTTTTTTAATTTATTATTCTTGACAATATACCATTTCAATAGCATATGCTTGTTTTACTTATTAATCATTTGGTGGTCCTGTCAGAATTTAAAGATCTTTGTTGGAGCTTAATCACAGAGGAAGACCGCGACCGTATAATGACCTTTTTGAATATTGTCTTGTTAGTGAAGTTGGATGTCGCCAGCAGTTAACAATAGTTAATTAAACTACATAAGACCCATGCAGAAGCTGAATAAGATGCATGCAGAGTTTTCAAAAAAAAAAAAAGTTAAAAATCTTACCCATCACTGTAAAATTTGCATGCTTTGTAGCGTTGACTCGTTATAATTATAATTTCAGTTATTCTTCATTGTACATATAGCACGTTTGAACGAACATTGCATTACAAATAGACAATTCAATATTGAAAAAAAATCTGTGAGTAATATCAATCCATAAGAGATTTCATTTAATCATTGACATAGCATAATTTCTTCGGACAAATCAATACGACTTTTTATATATTGGTTATAAATCATTAGTAATTAGCACAGATTCTCTTCACACACGTCTATACAGGAAACTATAAGCACAGTATTCAAAGAATTGACCAAGTTCTTATGGGAAAATGACACAGTTTCTGATTCTCTTCGGTGAAATTGTTTGGTATGTTTATCGGTCAATAGAATATAATTTCTATGATCTTATGCAAGTACTCATGATACCTGACACGTACGATTTTGTGTAGTTTTACAAAATAAAACATAAGTGAACATGAATGAAGTCTAGATGGTCCAGATTGCGGATTGATGTAGCACGATGGATGCTTCACGTTCAATGACAAATAGTACAGGTATATTCCGAACGATTACATGCCTAGGAGATATTAATATACCCTGTTTTGTAGCAAACTTCCCGCTTTTTTGCTTGCTCAAGAGCAAGACATTTTACCTTAATAATACAAACCCATTATTATGACAGGTCTTTACTGTAAACCTTAAATGCCACATGCTTAGCGGAGAACTAACAAATATCCATTATAAAATATTGGTTTCACCTAATCGGGGATTAAATTCAAATGACAACCTCTCGCACTAGAAGTCAGCTTGCAACTACGACACCGTTGGTGGCTGCAGTATTTTAAAGTCGGAGAAATACATTAATTGTTCTTCAAAATTCCCTACAAGCATCATTTGCAAAAAAACTCTGTAGCATCGTCGATGGTGAAAAGACATTTCCTGTTGCGACTTCATTCTTATCAATATGTTAAGACTTGTGGAGAGATATAGAGTTTGACTTAAAAAAAGATTCAAAGAACAAACGTGCGATCACATTTAAGGTTCAAGGAAAGCATATGCAATAAACCACATCTTATTTTAAAATAACGAAAGTTCAGTAAATTTAAGAGAAAAAAATGCTTTCACACATTTTAGTTTTAGTTCACGAACGTGCAGTCACATTCAAGGTTCAAAGAAGGAACATGAAATCCCATTTAAGATAAAAAAAAAAAAAAAAATCATTTAAAAATCCAATCATTTAAGGTCCAAAGAAGTAACGAAACGTACAATGTCAATATCATTTAAGGTTCAATGAACGAAAAAAAAAACTCGTCGTAGATACCATTTTGTAAACGACAATTAAAAGACTAACAATGAAAAAGTTAAACAGGTAAAAAAAGAACGATGTTAAAAAAACAACGTGTAATCACACTTAAGGTTCAAGAATGGAACTATAAATGCCATTCAAGGAAAAAGAATGACAACATATGATTAAATCGACGGCATAAGGGAGGTAATTATATTTTGACTGGATCGACGCTAGTAGGACAAGTGAAATTACTTCCCATTAACAAATCAAACAGAAATATGGAAATCCACAGAAAACAATATACGATGTAAATTTGCATCCTGTATGTTTCTTTCTCATCTTTTAAAATTGCATTTTGGTTAATTCAAAATAATCTTGGGTAATATAGTTTTTAGTTTTTTAGATAGGGTGTCTTTTATAAACAACTTCAATTTATTGTAAATGATAGCGGGTAACTGTAGTTAGAATATACGGAATTTACATAGTACATGATATTCGAAAAGTGTTAAACGTAATGTGTTAGGTTGGGGGGATACAAATTGGCTGCAAATTAAAACCATTTTATACTGCAGTCGGTAATTGATGTAAGTAAATATTTTTAATACTATCTTCATTGCAAAATTACACCCATAAGGGTCAAGCACTACAATCAAACAATTTTATACAATACCATGTAATACAATGTTATACAATACAAAATATAGGATAATAGAACATGATAGAGTTCAATTATAAAGTTATGTAAAAAACACCTTCATAAGCTTGTCTGACATGGGTCTGACTCCCTCAGTTCTAATATATATATGTATAGACTATAGACTCATATATATATTTAGCTGATCTGTAACAATAACATCTTCATGCCTTATATATCATGTACTGTAGTACGCCGCTAGATTAAAACTGACGTGGAAAGGTAACACATGGCCAGCGAAAGGTCTTTTTTTGAGAGCCCAGGTGGTCGTGTGGTCTAGCGGGACGGCTGCAGTGCAGGCGATTTGGTGTCACGATATCACAGTAGCATGGGTTCGAATCCCGGCGAGGGAAGAACCAAAAATTTGCGAAAGCAAATTTACAGATCTAACATTGTTGGGTTGATGTTTAGACGATTATATATATATATATGAGTCTGAAAGATTGTGTAACAATACCGATAAATAGATGGAAAACAAAACACTAAAAAGTGTTGAATATCATTGCACAAAGATGGAAAAACTGAACAGATGATATAAATTATACAATAATTGCAAATATTTCGGCTCAACAAATGGCCTTCTTCGGTGACAAAAGTTTTAACAATAATAAGATATAATGTATAAGGTGTAAACATAGATCACTAATAATACAGGTAAGTTTTGGTCGATTGATTTTAATCCAAAATCCTGAATATAATAATATAAACACTAGACTGTAGATTTAATTATTTCTTTCTATTGATTCCATCTGGATGGAGGACACCCAGTGTTTTTATCCAAAACCACTCCCGATTTTCTCTTTGCCTATTTTGCCATGTACAATCCTGTTCGATCACAAGGATCTTCATGTGATCAAAATCTTTCAGATTGTGATCTGGTAACCTGAAATGTTGGCTGACAGGAATATACGGTTTTTTTGTGAGGTCACTCCTGTGGCCATTGTGGCGTTTGTGAAATGGCTGCATAGATTCACCAACATATTGGAGACCACATCTAGGACACTCAAGAACGTAAATCACGTTTGAGCTTTTGCAGTTGACATTGCAGAAGATCTTGTATGTCTTTTCTGTGGTCTTACTGTGAAATGTTGATGAATGCTGCAATTGATTGCAACATTTGCAGCGCTTATCCCCACAAGGCTGACAATTACCTACAGTATGGTTAGGTTTGGAAAGGTCAGCACGGACAAGTATATTTCTCGGGCTATTAGGTTGTTTGAAGGCAATCATGGGAGGCTCAGGAAAGATTTTGGATAACTTCGAGTGTTTCTCGATTGCTGTCCAATGATCACGAATGGTCTTGAAACTATTTCTCAGGCATGGATGGTAGGTGAGCACACATGGGATTCTTTTACTTTTCTGTTTATCTTTGTAAGTTAGCAGACTGCTTCTGGGATGGATTCCGCTTTTCGAAAACTATTTTTGATGTTTTTGTGTTTATATCCCCTTCTTTTCAAATGTCCTTTAAGCTGCCCCAGACGTTGTTTTGCAGTGTCTTCAGAGGAGCAGATTCGCCTTATTCTGAGAGCTTGGCTGTATGGAATGCTCTTCGTGCAGTGTGGAGGATGGCAACTTTCAGGCGACAAGTATTGATGAGTATCTGTAGGTTTAGAGTATATATCTGTGTTTATTATACCTACAGAGAGGGTGCTAGATGTATCAAGGAAGTTTATGGTGGAATTAGATGTTTCATGGGTGAATTTGATGGTAGGGTGTTGATTGTTAGCATTTGTTATAAAAGTTTGTAATTTTTGGTCTCCCTTGTCCCATTTCATGTCAACGTCATCAATGAATCGATACCAGGAAAGCGGTTTTTCGATGGAGCATTCCAGCAGTTGCTTTTCAAATTTACCCATGAATATATTGGCATAAGATGGAGCCATTTTTGTACCCATAGCAGTGCCATTTGTCTGTAAATAGTGTTCTCCTTGGAATGTGAAGTTGTTCTTTTTCAAGACCATAGTAAGCATTTCAACTAAGCAATCAGTAGGTGGAATTTTAAGAGATCGAGAGTCCCAAACTTCTCTACATGCTTCAATACCATCCGCATGGGGAATATTCGTATAGAGAGAGGTGACATCCATAGTGACAAGAGTAGTATTGGCAGGTAGAGGGTTTAAATCCTGCATCTTTAGTAAGTAATCTGTAGAATCTTTAATAAAAGATGGCAAGTTTTCTACATGTGGTCGAAGATAGTAATCAACGAATTCGGATATTTTTTCGGTGGGATGACCATTAGCTGAGACGATTGGTCTACCTGGGTTACCAGGTTTATGAATTTTAGGGAGCAGGTAGAATCGCCCAGGTTTTGAATTTTCAGGTTTTAAATATTTGAAAGTATCTATATCAATGATGTTATTGTCACACATTTCCTTTAAACATTCTGTTATTTCCTCGCTGAATTGGAGGGTGGGGTCCGAATTAAGTTTTTCGTAAAATCGGTCATCATCTAATTGGCGAATGGCCTCTTGGACATAGTTAGATTTGTCCATGACGACAACTGCACTCCCTTTGTCTGCAGGTTTAATAACAATGTCGTCATTATCTCTCAAATTTGTCAAAGCCACACGTTCATCAGGTGTTAAATTATCATAGGTCTGATTGTTTATTTTTACATTTGTAAGTATATCCGTTTTAGCATTGTCTATAAATGATTCTAAGGTGGTATTTTTGCTTGGTTTAGGGACCCAGTTGCTTTTCTTTCTAAATCTATATTCGTTGGAGTCATCAGAGTTACTATCTGAGGTGGTGCTATTGTCCTCTTTCGATGCAAAATGTTCCTTGATGCGGAGGCTCCTGGCAAAATAATCCAGTTCCTCAGACAATTTAGTATCATTCACTGGACCTGGGACTGGACAAAAGTTTAGGCCTCTGGATAGTAACGACGTTTCATCCTCAGTAATTTGTTTGCTGGAAAGATTAACAACGGTATTGATCTTGTTGCTGAGGACTTGAGGTCTACGTCTAAAATGTCTGTTTTTGGTTTTATTATTCTTTTTTTCTTTTGTTCTAATGGATGGGAAAAAAGTACCATCCCGTTGAAATTTGCATCTTTGTCTGGAGCGGAGAGTGGCGGTCTTAGTGTTGGTTATATCTCTCAGGCGCTCTTTGATGTTCTCGAATTCGCTTGCTGTTAGATCTGTTTTGCAAGCCTGAGACAAGGAGTCAAATTGAAGTGTTAGGTTTTTAAGATGTTCAATACAGTGTTCTCTAAGGAGTATGAGTAGACGGAGGGAACAATGAAATAGGGTTTGATCCCACCTACGTAGAAATGTATCAGACAGGTTGCCGGTAGTTTGAGGCAGTGCTTTAATACATAAGCCACTGGGAATAACATTATTGTCAATATAATGACAGTAATTAGAAAGATGGTGTCTAGTACTAATTTGTTGTTGTTTAGTGATCCTTAGTTGTTTGAAATATTGATCATAATTCATGTTGTACACAGTTGGAAAATAAGTCTGCTGGGATCATGAAAAACACAATGCAGGTAGCCCAAAAATAATATAGAGTCTATAAGAATCTACCAACCAGTAAACTTAAAAGGTATTGGATCATCAAAATTGACAATACTACACAAACAGGAAAAATTATATGAGTCTGAAAGATTGTGTAACAATACCGAATAAATAGATGGAAAACAAAACACTAAAAAATGTTGAATATCATTGCACAAAGATGGAAAAACTGAACAGATGATATAAATTATACAATAATTGCAAATATTTCGGCTCAACAAATGGCCTTCTTCGGTGACAAAAGTTTTAACAATAATAAGATATAATGTATAAGGTGTAAACATAGATCACTAATAATACAGGTAAGTTTTGGTCGATTGATTTTAATCCAAAATCCTGAATATAATAATATAAACACTAGACTGTATATATATATATTTCTCGCTACATTGAAGACCTGTTGGTGACCTTCTGTTGTTGTTTTTTTTCTATGGTCGGGTTGTTGTCTCTTTGGCACATTCCCCATTTCCATTCTCAATTTTATATATATATATGTATATAGATCGTTTCAATATTTTTGAAACTACAAAACTTTTCAGTTTTAAAAACGACATTTTACTTGTACCTTAAATAAATCTCTAGTAAGGGATGTTTTATACTTACAAACATGCTAATGTAAATGCTTAAATGTTGTGGATCATACTAAATCAAATGTATATATGTAAAATGGCAGTTTCTTGTGAAATACTTATATTACTATGGCAAGCCCAAAGTCCTGGAATTTGAAGTTTTTATGTTGTTTTATATGTTTGTGTGTATTCTGTTAAAAGCTTTATAAACCTAATTTTTTTAAGTTCATAACTATAACGATTACTAATAAAGCTTCCATGCCGTATTCGTATCTGTGCGGTACAAGATATTAAGCTCAAATAGAGATTACTTAATGCAATTAAGCATTTGAAGAATAAACAAAAATAAGACCTCATATCATATGCAATCATTAACAATTCAACTTAATAATTTTATCGTAAGATTAATTTTACACTTATAAGATTTTTTTGTGAAAAGGGCTACTGTTTCATACGTTTAGACTTTATGTAAACTTTGCAGGTAAAATTATGAGACGAAGCGATTCCTCTTATAGGATGTTGGAAAATATATAACAGAAGGAACACTATATAAGACAGCCCTGGTGTTCCGTATATAAATGTATGAATATATTTCGTTTGTTTTCCCACAATGTAACATTTGCAATGCCTTATACTTTTGACCTCTTTTTATTTGATCTTGTGGTCGTGTTGAATGTTCAATCAACAGTAGAAAAATCTATAAAGGATCATCCAATAGATATTAATGACATGCAATTTCATTACATAAGGTTGGTTGGTACATTTCATTTCAGAGACTGCGGTTAAAAATTGTCAAAAAGTGTTTTTAAAGACACCGAACACAAAGCAGTTTAACCTTGAAATATGCTTAAACTTTATCTTAGTGTCTACTGATCAGTATGTACTAGTAAATAGGTTAACGGGGAAAATTCTAGAAAAGGGTCCAGTCATTTTTCATAAATTATTATTATCTAAACAAGGAAGCTGCATTGCAACACGTATATATGTTGCTAAGGTGACAGAGAGTAAAATTCTGTTTATAAATATAAAGTTGGTAAGTATTTACCCCAAAATACTGCCGTTTTACATAGTCAGTGGTATAGAATTAACAGCACAATTAAGTTACTTTAACATTAACATTAACATTGAGATGGTTGAAGTATAAATACCCTTTTTTTATTTAGATAAAAGTAAGATATCGTTTTTAAAAACTAGTTTTTCTAGTAGTTTTAGAAATATTGAAACGATCTATACAACCATGTTAACTGGCAGCAGTTACCGACGGCCTAACCTACATCCGTGTTGGTTATAACAATAAAAAGTGACAAATTATTATTTCCACTATTCGAATATCATCTCTATGGATCCCATATATTCTAACTTCCAGTACCCTCTTTTTTAGAAGTTATAAATAAAACACCAAACAGCTGAAAGTATAAAGATTGTTTTGCTTTAATAAAAAACAACTTTGAAAAGATGAGAAAAAAACATACTGGATGCAAATTTACACCTTAAAGTAGATATTAGAAGATGTGGTATGAGTGCCAAAGATACAACTCTCCATCAAAGTCCCAATTTGTAAAAGTTAAGCATTATAGTTCAAAGAACGGTACTGTTTTCCTTTTAAAAAAAGTAGGGATTTACATCTTTCTGTTTGATATAGTAATGGAAATTTATTACACCTACGATTTAAATGTAGTTATCTCCCTTATGCTACTGACTTAATCATATAAACACTGATGCCGAGTTTAAGTTCAGATTAATTAATATTAAACTGTTCAAGTTTATATTTTGTCTGGTTTATTTTTCTTTCATTAAGATACTTTCATTGTTATTGCAACGTGTTTTGAACCTTATTGTGATAGCATGTTCGTGCTTTGAACCTAATTGTGGCTTTACGTTCGATTGCTCTTCAAAATTGTACTTTTTTTGGCCTGTTTAACATTTTTATTCTAGTAGTCCGGCGGCTACAAGCATATTTCAGACGAATTGTGCACATCCTGCTACAAGCATGAAATTTGGCATAGATCTTCCTTAACTTATACTCTTTTATTTCAGATAGGGAGGCATTTGAAAAAAACGTCTCACTTCCGGTAAAATTCAAAATGGCGGACATCATACTTAAATCAGCCCTATATCGAAGGCTATTAAGTGAAAAGGTGTTATTATCATGCTACTAACATAATATTTGGTATCAACCTTTGTTTTGTACTACTTTTGAATATATATGATATAGATAAGATGTCTTCAAAACCCTACTTCCGTTAAAATCCAACATGGTGGATATATAGTACTAGAATAAGCTTTTTTTTAGGGAGGTTAATTGGAATGTGTTTTAATGTATTGCTACTATCATTACACTGGGCAGGAACCTTTCTTTTGTGCCTCTCATGGATACAATATATAAGACATATTTCTTTAAAAACGTTACTTCCGGTAAAATTTAGAATGGCGGACATAGAAATATCAATTTTCTATTTTAATATTCAACTTTTTTCAAAATGTAAAGAAAATGTTTTTTGTTGGTTTTTTTTTTTGCTTGTCATTAAACTATTGACTTCTAGTTATTCTCAAAACCACTATTTTTTTTTAATGTAAATTTTTGAATCACACTTCCGGTATTAAAAAAAAAACCAATATGGTGGAAATTTTCAAAAATGAGTCCTCAATACATATCTTTGATTTAGAGTTTTAGATAGATTGGTTAACACAAAATAAAATTACTAAACCACTTTGTACATAAATATCAACTTCTAGCTTGTTCTTCTTGCAATTTTCTGGAGGTCTTGTAGTTCCAGTTTGGCAAGCATATTGGAGACACACCCGTCCTCTCTTGACTTGTAACCTATGGTGATAAATCTTGCCGCTTGACGTGATATCCTTTCTAGCTTATTTATGTTTGTTACCATGTTGGGGTCCCATACTATGGCTCCACATTCCCTCGTTGATCAACGAGCGAGATGTAAGCTGTGTTTTGCAATCTTGTGGGCAGTATTTCAAGTTTCTTCTTTGAAAGCCTAGTGTTGAATTTTCTTTCTTTGCCACGTTTAATATGTGGGTGGTCCATTTGAGGTCTTCCGAAATTTGTAGGCATAGGTACGGGTTATGCTTGACTTGTTGTAGTATGTGTCCATTTAAACTGTAGATTTTATGGCTTTTGTTTCTGATGCTTAGGGTGTAGCATGTTTTGGCATTGAACCGCATTTCAAAATACATCCACAATGTACAAGCTTCTGACAAAATGATGAGGCCTTAGATAGAGTTATTTAAAAGTTATGCTTTCTGTCCCTTCGCCATTCACAAGGGCTTGAATTGGGTATCATAAGAGTCAATTCCAAGCTCGTCCCCCTAAACACCTGCCTTAGTATATTGCACGTTTTACTCTCAATTAATAGTCTTCCCTTTTGCGCAAATAGTTATTTTCTAGATTCGTTAACCATGTTAACCCCATCTGATAAGTTTGTGTGATCTTACAGTTAAGCCTCGGTGATTTAGGCCGATCAATCATCATTCTTTATGTCAAAGTCACATCTTCAAATACCATCAATGTCTCCCACGCAGTCTTATTTTCCTTTTCAAGCAATCAGAGAACCATATCACAACTGGTAAAGACATGGAGCACAATAAGTGTGTGTAATCACTCATTGCCAGGTGCATTTGTAAATATATTTATCCAAAGCTAATTGCCCTCACAAACACAATCCATAGTTCGTCTACCCCTGTCACGTAATAGCGAAACAATAACGATTATTCGAATCATGACTCGTGCAAGTTCGTGGTTCATTGCATCAAACACATGCACCATAATTATATTGCCAGCCTCTTAATGTGAAAATGGTGATAAACTTGAAATACATCTCGAGGTAGATAACATGGAATATCCTGAGCATTTGCTATAAGAAGCAAGAGCTACATTTAGGGGAAAGGGAATACACTGACGAATCAAGAGTCAAAACAAGATAACGACAATAAGAAAGATCTTTTAAAATTTCATTCGCAACAGCTTGCTCAATAGATTTTAAGGGAAAGGTAGTTGAAGCAACAATTACTCAGGATGTTCTGTGCTATCCATCAAATGGTGATGTTTCAAGCTTAGCATCATGTTCACGTAAAGAGGCTGACACTTGAATCAAGATGCATGTGTCTGATGCAGTGAAACACAGACTTAACTGAGTCATGACTCGAACATTCGATACTGATGATGCTGTCATTGCGGTTTCGCTTTTCAGTGACCTAGGGGCAGACATACTTTGGCTTGCATTTGGAATTGGGAAAAGCTTCAGATATATATCTATCAATGACCTTTCAAATACACTCGGCATTGAGATATTACACGTTTGCTGGAAAAGGAACTGCGTTGGTGAAATTGATGGTGTTTAAAGATGTGACTCTATCATTTAGAATGATGATTAATCAGCCAACATCACCAGATATGGATTTGACAATGTCATTGATATAACGATACGTGGTTTTGTTGTACGATCGAACAAACTTATCAGATGGGGTTCACGAAGCAAGAAAAAATGTGTTTTTGGAAGAGGAAATACTTATTGAGGCTATTCCAACGACTCGGTCTAGTCTTTTTCAGCAAGTAAAACGTGCAATATACCATGGCGGATGTGAATGAGTAACAAGCTAGGTATAGGTTTCTTTTCTAACTATTCCATCTCTTATGAATGTCGAAGGGGAAAATATTATCCATGGCACCCTTTTCAACAACTCTTTTGTGAGGCCTCTTAATCTTATCAGGAGCTTGTACATTATAGATATAGGAAACAATACCACGATCTTTGTAAATTTGGAAAATAAGCTCTCCAATTGTGAGTAAACATGTATATGCGGCCATAAATAAGTCATTCTAAAGATGTTTAACAACTTTAGTGATTTTATTTTGTTTTAATCAATCTATCCAAAACTCTACATCGAATATATTGATTGAGGACTCACCCTTGTAATTTTCGCCATATAGATTTTTTACCGGAAGTGTTAATTTTGTATTGAAACATATGAAGCTGAATAGAATTAGTGGTTTTGAGGATGACTTAAAGCAAAAAGTTTAATGACAACCCCAAAAAATTAATTTTATTTACAGTTTGAAAAAAGTTGAATTTAAAAATGAAAAATTATCAACATTTCCATGTCCGCCATATTTGATATTACCGGAAGTAAGGGTTTTAAAGACATATGTCTTATACATTGTATCCATGAGAAGCACCAAAGAAAGGTTTCTGCACAAAATAATGATAGTAGCAATACTTTAAAACACATTTCAATTATCATCCCTAAAAATAAGCTATTGTAGTACTATATCCGCCATGTTTGATTTTACCGGAATTAGGGTTTTTGAAGACATCTTATCTATATCATATATCCAAAAGTAGTACAAAACAAAGGTTTGAACCAAATATTATGATAGTAGCATGTTAATAACACCTTTTCACATACTAGCCTTCGATATTGGGCTAATTTAAGTATGATGTCCGCCATTTTGGAATTTAATTTTTGAACCTTACATGTAGAAGCTCTGTCTTACCTATTTTGTTATGAAAAAATATAAATATCTCAATCTAAACTACAACTACTCACCTTAATGTTGCACCTGGATAATTCATAAAACTATCATTTCTTAAGCCAATTTTAAGATAAAATTATATTTAGCAATTTCATAAGAGACTCAAATGTTAACCATATATTCATGAAAGGCACAATAAAAAAGATAAAATTAAGGACTCCCTTTGTTTTAAAGAGTAATTTTTAACCTGCTTTGGATTCCATAATAATTTGTTTTAAAAAGGCATTCTTTACAAAGCAAAACAATGTCAGTATTCACCTCAAAAGCTTACAAAACCTTTAAACAGACTTATTAAGAAGGAATATAGTTACGATCCTGTTGCCAGGTCATTAAAGATTGCATATTTTGGCTTAAATATTCATTGATTTTGATTCACTTATAGGGTCTTTGCATCGGAACTATACACATTTATTTAACCAGTTGTTGGCATGACACGGGTTATGTTCTTCTCATATATTTTATGATAGTATGATACTAGACCTCTAACGGGAGGGATTGTGCCTGATATCCATATGATGAACACATAATCTTTCAATCAGTTTAATTGAGGTCTGGAGCTGGCATGCCAGTTAACTGCTAGTAGTCTGTTGTTATTTATTAATTATTGTCATTTTATTTATTTTCTTTTGTTACATCTTCTGACATCGGACTTCTCTTGAACTGAATTTTAATGTGCGTATTGTAATGCGTTTACTTTTTTTAACCCCGCCGCAATTTTGCGCCTGTCCCAAGTCAGGAGCCTCTGGCCTTTGTAAGTCTTGTATGATTTTTAATTTTAGTTTGTTGTGTATAATTCGGAGTTTAGTATGACGTCCATTATCACTGTACTAGTATACATATTTGTTAAGGGGCCAGCTGAAGGACGCCTCCGGGTGCGGGAGTTTCTCGTTACATAGAAGACCCATTGGTGGCCTTCTGCTGTTGTCTGATCGATGGTCGGGTTGTTGTCGCTTTGACACATTCCCCATTTCTTTCTCAATTTTATTTTATACACGGACTTAATCATAATATCTAACGTTTTGCCTCTGAGTTATTTCATGGAAATTGTCAACGTATTGCGTTCTATCGGTACAGTTATTTATACGTTGCATCATTATATTAACTTAGAATTTTACATTCATGTCTCATGATTATATTTCAGATGGTCTAAATATGTTCATCGAAAAAAAAAAGTTTTGTTTCATAGATTATATCACAAGGGATACATATCGTACAGTGTTTAAATGACGTCTTATTAACTGCAAACATTTAGAATATTTCTATTTAAAGATTTTCTTGCGTATTTTAAAAAGAAATTTATCCACAATTTTTCATAAACAAAAAATTTCATTTTGAAACTGATAATATTCTAATAGTTTTTTTTTACAGTTTTAAGTCTGCAGTGGCATATATTCCATTGGACAATGAGGCAACAGCGTCTCTTAATTTCTAACAAGAAACAAAAGTAAGATCAAATATACAATTTGCTTTTCGTAGTATAGGTTCAAAACATTTGACTTCAATAGTGTTTACACACTTATTCTACTTCTAGAGTTAATAAAGATTTTAAGAATTAGTTCAATTGTTTTTTATTAAAGGCGTCAATATCGATACAAATTACTTATTCTAGAAAAGGACAGATACCTTATCAATACCACTTAAGAATTTGTTTAAATGTAACATCAGAAAGATGCCATTTATAATGATACCTTATCCATGTTGGATATTATGCCATTACCGAGTACTAGTAATAATTTTTACAGAACAGATTGTATTGACTTGTGGAACACGATGGATGTCATCAGTATAGCAGGAATCGTACCGATGCACCTGCTTATGTTCCGTTTGTTTGTGAAGATCGCATTGCCCAATTGTCTTCTAGTTGTACTGTTTGGGGGATATTTATTTGTCTTTCCCGGTTCGTTTTGCTTTTGTATATACTGTTTTTCTTATAATGTTTTAAACACCCCCTTGGTATCGTATATAGTTATCAAAGGTATCAGGATTATAATCTAGTACGCCAGACGCGCGTTTCGTCTACACAAGACTCATCAGTGACGCTCAGATCAAAATTTTTATAAAGCCAAGCAAGTACAAAGCAAGACCCAAAATTCCAAAAAATTGTGCGAAATACGGCTGAGGTAATCTATTTTTGGGATAAGAAATCCTTAGTTTTTTTTTTTAATTCAAAGTTTTGTAACAGGAGATTTTTAAACAAATTACCATACCACTGATATTCATGTCAACACCGAAATGCTGACTACTGGGCTGGTGATACCATTAGGGACGTTACGTCCACCAGCAGTGGCATCGACCCAGTGGTGTAAATAGTTATCAAAGGTACCAGGATTATACTCTCGTACGCCAGACGTATCCTATTTTTTTTTTATTTGACTCTGTGTTTCACTAAAACTGAATTTTAGTAAACGGCATTGATAACAAATGCAAAGCTTCCCTAAACACCGAATTTCTTCATTATAAAGTCACTATATTTTAGAGATCGCCTATAATGGACTCTCAATGGACACTGCTGGTGGAGTTTTAATTTCCTGAGGGAATCACCAGCCCAGTAGTCAGCCCTAATTATCCTTGATAAGGTCATATTTATAAATTAACTGTATACAAAATTTTTGAAATACTAAGGCTTTTCTACTTCAGGAATAGATTACATTAGCTGTATGTGGCAAAACTTATAGGAATTTAGGTCCTCAGTGCTCTTCAACTTCATACTTTATTTGGCCTTTATAACTTTTTTGGATTCGAGCGTCACTGATGTGTCTCATGTAGACGAAACGCGCGTCTGGCGTAAATACAAAATTTAATCCTGGTATCTATGATGAGTTTATTTGGTTAAATGAAACATTTTTTTACACACATTGTTATCTGTCCAGGCTACTGTATCGCTTTTTAACAATACATGCGTTATCTAAAAAATTAACAACACATCTGTTGGTGAATATAAACGTACTGCAGAAAATAACATAGACATAGCAAAAAATAATGTTTTATTTGGGTTAAAATTTCAACGTCATGAAGGTTAAATGTTTTACCAACTAACGATTTCTTATCTAAATGAAGGCACCAGTAGTAAACTTCTGTTCAAAAGTCATAAGTCAATTGAAAGAAAACAAATCCGGGTAATCAACTAAAACCGAGGGAAACACGTCAACTATTAGAGGAAAACAAGAAACAACAGAATACTGAAGTTGTAAAAAAAACGACAATGCAACATACATAGAAACGAACTATTAGATAACAGCATAACAGCTGCCATATTCCTGACTTGGTACAGGACATTTTAAGAAAATATATTGGGTATGACCTGGTTTTATGGCTAGCCAAACCTCCGCGCTCTATGACCTGAGGTAAACACTGATGCTTTTGTTGTTTCCTTAATTGAGGAATGTGTCGGTGATTTAAATAGAAATCATGATGTAACTGATGTTATCAGTGCAAACAATTAGCTGTGACATTACATCAATAGATATATCTAAAATATCATACAGAGAACAACATGAGCATAATAAAGAAAGAGCAATGATATATTTAAGTTTTTATTAAAATCATAGTTGTGATACGAATCATTTAAAATTATCACGATTTGCTTGGTACATTAGTCATGCATGCTTAAACTGTTGCCATTTGTTTAAACCATTATAAGAAAAACAGTATATACAAAAGCAAAACGAACCCTTAAATTAGGGCTTCTAAAGAACGCTATTTTTCCCCTTTGATGTATGTTTAAAGTGTTTATAACAATTAATGATTTTGCATTATATTTTAAGAAACTGTGTGTTTTTGGTTTTGGTATTGGTATTGGTATCGTTTAGTGGTTAGCTGTATTTGACCTGAGACTCAAAACTCGACAGCCAATTTAACTACATGGGGTTAATACAGAAAAAGCCAGTTCAGCTAAATAGGGTTAATACAGAAAAAGCCAGTTCAGCTAAATAGGGTCAATATAGAAAAAGCCTTTCATAACACATTTCGTGAATAATGCAAAATCATTAATTGTTATAAACACTTTAAACATACATCAAAGGGGAAAAATAGCGTTCTTTAGAAGCCCTAATTTAAGGGTTTTTATATAGGGTCAATACAGAAAAAGCCTGTTCATAACACATTCCATGAATAATTCTAATTCTTTGATTAAACGATGTAACTTACCGTAATTTTTGAATTATGAATAATAAACACATTTGAACTGGGTTTTTTTCAGTTACGGTACACTGTTAGTCAATGTTCATAAAATTTCTGATTTCTTTGTATTTAATGAAAAATATGTAACACCATCTGCAGTTATTGACTCGTACTCTTAAATGATCAAGAGCCGATATATTGCTATTTTCAGATTTTCTGTTTAACATCTTATGTTAAGATGGTTGAAATCACCTATTTGAATTGCAAACTGTTACAACCTTATTTGTTACCCGAATCGCTACCTGCTACTTGCCTAAGTGTCCTCAATGCTCTTCAAGTTTGTACTATATTTGGCCTTTTAAACATTTTTTTATTCGAGCGTCACTGATGTGTCTTTTTTAGACGAAACGCGCATCTGGTGTAAATATAAAATGTTGATCCTGTTATCTATGATGAGTTTATTTGAATTTAATAATGTTATCTCTATTTGTCATACTCTTTTAAAATTTACTATGGACGTTAAAAGGATTTTGACCAATCTTTTGTTCCGCCGTTTAGTTCGAAGGAGAAATTGTCTTTATTTGTGTATGTGTATGTGCATTGCGTTGCTTTGTTTGTTCCATCTAAATACAACACGTAGAATAAACACAAAGAAGGCATTTGTGTTCGTGAAAAAAGGACAGGTTTCACGCTGTAATTTTAACATTCTGTCTAACTTGGAATTAAAGGTTTCTAAAATACCGAAAGTAAATCCGTTTGACCACTCTACCAAAGTTCTTTTTTAGCTTAAACTAGTAATCCACAAATATCAATATGCAATGTCTTCAATTTGTTAACATATGTTTTCTGTATATAAATTTAAAAAAAAAGCCGCCGAAACCAATTAAAATATTGTTCATATGAACCCATATATTCATCAGTAATTCGTTCAAATTTGATCAAATCTGTGATATTTTAACCAATCTGTTCGGATTGCAGATGAATTTCTCAAGATATAATGTTTTAAATACTTCACTAAAGTGATAGCTATAACATTGCACATCGTATTTGTAACATATAAGTCTTCAAATCAGAAAACAGCTGCCGCAAAAAAAATTAATCCGAATATGGTTAATCATCAAGACATTTGTCTAAATGTGATACTTATAATGGTTCGACTTCACGAATTTCTATCGGTACTTGTTCAAGACTAAGAAGTTTTATTTGAAGAAATAGGCACTACAAAAATGCTATTATATTACAAAGAAGCGTTAAATACAATATCAAGTATTGATACTTTGTTGACTCGTGTCTTTTCGAAACCTATGCTTATAAGACAAAATAAGAGTAGATTCATGTCCATTTATTTCGAAAGACATCAGGATAAACAACTCATTACGGACAGGATGTCATATGCACTTTTTACTACAATGAATGGTCTGGCTTTCAATATCAACTAACCGATTATTGTGATCAGCATTTCCTTGACGCTAATGTACAGGTTATCATAATTTTGTCTTCTTTGAAAATAGTCATCAGAACACGTCCCCGAAAGAATGTTCAATTAAGGTAGATGGGGTGTCTAAATTATAATCCATAGAATCTTTTAATAATTTGCCAAAATGTAGTTCATATCCTGCTTGTTTAAAAACATTAATAAAAAGAATGGGTCACCGGACTTATTTTCACGCTACAGGTTGTTCAAAATTGTCAAGATTTTGTATAGATTATGCATGGAAAACCCATTTTTCCTCCATAAAACGCAATCCACGCCATAGAGTTTTGAGATAAAATATGAGAAGATAGCTTCAATATTATGCTTTCAGATAAGAAAAAGAAAAAATGGGGTCACCGGACTCGTTTTCTTGCTACATGTAAAAATGGGTAAATTCCTAACACATTCTATTGGAAAAGTAACACTATCTGGATTATCTGCCCTTGCATTTGAGTTGCCTCCCCTTATTTGACAAAGTTGGAAAAAAATGAATCAAACAAAAGGATTCTTATTTTGTAAAATACAATTATAAATATGATCAAGCATGGCATTTTCTATATTATAATGAAAATTCTTACACATGAATTACCTACTACTATAAAAATTTGCAGATTTCATCAAAGATCTAGACCTTGTTTTCTAGTATTTCAAAATCCAAGATGGAGGAAGACACCCTATCTACCTTAAGTGTAAAATTTAAAAGAAACTATGTTTTTTCTCATTATCGATGCATATAACAATAACTCGTGAGAGTCTAACTCATACTGTAACTAATGACAAACTAACTGCAATAACAATTGAAAAACTTACAGAAATGGCAAACTTAACAACACATTTGTTGCTCTGTTCGGGAATCATTGTTTACTATCTGGAAAAGATAGACCAACCTGGAAAAGATATACCCAATGATTTTTGTTTATGTTCTTCCTTTGTGCAAAACTATATATTGTAGCTATTTCCAAAATTAAAGAACCAATGCGAGAAATTTACCACACATTTCGAAACACATTTCACTCTCATACATCTTTTTGACCTTTGCAACAATTAACAAATTATGAAAACATATATCGTCAAAACGAGATTTCTTATTTCCATGAAATTCCAGGGAATCAATCATGACGAGATACTATCATAACATTTATAAACAAACAGATGACGTATCTCAAAATTACTCAGCTCTAATAACAAACTTGACATTTTTACCAGCAAGACATGCTGTCTTATATTTTTTATGACTATGTTTAAATTCTTATATTACATAATAAAAAAAAAACGTTGGTGCAACTCTCACATTTACAAGTCTCCAATTTTAAATTTAGTTACCATGGCTCTTAAAGTTTCTTATTTGCTAAAATCAAAAGGGGTGAAATTACTTTGAACAATACAGTTCATCAGTATAGCATACTTAAAAGTACAATTTACAAATTTCATAGCGTTACAATCAAAGGCCTAATAAATGTCAGAAATATCAGTCACATATTCTACAGCTTGTGAGTTTTGAAATACATGTCATATAAATATATATTAAATATTGTTTCTGCACTTAAATAAATAGAGTAAGTACTTTACAAAATTACAAAGTTCCTTAGTGTTTTCAACGGAAAGTAACTGTGCTAGTTAATAAGTTGAAGGTCTAGACCAATACCGGAGACAACCAATACTGTGAAATCATCTTTTCATCTCCTTTCATTGGTCATTCTTAGTAAACAATGATCCAGTGTTCTTCTTTAATTAGTCACGTTTTTATTTTTGTCTTGACAATATCATACCACTAGTGAGCTATCCAATTAGTGGATTTCAAAAGTCGATTGTGAAATATCATTGCTGAACTAATCAACTGGTAGAATAATGAGTGCTAAAACAATGGATAAAAATATAGATTACAAATAATTCAACGTGCTGCAACTAAATGAAAAATGAAGGAGGGAAACATGATTATGTGTTTCCTGCAGTAAATTACATCTAAATCGATATTTACAAGTATGGTAAAAAATTACCGAATGAATTGTTCTTTTGCCTCCGATTAAGAGCAAATTACTTCATAATTCACACTTTGAACTCCAGACACATAAGCGCAAGTTTCCGTAAACATGATCAAACTACTTTTTACTAGTTGCATGACTTAATGGTACAAGAAAATGTCTGCTTATAAACATTAACCCCCCCCCCCCCCCCCCCCCCAAAGAAACATAAATTCAAGACAGTTTCGATCTATAAAATGACCTGCTCTTTGGTCGGACTGTTTTCTCTTTGACATATTCATTCTCAATATTATTAATCTCAGCTCTTCGTTTATATTTCCATGACATATAGATACACAACAAATGCCTGCTCATTATTATGTTCTTATAGATTATCGTTGATCATCTCAACGAGATTGATTTTCTCGCTTGAGCTGGTACAGCGAAAGTGAGAAAAGCAATCGAGTTGAGATGACCAATGATAATCTGTTTATCGCTATTTTACCTATGACGACGTTGTCAATTTCATGACAATTTCGTTAGCAACGCCGCGTGTCCTTAGTTTCTAGCGATAATTTTTCCATCTCAAGCGAGAGGCATGATATGAAAATTATCACAAAAAAAGATCAAAAGAAAAATGCACAAAATAGCGATAAACCTGTTTATCATCATTTGAGATCTGTTTCTTTAATTAATATGAATTCGGCTCCTTATTCTGTATGGATTGCCGATACCGTAAACATGCCTGCATATTAATATATTTGCTTCAAAATTCAAAAGAAAATGAGTACCTGTTCAATCAAGTGGTTAGTTGTTAAAAAATAATAAAAGACTGTTATACAAATATGTCATCTTTTAAGGCAAACCAATATTCCTGAAAAAAAAATTGTAGACCTGATATTTGAATTATTATCTTTACATCAACTTAAATATTTCTAACATAATTTGAAAATTAAATACAAAAGATCAAGCATTTGGTTCAATGTATTGTCCGCGGTTATATGCCTTTATTTGTTTGTGCAATGTTAAGTGAAGTTTGATGCTGGTGCTTCGTGTGTTTGTTGTTTTTCCTACATAGTTGATCGTTTTCGTGTATAATGTGATGTAAAATACTACTGTCATGCCATGTTATCAAAAAGTATTGGATATGAAAGCTTAAGCCAATCCATATCTCGAACTAAATCAGTTAAATGATTTAATTAAACGCATAGTCATTCCTCATGTGGCTGTTTGATATAAGAAAAAATGTCTTGTATTAAATTTACATTTTAACCCTCTTAACCTGCTTGATTTGGTTAAAATTGAGAAAGGAAATGGTGAATGTGTCAAAGCGACAACAACCCGACCATAGAGTAGACAACAGCCGAAGGCCACCAACGATTCTTCAATGTAGCGAGAAACTCCCGCACCCGGAGGCGCCTTTCCGCTGGCCCCTTAAAAATATGTATACTAGTATAGTGATAATGGACACAAGAAACTAAAATTAAAAATCACACAAGACTAACAAAGGCCAGAGGCACCTGACTTGGGACAGGCGAAAAATTGCGGCGGGGTTAAACATGTTTATGAGATCTCAACCCTCCACCTATACCTCTAAACAATATAGAAAAGTAAACGCATAACAATACGCACATTAAAAATCAGTTCAAGAGAATTCCGAGTCCGAAGTCAGAAGATTTAACAAACGAAAATAAATAAAATGACAATAATACAAATAACAACAGACTACTAGCAGTTAACTTACATTGGTTGAATGTTAAAAACTGCGTATTTTTTTCCCTATAAATTGTCGTTACGAAATTATACTTATACAAGAGTTTTAATTACATAAGATCATATCTACTTATCCTTCTTCAACACTTACATTAACCCCTGGTTTTTGATAGCGTGATTGTTGCTCAAGATTTATTGGTTCGTGTAACATTTTTTTAATTGTTGTTAACTATTGAAAGTAATTATGTTATTCTTGGCGTTGTCTGTTGTCATTGAAATAATCGTAAATAATGTTATCATGATTTATCAGAATTTTGCTTTCATGGAAAATCGTCATCTGAACACGTTCTAGAAAGAATGTTTAATCTAGTATCAAACTTTAAAGATAATTTTCGATGCATAGATTGATTGTTGGTTGTTTAACGCCCAGTGGCAAATATTTCATGCATATTCAGGATGATCGATGCATATAAGAATGACTGATGAGAGTCTAACTCGTGCTGTAACTATTGACAAACTAGCTGAAATGACAATGAAAATAGATATAGGAAGATGTGGTATGAGTGCCAATGAGACAACTCTTCATTCAAGTAACAATTACAATGAAAAGACTAAACAAAAACATCATACCTAACAACACATTCCTCACTTTGTTCGGGTATCATGGTATACGATCTGGAACAGTTAAAGCAACCTTCCATTGTCAAGTTGAGGAGAGACTCCCAATGATGTTTTTTTTTATATTCCTCCGTGGTTCAAAACTAAATATTGAAGCTATTTCAAAAATTAAAGAATAAACGCTAGGAGACTGACGACACATTTCATCACAAATTTTTCTTTATATCTTTTTAAATTATGCAACAATCATCAAATTATCAAAACCTATCGTCTAAAAGTAATTTCCCTTTTCAATAAAATTCCGAGAAATAGATCATGCCGAGATGTAAACTTCTCGTTATAGTGGTGTGCAGATAATTTCAGCTCCAATAACAAACTTGGCGACCAGATGGTGACATATAGCTGTAAATTTCTGTGCCATTATGTCTCTAGGGAAAAGTTGTCTTATTGCCAATCATAACACATATTTTTTTATATTCTAACATGCATGACATGTTATCTTATATTTTATGACTATGTTAAAAGTAAATATGACATCAAAATAAACTGTGGTTTTACTCTCACATATATGTATTATCATCTACTGTTTTAAATTTAGTAGCCATGTGGCTTAAAATTTATGATTTGATTCTAACAAAAAGTGCGCAAAAACCAAGAGACATTCAAAACTGTGTAAGCAACGTTTGGTTCATCATTCAAACTTATTCATATAAGTATCACCATTGTTAACAAATGAGTTTTTCCAAATGAGTTGCCTACACATGCCTTGATAAAGTTCCGTTTATGTATGTATCATTAGTGGTAAACAATGATTCATGATTATATCAGTTCTCCTCTTTAATTAGTCACGTTTTTATGTTTTTCTTGACAATATCACACCTTATATTAGTTATCAAGATAGTGGGATTGTCAATTGTGAAAGACATATTGTTGGGCTAATGAATTTGTGGACTAACAAGTGCAATACAATGAAATTAACTATATATTAGAACTTATTCAACTTGCCAGTACCTAATGAATGCAATATTTAAGAACCAAAATAATTAAACAGGCTGTCTCCAATGTATTGTTCGTTGCTTTGTCTTTGTGCGTGGGTGTAATCTATTGAAAAAAAAGTGTAATGCTGGTGCTTTTTGTGATCTGTAGTTTTTATCAACAAAGTTGATCATTCTTGTTATTATTTTGTGTATAATGTGATGAAAAAAATATACAGTGATGCCAAATTGTTAATAAAAAAAGAGAAGACTTGAAAGCTTAGGGCAATCAATAACTTCTAATAAATCAGTTAAATGATTAAATGAATTTATGATCAATCCTTTGTCATGTTTGTGTAACTGTTTGATGCAAGAAAAATGCCTTTATATTGTCAATTTCAAAGGAGACTAGAACAAGAGTTTTACTTGTATGAGCAATACGATTGAGATTAAATGTAGATCAATATCTACTTATCTTTCAGGAACAAGTTTACCCCCGGTTTTTGAAGGGATTTTTGTTGCTCAAGCTTAATTTTTTGTGTAGCATTTTGTAATTGTTGTTAAGTGTTCTTATGTTGGCAGTGGTGTAATATGTTGTCATTGATGCCCTTAGTGTCTTCCCTCTTAAACAATAAAAACACGTTCATTTTTGTATTCTCGTCTTTTATAATATTTTCTAATTTGCTTTGTCCAAATGCCTTTTTGTGCTTCTTATTACATATCTGTTTGTTTTTATTATGATTAAGATTATAACACAATATTGACTGCTGTACCCGTATTTTTTTTTACATTTTTGAAATTTAGTATGAAAATAGGGAATAGGGAACAACCCGACCAAAGAGCAGAAAACTGCCGAAAGCCCCCAATAGGTTTTCAACACAGCGAGAAAATCCAGCCCCCGGAGGCGTGCTTCAGGTGGTACCTACTTATTGTGTCTGTTTGTTTTGTTCACACATCGTTGTCAATATAATGAAATTTGTTGCGACTGTCATACAAGTGAGAGATTTAGCTAGCTATAAAACCAGGTTTATTCCCCCATTTTCTACATCAGAAAATGCCTTTAACAAGTCAGGAATATGCACCCCGTCATTTGTTATTATGCTATGGTATTTGTTTTCCTAAATGCTTTGTCATTATGCCTTTTTGTTTCCTCTATGTTGACATATTTCTTTTAATAGTAATTTAAATTATAACACAATGCTGTACCACTATTAATGACATTTTGTTCACACATCATTGTCACTATACTGGACTTGACTGCGACTGTCATACAAATGAGAGGTTTATCTAACTTAAAGCCAAGTTTAAGTATATATATTTGTTTAGGGGGCCAGCTGAAGGACGCATACGGGTGCCGGAATTTCTCGCTGCATTGAAGACCTATTGGCGACCTTCTGCTGTTGTCTGTTTTATGGTCGGTTGTTGTCTCTTTGTCACATTACCAATTTTCATTCTCATTTTTATTAATCCACCATTTTCTACATAAGGAAATGCCTGTACCAAGTCAGGAATATGACAGTTGTTATTCAGTCGTTTGACGTGTTTGAGCTTTTGATTTTGCCGTTTGATTATGGAACTGCCTTCTTGAGTTTTCCTCCAAGCCTAGTATTTTTGTAATTTCACTTTTTTTAGTTCATTTGTATTTATTTATTTATACAAACTGTAAATATTATAGACTTATCAGTTGTATGTTACGCTATTCAACGCGAAACAATGAAGGCATTCTTGTTATAGTCAGTCAACACAATTCTTATTGCAGAATATAGTATCTGCTTTTTGCTAGGAATCATTATCATTATCATTGTTTTATCAAATAGGACTTTTTTTATTTTTAAAAGTGCTGTTATTCTTCTTTTCTAGATAAAGAGTGGGTTGATCGCTCACAAACATGTTTAAATTCTCCATATTTGGTATTCCATGACGTCACACGAAGCACTCATTTTGATTTTCGACACAAAAAACTTGGATACGAAACATAAAACGCTGGCGTTGACAAAACATATCTGACACAAACATTTCGTTTGTGGACGCCTGCGATCTATTAATAAGGCATTAATTAGGTTGAAATCAGTACGACTGATGACAAAAATATTTCTATTTAACTTCTTCACATGTCATTTTATCAGCTTAAAACATTTTTTTATTCTGAAATATTGAACTTAATAATCGGGGTCAAATATGCCTCTTACCTACTGCTTTATAACTTGATAAATAAAAACTCATTTAATTATTTGATATATCAAATTGATAAAGAAAATTGGAAGATTCTGTAGTTGAACTAAACAAATTATTTGTTATACATATATTTTCGGGCCCTTTATAGCTTATTGTTCGGTGTGAGCCAATGCTACAGTTGAAGGCCGTACATTGACCTATAATGTTAATTGGATGGAGAGTTGTCTCATTGGCAATCACACCACATCTTCCTATATCTAATATAATAAAAATAATTAAATAGATATGTCACTAACGAACCCCTGTAGGAACAGTGTCGTCATTTCTGAAGTAAAAGTGTTTGTGTTGATCAGAATCATTCACCTTTCTTTGTTTAACCTTACATCCTATATTGTATAACATTGCTTACCAAACATATACTTTCCCTACACTTACCAAAGAGGAAATCCTGACAATCCTATGTTGGTTCTATTTTCCTTTGGAATTTCAAGCAAAATGACTACGGGATGTTTTTGTACTAGATAAAAGCAGGCACAATGTCTTTATCTATTTACTATTTATTCCTTTTTCAATATGAAATTTATTTATTTAGTGCGAATTTGGGATAATACTTTCATGTATTAATCATTGAAAATATTTGTGACTGTTATATACGGGTATTGTTTATATATGTGTCATATTTTTTGTTTTATTTAGTAACAATCAATTTGTCTGAATTTTTAACTTATATGTTATCCTCTTATTCTTATTTTTATTGTAATTCCTGAACATTAAGCAAACATTATATTGAAAATCGATGTAAACTTTCTTGTCAGTCAAAGACTGAGGGTACATATGCATCGATCTATAGATGTCGAATTTATAAAAAAAAAGACATTACTGCTGAGCCATATTATACTTGCCTCAAATTCATCGACCATTTATCTCCTACAAAAACAAAGATGTCCTAGTTGACCGTACTGTAAATCATGTAGATAATTCAGATGGTTGAAACCATTTTCACTCCCCTATAATTGACGGTAGGAGGTGAAATTATTCAAGTTGAAAAAAAATATCTTCATGCATTTAAAGAAGAAAAAGCAAAATAATCTAAAAGTTATAAAACAAGATGACCGACATTAACATTCAACATATTAATAAAGAGTAATCAACAAACAAATGAGGGATGATCACTTTACTTTTCTCTGTTTATTGTTGTTGTTTTGTTTCTACAGACTATTGACATTGAAAAACAATCTTGAATGGATTTAGTGATTTACATGACCTTATATGTACTTGGATTTTTCTTAATACATCAATGTATTTCAAAAAGTTATGTTTGAGCAAGTTTTTGAGGATATTCGTTGTATTCGATAAATAATATTGCTAAAACTCGCATTTGAAAAATCCAAAATCCAAAACATAATAAGATACTGAGGGTCTAACTCCTTTTGGTAAAGATTTCCCTAGATGTATTTAATTATTATTCTTATATTCCTTATGGTTACAACGTATTTATACATCATTGGCTTTCAAATGAAGGCAAAACGAGGAAAGATCTTCGGACGCAAAAATGTCTAAAAGTTTACTTCATAAAGGATCATCAACTAATTATATGCATACGTATTACAAATATTTGTGTTTCAATTTTTAGAATGATTAAGAAACTAAAGTTGTAACTTCTTTAAACAAAGTTGACCTTAGATGAAATTGAATATTATTGTTATATCCGTTTTTGGTGATTCAGATTTTCACATGTTCCGCTTCTTTTTTTTTCTTTTTTTTTTCATATAAAAACCTTGTTTAATTGTTCTAAAGGTTTTAATATCTGTTGCTCCTTTATATATTTAGTGAATACATTTTTTTTGATTTCTTGTTGTTGGTTCATTAAAATGTTTTTCAGGGGTTGTTTTCTTATTTTTCAATGTTTTGCTCTTTTTGGTTAGTATACAACAACAACAACACACTCGTTCCATCATACTATGGAACACAAATAAAAAAATTAATAACATCTTCAATCACCCCAGTCTTATAAAATTCCTGAGTTAATTTATGAATATATTTGCGTCCAATAAAAACTTTGCAAATGACAAGAGCAGTAATAGCAGTAAAAGCAGTTAGATATAAAATAAAAACACTGAACAGATTCCTACTTTATGGTTGAACTTTATATAATATTGGTTTTTTTGCAACTATTTCAGGTTTGTATTTCTAGTTAACGTATTCAAATCGTGAATTCTTGTTGGTCCTTAGCTGTTAAAAATCCGTCCTAGCATCGGTTTTTACAATGATATATGTATTGCAAATAAAACACAATGAGTAAACTAATAATTTTTATAGGCGTTAATCTTCAAGTACCTCAACAGTTGATTGCGAAATTAACAGACAAATAAACTTGTGGCATTTTTATTGAGTACCAGAAGAGTTCAAATCAACAGATAGTGCACCTTATATTAAATATCAGAAACATTCAATTCAATTCATGGTTCAGCTCAGTTCATATTCGTTCTTGTATTGTATATCGATAAATGGAAACATGTATGCTTATTTACAGTTTGACTTTGAAATCATTATACAAGGGCACGGTCTATAAAAGGTTAAAACTCAGCGTATTAGTCATCACTGGATGGCCAAGATAATAACAAAATGAATGCCAATTGATATTTTGACTTTCAAACCTCTTTTAAATGTCATATTAAATATGTGATTAAATTTAAGTTATAGTTCATCATTCCATGACTTTCTATTGAATGTAGAAATTCGAAATATAAAAACTAAGATAAATAATATATCAGTGATGTTGCTGTTATAAAGGCAATTTACAAATAAAAATACATGAGATTCAAACCTGACTGTTGTAAGGACAGGAGATGAGATTTGTTTTGCTATGAGGAAAAAAAAAGTCATTAATCTAACTGAGGCAAAACAGACTAACCCTTCCGGAGCACCTAAGATCACCCCAGTTTTTGTGGGGTTCGTGTTGTTTAGTATTTAGTTTTCTATGTTGTGTCTTGTGTACTTTTATTTGCCTGCAACTCTTTTTTTTGTTATCCATGGCGTTGTCAGTTTATTTTCGATCTATGAATTTGACTGTCCCTCTGGTATCTCTCGCCCGTTTTTTAAATAATGTTGGGAAAAGAAACGTACGAAGTTTCCGTTAAGAATTTTACTCGGAGCACGGTATTTTTGTTATTTTACTTTTTTCTATGTTGGCATGCGTTAATCCATATTAATGGATAACCTTCGAACACAACACGTGCTTTTGGAATAACCTTCTACAGTTTGCATCCAGATTTATAGTATAGAAAGCCAAACTTTAAGCTTTAATCGGTTTTTAGTATCAAACTTCAAAAGCCATGATAGATAAGATAAAACCATTTCATGTGACACTTTCCTCTGGATGTTGCACATTTTGGAATAGATCAACGGTTTCGCACGAGATTTATAGTTTGGGAAGCCAAACTTATAAGTACTTATCAGTTGAGAGTCTCAAACTTAAAAAGCTTTGATAAAATAGACAAAACAATCTAAGATGACCTTTTCCCCAGGCAATGCAATCTTTTTTTAAAGAAATGTATACATATAGTCCGGAATGGGCATTATAAAATTGAGAATGGAACCGAGAATATGTCAAAGAGACAACAACCAGATCAAAGAGCAGTTACAACCGAAGTTCGCCAATTGGACTTAAATGAAGCGAGAAAATCCTGCAACCGGAAGTGGTCCTAAGCTGGTCCTTAAATAAAAATGTGTACTAGTTCAGAGAAAATTGACGTAATACTAACGTCATACTACACTTCAAAACATATAAATGAACTAAAATAAAAAAAAGAATTCAAGACTAACAAAGGCCATAGACTTCTGACAGGGACAGGCGCAAAAATGCGGTGTTAAACATGTTTTGTGAGATCTCAACGCTCCTCCTATACCTCTAGCCAATGTAGAATAAAAAAAACAATACGCACAATAAAACTCAGTTTAAAAGAAGTCTAGAGTCCGAGGTTAGAAAAGAAACAAAAGAAACTAAGCAAAATGGCAATGATACATAAATTAGCAAATAACTTCTAGCAGTTACTGACATGTCAGTATAATATTCTAAACTGTATATGACATTGTAGTATATAATCTACTCAAAATTGATTTCAGAAATAATACAGTGTAGGACGGCATAATTTCCTGTCACTTTCTGAAAGTCAATAAGCGGCTACAACTAACTTCATAATTCGTCCTTGTATTGCTTATCGATTCCTGAAATATCTCGACTTACGGTTTGACTTTCAGATCATTATGTAAGGACAGGTTCTATATCAGGTAAAAAATGTGATTAAATTTAAGTTATAGTTCATCCTTCCAAGGTTGCTTTGGAAAGTAGAAAGAGTTTGTAGAAATTAGAAATATAAAACCTAAAATAAATATTATCTCAGCAATACTTCTGTTATAATTATGGTATAGCCGTTCCACAAATGATATCGGATATGTTCCTTACGTCGTAACTACAATCCCCTTCCCTTTCATAAATGTGACCTACCGAATTAGACTATTAACCGGATTTGATATCTCATAAGCAACACGACGGGTGCCACATGTGGAGCAAGATCTGCTTACCCTTTCCGGAGCACCTGAGATCACCCCTAGTTCGTGTTGTTTATTCTTTAGTTTTCTATGTTGTGTCATGTGTACCATTATTTGTCTGTTTGTCCTTTTCATTTTTAGCCATGGTGTTGTCAGTTTTTTTTCGATTTATGAGATTGGCTGTCTTTCTGGTATCTTTCGTCCCTCTTTTATAAAAGGCACAACTTGTTACGAAAAACAAATTGAGATTCCAATAAATGCGATTTAAACCTGACTGTTGTTAAGACGGGAGATGAAATATGTTTTGCTATGAGGAGACTTATCTTTTTTTGTTAAATGTTATTAATCTCACTAAGGCAAAACTTAAATAATGTTGCTTATAAAAAAAACTATGGAGTTTCCGTTCAGAATTTTTCTCGGAGCTTGGTATTAATGTTATTTTACTTTTTTCTATGTTGGCGTGCGTTGATCCGGTCTTATTGTTAACCTTCGCACACAACACGTGCTTTTGGAATAACCTTTTACAGTTTGCATCCAGAATAATAGTTGAGATAGCCAAATTTTAAGTAGTAATCGGTTTTCAGTATCAAACTACAAAAGCCTTTATAGATAAGACAAAACCATTTCATGTGACCTTTTCCTCTTGATGTTGCACTGTTAGTTTTTCTGATATATCCTTCAACGGTTTCGCTCGAGATTTATAGTTTGGGAAGCCAAACTTATAAGTATTTATCAGATGAGAGTCTCAAGTTTAAAAGCCTTGACAAAAATAGACAATACCATCTGAGATGACCTTTCCCCAGGCAAAGCATTCTCAGTTTTAAGAAATGTATACATATAGTCCGGAATGGGCATTATATAAAAAAAAAATGGGAACGGAAATGGAGAATATGTAAAAGAGACAACAACCCGACCAGAGAGCAGATAGCAACCGAAGGCCAACAATAGAACTTGAACTAAGCGGGAAAATCCCGCAACCGGCGTTGATCCTCAGCTGGTCCCTAAATATAAATGTGTATTAGGTCAGTGAACGTCAGTGAACGTCATACTAAAATCCAAAACATATACATGAACTAAAATCAAAATGCATTCAAGACTAACAATGGTCAGATGCTCCTGACATGGGACACAAGCAAACATGCTGCGGGTTAAACATGTTTAGTGAGATCTCAACCCTTCTAGCCAATGTAGAATAACGAACCATATAGCAATACGCACAATAAAACTCAGTTTAAAAGAAGCCCAGAGTTCGATGTCAGAATAGGTAACAAAATAAACTAAGCAAAATGACAATGATACATAAATTTCCAAAGGACTTCTACCAGTTACTGTCACGCCAATATTGCCTTCAAATACATGAAAATATAAGATGAACAAAGTAACAGTTGCAAATTTGATTTAAAATATAATCAATGATCCGTTACCAAATTTCGATAATTTGATGCAACAGTGTAATAACTAGTGAAAGCACACTATCAATTTGTTGTGTAATTATTTCACATTACAAATTGATAATACTACTCTTACTGGTAAATGTATATTTATTTGTTTGATTACTTGATAGAACAAATGGTTAATTTGATATAACAAATAAGTAACTAGAATTAGTAGATTACTCAGTTAAAATAGATTAATAACTTGAAATTGAAAATGCCAATACGTCTTTAGTAAATATGTTTGTGTTAATCAGAATCAATCACCTTTGGTTCTGTAACCTTAACTTTGTTATTGTATAATGTTGTTGTTTACGGAAGAAGACGGAGATGTTTGTTTTCAATCATGACGTGTGAAGGAAAACCATGGAAACGGGGATTTGTTAATTTGACATCATATATTTATATAAATTTTCCAAAGTGCATAATGGTCATTAAAAATTTGATTCCTATACATAAACATTTAACCCTGAGGATGCAAGGAACTGACAATAGTGGTAAGTTTTCTTTGTGTTCTTTTAATCCAAGAGATTTTCATTAAAGCATCGACAAGTAAAACGATTGAATACTTGTATTAAGATTTGAAACTAAACGCAAGCTCTGATTACAAGTTTTTTGATTACAGAGTACAAAAGCAATGTATACACTGCGATCGACTTTTTTCAAATTGACTATTGTGAACCAAAAGCAATGTACTATTTATTACAACTTCTGTTGAAATATCAGTTTTATAATAGACAATGGTGATTGCGACTTATTCAGCTATTAACACTGCATCTTTATTTAGGACAATACAATAGAATTTCTTTTTAGAATATGGAGATATGTTTTATATATCTCACTTTATTATAAAAAAAAAGAATAGTAATTTATATTGATAAAAATCTATTGCAAATCAGCATTTTAGTATTATGCTTTATTTGTTTCAATTTCCAAATAAAGGCAACAGTAGTATACCGCTGTTCAAAACTCATAAATCCATGGACAAAAAACAAAATCGGGGTAACAAACTAAAACCGAGGGAAACGCATTAAATATAAGAGGAGAACAACGACATAACACCGAAACGTAACACACACAGAAACGGACCAAGCATCAGACAAAACACCATGAGAATAACAAATATAACATAAAAACCAAATACATGAATTAGGGATAGACAAGTACCGTGCCACGTCTGATCTCAATATCTCAAAAATAAGAGAAAACACAAACGACTCAACGTTAAAGTGCAACACACAGAGAAACGAACAATAATATAACAATGGCCATCTTCCTGACTTGGTACAGGACACTTTTAAGGGGGAATAAAAGTGGTGGGTTGAACCTGGTTTTGTGGCATGCCAAACCTCGCACTTTAATGGCAAAGTTAAATATAACATTGAAATTACAACATAATATTACAGGACTACAATACAAATAAATAGGAGAACATATTAGACAAAGAAAAACATGATTAATAGATAACAAAAAGCATCAGGTTTAAAATTCAATACGCCAAAAACGCGCCTTGTCCACACAGGACTTACAAGTGACGCCCAGATATAAAAGATCGAAAGAGAAAAAAGTACAAAGTTGTACAGCACTGGAGATAAAAAGTTGAAAAGGTTTCGCCAAATACGGCATTGTTTTTATGCCCGGGATAAGAACGTTCTTATTATATAGAACAATTCATGCTATTGCAAACAGTAAATTTTATCAAATGAATATGAAAGAGATATACATAAAGAAACTGAAGTATTGACTAATTACAGAAAACTAAACCCGAATACATAACGCCCAGATATAAAAGATCGAAAGTGGAAAAGGTACAAAGTTGTACAGCACTGAAGATCAAAAGTTGAAAAGGTTTTGCCAAATACGGCATTGTATTTATGCCCGGGATAAGAACATCCTTATTATATATATTCCAAGAGAGAACATCCTTATTATATATATTCCAAGAGAGAATTTACCTAGATACTAATTCAGACTAATTTTCCTCATATCATCAACATATGTATAAAATCTATCAAAGTAGTATGTCAAATATATCTTTATTTTAGCTTTGCTGCACCCAAACACTACCAGCCTCTTTGTTAACGGTAAGTTATTTTATTTAAAATTAAAACGATCTTTAGTTAGAAAATTGTAGTTCAGGGTTCAACTAGAATTAATTGCTCTAGTTGTACTAAATTCATGTTTCTAGCACTATGGAGATGTTTATTTTCCTTAGACTAAGTAATTGTCCACTTGGCGTCTTTTTTTATTTAGCTAGGCGCACAACAGTGTTCCGAGTTAATCAAGGAACAATAACAGTTGGTTTTGGCTGCACTTTAAAAGCCTACTTAGTTTTGATGCTCGATATATTTCATGCATTGCCTATTTGAACGCTAGGACTTATTTTTCCAATACTATTGAGAGTGATTGTTAAGCAGCTCTTTAAACGCTTATGTTGGACTTTAAGATAAATCCTTTTTTCTTTGTTTTATATTTAACAGTATGTTAACATTTTAATTGATTGAATAAGTCAATAAATACCAACTCTTGCACCGCAACCAGCTTTCTCTTTAATGCACGTAAAATGTGTTTTCACCACATTACTGTCAAAATTATTCATTTAATTTATTTGTGGTTAGTATTAATTGGTTGCTGAATACCTGACATATACACCATATCTTCTTTTGTTCATAAATATTGTCTAAATAAATGCAAAGGAGAATTTGATATTAATCATTGTAAAGATATTTCAAAATGCGCTAACGCAATTATAGATTATTAATGTATTTGTTTTTCTATTTTATAGCAATTCGTCCATACGCAATACAAAATGGAACATCTGATGGAGGTCCATTCGGAATGTTTCCAGAAATTACAATAGAATTCCATACAAACTCTATGGCTCTAGCTGCCATCTGTAGCTGCACGTCCATCGTTATTGTCTGCATATTTCTGTACTGCTGCTGCCGAGCTAGTCGTAGGGACGGAAACTACGAATGTTCATGTGCATATGAAAGACCTACATCGCATTCAGTAAGTGTTTTACAAAATGTACATCATATTAACTGGTATCATAGGCTTTCATAAATTGTATCTACGTACAAAAATATGATAATAACATATATGTCAGGAGCCAACAACCTACTGCTAACAGGGTCCCAATAAGAGCGTTACAATATTAAGAGACGTTTTTATTAAATAGACGAAATAACTACTATGTAAGCATGTCCCATGTTTAAAACATTATACTAATATATTTCCAAAGTTTGTTTTATAACAACTGCAAAGGAATCACTTTTCATTGAATGTGTCAAATTAGAAGATGTCCTTTCATTGCAATTTGTGCAATGCGAATCATATTTGAGCTCAGGAAACAGAAATGATAAACTGAATCTAGCAAATTTAATGAAGTTAACTATACAATCTGAAGCTCCATCTATCATCTGGTTAAAGTTAACAGTGTTGAAACACAATAACTACCTAGACACTCCTGTGTTCTGCAAAACCCCGAACCTGATTCAAAATCTATTTAAATGTATTAAATAACCTTAAGGAATTCATTTTCGACAGCCCTCTTTAGTAAATTTTGTTCGGCAGTCGCTTTATGTATTATTGTTTTTGTCCCTTAAGGCATTGTTGTTCGATTGTCGACCATTCAAGTTATTGTTGTTCTGTAACAACAGAAGATTTTCTTTTAAATGACTGAATCAATTATAAATAACATAATTACAAAAAAATTATAGGAACAATTATGCATGATATTCTAAATTATATACACCATTAGTTATACTATGTAAATAATTATTCATGCTATTGTATTTTACATGTAGCATTTTTTGGACCCCTAATCCAGGCTTCGGATTTGGGTTTTAGGCTTCAATTCCTATGCTATCAATGTTTCCATGGAATATTATAAGTTTTTTTGTTTTTTTTAGACATCTAGTAAAAGGTCTTCGGCTCTTATATCTGGTTCAATATCTATCAGGATTCCTACTTCTGAAAGCAGATATCAACCTTACAAACCTACAACCGATACAATATTTGAACAGTCCGAAAGTGAAGATAGTTCTGCAGTTAATATGACTCAGAAGAAAACCACATCGCTTGACGTTTGAATCCATTTGAGTATTTGAGAAACTAACTACAAGGTGTTAAAGCAGACTAACAAAATGTTATCCGACCGTGTAGACTTCTGATAAAAAATGTGAAAACCAATGAATGCATTTTTGTCAAAATAATAGTAATGGGCTGTATGGCTATTTCGACTAAATATGACCAGCAACTTAGCAACATAAACTTATTCAGTTTCATCCACATCAACCAAGTATCTACATAGAATTTTATTTGCATATGTCTTATGCTCCATATTGGAGAATATATTTGCATCAGTGTTTCCTCCCAAATTATTGACTACACAAGGCGAATGAATATGTGACATAGCGTTATAGTATGTCATGAAAATGTATGATTTTTTCACCATCTGTACTTTACATTTATTTATATTTTTATAATGTGCATTTCATTTTTGTATATTTTTATTAAATCATGATATATTTTTTTTAAATTTGACTATTTTGTTCCTCCCCTATTCTGAATATTGCAACAACTAAGCTACACCAAGATTAGATTTGAATTTGTTCTGCTCAATGATAACATAACAAAAAGCTTATACATTTAATTCGCAATTATATATCAAAGTTCATATACCAGCTTTTGATTTATGCCATTTGATTAGGGATTTTGTGTTTTGAATTTTCCTCGCAATTCAGTATTTTTTGGATTTTACTTTATACTTATACTGTACGTAGAAGATTTTGATAATATCAAACAAACAATCTTACAAAAGAATGGTATGGCTAGTAAAACGTTAGTATGGTCTTGAGGAAACGATGAAAGGGGACGATAAATGGATGATAAGAGAGAGCTATATCTCTAGCACGTTAGAGACACCCTTGTAGACTTCGAAAAAGAGCAGGCTAATGTCGCTACAAGGCAGCACTCGCACTTGCAAAGTGGAAAGGGATTAATATAGGTTACAAATCTTGTTTCCCAATTCACTATAAATAAATATCTTTTAACTAATAAAACGTTTACGTAAAATGTAGATAAATAAAGTAAACGTATCAAATGTGTAAACAACACCATACTTAAGTAAAAATGGAGTATACAGACAAGAAGCTAATATCTTTCATCATTATCGTGATGGTAATTTCATTCAATTATTCGTCCTCGTTGTTGGATAAAAGAAAAGATCACTTCTTTACATTTGGTGACTTCATGAAACCTAAGGTAGCAATACACAGTTAGGAGTTTAGTTTCGCATTTTGGCCCCTGTGGATTTTTCAAATAGGAAAGCTATTGTGTAAAAAAATCATTTTTAGACAGCTGAGTGCTAATTTAACCTTCAAAGATGGTTTATTTTTTACATGTTTTATGGAGTGTTTTCTGTTTGACAATCCGTATTTTCATAGCTAGACCTGCCATAGGTCCAGAAATTAATGTAATGTTTACAAACACTTTTTTCCTACACGAAGTTTTTGACGCAATTTTACGAAAAAATGAGATGAAAGACATATGATTTTCATTGGATTTGCTGAATGATATATGTACACAGTTTCAGAAAAGGTATTACTTCAAGCGATTGAAATTCTACTTTTAGCCAAATTTTGGGGAAATATGTGACATCTTTTCCCCCCTTTTTGCAATATTTTATAACAAATAAATGCAGATTGTTGCCATGGATACACCCAAACGAAATTATATTTTACCATTTTATATACTGGATATAAAATCTATGGAAGATTCTGATTACATACCTATGCCCATATATGACACAAACAGTAAGCTTGATATTGCAAGAAAGCAATGAAAAGGGGATGGTAAAATTTATAAGGGCAAATTTTAATATTTTTTCCTAACTGTTTATTGCTACCTTATGGCATACTTACCAAGCTCAGAATTGTATAATTTAAGACTTTTCATTCCACAAATCTATTGATATTTAGATTCTAAATCAACTTCTGAGGAAATTAAGTGTTTAAGAATGACAATACATGTTAATTTTATTGTTTACAGTCCTTAGCAACCAAAATTAGACATTTTGACACAAGGCTTATATTTGTACTCTATCGGCTTAACACCTGCTTCTGATAGATTGGGCTGCATGTAGTAGCCTAAGTATTGAACGCGTTGGTTTTTTTTCTTGCGAATATATCAAATTATTGTTTTAATCAAGATTTCATGTTACATAGTGGCATATTTTAAATGTATAGTTAAATCAGAAGTAAGAAATTGATTCCCTATCACCAAGTTTTTTAATCAAGTCTTTGGTATGCAATAAGCATAAAGATTAACATTTTTATGCTTGAAATTGCTAAATTTTGTACTATTTTGCATCATCAGAGATCTTATTAAGATTTTCAACATTAAAAAACTGACAAAAGAGGTATAGTTTTTAAGATTTTGCTAAAAATTGAGGTAGAGACAAGATTTTACACTTTGACTTGGCACCTTTCTTTAAAATCAGTTTTTGTCGCGTTTCAGTGTCAACTGCTAACCTTCATAAAATATTCATTACTCAACCAATTTTCAAAAATAAAAGACCATTTTGCTCGATTTAGCTAGCAGAACACAGAAAATAAGTTAAAAGGGAGAATTTAAAAAAAAATATTTACTATTAAGGTAGCAATACACAGTTAGGATTTTAGTTTCGCATTTTGGCCCCTGTGGATTTTTCAAATATGAGAGCTAGTGTGCAATAAAATTCATTTTTGGATAGCTGAGTATTAAAATAGCCTTTGTATTGGGTTTATATGAACATCAAGATTATGTCATGTATGTAATATAGGCTGTTTTCTGTATGACAGTCCGTATTTGCATGTCCCTACCATACATTGGTCCGGCAATTATTGTAATGTTTTTTTTCCAACTTTTTATCGCACGAACTTTGTGATTGGATTTTACGAAAAAATGAGGCGAAAGACACCCATTTTTTATTTGCTCATTAGGAAGATTTATGAAAACAGTTTCTAAAAAGGTATCACTCAAAGGCATTAAAATTCTAGTTTGATCCAAATTTTGGGGGGATATGTGACATGTCCACCCCCCCCCCCTTTTTGCAATATTTTATGGTAAATAAATGCAGAATGTGCCATGGATACACATAAAAGGAATTGATTTTCACTCTTTTAACTTTTGAAAATCAAATCTATGGAATATACTGATTACATACATATGCACATGTACAACACAAACAGTTAGGTTAATGTATTAGAAATCCAGGAATAGGAGATGATAAAACATTTTGTGGCTCATTTTTAATTTTATTTTATAACTGTGGAGTGCTACCTAATGTTTACAAACACTTTTTTCCTACACGAAGTTTTTGACGTAATTTTACGAAAAAATGAGATGAAAGACATATGATTTTCATTGGATTTGCTGAATGATATATGTACACAGTTTCAGAAAAGGTATTACTTCAAGCGATTGAAATTCTACTTTAAGCCAAATTTTGGGGAAATATGTGACATCTTTTCTCCCCTTTTTGCAATATTTTATAACAAATAAATGCAGATTGTTGCCATGGATACACCCAAACGAAATTATATTTTACCATTTTATATACTGGATATAAAATCTATGGAAGATTCTGATTACATACATATGCCCATATATGACACAAACAGTAAGCTTGATATTGCAAGAAAGCAATGAAAAGGGGATGGTAAAATTTATAAGGGCAAGTTTTAATATTTTTTCCTAACTGTTTATTGCTATCTAAAGTAAAGGACAGACCAACGTAAAATAAACTATATTGTGCTATGCATTGTCCATTATCATATAATACATATGTTTGTTTTGATCACAACCAGTGACATGCAATGATATAACACACAATAACAATTACAAAAGTATAGCATAGTTATAGTACCTATTGATATCACACTGTTCTTGCTAAGGTAAAGGTTGTTAGATAATATATAGAATTTTGACCAAATAAGAACAACAACATAAAAAGTCTGATTCAACAATTTGACACTTCATGTATCGATATTTTCAGTAGGTGTTAAATTTATACAATACAGATCTTTGGTTAAAAGCTGAATCATTTGCATTTGATTCAGCCACATTTCATTTCGTATGTTTTTTACAGATGATATGCATATGACAAAAGCAGTGGATATTATGTCTTAAAATATGAATACTTGATATAAAAGAGGGACGGAAGATACCAAAGGGATAGTCAAACTCATAAATCTAAAACAAACTGACAACGTCATGGCTAAAAATGAAAAAAGACAAACAGAAAAACAATAGTACACATGACACAACATAGAAAACTAAAGAATAAACAACACGAACCCCTCCAAAAACTAGGGGTGATCTCAGGTGCTCCGGAAGGGTAAGCAGATCCTGCTCCACATGTGGCACCCGTCGTGTTGCTTATGTGATTACAAATCCGGTAAATAGTCTAATTCGGTAGGTCACATTCATGAAAGGGAAGGGGATTGTAGTTACGACTTAAGGAACATATCCGATATCATTTGTGAAATGGTTATTCCATAACGGTCAACCAACTCGTGATGGCGTCCGTAAAATAACATGTATAACCAACACATAAAGTAAAATATACAAAAATACCGAACTCCAAGGAAATTTCAAAACAAAAAGTTCTTTATACAAGGGCACTAGCTGTCTAATTCGTGTTCACCCATATTTTATTTATAACGATGTAAAACATTTATCTTAGAAATAAAAAGTATAATTTAAACAATTTACAGGGCATGTGGTCAATAAATGTAGCTTCTGTTCGCGTGTGTTTTAGTCAAGACGCCATTTAATTAACTATTGAGTTGACCTACAACGACCTCTGATGACCATATAAGCAATATGAACATAAATATAGATATAAATAGATAGCAAAATCGTGCAATTGGATTTTTCTCGGTCTGTTCAATTTCATTTTATAGATTAAAAATATATGTTAAGCCTATTCATTACCTGTATACGAATGTTTTTGGGTTGTTTTTTTAACGAATCAGTCAATTAACTGATTTACCTTTTATTTCTCTTTCAATGTTGACATTCTTTTCTTTTATATAACGTTACACGCACTATTCATGCGTTATTCATCTCTAGCTAAGGGACTAAATTGAAGTTCATATGAATACGGATGAAATTAGGTGTGATTTATTCATTCCCTAGTGAATAATTCACCATCATTGTTTTTTAGCCTATTTTGACAAAATTGAACCATGCTGGCTGCTCAAAGTGAATTATTATTTTCTAGTTCACTTGCATTTAAGATTTATTGAACGAGAAAAAAATCTGAATTTATTTTTTTATATATCACGTAGCTTTAAATGGCAGAATCAAAAGGTTCAAACAAGTGCAATATTCCTGACTTGGTACAGACATTTCCTTATGTAAACATTGGTGAATCAAACTTGTTTGTAAAGGTAGCTTAACCTCTGACTTGTATGACAGTCCAGAATAATTTCATTACATTGACAACAATGTGTTAGCGAAACAGATAGTCATGATACTGTAAAATAAGTAATGATTGCGAGGTTTTAAATAATGCGACATGATGATTATCGCAATAATGACAACTCACAGTTTGTTCATTCTTTAAAAAATCGCAATAATACATGCACTCAATAATTTCCGAAATTTATTATAGGTAGTTATTGTCAAAAAAATGGGGTCAACTTGATGTTAAAATCTTCATTACTATAAAAAAAAAAAAAAAAAAAAAAACTATTACCACAGCGAATAGCAAATTAGAAAAGTCCTCTTCAGATTCTAATGACAGATTGACAAATTGAATACATACCGCGGACGAAAACATGATAACATAATCCTCTCGTGATTTTGGGTCTTCAATTCTCTTCAAGTAAATAGTTATCAAAGGTATCAGGATTCGTCTACATAAGACTCATCAGTGACGCTCATATCAAAATATTTATAAAGCCAAACAAGTACAAAGTTGAAGAGCATTGAGTATCCAAAATTCCAAAAAGTTGTTCCAAATACTGCTAAGGTAATCTATGCCTGGGATAAGAAAATCCTTAGTTTTTCGTAAAATTCAAAGTTTTGTAAACAGGAAATTTATAAAAAGGGCCACATTATTGATATTCATGTCAACACCGAAATGTTGACTACTGGGCTGGTGATACCCTCGGGAACAAAACGTCCACCAGCAGTGGCATTGACCCAGTGGTGTAAGTAAGTTTTGGCCATTTTATTTCTTTGATTCAGCATTACATTGAGTGTTTTGTAGACGATTGTTTATTTCAAATCCTGGTCTCTATAATGATGTTTGTACTCATACTCCAAAATCAACCAATCAAACGGCTGGATTTTATGTTTCGCTCATGATTTTTTGTTCTCCGAGCACTGAGCAAAGTTTTATGACTTCAAACCTAGGTCTCTATGATGATTTAATTTATGAATTATATACATTGAGTCGTTTTCTTAACGTGCTAGTTCAAGAGGAAACTGTTTGCATGTCACATACTACTACGAGTTAACCCGTGTTTTGCGGAGAAGAAGCAAATACCTTTGTGAAAGTCTTTGTTTTGACCAGGCCTGGGTTCCAACCCATAATATCACAAACTCAAGGCAAACACGCTGCCACGTGACTATGCACCGAGGCAGTCCATATCAATCAGCAATAAATATAGAACATATATCTACAGCACATAATATCAACTTTAATAGATGAATGAAAAAATATAATATACTGCTTGATTGAATTATCTACTTTTAAGAAAACGATAAAGAAGCAAAATGACTAAAACAAATCAATCAAATAAAGTGACATTGTAATAAAAAAATGGAAAAAAATGAAGAAGAGAAATCTTATCATCTCCCGACAAAAAGTTTCGTTTACTAGATGTACGATTGACCGATTCTAATATTTTAGCATTTAAATCTTCAATTAAAAAAAAAGGTTATTTTATTTTAAGAATTTGATAACTGCAAAATAGTGTCAAATAAAATTTACTAGGATTAAAATTATGTACGCTAGATGCACGTTTTATTTACTTATCTATTCAAATAAAAAAAAGTTAGAATGGTCAAATAAAGGACGAAGCTGAACAACATCGATATACCAAACCTCAAAAAGTTTTGCCAAATATACGTAAGGTAATCTCTTTCTTTGGTAGAAAAGCGATGTGAAGATTCATTTATTTTTGTAAAAACCCATTTTCATGGATTGAGGAAAACATATTCATGGATATTTTGTTGTTCTTATATCTTTACATTATTGTATTACATTATCTTAGGGAATTATGTGTTCCTGGTGATAATAAATAAGAACAGTGCTGCATACAACATATCAACTATAAATAAATATATTTATTAATAGTATCGGAAGCACATGTCTGTGTTTGTTTATGTTCAACACGTGTTGATGAACACATGGTTGCATACCTGGTTTAATGTTATTGTATGATTTGATTGGCTATTGTATGTCGCAATGCAGGTATCCTACCCGTTTGTACGAGGGTAGGATCGTGATTCTCGTGCAGAATCTTATTATAAATTTAAGATATTTTTATAGCCAGTTATTCGACGTTCTGCCTTTACCGAGTAGCATACCTTCCGTTTCGTTATACACATATCCCCCACCCACCCCACCCATTTGATAGATTTGAGTTAGACAGTTTAATGATGTGACAAGATAAATTGTAATAATAATGTATTTATTGTGTTTTGTAGATTGTTGTTGATTTTGATTTTTAGTGGGATGGAGTCCCGATAAAGACTTTTGTTGTATTGAGGAAACTTGTGTGATATTCTTGGATGAGTTAGTAGATGCAGATGGACGTTTGAATGACTATTGAAATATGAATATATGAAATGGTTTTGATGTTTGAAGAAAAAATAAAGTATTAAAGTGTGCTACTCACAAGGAGAGCTCATTTCTATAGTATACATGTGTTGAGTTTTATTGACTAAATAATTTATGTTCGGTTAAGCTTGGCGAATTAGAACATAAGTATTGATTTTCAATGGTTTTCCAACTTCTTAATTGTTTGGCCTTTCACACTTTAAATTCTAGTGTCGTTGTCAGTCCGCTGGAGTATCAAATTATAAGCGTAGTATCTTAGACATGAGATTTCATTGAGTTAAAATAAATGCTTTGGACGAATGAAATTGAATGATTGCATATTACTTGATAATGAAGAGTGTACGTAAAATTGCTCTGGATTATTTAGTATCCCATTGCTATTTATAAATTAAAAGAAAGAATTTCTATGAATAAGTTACCACTTCATTTACTACAGCAACATTTTTGAAGGTTGCTGATTTAAATCGATTAAAAATGGAGTTGAGATCAAACAAATAAATCAGAATAGACTGAAGTTAAAGTAAATATTGATTACGCAAAATAACTCAAATGATAAAATATCAAAGGAAAAAAGGGAATTTCAGCACATGCATTAATTGATATACATGACGCTTATATGTAATATGCTTATGCAAATTTTTAATATTGGATTATTGGAATAATTAAGAATACTCATTACAAATAACCTCATATAATATAAGTTTATAAACTTAATAATGCGAAATAGAATCGTCTGAACAGAGGGACATTGGATGTGGAATGAAAAAAAAAATTGTTACCAAAAGAAAGAAATGTATTTGAACTGTAAATAAACAAAGTTAAAATTCATCACTAAAATAAAAACAACATAAATGTCATCCGTCAGAAGCTCTTTTCTGGATTTAAACTTTATCAGAAACACTCAAAGCCGATTACAGTAGAAGAGCTATTATGAGCACTACAAACTGCCAAGAGAGAGAAAAGACCATATTTTGTACTCGACCAAGTCGAGCACAGATTTTACTAAAGCTAGGTTCACACTGCCGATCAGATCAACTCGATGATCCCGATTGTCCACATTTCAACGACCAAGCTCAACCAAATTCTTGATCGGGCCTGTTTACGACTTCTACCCGATCGCCATCCGACTGTACACGACCTTAACTCGACAATTCATGACTCCTTAATGACTCCATCTCGACTCCATCCCGACAACAAAATGAATACTTATTCAATAGTTCCGATCAATTCATGATTGTTACACGGTCTTTACTCGACTAGCTAGACCAATTAAAATATTCACGATCTCAGCCTGATCTCGACCAGACCAGCTCGACCTGATCGTATATGGGTCGTAGGGATAATCGGGAATATGTCGGGTATGCACAATTTGAGTATAAAAACGTTCGAAATTTTTATTCCCGCCGCTTCGGAGTGGGCAATAAGTGTTACCCTTGTCCGTACGTACGTACGTCCCAACAATATCAGTTTCCCTTCTCTAATGTTATGTTGCCTCAACCAAAGTTTGTGAAACGCCGTATACACAAGGCTTATTACCATAAAACACAGTTCAAATGCGAATTTGGGTGGTTGTTCTTGAAAAATGACCCTTTAGAATGTTATTTGTGCATACATGAATACCTTGTAATGCATGCAGTTCGTTTGGTGAGTCCAGGCAGTGCAGTTCTTTCGGATTGAATTGTGTCATACTGTCTTAGTTTGCTTACAAACAATTCAATCCCGGATTTATTCATGTCAAACGTTGTTAAATAAATAACTACAACATAATCCTCCATGTCAGCGTTTCGCCCAAACACCTAGCCAAACACCTAGGTGAGAACATCAAATATTTCCCTTCCCACGAAAAGTTGAGACAGTGTCATATTCAGAAAAGCGTGGAAAAAAAACCTCTGATTTAGAATCAAGAGCATGATCAATATGGTGTATCGAAAGCAATCTAGCAGGTCTTTTCCATTTCTAAATGCAACCCAATTTTTTTTTTCATCTTATAGTGTTTAAAAAAGGTTAGCTGCACATTTGATATGAACAAATATCCTTGTGTCTTCTTCCTCGTGATTTCAATAATACTCATTCTATAAACTCAGGAATAGATAGTCGTAGTTAATAATGGCAGGAACATCTTCGAGAAGAATAACTGGTTCCAGTTTTGTCTTATGCATGTTATGTATCCGTAATCATCAGGAAGTTCAGGTGACTTTTGATTTTTTGGGTACTTATAGGTAATATATCTGATCTATTCGAACACAAACATTTTCTTTCATTGGATGTTGAAAAATAGATATTGACGTCCCTTGAAATATGATTTTAATGTTTTTCAGCGGGTATTGTGGTCTATGTTGTCCACCGCAGTTGTGATAAACACTTTGTAATTAAGGCAAACAAACTCTTAAATAAAGTTCAATTACAGCTTCACCTACTTGAGTTGATATTTCAAGTAACTGATCATACGAGGTTCATAACCCCTGTTGAAATAATGTATCCATCTGGGTTTTTTTTTTTTTTAAAGAGAAATAGCAGAAGATACACACACAATGGTGTCAAACGAGAATTGATTTTCTGTGTTGTACTTGGGCTTTCTGGGAGTTTGCATAGTTATTTAATATCAGTAACTTGCCAAGCGCTAAGTCGAATAATGAAGAAACTTAGTCTAACTGCTATTAATTGCCATTTCCATGCTTTATCATTTTCACAAATTGTAACGGGGGATGTATGCTGTCATATATATCTCTAGATGCCAGGGATCCAGAAAAATGTTGTCACCTTGGTAGCTCATCGGCAGCAAAAATCATTCCGACCGTTTCTGCCATTTGTATGGTGTTATTGTAATCTGATACAAATGTGATAGTTGGTCCTCATTTTGGCATATTCTGCAAAAAAAACTTTCCAGCATATTAAGCGCGTAGATATACATGTGAAGAAGTAGAACTGAATTATGAAAATCTTTCTCGTATATGTTTGCCAAGACTTCTGAGTATCGTTGAGTTTCAAAGCTGCATGTAACCAACTCAACTAATGCAGTTATTGTCATGATATTTTGTTCATGAGAACAACGGCTTTCAACCTCTATGTTTCTCTTCTTTGCTGTCTCTCTGTTGTATACAGTTAATACAATACAGATAATACTTCATTTCTTGTGCTATTTCATCACCACTACTTAGTTTTTCCAACACCTGTTTATTCTGTAGAACTGTTGCACAATCCACTAATGGTGTGTTCAGTTTCATTGTAATTGCCTCTCTTAAGTAAGCCTAAAAATGCAACTGTACTGTCTATCTAAAAAGAAACATTGATGCACATTTTCAATGGTATTTTGTGATGGTCTTTCGAACAAAAGAGTGCTTTTAAAAACTTTCAGGGACTTACATTCACCGGAACTTCTAGATGGCATTGGTGACATTTGGCGTTTCTGAGTTCTATCAACTTTTGTATAGTTATTCTTCACAAATTATGATACGTATTAATTTGTTTTTCATTTTGCTTTTACTTCCCGTTAGTCGTTTTAATCGCCGAACATATTGATGGATAGGAAGTGCAGTTACTTCATGAAAAAGACGGATATGTTTGGTCATTATTGTTCATCCTTCAGCTGACGATTGCAGAAGGTCGGTTGCGTCTTCTTGACATAAACAACATTTTGTCCAATCAGTTTCCCATCTATCTGTTGTGGCAAGCGGACAAGCCAATTCTTTTCGCCATTTCAAAAATCAACTATTATATAAATAAACTAAAGAGATCAACAATGTACCGGTAGAACAATAACGTAAATAAATCTGCTTAAAATATCTTATCCCTTCTGATATTCAGGTCCAGGCATTATCCTTTTACCAAACATATAGATGGCCGCCGTGATGGGATGATTTTTTTTCGTGGCAACCCCCTTAATATGATTATATACATCTTAAGGCATGTTCTAACAAAGTTCAATGCTTGTAATACTATTTGCATGATTTGTTTGGTAAGCTGCTCAACTATATACAACAACAAAAAAAGACCTAATAACAAAATCCATCTAATGTCAACTTTGGCTGAAGAAGTTGATAGATTAAAGGAATTACATAAATATCATTATATACATATATATACTAGTCAACAAAAGAAACGATACACGACTTTGAAATAAAATTTATCAAAAAGTATTAAATATAAAACAAAATGAGATGCACTATTCTAAAAAGCTTTCATTTGCAATGTATGCACAAGTAATAATGAAAATCAAAACTTGTCGGAAAGTATCTAAATTCCGTGTAAACGATCATAGGGTGCAAATTAGTTTTGCGGAAAGTTGAATAAAAAATCGACACATAATTTTCTAAGTACTAAATAAAATTTCAAATTTATTTAAAAACATTCAATATGCTAATCAAGTTATGTTCGTGTTGTAACTAATGGGTTGAAATATTTTTTTTCACATTTTTGGGAAAATAAGTGTTTTTTGAAATCTCAAAAGATGCAAAAAAAATAAATATTTTCGTCTCAAATCAATGCTATAGATATGAAAACAACACACAGTAAATTTGGAACCTTTCGGATTAGTTTTAAGATTGTTATCGCTTTTTGAATATCACTTTGCACATACTGTCTATGGTAAATCAGTTGATAATGTATACATTTTTTTCAATTTCTCGTGGTGCCGATCTTTGCTTATCAAATAAAGGAAGAAACTGTATGATTTTTAAAAACAAATTGATGGCAAAAATTGTCTTTACCTGTAAATGAGAGGTTGGCTTCATAAGTTGGAACTTCTGATTTTAAAATTGTCGTTAAATGTAAATTTTGTAAAATAAAAGAATTCGCGAAAAAAAGTCACAAACGCAAAAAAATATTTTTGTTAAACTGATTTATATTTCCATAATGGTTAAGTATTACTAACTTCAATATTGGTCCAATGAACGGAAAACTTTATCTTTAATTTGAAAAAAGTCTTGTATCGTTTCTTTTGTTGACTAGTATATATAATATAAACTGTATTAGATAAAAGAATAATTACACTATACTGAATGGTGGAATTATCTACTAAAGTATATTTGCACGATCTAATTATCTACTAAAGTATGTATATATACATATATAAGTACGTCTGAACCAACAATGTTAGACCTGTACATTTGCTTTAGCAATTTTTTTGTTTTCCCTCGCCGGGATTCGAACTCATGCTACTGAGATATCGTGACACCAAATAGCCTGCACTATAACCGACGCGCTAGTCCACTCGACGACCTTGGCTTCACAAATAATAAAGCTTTCGGTGGCCGGTGTTACCTTTTCTCGTCAGTTAATTTAGCGTCGTAATACAGTACATGATATATAAGTCATGAAGATGAAATTGTTACAGATCAGCTAAAATTCTATTGTAACGGATTCTACAAATTAATGCAAGATACAGTCACAGAAATAATTATGTTTCGGTCACCATTTAAGTTACCTCAACTAATGTTAGACTCTTGAATTCAAATAAGGTGAACGGATTATATAAACCGGAGAGAAAATGTAATACAAGCCCAAACGAAATAAATATAAACAAGTCCAGATTGAAAATTCATATATGTATATATGTTTCATAAGGTATGCAATTAGAAAGTTCTACAATTGCGTAATGAATGTATTTTTTATACATTGTACTAACCATGAAATCACAACCAACGGGGTTTGACAATTAACATCTTTATAAGTGTGTTAATTATAGGCAACAGAAGTTTCACATGTTTACCGAATACCGATACTAAAATCTTCTAGTCTATTATTATAAACGATACAAATAAAGTTAATACAACACAAGCGGAACTAGCATGGATTCAAAAAGGGGTGGAACTTGATAAGTCGAAAGCGTCAGTGGCTAGTGATATACACAAATAACTACCCACTCAGTCAAAGTATTACAGCCGCTAAATTTACAGATCCGACGACTTAGCTGAAAGTGAATACTTACCCCTTTCCCTATTAAAAGTTCCTGCCCACGATTGTTTCAAGTTAAGCTTTAACATCAGTTTATTTTGGCAACAAATGGAAGTTTTTAACGACCTTGACTGGCTAAACAGCCCTTTCACGGTCTGTTTATTTTGACTTCACATGGGTCTTGATGCTGTTAATACGCATTTTAATTTCAAGCAAGTGTGAATTTTTTTTAATGATTTAAATTTCTAAAAAGACATATAGTTAAGCTTTTACTTTAAGATCGTTCCAACTCATTTTAATCCTTACACTATTCTAAATTATAACTGGGAAAATAAGAATTTTACTCTTAATATTAAATTCAGGAGCTGTTGTTATATTGCCGAAATGACAAATATACACTGAGGGCCAACTATTGTGAAATGAGTAACTAAAGTTCTACGTGTGGCCTCCAGTAATATGCAAATCTCATCCAAATAATAATAATAATATAAGCGCTGTTGCATTATAAAAAACCAAATATGTCAAATGGGAGGGAAAAAATCGACGACTGGATTACTAGTATTATTTAAATCTAATCGAGTATTAACATGATGTGAATAGTTATATTATCGGAAATCAGCTTTAATATTTTTATTGGACACAAATGTATTGAAATACAGATACTCTGTACATCTTGCAGCTTAGATAAATGTGAAAACCAGTTTAACGAAAGAAAAAAACTCAGTGAAAACACGTTCTTTTTCTCTTTATAAGTTTATATCAATGTACAACACTATTCATTTTTTAAGTTTTATTAATTATTATCTATATCCATCAATTCCTCCTCCGTGGTTGTAATTGTTTTAGGACAGGTTTGATTCATTGCATTGGTCAGTTTTCCTGAAGACCTATGACGACCTTTAACTTTTTTATGATTTTGATCAACAAATAGAATATCAAATCACTTGAAGTGATCACTACATGTCACCTTCAACAATAAGTAAAACCCATACCAAGAAGTAACCAATAAAAGGTCACAACATGACTAAATATGAAACAATTCAAACGAGAAAACCGACTGCGTGATTTTTCAGGCTTAAGAAGCACAACCATCCTTTTAAATATTTAGCAGTTCAACCTTTGGAAGTAGTAAATAAGCAGCCTGGTGAATCGCATTCAAAGTTTGTACGATCACGGAAAGTAATTGAATTAAATTGGATTAAAAAAATACAGACAGTTTACCCTCTCGGTCTAAATCATAATATCATGGGAATTGTTAATATATCTAGAACCAATTCCGTTAACATTTTGGATATAGTTTCTAAAACTGTTCGTAAAAAACGTTCTCACGGTCGTAGAACAAATCACAATCAAAGAAAATTTCGGGCCAATCATACCAATATTTCGAACCTAATTTCTATTTCAAAAAACAACGGCAGACATTATCTGTTAACAAAACTCTGTTCGTTACCGGTTAATAAGTTAAATAAAATTTTGGAGGATTGCAACACAATTTCATATAGCAGTCCTAAGTATGAAATTGTTCAAATTATTATGGCATATTGTTATTCTAAATTATTTCCCAAAATTGATCGCCCTGAAGATCATAAAAAACATTTTATTAAAATTAAGTATGTCAATAAAGGCTTTGATTTTGTAAATATTGCCGGTATATTTAACGACCATTCTGTTAAAGAACAAATTCCTGGATATTTTGACAATACTGAACTACCTCTTATTTGTTATATTTACAAAAAATCTACCCGGAAAATTGTGTTTAATTATAGTCAATTGTGTAAAGATGTTAATATCAGTGAAAATACACCTACTTCATGTAATTGCAGTAATTCCGAATATATTTATGGACCCATTTCCCATGTTATAACAGGAGATCTTAACATCGTTCAAGACCGAGAGTTAAAAATCATTCCTCAGTAAAGGACCTTAATATCGTCCCCCGTCAATTATTAATTGGAATGAGTGTCGTAATATCATCCACGACTCACTCCATACTTACTGTATGAAATGGATAAAACGGGAAAAAGCTGACAAAAAATCTTTGGACTCTTTTTTTAATTCAGTAATGAAGATAGTTGATATACGTATTCAACATTTTAAAGAACATTTTACTATAAACAATAATCACAATAAACCTATTTCTCGTATCAAACATAAACTAAAAGAACTAGCCAAGGAATTTGTTTTTGTCCCGGCCGATAAAGCTGCTAATAATATTATTATTGTTTGACGTAAATTTTACATTGAGGTTCTGATAAAGGAAATCACCAATTCACCAACATTCCAACTGACTCCATTTTCAGAAAACGAAATCTGTAACAAACATAAACTTTTAGCCACCGCTTTACAAGCAGAGCCAAATACAATGAAAGTCCCAACTATGTATTGGCTTCCGAAGCTACACAAAACCCCTTACAAATATAGATTTATTTCGTCTTCAAGCCATTGTTCAACTACTAAATTGTCTATTCTTCTTACCAGCACACTTGGTACAATTAATAACCTGATAATAAATTGTTCAAATAAGGCCTTCGAAAATAGTGGAATAAATTACTTTTGGAGTGTCAAGAACTCGTTGGAAGTACTTGATAAATTGCATGCTTATATTGGTGATTTTGAATCTGTTCAAAGTTTTGATTTTTCTACCCTGTATACCACATTGCCTCACATTCTCATTAAGAAAAAATTCACACACCTAATTAAATGGGCATTCAAAAAATCAGAATGTGAATATATATGTTCAAACTCTTTTATGTCATTTTTTAGAAGCAATAAACAAAAAAATCTATGTTAATAGGACATGCTTTGATACTATATATGCCCTTGAATTTTTACTAGATAACATTTTTGTTTGCTTTGGGGATTCCGTATATCGTCAGATTATCGGAATTCCAATGGGGACTAACTGTGCACCACTTATTGCGGACCTGTTTTTGTATTGTTATGAGTTACAATTTATGACAAAAATAAGCAAAGACCCATCGAAACAACATCTGATAAACAAATTTAATAGTACTTTTAGATATTTGGATGATATTTTGGCTCTCAATAATGACGACTTCAGTATGTATATTAATGAAATTTATCCTGTTGAACTTACTTTGAATAAAGCTTATACTAACAATGACCACTGCCCTTTTTTCGATTTTGATATCTATATCACTAATGGAAAGCTGAATACTAAAATTTATGATAAAAGGGATGATTTTTTATTTCCTATCGTTAATTATCCGTTTTTAGATGGTGATGTTCCCTTGTCACCATCTTACGGTGTTTATATATCTCAACTTGTACGATTCGCTCGTGTATGTAACAATGTTTTAGATTTTAACGAGAGAAATTTATGTATTACTGAAAAATAATTACACCAGGGTTTTCGATATCACAAACTAGTCAAAACATTTACTAAATTTTATCATCGGTATAAAGACATCATTCGTAAATATAGCTCAACATGCAGACTTCTAATACGTTCAGGTATTTCACATCCAATTTTTATGGAAATATTCTTTATAAAGCACAAAGGTGTCAGTATTCACCTCAGAAACTTACAAAACCTTTGAATAGACTTATTAAGAAGGGATATAATTACGATACTGTTGTCAAGTCATTAAAGATTGCATATTTTGGCGTTAATATTGAGTCACTGATAAGGTCTTTGCATCGGAACTAAACACATTTATTCTAAAAACAGTTGTTGGCATGACACGGGTTATGTTCTTCTCATATATGTTATGATGGAATGATACTAAACCCCTAACGGGAAGGATTGTGCCTGATGTTCATATGATGAAATCATAATCTTTCAGTCAGTTTAATTGAAGTCTGGAGCTGGCATGTCAGTTAACTGCTAGTAGTCTGTTGTTATTTATGTATTATTGTCATTTTGTTTATTTTCTTTGGTTACATCTTCTGACATCAGACTCGGACTTCTCTTGAACTGAATTTTAATGTGCGTATTGTTATGCGTTTACTTTTCTACATTGGTTAGAGGTATAGGGGGAGGGTTGAGATTTCAGAAACATGTTTAACCCCGCCGCATTTTTGCGCCTGTCCCAAGTCAGGAGCCTCTGGCCTTTGTTAGTCTTGTATTATTTTAATTTTAGTTTCTTGTGTACAATTTGGACATTAGTATGGCGTTCATTATCACTGGACTAGTATATATTTGTTTAGGGGCTAGCTGAAGGACGCCTCCGGGTGCAGGAATTTCTCGCTACATTGAAGACCTGTTGGTGACCTTCTGCTGTTGTTTTTTATTTGGTCGGGTTGTTGTCTCTTTGACACATTCCCCATTTCCATTCTCAATTTTATTAAAAAGTATCAAACTAATATTATCATAAAGGATATGTGGTCAAATATGCTGATTGATGTTCAATGTATACCAATGCAGACAAAGTGGGAAACTTTGTACTTCCGGAACGCCTTCACATCAAACAAAACAACAACAAATAATTTTCTATACTCTCCATAATATTATGTTTATGTACAACAATATGTCATTCCTTATATTATTATTGTTATTTACAACCAGTCATTCTCCTCCTCGATTCTAGTTGTTTGTAGGAATTGTAAGATATATTGACAAGTATAGTGATCTAAGATGACCTTCAGTGTTGTTTATGATCTTAATTAACACGTTATTCTACCTTTCTACATAGGTGTTCAAAGTAGATATCCAGCTATTACTACATGAAATCATAACAAAACAAATTTAGTGTGGTTGCTGTGTTCTTGATACATTCCCCGTTTCCATTCTCAATTTTATTCTAGATATGATTGTGATGCATCTTTTATCTTTCTCGACAGGGTAGAACCTACAATATCAATCCTTACATCTTTATTTGTGTAAACTGGATCGAAAAGAAACATTCTCTTAAAATAAAAATACAGAAACTTTCTATGTTTTCCAATGAGATACATATTATATTCATAAGAGACTAAAGACATGTGCATGGACCCTCTAGATGTTACCGCACGATCTTCAAATATAAGGTACAATATAATAAGCAATAAAAAGTAAGATCACATAAATACTGAACTTAGAGGAAAATCAATTAGGAAAGTCCATAATCACATGGCAAAATCAAATAACAAAACGCATCAAAAACGAATGGACAAGAACTGTCATATTCTTGACTTGGTACAGGTATTTTCAAATGTAGAAAATGGTGGATTAAACCTGGTTCTATAGCGCTAACCCTCTCACTTTGATGACAGGCTCGTTAAATTCCGTTATATTTACATTGATGCATAAACAAAACAGACACAATAAATAAAATAGTTAAAATATGGGTACATCAGTCATCATCGTATAACAATTTTAAAAAGGACAATTTAACAGAACACAAAAACATCTATCTACAAACACATTCATTGATTTGTGTGACTGTCTGACGTTAGAATTTTTTTTAAATATTTTTTAAAGACCGGATAATACAAAATATAAATTGATTCAAACTAGAAAATGTGTTATTCTTTATTTATGTAATTATAGAGTATCGAATTGATATCAAAGTGTTAGGATAATGGAAGATCTGAACTTTCATATGTAGATTGAGGATGAATGCAGACTATACCTTGTAGTTTTACTTCAGAAACGGAGATAAATGTGCAGATTTAAAAAAAAATATATGTAAAAAAACGAAGAAAAGTCAAAACGTGTGTAGTTGGCCTTAAATGGATTTCCTTTTTTAAAAAAAAATATTTTTGGTCATAAGGCTTTTCACTTTTCGATTCTTATAAATCAATGGCTTTCAAATATTTGCCTTCGAGAGTTCCTGATAACGATATATCGCTTCATACGCATGCAATTTGTAATACGGGATGGGGTTTTTTTTATCTTTTAAGCAGCGCCGATTTCAGTCGGTGTGCGATAATACGGATATTTTTTGGTAGTTTGCGCTGTTCAACATTCAATCATTTTTTTTTTTGATTCCTTGTTTCGGGTTGTATTATTCGTTTGGTATATGTTGTTGTATCTGGTTCTGGTTGGTAGCATTTGTTTTTGTATTTTCAAATGTTTTTAAATCAAACGTCACTGAAGAGACTTTAATCGTCGTAACAATTCAGTAGAAAGAACTTCTATACATGTATGAAAAGACGTATATTGTTTTATTGAAAGCAGTTTTAAAATGTTCGCATTTGCAACTTGTTCAAATTATTTGTTTTCCAAATCTGTTCATCTTTGCTGAATATTGTTAAAAAAACAATTAAAATGAAAACATTGTATTAACGTAAAATTTAAAACACTTCCAAATCACAATAAATGGTTTTCCTTCAAGTTCTTACACTGATACAAATTCAAAATTCTACCCTTATTGGGATCGTCAGTTCTATGTTGTGAATAAATCCAATGTTCTAGCATTCAATGTTAAAATAGTGTCTTTGTTTGAATAGTATAATTTAAAACGATAGTTATTTAAATCAAAATCAAAGGAAAAATATTTTTATGGAAGCCATTATATGTAAGCTTTAAACTGGTATCATTAATGCATGGAGAAAAAGTGTTGTTATAATGACATTAACATCCTCCAGAAAAATGCATTAAAATTGAAACCGGGTATATTGATATTTGCAACATGTTGATCCTTCTATAATATGGTAAATCTGTTTTTATCTAAACAAAAAATCACTATTTCCATTAACCAGAGTTTTTTTTTATTTGGTTAACTTATTAGTCAGTAGAGTCAACGTGCAAAAATAGTTCTATTTCTTTGGGAATATTTTTCTACTAGTTTTCTCTTTGTGCACATAGTTAATTTATGCCATTGATTATTTAGATGTTCTTGTAACAGTAAATCAATATCACATCCTATGGACGACATTTTAGAGATAAATTTTAAATAAGAGTGAGCTAAAATTAATCTTTTGTGCTGGAATTTCTTATTGACAACACATTTGTTGAATTTAGAGGTAGACAGTTTCAACTAAATGTCGACATTCCTATGGGAACGAACTGTGTGCTTCTCCTTGTCTTCTTATTTTCATGAGTTCCTTCAGACAATTGTCAGAGACAAAAAGATCCAAAAAGCCAGATGTCTTAATTTCACATTCAGATTTATTAATGATGTTCTTTCTATTAGCTAACAAAACTTTTCTGATTGAGTTCCATTAATAAATCCCCCAGAACTAGAAATTAAAGAAACAGCAAACACGATTTCTTGACGAATTTTTTTAACTAATATCTCGATTTTTGACATACGCAGTCATGTCAGTACCAGAATCTATGGCAAACGAAACGGTTTTTACTTAATTTTGAAATTATCAATTTCCACAACATAAGTAGCCAGTGTCTGAGTAGAAAGCTGATGAACCAGCGGTCTTCGGAAGATATCAAGACATCTCATTATTGTTATTGTGCTATGGTAATTTTTGTATTCTTGCCTTTGATTTTTGCTTATGTGCTTTGTCTTTATGGTCGTTTGTGTTTCTTTGTTACATTTTTGTTTGTGTTTTTTTTAGTGATTAAGATTATAACACATTTTTGACCGCTGTACCTCTATTTTTGACATTTTCATCAATAATATCCATTTGCTTTTTTCACACATTGGTGATAATATAATGGAATTGTATGTGTCTGTCATACAAGTGAGAGGTTTAGTCATATTTGAAATCATGTTAAATCCACAATTTGTCGACATTAGAAAATGTCTGAACTAAGTCTGGAATATGACAGTTTGTTATCCGTCCATTTGATTAGGAACTTTCTGTTTTTGAATTTTCCTCAGAGTTCGTTTTTTTTTGTTATTTTACTTTTTGAAGCATATCATTTTTGTGAGTACAATTGATTTGTATAAAGTATTTTTGATTACTTTTCAAATGATCTAGAAAAGAAAAAAAAAGGTTTAAATCTGCGTTAGATTTATTTCTATTGAGTTCATGCACTGACATTGGTTAATTTTTACGAGAAATAATCAATGTTTGATAGTACCACTTTTTTTCTTTATTCTTGACATACTGACTCTTTTTAATCTTTGATTGATACTTCAGTGTGGTTCGATTTGTATTGTATTCGTGTTAAATTAATTACATTTCAAACAAATAATTCATGAAATATCAACAAATATGAGCATAATTTACACATTACGTATATGGCACAACTTTTTGGAATTTTGGGTCCTCAATGCTTTTCAATTTCGTACTTGTTTGACTTTATAAATATTTTGATATGAGCGTCACTGATGAAACTTATGTAGGCGAAACGCGCGTCTGGCGTACTAAATTATAATCCTGTCTTAATTTAAAAGAATGTATGCGTACTGAATATTCTATTTCTAAAACAAAAGGTGTTAAAACCAAAAGTGCTAGAAAAACAAGCGTAATTGTAGCTGTTTTAATGATGTTTGACCTTATATAAGTCATATTTTGAGTCAATTGTTAACGAGTTCTACCATTTGATGGATAAAACAAAATGTATATAGATTTTTTAGGATTGGTTGAAACCATTTTAGACGTTATATCAAAAATAATTTTAAACCACCAAATTTTCCTCAGTCATGGGTAGTACAAAGGGTACTGATCGTAATACTGTACGATGACACGGCCGATGGACATTATATTTCACCCTCGTCTGTCATATAGCGATTAGTCCCAATACATCCTTCCCTAACTAACAATAACTGATCGGATTCAACCTTTTTTAACATTCTTTCTTGTCGAAATGTCCGGTAATATTGAGTTTCAACCCTTAATAGTTTTGGGAATTAAGCTAAATATGAATGATTCTGTTCTGGTTGGTGGTCCGAGGACATACATGAAGATTCATGAAGATCTTGAAGGTACCAAAAAGTATTTCCAATTGCTTTGTGGGTATATATACTCTATTGTTTAGTCATTTATGCAGATTTATTAAGTCTGTGTTCATCTGTCTTTGAATGATGGTAAACGATGCTGTTACAGAATCGCTGTCATTGATCCGGGTTAACTAATTATCAAATCTGATGAAATGTAGCAGGATGTATTTGCTCTTATTGAACTTCAATGGGGATCCCAGGTAGCACCTGAATGTTCACTAACCGGTTGTTTAAGTCGTTTTCTTGAGGGCAAGATGATAAAATGTGCTTTAATAATCTCAGTGTACTGTATGATTTCTTATAAATTTCTTCAACGTGGTTTCCACAGTTTATGTTACTTGTGATGTTTTCGCCAAGATACATAATTGATGGTGAAAACAAGTTTGGTGGCTTTCAAGATATAATTGAATTTTACATTATTTTGCTTCTTCTTTTGAGTGTCATGTTACATTTGACTGGTTGAAATCTCATAACCAATGTTGTTGACAATTTCATGGTACGAGTATGTCTGTCTTACAGGTTTTTTACAATCATCTATAGTGTTGATTTCCCTATAGCAAACGCATTTATTGGCAAATAGTCTAATGTATATTGTTGTCGCTTTGACAAATTCACCATTTTCTCAATTTTATAATGTAATATATTCAGAGATGTCGTTGTTGTGTACATGAAATAATATTGGACCTTTGACAGTGCCTTGCAGGACATACTAGAGCACTGACTTTTTTCAATTTGCAACCATTTACTTACACGCATTGTGTCCTCTGTATTTAGAATGAGTCTTTCTAATTTAATATTTTTCTTCGAGCTCCATAACTACTGAGCATACATTTTGGGAATTCGTTGTAAAATGCCTTTTCATAATCAAGTAATACGATGTCAGTTTGTTTCCAGTTGTATATGTTTTCCAGTCGGCTATTACACTTACTATTGACTCAAATACTAAGGCATGCAGTCTGTTGTTGATTATATTCTGTCTTCAAAGAGTTGCATAAAGTTTGAGCATATGATGTGTTCTAGTAATATACATGTGATACGGGTTAGTAAGACTGGTCCATAATTACTGGGTATGGGTCTATCGTTCTTTTTAAAAGAGGGCAGATGTTCGGCAGGTATGGTACTACGATTGATGTATTGTTGAAATAAATGAGTAAAGGAGGCTCGCGGGTAAACGATTTTCAGAAAAAAAATTAAACATTTATTTTTCATTACAAATTTTAGTTTTGACCTTTAGTAGTTGTTACATTTATCATATGGTACAAAAATCATTCCAAAAAATAAATTTGTGTTGGCCCCAGGTGACTTTTAAAATGTAGATATCATTGAAATTATCTCCCTTTGGGGCAAAAATGCCATATTTTGGCATTAAAATTGAAATATCTTTTTTAACTCGTCGGTGACCTATATTTTTTATTGTTGTTTTCGAATACGCTGTATATAAACTAAATAATTGTAAAATTTAAGCGATTTCTGTAATTTAGTTCTTTTTTCATTACGATATTACCGCTTTTCCTCCTATTAGTTAAACAGAAAAAAATGGCATTAATAAAAATGTATGCTTCTTTCGAAGGCAGATTGTGAGCGTAAATGAACGGTGACCCCATTTTTTTATTTCATTTTTCTATTAAGTATAAGATAAAGTTCATTTATAGAAAAAAATAGAAAAATCCTATATTAAGGTTTATGTACCCTTCTGTAGCCATTTTTTTACGAATTTTTCAAACCTCAATTGTATCAAAACTAAAGATATAATAAATAATAGAGATAGGCCATTTAGTACATGTTCCAAGGGGAAACTTGATGCAAAGCATTATTTTTTACTGTTTCATTGCATTTGATAGAAAAAAGGACTTTGTGGCAAATAAATCAAGATTTTTATAGAAAATCCACAGCCTTTAATACAGAGATTTTTGTTATAAAACTTGAAACATAAATTACTCACTTGATTTTCTATGATGTGCTAGTGTTTATTTTTTACAAAAAGTTCTAAGTAACCTGTAAATTCCAAAACACCTCGTGCTGAGTCACTAAAGTCGAGCGCACCCTAAAAGGTGTACTTGATTTTGGCCATATTTATACTTGTCTTAACCAATAACTACATTTATAAACTTGTTTTAAGGAAATCAATGCTAGCACTGCATGCAATAATCCTATATCTATCAGTCATCAAATTGCCAAATATGAGAGTACAAGGATAAAGGCTTTGATTTATTTGCCACAAAGTCCTCTTTTTCTATTAAATGCAATGGAACAGTAAAAAATAATGCTTAGCATCAAGTTTCCCCTTGAAATATGTACAAAATGGCCTATCTCTATTATTCATAATATCTGTAGTTTTGATACAATTGAAGTTTGAAAAGTTCGTACAAAAATGGCTACAGAAGGGTACATATAAAACCTTAAATACAAAAATTTGATTTAGACCCGCGAGCCCCCTTAAGATGTGTGTCAGGTCTGTTGACATTTCCTTCCGTACACATGAATAAATGCAATCAAGTTCGATCGCGTTGGTGGCATTTATATTGTTTACTATTATTTTTCTACACTGCTGGTAACATTGATGTTTCTCGTTTTATTTGCCGGTGGTAAAGTATCAACTTTGTTTATTTAAAAAAAAGGTTATTACCATAGTTTCATCAGCTGATTTGACCTCTTTATTCATGGTGTTCCTCGAGCTTTGCCATTTTACTTTTCGCCTGTGACTCCTGGTTTTTTCTTGTAATTATCATGGGTTCTGTTCTTTTATTCCATACGTCGTTTTTGTTGATGTTAATGCAGGCTAATGGGTGCTTTCCTCCAGCTGTTTTAGTTGGAACATTCTTCATAGTTGTTTTACTTGCTACATTCTTCAAAATTGTTCTTAAATGATTTTTTTTTTATTATCAATATTGAAGTAACAATTTGTAGAAAAGTATTCATCCTCGTCATATGCGTTCTCAGTGTTTGAAGACCAACAGAGTCAAACTATACTTTAAAATTGGCGTGCTGTTTCTTTACAAAGAACACTGCAGTAAGAATGACCAGCAGACTGGTTGCCTTGAATCAGAATAACGAATCCGGGTAGGGTTATACATTAATGGAGGACTATTACCTTGTGAACTAGCATGTTAAAAAATCAGCTCAGCGTGTTGGTATAGAACAAAGCAGGGTTTTAACAAAATCTTTCATAGCAAAAATAATCAGTAAAACAATATCTACAAATATTTCAACAGGCAAAATTGTAAGTTTTTTTCCTATTGGAGTTATTTGAATGAAATATTTTACCCATAATTTGTATTTAATTTGTTATTTTGCTTCTGTCATGCAATAGAGGTACATTTTTGGTTACCATTTTTGTCTTGCGTCTAAAAAATCAAGAACGGTAACACTCAACAGTGACTGAATACATGGATTAAATCCTTCTCAACAAACAGAAAAAGAAGAAACATTGGAACAGACCATTTTAAAATGAGCCAGAGGTATGTCAAACAACGTCTCGACCTTTTTCTTATAAAGTTCATTGGAAGGTACCAAGTTCTTGTTGATACATATCCCTTATCAACTTCACAAATAAATAATAATAGTCGAAAAGTATAGATTCTGGGTACTAATGTTGTTTATCATCTTAAATGAGTGCAATAGTATTCTTTTATTTGTCTTTATGAATAATACTTTTACTTTTAGGTGTTGTTGGTGATATCCATTGGACTTTTCTCTGTACTTATACATCCCTTTCTGTGCTATGGTAAATTTTTGTATTCATGTTCTTCATTTTTGCTAATGTGCTATGTGTATATGTCTTTTTATATTGATAAACATTATAACACAATATTGACTGCTGTACCCCAATTTTTGACATTTTTACCTATTATGTCTGTTTGTTTTGTTCACACATTGGTGTCAATATAATGGAATTTTATGTGACTGTCATACAATTGAGAGGTTAAGCTAACTATAAAACCAGGTTTAATCCACTATTTTACACTTAAGAAATTGCCTGTACCAAGTCAGGAATTTGACAGTTCTTTTCAATTCTTTTCAATTGGTTTGATGTGTTTGATCTTTTGATATTATAATTTGTTGACTTTGTATGAATTTTCCTCTGCATTTGGTATTTTTTGCGACTTCATTTTTTTTCATATTTGACAAGGTAAGTAGGTCATAAATTATGTTGCTTACAAGGAAGCTATTTAACCAATATATCAAGTGCAAAAGTTGAATTCAGCCATGTAAAACAGAGTCTGCATACCCTCCGAGTATCGGAGATCACCCTTGGTTTATTGTAGTGTTCATGTTGCTCAGTTCTTAGTTTTCTATATTGTGTTTTGTAAGCCATTGTTTGTCTATATGTTGTATTTAGTTTTTTATTGTCCTTTTGTTTTGGTTTTAGCAGAGTTAGGTATCTTCCTCATGTATTCCTCAATTACTAGCAATCACATAATACCCTAAAAAGTACATTTTAACCTAATCCTGTGTTTGGTTCTGAACAACCTAAATATAAAAAGTACATGAACACTCTTTTATAACATGTGTGTGGCAACTTAACAAACTGGAGCAAGTAAATAAAATGAATTATATCTGTTTATTTGCAAAATTAGATTATTTTTAAATAAATTAGAGCTACAACATTGAAATGACATTTTTACCCCGTTTTAGAGCTTATAGTTATCCTATTTGTAAATTTACCATTTGTATCAAATCCAGTATCATTATATAGTTTATGGAGTCGGTATTTATATAGTTGGTAATGTATGCACATCTGTAGCTTATCCAGTGCTCTTATAGAATTAAATATGCCACATGCCATATGCCAAAATAAAGAGGACAAAAATAGCATATCTTGACTTCAAAAAGAAAGGACACTCAATAGCCCAATACACTCCTCCTTTAAACCAGGTTTAAAACCCTTTTCATCATTTAATGATATTTGTAGAACATTCATAATCATTTATTTCTAAATACAATATAAAAAATACATTTCATGAGATTGTGCAAAAAAATAAATACAACAATTTGTCTGTTAAACACTACAACATATAGATAATGTCATTTAAATGTCTAGAAACCATAGCTTGGTTATACCTGAGGTTTAGATTTTCATCATTTTTAATGTTACGTAATATCTTTTTAACCAGAGCTTTCTTGTTCCTGTAACATTCATACAAATACCATTTTGGTATTATGGGTATCAATCAATACATTAACAACCTTTCATCACGAATTAAAGAGATGGAAAAATTTCAATGAAAAAGAAACCCAACAACAAAATATAACAAACAAAGACTTAATTAACAATAGCTTATCTTTCAATAAGTTTACTAGGAATCATTTCCATAAAAAGATGTCTTCCATATTTTCCAAAAAGTGTGTGTAAAACATGAAGATGTTTAAAAACTGTTTAGGCAAATTCATTCACACATTTCTAGACTTTAGGTTTAGATCTTGCTATAGCGTATAAACATTTATATATTATCCAACATCATATCTTAACCTCTTCATGATTTTTTGAGTCATTTGGTTGCATTCTTGTTGATCATTAATTGTCAAATAATTTGCAATTTGAATGCTTAAGAAGTATAGTATATATAAATTATCACAAATACAGACAAATACTCTAACTAACATGTTGACATATTTCCTTGCATATTGTAATCAAAACAATGATAGTCATATCAAAGTAATTTTAGTCATCACTTAATTTCCTTCAAATACTGATCCATATCTGGGACGTCCTTCACAATAAAATCCAACAACATCTGTCCATAGGCCTTGCCCTAAAATAATATACAAGAGTATTACCAATGTTATTTCAACTGATCAGGCGGAGTTTATGTTTTAATTTGCATAAGGACAGTCTATTTGAGGATGATTGTGATAAGGATGATTGCCGTTATAATTATTATTGAATTCTAATCACCTATCAGTGAGTGTATGATATGGGATGAATAACTGGACACTTCCTTAATGAGTTTATCCCAAAATTCCTGTCTATAGATGGACTGGTCTTGAATAAGCAAACTTCTTAAACCCCAACCAGTCAAGTGAAATAAATCTAGTAGTATTTATATAACAAGATTAGAAATATAGTTAATTATAAGGGGAGTAACTCTACCTTATTGCATTGAGATCTAACTGGCATCATGTTGGTGAAAGTATATTATTTGTTTGTGATCTACTTTGGAATCACTATTATTCATGAGATATACATGTTTGTGGATTGAGTGGGTAAAGGTAAACCACTTATTCAGGTATTCAAAGAGGACTTTAAATTTTCTTTTTAAGTTTGAATGCAGACTTTGCTAAAACCAAGAAATCAAATATTCATGAAAATACAATTTTTAATTATTCTAAGAAAATTGCTATCCATCAAAATAACTGAATCCAAAGATATAAGTTTCAACCTGTTATGTCGAATAAGTATAATTACCTGCGGGTCACTTCGTAGGGATGCAACACCACCTCCTCCTAATGATTCAGGTAAGACAAAATTCATTCCATGTATACCAGGAACGTAGTATCTATCAAGTAAAAAAAATACTTTTTATATCCAAGTATTAAAATGAAAAAAATTAAGACCTAACCCTTCCAGGACACCTGAGTTCACCCCTAGTTTTTGATGTGATTTGTGTTGCTGTATTTAGTTTTTTTTGTTTGTCTTATGATCTATTGTTTGCTTGTTTGTCTGTTTTTTTTTCTTTTTAAGTAATGGCGTTGTCAGTTTATTTTCAACTTATGAGTTTGAATGTCCGTCTGGTATCTTTGGCCTCACTTTTATAACAACTTCTTTTCAGCATTTTTAAAAAGACGATTTATTTTTCACATTTTGCAATATATTAATGAATTGGTTATTATACACCATTGAAGTATTGAAGGTCGAGGTTAAGTGAAACCCATAAATGATTATATATAAATAATTCTTAATTTATGCATATTTACACTATATTTAGTAAAAAAACAAATAATCATCAGGGTAAAAATAATCTTGTGAATACTCAATTTACCACTGTATTCAATTATCAAAAATTCTCATTTAAAAAATATTGTAAATTTCAGCATTTTTGGCACTTTAAGGGACCATCTGTAATCATACTATTTTCTAACAAATTTCACAAATGACTTTTTGTGAAAGCTGACAGATATAAAGCTATGACTAATGTGGAATTTAAATGACTGACCTTTGTACAGAAGCATTACTTGGATTGTCAAATAAATGTGAAAAGTATTTCTGGACAGCTTCTGATGTTAACTGCTGCCTTAGGTATGGTAATATGGCTGGGTGTCTGGCTATCACTCCTAAAACAAAGATAAAAGATGTATGATAGCTGTAACTGCTGTCTTAGGTATGGTAATATAGCCGGGTGTCTAGCTATCACTCCTAAAACAAAGATGAAAGGTTTAAAGCTATAACATAGACAAAAGGTACAACATGTTGTGGTTGATGTCTGAAGAACATCTCTGAACATAACAAATTTATGTGAGTAGTTTACTTTACTATTTGTATCACTGATTACCTATATTTCACATATTTTTATCTTGATTACCTATATTACACATATTTCCTTTATCTCCACTCCTTGTGTAAGCAAGGTCTTCTAATCTGTATGACTTGTTCCCTGTCCGTACTATAACTTCATCCACTACATGCTGTTCCTTTGCCTTTGGATACTCAGCTACTGGAATTTCCTGAGGTTCAAATTTTTCAACATGGTTGCCATTTAGGGAGATATCTATCTATATAAAATGAAACATTTCTGTACTACACCACTGATTAGGATTAAAAAAAATGTTTTTAAAAAAGACGATATTTCTGTCTAGCTATTGTAGCAGACTGTATTTCTGTCTAGATATTGTAGCAGACTGTATTTCTGTCTATCTATTGTAGAAGACTGTATTTCTGTCTAGCTATTGTAGAAGACTGTATTTCTGTCTAGCTATTGTAGAAGACTGTATTTCTGTCAAGCTATTGTAGAAGATGGTATTTCTGTCTAGATATTGTAGTAGACAGTATTTTTGTCTAGCTATTGTAGAAGACAGTATTTCTGTCTAGCTATTGTAGAAGACAGTATTTCTGTCTAGCTATTGTAGAAGACGGTATTTCTGTCTAGCTTCATGTATTGTAGTAGACAGTATTTCTGTCTAGATATTGTAGAAGACAGTAATTCTGTCTAGCTATTATAGAAGAAAGTATTTCTGTCTAGCTATTGTAGAAGACTGTATTTCTGTCTAGATATTGTAGTAGACAGTATTTCTGTCTAGATATTGTAGTAGACAGTATTTCTGGCTAGCTATTGTAGAAGACTGTATTTCTGTCTAGATATTGTAGAAGAAGGTATTTCTGTCTAGCTATTGTAGAAGACTGTATTTCTGTCTAGCTATTGTAGAAGACTGTATTTCTGTCTAGCTATTGTAGAAGACTGTATTTCTGTCTAGCTATTGTAGAAGACTGTATTTCTGTCTAGCTATTGTAGAAGACGGTATTTCTGTCTAGCTATTATAGAAGACTGTATTTCTGTCTAGCTATTATAGAAGAAGGTATTTCTGTCTAGCTATTGTAGAAGACTGTATTTCTGTCTAGCTATTGTAGAAGACTGTATTTCTGTCTAGCTATTGTAGAAGACGATATTTCTGTCTAGATATTGTAGTAGACAGTATTTCTGTCTAGCTATTGTAGAAGACTGTATTTCTGTCTAGATATTGTAGTAGACAGTATTTCTGTCTAGATATTGTAGTAGACAGTATTTCTGTCTAGCTATTGTAGAAGACTGTATTTCTGTCTAGATATTGTAGAAGAAGGTATTTCTGTCTAGCTATTGTAGAAGAAGGTATTTCTGTCCAGCTATTGTAGAAGACTGTATTTCTGTCTAGCTATTGTAGAAGACTGTATTTCTGTCTAGCTATTGTAGAAGACGGTATTTCTGTCTGGATATTGTAGTAGACAGTATTTCTGTCTAGCTATTGTAGAAGACTGTATTTCTGTCTAGCTATTGTAGAAGACGGTATTTCTGTCTAGATATTGTAGAAGACTGTATTTCTGTTTAGCTATTGTAGAAGACTGTATTTCTGTCTAGCTATTGTAGAAGACGGTATTTCTGTCTAGATATTGTAGTAGACAGTATTTTTGTCTAGCTATTGTAGAAGACAGTATTTCTGTCTAGCTATTGTAGAAGACAGTATTTCTGTCTAGCTATTGTAGAAGACGGTATTTCTGTCTAGCTATTGTAGTAGACAGTATTTCTGTCTAGATATTGTAGAAGACAGTATTTCTGTCTAGCTATTATAGAAGAAGGTATTTCTGTCTAGCTATTGTAGAAGACTGTATTTCTGTCTAGATATTGTAGTAGACAGTATTTCTGTCAAGATATTGTAGAAGACAGTATTTCTGTCTAGCTATTGTAGAAGACTGTATTTCTGTCTAGCTATTGTAGAAGACTGTATTTCTGTCTAGCTATTGTAGAAGACTGTATTTCTGTCTAGCTATTGTAGAAGATGGTATTTCTGTCTAGCTATTGTAGTAGACAGTATTTCTGTCTAGCTATTGTAGAAGACTGTATTTCTGTCTAGCTATTGTCGAAGACGGTATTTCTGTCTAGATATTGTAGTAGACAGTATTTCTGTCTAGCTATTGTAGAAGACAGTATTTCTGTCTAGCTATTGTAGAAGACTGTATTTCTGTCTAGCTATTGTAGAAGACTGTATTTCTGTCTAGCTATTGTAGAAGACTGTATTTCTGTCTAGCTATTGTAGAAGACGATATTTCTGTCTAGATATGTAGTAGACAGTATTTCTGTCTAGCTATTGTAGAAGACTGTATTTCTGTCTAGATATTGTAGTAGACAGTATTTCTGTCTAGATATTGTAGTAGACAGTATTTCTGTCTAGCTATTGTAGAAGACTGTATTTCTGTCTAGATATTGTAGAAGAAGGTATTTCTGTCTAGCTATTGTAGAAGAAGGTATTTCTGTCCAGCTATTGTAGAAGACTGTATTACTGTCTAGCTATTGTAGAAGACTGTATTTCTGTCTAGCTATTGTAGAAGACGGTATTTCTGTCTGGATATTGTAGTAGACAGTATTTCTGTCTAGCTATTGTAGAAGACTGTATTTCTGTCTAGCTATTGTAGAAGACGGTATTTCTGTCTAGATATTGTAGAAGACTGTATTTCTGTTTAGCTATTGTAGAAGACTGTATTTCTGTCTAGCTATTGTAGAAGACGGTATTTCTGTCTAGATATTGTAGTAGACAGTATTTTTGTCTAGCTATTGTAGAAGACAGTATTTCTGTCTAGCTATTGTAGAAGACAGTATTTCTGTCTAGCTATTGTAGAAGACGGTATTTCTGTCTAGCTATTGTAGTAGACAGTATTTCTGTCTAGATATTGTAGAAGACAGTATTTCTGTCTAGCTATTATAGAAGAAGGTATTTCTGTCTAGCTATTGTAGAAGACTGTATTTCTGTCTAGATATTGTAGTAGACAGTATTTCTGTCAAGATATTGTAGAAGACAGTATTTCTGTCTAGCTATTGTAGAAGACTGTATTTCTGTCTAGCTATTGTAGAAGACTGTATTTCTGTCTAGCTATTGTAGAAGACTGTATTTCTGTCTAGCTATTGTAGAAGATGGTATTTCTGTCTAGATATTGTAGTAGACAGTATTTCTGTCTAGCTATTGTAGAAGACTGTATTTCTGTCTAGCTATTGTAGAAGACTGTATTTCTGTCTAGCTATTGTCGAAGACGGTATTTCTGTCTAGATATTGTAGTAGACAGTATTTCTGTCTAGCTATTGTAGAAGACAGTATTTCTGTCTAGCTATTGTAGAAGACTGTATTTCTGTCTAGCTATTGTAGTTGACAGTATTTCTGTCTAGATATTGTAGTAGACAGTATTTCTTTCTAGCTATTGTAGAAGACTGTATTTCTGTCTAGATATTGTAGAAGAAGGTATTTCTGTCTAGCTATTGTAGAAGACTGTATTTCTGTCTAGCTATTGTAGAAGACGGTATTTCTGTCTAGCTATTGTAGTAGACAGTATTTCTGTCTAGATATTGTAGTAGACAGTATTTCTGTCTAGCTATTGTAGAAGACTGTATTTCTGTCTAGATATTGTAGAAGAAGGTATTTCTGTCTAGCTATTGTAGAAGACTGTATTTCTGTCTAGCTATTATAGAAGACAGTATTTCTGTCTAGCTATTGTAGAAGACGGTATTTCTGTCTAGCTATTGTAGAAGACAGTATTTCTGTCTAGCTATTATAGAAGACTGTATTTCTGTCTAGCTATTGTAGAAGACTGTATTTCTGTCTAGCTATTGTAGAAGACCATACTTCTGTCTAGCTATTATAGAAGACATATTTCTGTCTAGCTATTGTAGAAGACTGTATTTCTGTCTAGCTATTGTAGAAGACTGTATTTCTGTCTAGCTAGTATTTCTGTCTAGCTATTGTAGTAGACAGTATTTCTGTCTAGCTATTGTAGAAGACTGTATTTCTGTCTAGCTATTGTAGAAGACGGTATTTCTGTCTAGCTATTGTAGCAGACAGTATTTTTGTCTAGCTATTGTAGAAGACTGTATTTCTGTCTAGCTATTGTAGAAGACAGTATTTCTGTCTAGCTATTATAGAAGAAGGTATTTCTGTCTAGCTATTATAGAAGAAGGTATTTCTGTCTAGCTATTATACTGAAATTTTTAAATAATTTGTATCTTTATACAAACAAATTTAGAAAAAAAGTCACCACACAATAAGTGTGGAGTTTAAAAAGGGAAATCTTCCACTTTGTTGTTCCAAATGGTTTACCAGTATCTAAATTTTAAATTACAGATGCCATATATGCAAATTGCAATTTCTATAGAGATTGAGAAAGGGATGAAAACAGGTTCATTATCTTTTAAAGATAGATTCTACTTGCATACCTCAATATCTTTTTTAGGATACATGAAGGAAAACAGTCTCAATATTGGTGATCTGTAAAAGAAAAACAACTGAAGTTTGTTTTAGAAACAAGTTTATCAGTACAAATTTTTCAGATATTTTTGTTTATGAAATGAGTTCAACTAATGTACACAAAATATTTTTTTATATTCCATATTCTTTTCATAAATATACAAGTACTACTTTCCAGTATATTCTCATTTCTGTCTGGACCCTATTTGGTGGTGTTACATCTTTCAGTGAGGTGAGAATTTATTTTTTCGTCTGTGTTGATGGCCTATCTGTTGTAAGTTACCACAATAAATTGAAATGTATATTTCATAAGAACTTTTGATTGGCTAAAGCAATTATGAGTCAATCCAACATCAAAAAGTATTCCTAAAAAAAATTCAACAATCAAGACAGCACATACTTCTCATGACTACTTCACAACAATGCATCAGAAAACAAAAAGAAAATTTGTTACAGCTGTATTTTCATGGTTGTACATAAATACATAATTATAAGATTTTTTTTCTTCTTGTTTTTTTAAAGGATTATAAAAGTGCTGATTATGCAGACTTTTTTAAAATGTGCTTCGATCAACGCTTTTAAACTCCAATAAAATTTACAAAAAGAGGCGGGTTACTCTTAAATAAAGCACATTGAAAACCATATTACATAACTTACACTCTAGGTCTTCCTCCAACCAGGCCTGTAAGTCCTGGAGCTATTATAATAAAGAATATATATGCAGTTTAACAACAAATCATTGAAAAATATATCTATTGAGGTTAACAGCAATCACTTAAAATCAAAAATCTGTTTTTGTTTTTAGTTTAAAACAGAAAGTAACTAAAAGGTATAACAGAGCTTGGTATACTTAAAATAGATGCTTTAAATTATGTTTTTATCAACTTATAAAAAAATTAAAACAGACATGCTACCCGCTCTTTTTGTACAAAATATTCAGCCCAATGAAGAAAAGCATACATGTTCTGCATAATAAGCAGAAAGGCATCACAATTTTTAACATGAAACTCACTTACAGATATTTATCTTATCTTAAATATAAAATGGTTTCCAATTATGTGACCTACCCATGCCAGTACCAGCTGGAGCTATTTCTTTTGAAAAGAACTCTAAAGCTTTTTTCTGATGATGATGGACAGCTAACCACAAGACTGATTCCCTGCTGCCCTGAAAGAAAAGTTGTTTTTTTTACAAACAAATTTCATTCAGTAACAGTTTAACTACAGAAAAGTTGAACCTTTGATAAATTGCAGTGTTTTTTCGTAAAGTCTCATGTTTTAGAAGTTTTCAATGATTAATATGAACTCATCACAGATACTAGGACTCAAATTATGTATAGCCAGATTCAATTTTGTTTGCAAAGACTAACAGTGACGCTCAAATCCAAAAAGTTAAAAAGGCCAAATAAATAAAAAGTTAAAAGAGCATTGAAGACCATAAAAAAACATATTTGATTATGACATGTATATGAGGGTCTAGATTAGGAAATTGAAGTCACTGCCAAAACCAAGTATCTAGATTGGGGTCTTCATTTCTATATTTTTTATTTTCTTAGCTATTTTTAGTGGATTTGGTGAACCAAATTAAAATGTTTAACAAAGTACCACTTTTCTCTAGGTTAGTTTAATCAATCCACTAAAGTTAATAATCCAGTATTTACATTAGGTAAATTAGTCATTGGTCCATAGCTCTGTTTCTGCACCCAAAACTTCCACATGCACTCTAGAGAAATCTTCTAAATTCAACTGCTTGAATATTCTTCTACATCTGTAAATAAATAACTATTACAGATAACACATATTATTCAGAGGTTTTGGTTCCAACTAAATATATTCAAGTATGTGTAGTCAAGCACAAATGATCCACACACTATTAAATTTAAATTGCCAGGCAGGAATTTAGGTAAGCACAACAAGAAGAAATTAGAGAAAAACTGGATTTTGTGATGTTTGCTTACTTTCTGTCATGTTTGTTCTTCGGATTGAAGATGTTGCCATTATTTCTTTTCAAATAAAAGTATTGTAAAATTTACTAATCCATATCAATATGCCAATTTTATCTTTAAACAAGAATGTGTTCATAGTACACAGATGTCCCCCATCCACACTATCATTTTCTATGTTCAGTTGACCATGAAATGGGGTAAAATCTCTAATTTGGCATTAAAATTAGAAAGATCATATCATAGGGACCATGCGTACAAAGTTTCAAGTTGATTGGACTTCAACTTCATCAAAAACTACCTTGACCAAAAACTTTAACCTTGAGAGTAGGACAGACAGACGAACAGACACACAGATCAGAAAACATAATGCCCATAAAATGGGGCATAAAAAAACCTTTTGTTCTTAATAATCTTTTTAACATCAACTTTGTTGTTACTTTTAGTGTCTTCACCTTTTGATAATTTGATCTGCTGTTTTCTCTCCTTTTTGTTTGGTATTAGGACCTCTTATGATTGCCACAGCTGTAGATCGGTAACCATCTGCATAAGTTGCACTTGACTGAAAATTAAAATAAACATAATGATGTTTGTATGCTGCCCTATAGTTGTGTAACTACTATGTCCTTTGATTTCTGGTTGAGAGTTGTGATATTGACAATCATACCACAACTCATATTTATTTAATATTTTTTTTTTAAATGATATATTATTTTTTGGGAATTTTACATTTTTAGAGATACATAATGTACCGGTAACTTATTTTCTTATTAAGCTATATGTTATCCGTGGTATCTATAGCCTCTGTACCATTCAAAAGACTTATCAGTGGGCTTTAATATGGGGATTGTCTTGTTAATTAAATGTTGATATAAATATCAACAAGGCTATAGATATCACTAATAACATATAGCTTTAATAAGAAAATAAGTTACCGTTACTTTATGTTTCTCTACTAATTAAAATTAAATAAAATAATATCATTAAAAAAAATAAAATAATTTACTTTATGCCATCTTATCAATTCATATATACAAATTACTTGACATTTAATTAACAAGACAATCCCCATACTATAAGACAGTATTGTGAATCATTAAAACTGAGACTGGTCCTTTGACATGTCAGAGTAAAATGGCATGATGTATAAGTATTTACAAATGAAAAACTTATGATTTATATCCACTTTCATTTCTGCTCAATATCTCAATAATTGAGCAACCATTTAACATCAAGTGGGGTTATGGTTTTTAATCTGAGTAGAAACTTTTGTCTTGCATAAAGCACAAACATTAGTTTTTAGTTTTTCTACCCTATTAATTTTTTATTCTTTAAATTTTAACACTATGGGGAAAATCTGGATTAAGAATATTTTGTTTTGTCATCTGCTTGACCACAATACTTTTTTTCATCAAATTAAAGATCAGAAAAAATTTTTTGGGGGGGAAACAAACCCCACCCCCATCTCGAAGTTAAATGGTTGTTCCCTGTGCAAGTGCATTTGGCTCTAATGTGTCTTACCTTGTACTGACTAGTTGGTGGTTTTCCTTTAGCTCCTGTTACAAACACTGCAGCTTCATCAGTTCCTGCTATCAAACAAAATATAAAAAATAACTTTAAAGAAATCAAACTGTTTATTTTAAGACGAATAAAGATTCTTTTATTGTCTGCTTCAAAAAGTTCAACATATAACCATTAAAATATCTCTCAACAACTAGTTAACTCGATATCTTAAATAAACTTAATTTTAGACCACATCAATCATCAACACCTAACAATAAAAAGTCCAAACAAACAAAAAAGTCCAGATATCCAGACTGAATGAACAACATGTACAGGAAACTAGAGGCCCCGAGGAGCCTGTGTCGCTCACGTGATATTTTTATTTACAATTGATGTATGAAAGAATGCAAACATTATAATTTCAGAGATAAAACTCAAAAACTGCATTTTCCCCCTATGTTCTGTTTTTAGCCATGGCGGCCAAGTTGGTTAGCAGGCAGGGTCATTGGACACATTGTTTAAACTAGAAACCCTAATTATGATTTTGAATAAGTTTGGTTAAATTCATTTCAGTAGTTTCAGAGGAGAAGATTTCTGTGAAAGTTAACAACAGACAACGACAAGAGATGAGAAAAGCTCACTTGGCCCAATGGGCCAGGTGAGCTAAATGTATAGTAATTTTACAATATTGAAAGATGGCACAAATATGTGTTCATATATGAAGACATTAAAATGTTAATATAATATAATTCTATTACCCGAAGCAAAATTTATGCTGCAACCAGTCTTCACCCGTAACCACAAGCCTGTAAGCTTTCGGGCTTGTAAAAACCTTCTCCACAAGCCAACAGAATCCAACTAAAACACGTACAGGAAACTAGAGGCTCCAAGGAGCCTGTGTTGCTCACCTGAGTTCAGGCTTGTGGATTTAAAAGATTATCATGAAGATCATGAAACTTACAGTTAATTTCATCTAATTGTACTTGTGTAAAATCACAGACGACGTCGGGGAGGAAATAATGTGCTGGGCCACCAATCTCATATACCAACTGTTCACTAACGGTAGCTTCATTGATTAAACCGCCTGTTCCTTTTGGTTTCGTTACAATAAAATCACCATTAGCACTGCACTCTACTACAGGAAAACCAATATGATCCCTGTAATAATTAAAATTTATTAACCAGAGGCCCTAAGAACAATATTTATCACATAGAACCTTTTGTAAAGAGATTTCTTAAATGTTTATTGAAAAATTCTACATTTATCTAAAAAAAAAAATCAATAAAAAATTCATTAAATATATTCATATTGTATATATAGAGTTCTACTAAACTGTCTTTAATTGAGCTCAATTGTGTATTTCTAAACTGGCAACAGGTTCTTCATTTTACCCAAATGTTTTAATGTTATTGTCTTAAAAGAATTCCCTACAGAATACATTTGTATAAAATTTAAAAAGTATTTTTTTCCTTGTTTCAAATAAATTTTCCATGTAAATAAAAGAATAGAGTTCCTATGTCCCCTATGTTGCACATATTTCATATTTCCAAGGGGCATAACTCTTTTAGAAAAGTCAATCTTTCCACCATTATATAACTTGTCAAAGATATTGCTGATAATAAAGTCATAAGAAACCTCAAATTAAAAAAAAATAAAGCATATGTTTTTATATAACTCAATGGATAGTTTTTATTATAAAACTTATGTACATGTTCCAGACCATATGAGTATTTGGACCGTACGCGTACGGTCCGGACCGTATGCGTATACTCGTACGGTCCGACCATACGCGTACGGTCGGACCGTATGAGTATACGCGTACGGTCCAGCTGACCAGACATGTTTTGAGATCATATGAATTAATCTTTAAACAAACATTTATCAAAATCTTTATTTTTAGTTATACAAATTGTTATTATTACAAATAGATGGATGAAGTAAATAAGCGAACAATTGACATTAAATATTTGTTTAATTGTATATCTGAATCCTATTTTGTAACTCTGGCCCAAGGTGACACTAGTCTTGCTACCACAAGGAACGTCATATTTTTTTTACATTAACTATCTGTTCATAATGTAAAGGAACTAAACAATTTAGGGAAGTTTTTATTTCTGGCCGAGAAGGCACGTATTTAATTTAATCATTATAAATGCTTAATATGTGTTATGTTTTATCATACTCTGCTGTACTGTTATATGGGTATACCTACTTATATGATTTTTTGTCTAATTGTTTAAATGTAAATATAGTTCACTCATACCTGTCAACCTCTGAAAATGAAAAGTCAGGTCATGACCTGCATTGAGAAAAAAAATCTCAGGTCATAACGCGTACGACATTTTGCGGGCTCAATTGAAGAACAAAAATATTTTTACATATAATTTATATAGTCAATATGTATATGAAACAGTTAGAACATGTATACAAGTTTATTTCAGACTATTGTTATATTCCATGGTAGAAGACTTGGCATTCTTTAAAAGAACTGCACTTGGTTTCAGTTCATAGCAATGCAAATGTGTATTCATTTTACAAGAAAGAAGAGCACACAGTGTATCCTTATTAAGATCAGCCCTAAACTCTGTAGCTATTTTCTTTACTAAAGAAAATGCCCTCTCACTGTCTGCATAATCTGTTTGGCAAAACCAGTAATGTTTTAGCAAGTTTTGACAAAACAAAAAATCCTGGCTTGTTTTCAACTACCACTTTGTTATTTTCAACTGAAAAGGCCCTCTTTACTATTTGGGTGGTTTTAGTTTTTCCACAGGAATAACCTGAAGCTATTTCACTGTCAGAGAACATTAATTTACACAATTTTGTGAAATGGTCAGTTACTGCAAAGGAAAGGTTGTGCTCAGCCACAAAGTACGAAAATAAAGTTTCTGCATTAGTTACTTTATCAGCCAAAACACTTTTGGTCTTTGTGAAGAAAATATCGTTACGTAGCTCAGGTAAACAGTCCTACATTTTGACTTTTTGTTACATTGAAAAAGACCGATAAAACCGAAGGTCGTATTACTTCTAAATACCGGAAACAATTCCGGTCAGAAATCCGGGTGAAACGGGTAATGTTAGAAATTCCCGGGACCCGCCGGGTAAAGAAAAACTCCCGGGTGAGAGGTGAAAATAACGGGTGTCACCCGCAAAAAACGGGTGAGTTGACAGGTATGTTCACTGATGTAATTGAATATTTGTAATATTTATATTCTATAAGCTGTATTGCTTACGAATAAAAGATTATTATTGTTCATGCATGTTCCTTTGCATATGCATTTTTTTGTAAAGTTCCTAAATATTCTATAACAATTGTCCTCCCACATTATGTTTACTTCCGATAACTTCAATTTCAATGAGCATACTGGGCTGCAATTAATGAATTACTGACATGCTAAATACAGGAGATTAACAGATTTTAATAAGCGTGATTTTTTGAAATAGTTAAAATATTAAGTTTTTATTTCAATTACTATTGAACTTTTTATATTAGTTTGAGATATAAGTTATGTTGATCTGTTATATACATTTGTATCTAATAAACTTGACCAACTTCTTAATATTAGTCAGACCGTACGCGTACGGTCCGACCGTATACGTATTTTGAAAAAGTACGCATACGGTCCAGACCGTACGCGTACGGTCCAAATACTCATACGGTCTGGAACATACATATACTTTTTTCTGTCAGAAGAAAATTCTTTAATTTATTCATATTTAGAAGAAGTTTACTTTATTTTAATTGCTTCTTTCCTGGAAGCAATTCCCCCGACATATTTTCCGTATGCAAAGTGACCTCAGTGTGACCCATCTCGTAAAAATCCGGTGATCACAATACGCATGGATGTCCTTAAAATAAACTATTATCTGAATTTACATGTTAAACACGTACTCAATTTCCATGCTTTTTTGTTGATTTTTTGTCTATTGTTGACAAACAGGTGACAATCGTTAAACTTTGGCTTCAAAACACAAACTTTAATTACCTGCCATATTTTCACAACAACACAGACCGATTGAAAAAAAAATTGACGATTATACAAAATTTATTGAAAAAAATGATAAATTCGTGCACAGAAGACTATAAGTTTATGATGTTTGTATGCATTGGTTCAAGAATTGGAAAAACATTATTCTTCACCGGTCACTTGTTTCTTATGACTTTAAGCCCTATAAGTGTACCCATGAGAGCCCTAATGAGGTCAGACAGTTTTCCAGTTTGCAAATACATGTAATTTACTTAAAAATCAGGGAACTGTTTTCCAGTCTGTATATAATTTACTTACCAATCAGGGACTGTTTTCCAATCTGTGAATATTCCTCCAGTTACTTGTGCACCACACTCTATCAGATGTCCTGCCAAACTATAATATTTAAATGTTGATATTTTTTATTGAAGTGTAGTCAGCAATTCATACTGACATTACAAAATGATATAATGCCATGGTTAATTTTCAAATTACAAATAATATACCAGTTCTTAAACTTAAGTTGTAACTCTCTCTGGTAAAGTTCACCTCAGACATGATATGCTCTTCTAGTCTTTTTTTCATGCTTCAAAATATTTTATGTATCTGACTTTGTAAACTATGGTGGAGGGACGACTTAGTGGTTGTTTGGTCCAAGTAGCTAATTAATTGTAATCAACTGCCTGTCAACTAAATTGTGATTGCGTGGTGTCTTGGGGTGCTGTACTAATTCATGGGAGCTGTCCGTTGTTATTCTGCGGTTTACATGTTGTAACATACTATTATAATATTTAATAATGTATTCCTGTCCTGAGTGTTCTTGTCTATATTTTTAGTGTATTCCTGTCATGAAATGTTGTCATCATAGGGACTTTTTTTAACATTGCCATAAGAGCGAAAGGTTTGGCTACCATCAAGTCAGGTTCAACCCACAATTTGTTCTCAAAAGTTCCAGTACCAAGTCAGGAATATGGCAGGCATATCAAATAGTCTGTTTCTTTGCGTTTGATTTTGTTGCAGTTCAGTGTTTCTGTTGTTCCTTTTTTTCTCCTTTTATAGTTGATGTGTTTCCATAGGTTTTGGTTTGTGACCTGGATTTGATTTTTCTTAATCAATTTATAACTATTGAACAGCTGTATACCACTGAACCTAGCTAGTGGCAAATTCAATTTTCAGTGTCCAGAATTGCCAGTTTTCTGGCTTAAAGTTGGTAATACTCTGCTTCCTCGAAAATTGAAACCGTCATTATATAGAAGTTATGTCAAACACCTACTATCAATCTTTCAGTCAATTTAAAAGATTTGTCTTGAGAGGCATTTGAGGAAGAAACATTTGTCTTGCATCTTTAAAATTGATATAACAAGTTTTAAAATGTTTTACTGTAAATTCAGAAATTGTTGCGAGGTTTTTATTAGTGTGATAAATGCGTTAACGCAATAATTTAAACTCGCATTTTGAAATATTTTATAACAGGATTTTTCTCAAAATCGTAAAAATTAAAATCGCATATAAGTCTAAAATGACGAAACTGCAATAATAAATGCACACAATAATTTCTGAATTTACAGTATATAGAACTACAAACCTGCCAGCAGCCAAGTGATCAAAATCATTCATATTCCATTGGAACTGTAAAAAAACAAGTAAACAGTTACAGTATCCTGTGAGAATCCTTTCATCTACTTAGAGGTTCAAATTTCATAGCAATTCTGTTTTTGAAACATAACCATCATCAATTGAGATTTAATAGCTACAACTTAAGTTGTATTGGTGATACTAAGCTTGGCTGCTGTCAATCAGGATTTGACAGTTAAAAATCCATTTTTTTTCAGGAGAAATGAAACAAAGCAGGCAAAACTGATTTTGCAACCATAATATCACCAAATAACAGTAAAAAACAAAATCTAAAGTGTTGATGGCAAATCTATGGTAGTCTCATATTCACATTTGTACACTTTGAAAATATTGTGGACTCTAGTCTAGTGATTTGGAATTTGATTTATATTCAGATTTGTCTTTTGTAGAAAAACAATGTTGAACTCTAAATTTATATCTTGTTATTTTTTTTTTTTGTGACATTGACATCATCTCCTTACATACAAAAAATATTTTTAACAACATCAAATAGTACCCATAAAAATATCTAGCAACCTTAAATCAAAGGATAGTGAAGAGAGACTTTTAAAGTTTGTGATCACCTTACATTGTGCAGCAAAGGTCCAAGAACTAAAGCACTGTCCACACATCTGCCAGTGATAACAATATCGGCACCAAGGTCCAGAGCTCTAGCTATTGGTCCAGCTCTTCAAAAACAGAAAAGGTAATTTATATATTAGTAAACATGTAAGAAGCACAGTTCTAACTTTTGCTTTTAAAAAATAAGCAGATGTGGTTTAATTTCCAATGAGACAACTATACAACAGATACTAAATGATGTAGATGTTAGAATCTAAAGATCAGTCTACAGTCTTCAACAATGAGCAAAACATGTTCATTGCTAAAAATATGATAGGTTTTGCCTCTTAGCTCTCATCTTGAGATAACATCATTAATAAGACTAGGGATCTTTGGTCTCTGATGGAAAGTTGTCTCATTGGCAATCATTAATAAAACTCCTTTTTCGTTGTCTTTATTTTCATATTTTATAATAGAGAGAAAACATCCACTATATATCAACAACTTACCCTAAATATGCATTCATACTGTGTTAGACAACTTACCCTAAATATGCATTCATACTGTGTTAGACAACTTACCCTAAATATGCATTCATACTGTGTTAGACAACTTACCCTAAATATGCATTCATACTGTGTTAGACAACTTACCCTAAATATGCATTCATACTGTGTTAGACAACTTACCCTAAATATGCATTCATACTGTGTACAGTCTTAGGGAATTGATCACCAGAATCCATATCAGTGATTGAACTGTTGATCAATTCTTTGCTCTGAAATAAGCAATAAATACTAAACAAAGGAAAAATGAAAAATCATACTAAACAATTCACTGTATTAACTTTTAAAATTGGTGGTCAATCAATATATAAAGCCTTGTTTCTTATGTTAATATATCTGCAGAATTTTATGACATTATCATAATAGAATAAAAGTTTTTTTATTGTCAAACATTTTCACATAAATCTCCTGAATAGTTAGTTATCATATATAGGGGGAAATTCTACATTAGCCTTTAATTTTAAGTGTATCTTGTTGTCATTATGTCATTATGAAACAGTATTAAATTTGTTTTCCCTAAATTCTAAGACGTACTTTCTTACAAATAATTTGTTTATCACTAGCAACATGTTTCATACTACTATCATTCAATAGTATCTATTTTATACCTTAGGCATTAAATCATCACCAGTAACAACAGCAATATTCATCTCCACACCAACAGAAGCACATATCTGTGTTAATGCATCAGCACAGGCCTGTGGATTTACACCTCCAGCATTACTTATCACTTTTATACCTATAATATGAATAATGTATGCTGTAAAAATTCATCAAAGAAACCAGGCCATTTTTGTATAGCCAAATGAATTTTTGTCTACATAATGACACATCAGTGTTGCTCCAATCATTACAGTTGCAAGTCCAAATCAATTACTAAATTTATAAGTAAACCCTGAGATTTTCTAAACATTCTTTTATTTTTAGCTAATTTCAGGAAAAGAAAAGTGTTTGAAAGCAAAAATAAACTATTAACACAGAGATATGTCCTGCCTTTTTGTTACTTTAATTGCAAAATGCATATGTTAAAATTAAAATTATAGCAATACTTTATCATGAAAGTTATGCAAAATATTCCAGGTCAATGACCCATGACTGAAGGTACAGACCCAAACAATCTACATTGCAATGAAATGTGCCAATTCTTATACAACTGCATATCAAATGTCATTGACCTAATACTAGAGGTTCTCCATAAACAGGCATTATCACAAACTAATCCATGTAAACAAAGCAAAAGTCAATAGACCATGACTGGAGAGGCAGGGCAAAAAATCTCTTTTGGAATGAGGTGTCCCAATGCAAATATAACTTCATACCATATATTATTGACCTGCAAGTAGCAACTAGTGGTTTATCATAAACTGAACTAAACACAAAGTAATACATTGTTGACGACACTGTCGACGCCAGAAACAGCATAATTATGTTTCGCTTTTTTCCCCATTTGTAAAGGGGCATAACCTTAGAACAGTTAAAGTGACGTCACCAATATTCAAACTGAATCGATGTTTTGTGGAAATAAGCATTGTGCATAAGTTTCATAACATTTGATAAAGGCAAAATAAAGTTAGGATACGGAAACCAGCTTTGAGATGTATATGCGTATGGACAGATAGACAAACTTAATGGTCTCGCTGCCACGGCAGGGACATAAAAATTACCTTTAGACTTGATATCTTTAATAAATGGTGCCATACAAATCTGTACAAAATCAGGTGCATAGCCTAAATTCTACAATAAAATAATAATTCACTTTATAGATTTGTATAATATGCTGTTTATGTAATGATATTAGTGAATATTGATCAAAATACTGCTATACAATTTTGAAGCCATCCATGTATTTCTTTTTGAGAAAAACTTATGATATTAATTTATGGGTTTTACATGAATTTTACTATAATTCTATGTTTTCATTCCATAACAAAGACATTCAATTGTATTAAAATTTCTTTGCATTTAAGTGGATGGCTGGTTTCATTAGAATCAGTTGAAAGACAGAACATATAGCCATCTTCATATGTTTTCTCATGACTTCGAACAACTCCATTATTCAATGTGATGAAAAGCAATAGCCTTATAATGTATGATAAAACATCTGGAACTAGATGTGTCAAAGCGACACAAATGGCCCCGTCCCAACAAGTTGAAAAATCTGCAATTTCAATATAAACACATGTGGACACAAATATGATGGTAGTCTCACATATCAAACATCAGCTCAAAATCTGGAGGCATATAGAAAAAAAATCTGTATAACTGTGATTTTCATTAATTTATCAAAGTCCAAAGCCCGCAATTTCAGCAAAAATTAGCGGAGCAGAACTAAACTTTATCTTGACCTGTAACTCATCATGGTTAACTCACATACCAAAAATCAGCGCAATATCTGAAGGCGTTTAGAAAAAAAGACCGTATAACTGTGATTTTCAACAAATTCTCAAAGTCCAAAGCCAGTAATTTCGGCATAAATTAGTGGAGCGGAACTAAACTTTAACTTGATCTATAACTCATCATGGTTAACTCACATATCAAAAATCAGTCCAATATCTGAAGGCGTTTAGAAAAAAAGTCTGTATAACTGTGATTTTCAACGATTTCCAACAAATTCTCAGTCCAAAGCCCGTAATTTCGACAAAAATGAGTTGAGCGGAATGAAACTTAAACTTGATCTGTAACTCATCATGGTTAACTCACTTATAAAAAATCAGCCCAATATCTGAAGGCGTTTAGAAAAAAAAGTCTGTATAACTGTGAGTTTCAACAATTTATCAAAGTCCGAAGAGACATGTAAATCAAATCTATACTTACAGGATACTTATGTTTAGCTGAAATTAACAGAGACATTGTGATCTCTGACAGGTAATCAAACACCAGGTAATCTAACTTTGTACCATAGATCAATTGAGGAGCTAAAATATATAAAATAAGTTAAAGAAAGTCTAACTTTGTACCATATTCATGATATATCAATTGAGGAGCTAAAATATATAAAATAAATTTAGAAAGTTTAACTTTGTACCACAGATCAATTGAGGAGCTAAAATATATAAAATAAATTATAGAAAGTCTAACTTTGTACCATACATTTTGTAGATCAATTGAGGAGTTAAAAAATACAAAACTACTTATAGAAAGTATAACGTTGTACCTTAGTATAGATCAATTGAGGCACTAAAAAGTATTATTAACTAAAGAAAGTCAAACTTTGTACCATCCTGACCATAGATAAATTGAGGAGCTAATAAACACAAATTAATCTATAAATTAATAAATGAATTAATAAAATTTAAACTAACAGAGATTAGGGATAACGTTTTATTCTCAAGCAAAATAGGATGTCAATACAGATGGCTTCAAAAGAGAGGTGAAAGATACCAAACTCATGAAGTCGAAAATAAATTTAAAATGTCCTGGCAAAAAAAGAAAAAGAAAAAAAGAAACATGCAAAACAACAGCATTCAAAACACTAAAGAGTAACAAAACCCCACCAAAGATTGGTACAAGGAATAAAACCAATTGAAAATTTTCTAAATGGAAAACAAATATTAAGGTAAGACAAAATAAGAACTAAAATGGTCCAAGACCACAATTGTCGTCCCTTGATTTTTTGTTGTCCACGAATGTAGTCCCTAGTGTGGACAGTGTGTTACTTGCCAATTTTTTAAAACCCCTTCCAAATGTATTTCTCCATGTTTTATGCCTCAAATAGCAAGTCAAGGGATGAAATGACACTGTCAAAAAATTAGGGTCTTGAATTTTAAAGTATAGTAGTGATTAGGTCCAGTTGAAAAAGGTTAAAAATTAATAGCACTTTGGAAGCTGTCAAAAGATTTCAAGACCCCCTTAACATAAAATTGTCCATATTTTGAGTTAGAACAGATGTAGTTTTCTATAATTTTGATATCCCCGAGGAACCAGTAATGACGCACCTAACGTTGTGTTTGTCTCTGCATTTAATCTACCATTTAAAAGAAAAAGAAACACGGAATAGAATGAAAGATTGATCACTTGTTAATGTATTTCAATCATTAAACAGTTGATTTTTGAAACAGTTAAAAGCAATAAAAATCATGTTTGCTAACATTACAAACGGACTGTCAACTTATGATGGGTACCAGTAATGACGCACTATAAACAAACCAGTAAAAACCACTTGCAGTGTACCTGATGTTCGAAAAATTGCTTCAATCCGGATAATTTAAAGTTAACACTATTCAACAAATTTAATTTTAATAACAAATTTTGACATTTACAGTCACTTTTATGATCATGTTGTATAGCAACCATATTTTTTTCATTAATTTAATTGTAACTATATTTTATTTCAAATTTATATAAATGTTCAAAATTTATCAAAGTGACATATATATTCCATATACTTGAAAATAAGAAGTAATTGCATTCATAAAACAACATTGACATTAAAACATTTATCAATGTATACTTCGTACAATGAATGAAAAAAATCGATAAACAATAGAAAATTATATAAGCGACGATCATTTGTTCTACAGTGATTCCCGCTCAAATGTAAAACCATGTCAAATCATATGACTGTCATAGTCATATGATTTGAAAAACACAAACTGGGGCAGCATGTGCATACATACTTTTGCCGGCCAAAGTGGATTTAGGACTGATAATCATTCTGACTGTTTTTGACCTTAATAAAATGGCAGAAATTGCATTATCTTTACTAATTCAAACAATGAATAACATTTCTGGACAGAGTTTGAGGCATCTATGTTGTAGTCATATGACCTTCACCATCATGTTATGAATAGTAATTATCGATGACGTCACATCTTTTGTTTAGAAATATAAAACCCAAAACTAAATTGGTGCGTCATTTCTGGTCCTCGTCAAAACAGGTACCAAGACGATATAATTTGTCCCAAAAGTAGAACAACACACTTTAAAAAAATTATTGAGAAAGCATAGTTGGGATTTGTTTAATTTGCAATTATTGTCTAAAAGAAATGCACTATGAAAAAATTGTGGTCCAAGACATACATGTATAAATAAGGGTACTCAAAGTTGCTAAAATGTAGTTCAAAGCCAATTTCAACTACAGTTGTAAATAAAAAATATATTTCCAGACTTAACTATTAATCAGTAAACATCCAATGGGTTTAGTGTAAACATTCATAATCTCTAAGAAACACATCACCAGAGACATATAATACATATGATATGTCTCTGACACTACCATAATCACATTGTGAAAAAAATAAATAATAATCACATTGTTTTTGTCTGATCAGTTTGTCAATTAAAAAACTTGAAATTTCAATCTTGTTAGCTTTATTTTTATCTTTAACTATATTTCTATATTGTCTTGCTGTTTGCTAAGGGGGGTCATAATTTATGATTAAGTTTTAAAGTAATACTTGGGGCGATTTTATGGGACGAATTGACCTAATACAACCTTTGAACTCTTACCAGCCACAGCTGTATCCCCCCAAAAACCACAGGCACATCCTATCCTGACTGTTTTACCCTGCAGTATTTGGGAGGAAAATCTTAAGTGTGTTACTCGTATTTTTTGCGGTGCAATAAACTTCGAAATGACACCAGAAATTCTCCTGAGGTGTCTGAACCCAGTCATGTTTGTTTTTGTATTGGCCCCCAAACCGGAAGTGGTTCATTCTTTCGTCAACGCATGCTCTGTACATCACATGATTAATTTATACATCAACTTGTCAATATGGACGACAGCTTAGACGTCAAAACAGAATTATTTCCTTTTGATCAAATCCCATACGTATAAACAAAATGTAGCTATATTTAGCAAACTCAATTATATATATTGTAGCTGATTGAAAATTTGAAAGATGGCTGAGATAGCCGAAACGGTGTATGGAACTAACGAGGAGGGCCATGTCATGTCAGAAAAGGTTTCAGCTCTTGCCACGAATGTTTACAAAGAATTTGAAAGGATGATTAAAAAGTACGACGAAGATGTAGTCAAAGAATTAATGCCATTAACTGTCGGTCTTTTAGAAGGTTTGGACCAGGCACTTCAAGATAAACAAGAATCAGATGTAGAATTGGAACTCTTGAGGGATGATAATGAGCAGTTGTTGACACAGTATGAAAGGGAAAAACAGCTGCGTAAAGTGGCAGACCAGGTATTCACATAAGACATCATAGGTTTCAATGCTGAGTAATATAACACCCGATGCATGAGCACAAATGGATTAAGCATAATCCTCTAATCTCAAGAATCTTACAGCACCGTTTTTAACTGTACTGTACAAACAGATCTCTTTTTAACAGTATATACTTGAAGGTTCTTAGCTGCTAACTCACGCAGGAGGATATACACTCAAAATGAGTCTGGACACTCCTTGACAGGAAGATAGATAGATAGATCTTTGAATAATTATTTATATTAAATCCCTGAAATACTCAACATGCGACAATCCACATGTTTCTATCCGTGGGAAGGTCAACTATGCATATGTTATTCTTAATATTGATATTCGTCCCTCCCAGTCATTGTTAGAAACAAGTGCCTGTGCCTCATTCCTTGCTTATGCTTGATACATTTTAGTTATAAAACCAGTTTGGCCGCTGAACTGTAGCTCTTAGATCCTTATATTATGTTATTTTTTAGACGGTATTTGCGTTCAAAAATAACATAAGCCATTATAAGGACCTAAGAGCTACGGTTCCACAGCTAGGCCACAAGTTGATTTAGCCACATTACCGATTTGACCACATTGATTATTCAATGGGGGTCTCATTGGGGGGTTGATACCAGATTCTGCTTTTTGTTACAGCGGATTCCATTGAGTGTGTAGCCAAAGGTCATATCTTTGGTTAACTTGCTTGTTAGCTGAACCTTGAAGTCTTTGTTATATTAGGTAAACTACCCTACTTTAAGAATAGACTAATCCGACAGAAAACAAATCGATTTGTCTGTTGGACTACGTTACTTCGAAAGGAAGGGAGTAAACCTGACCTTATAATGACTTCACGGTTCAGCTAACAAGCAAGCTAACCAAAGATATTACATTTGTACCATTCGCTACACGCTCAATGGAATCCACTAAGTGAAAATCCTGTATCCCACTTCTCGTTGCCATAAGAGGGCATGTCCCATCAGACTTTCATTCCAGGTTTTAAGCTTTAAAAAAAATCGCCCAATCCTGTGTCATGCTTAGACCCAAATGGGAGCCGCTTCAATGAGGCCTAAATTAATATATATTGTTTGTTTCCCCAATCCCGACTCTGCCAAGCCAGGTGTGGGTAGGTAGGTAGGGAAATAATTTAATTTTTCCTAAAAGCTTGAATATTATCAGACGATACGGCAAGCCTCAAAATCAGAAATGAATAAAATAATATATTTGACTTAGTTTTGACAATAAAATTTTATGAGTAGCACCTTTTTTGCAGGGTCGGCCGGGATTGGGGAAACAAACAATATTTTCTTTTAGGCCTGAGGGTACATTCAAGACATTATTTCATTTTATTTATTGTCATACTGTAACTATATTTGACCAAATATTATTTTGTAAATGAATTTTTTTTAAAAGTGTTTTTTTTCATTTAATATTTGACCGCATCTATAGGCTAGCTGTGGAGATATATTTGTGTAGGTACTGTCACTCATTAATTTTGACCTCACAATTCATGCACTACTGCTTGCTAGGATTTCTGATAATGATAATATATAGAATTTCCCTTGATGAGTTGCTTTATCAATATAATTTAATTTTTGATAACAAGAAATATACAATATACAGTATATCTTTGGTTTGACAACATACTGCCTTAGTGGTGCTGGCAGCAAAATACCCCTTGCTTGCTATCTTTACTACATCTTTGCATGATAGAGATTCAGTATCAATACTAGTTACATGTATCTCCTTGATCTCTGGAAAGATATCTTGGAGTATATTTACTTTTAAAAATACAATGTAATTTCCATATTTATTTTTATATGTCATGTACATTTATATGTCATAGAATTTAAAGTTATAAGAATAAAGACCGCCACTTAAAGGATCTTTAACTTTATGCTCTACTTAAATGTAAAACGTTTTCTGTGAAAATATTTATTTTCTGATTAGTTCATGTAGTTAGGGATAGTGAAAAGTTTAGAATATGTTGTATATTGGATATGTTTTGTTACTTAAGATATATACATTTATTTACATGTACATGTATAAACTTTGTATTTTGCTAATGCAATAAAGATTCATTTATTCAAAAAGAAAATTAAAGTGAGTCCCAGATTTAATAATTAATTAAATTATATTAAAGAAACAACAAACATGACAAGTGGACACCTTAGATGGTCAACATGTCAATGCCAAAGGAGATGATATATTAATTATAACACCATTTGATTGGTTAGATTGATCCATCTTATGCCAGCCCCTAATTTACAAAACTTAAGAATAATTGTTGTCAAAACAAACATTCACAGATTAAGCAAAATAACATGTTTTTTTTTTGCTATGAGCTTATCAAAATTTAGAAATTTGACACACATTTAACCTATATTATGAAAGATCTATGAATACTGATTCCTTAAATTATATATTTTGAAATACATGTAACAAATGTACATGTTTACTCTTTCAAGGAGAAAACAATCTAAACTAGAATGAGATCAAATCAAAAATACTTTGAATTTCTTTCAATTACCTATATTTGAAAAAAAGACCTCAACTACATTTATGTGTAGTTTATAAATTTCACTCTACTAAACAATACACAATTGTAATTCATTATGACCTCTAGATTTTAATTGAAAATCTAGGTTTTTCCAGTTCATGTTTCTGGGCTGGCAATATACATGTACATAATAGTGCAAGTGATATTTCCAGAAGCTGTGCAAATTGCTAGAATAATTTATCATTAAACATCCTATTTCAAAGGATTAGTTTCTTTTAAAAGAAAAAAGGTACATCCACAGGGGAAAGTTGCTCAAACAAGTCTTCTATTCCTTTAATTACTTGCACTTGTAATCGAACATATCCACCTCCACCAAAATAAAAAATCCAATATAATATCCAGAACTTATTATATAATCCAAGTTGTTGTAATATTTTTTACACCATGTAGTTGCCTGTTTAAAGTAAAGGGAATTATTAAGAAGATACATGTAAATGGTAAAAAAATTATTTTGCTATTTGCAATATGTAGAACCAACAGCATGTTTAATAATGATTCTATTATGCTAAATTGCAGTCTGTTTATACATGTAATATAAACATGATGTATAAATTTATGAACTATTTTTTTCCAGAAATATTTGGAAATGGAAGATTCGGTTGAAGGAGAAAAGAAAGAGCTTCAAGAAAAAATAGAAAGTTTAGAATCAATTGTCAGAATGCTAGAGCTGAAAGCTAAGAATTCTTCTGATCATGGTAAAATATACATGCTATTATACTTCTTTATATAAATGACAGGGGAAATAAAAATAGTTAAAAAGGAAAAATAAGGAATACAAAACAAAAATTCAATACATTATACAGGTATACAGAAACTATTTTTTAATCTGAAACAGAAAGTGATTCAAGAAGACACTAAATTATGTAATACAATTATGAAGCAATTTGAAAAAAGTCATTACTATTTGGTACCGATTTTAGAATAGAATCTTTATCATACCAGTTCCATTTATTCTTTAGCATAATGGCATTTACTCAACAACAGTAAGTGACATTGAAAATTCACTCAAAGAAAAACAATTTAAGTAAACAAAATCAGATAAATTATTATTATCAGGATTAAATTTCAAACATCAACTCAAACATTTTAATAAGTTAATAATTGAAAAATCTAGTGAATTAGCCATTGGTGTTGTTTTATTATGTTTATAGAAGGAATATGAATATTATTCAGAATTCTATAATCTCAAATTTGTCCAAATGATAGTTTGAATTGATTGCAATTGGAGGGTCATGTTCTAAGAAGGTTGTCTTGTTTTAGCTCTTCAGACTGGAGGATATAAATATATTTCTTGATTTGAATATATATATATATGGTAAAATTTTGATTAATATATTCTATCTATAGACATGATAGAAGAACAAGATAATATAATCATTTAAAAAAACAAACTATAATATTGGATCACTATTTATAGCATTATCTATTTTATCAATTTATTCCAGTTTCAAGACTAGAAGAAAAAGAAGCTGATCTTAAAAAAGATTACAACAAACTCCATGAACGATACACAGAGGTAAGGCATAAAATACTACATGCTGTTCAGCTGTTAGCACTATTAGGGTTAAAATTGTTACTTCTTGGTGACAGCATTTATTTAGAAAGCCAATTATTTTTGAATGACGCTTGTGCTATATATAGAATTTGCATTATCAATGATGACAACAACCATAACACCTTTAAAAATGTTTGAAAGAAACTTTTTTTACTGCTTGAAAATAATAACACTCTTTTTACACAAGTAAAACTTGAATTAAGAATCAAGACCAAAGGATGGTAGATTTCCTCCCTTTACTAGACTCATATGGCCTCCATCATTTAAACTATTCTGTATGTCATTAATAAGCAAATTGTAAATGCTTGCAATGACACCTTGAAACTGGTAAATCTAAATCTTATGTAAATCTTGTTTAGGTAAACTAGTTTTGTTACCAGGTGTATCATGAGTACCACTTAGTAAAAATAGTTTAAAAAAAATATCATATAAAGGGATGTATCAAACATTTTTTTTATTTGCAGTTATTTAGAACACATATGGATTATATGGAGAGAACCAAGATCTTGTTAGGTACAGATCGACCAGAACTTTCAAATAGCCCAAGAAATAAGTAAGTACTATAACTATATTTCTACCTGTAACATTGTGGATTCTGTTTGGTACAAGTTAACATTATTGCATTGTCGTGATATAAAGATATTTCTATGTTCATTTATATGGTTTTTTTTTATTCAACAATTCATTGAATGCTGTTCTCTAGTCCAGTATTTTAGTGAAGGGTCTCTTTATTTTTTCACCAGAAATCCAAGGTTAACATTACATCTAAATTAAATTGTAATATATATCATTTTCAATCATGGAGTAAACAAAGTATATATATATATATATGAAAATTATATGAAAACCATGGCGTTGTCAGTTTGTTTTAGATTTATGATTTTAACTGTCCCTTTGGTATCTTTCGTTCCTCTTTTATGATATATCGATATGTATCATATAGCTTCTTTGGTTAAAACAGTTTCCCGAAGTTAAATGTATTGTTAACCATCTTGAACGAAATCATTAAAACTTAGATTAAATTTTTGTTTAGCCTTTATACATTTTAAATATATGTGACTGCAAAAAAAATATATTTGTATTTAAATCCTTTGCATATATTTTAAAGGGGATTCAACTTGCCAAACTTGCGACCAGTAAGTATGTTTCTGCCTGGTCAGTCAGCCACGACTGTGCGATCTCTCAGTAGTCCTACACAAAGTATAGACATCAATTCACCAAGGAGTACCGCTGACTCTACTGTTAGTCTGAAAAGTGAACTGGCAGATTTAGAATCTCCAGAAATATCCAAAGAGAAGAAAGGAAAATTGAATCGTATATCTACATGTGATAAAGAACAGGTGACCGATCATGTGGAGGTCAAGGAAACATCTACGGGAATGAGTATGTATAATCTGTACTGTTACTGTTATTGTTGTTTTGCTTTCAAGTTAGCTGGATGTTAACTGCTTTTTGTTAAATAAATAATATCAAAGAAATCAAGAAAAGCATTCTCTGAAAATCTTACAATTTCATAAAAAATCACTTTGATATTTTCTTTTAGCATGTTTAGTTTCAGTATTTTTATGCAGATACCATATTTTTCTTATCAATCAAAAAATATTTGTGATACAACATCTGAAAGAAAAAAGTAACTTGACTTAAAATGGAAAAAGAAAAATTATAAAGTATTTACGTCAATCCAATGAATCTTATCTTCAATCACAGAGCTCGGAAATCTTTTGATTCACACAGCTACCTTTAATGATTGTGTTTTAATCTAAAATTTCACTTTCTGCAGAAATGAGTAAGTAAATTTAAAACAAAACCCTGGAGGAATATTTATACCGCAATGCTTATATTTATTAATGTTATGTCTGAAAAATATGGGGATTTTTTGTTGAAAACTTTGTTTAAGTTACTGTTTTGTTAGTTAGACATACATATTTATTTAAAGATAGTTTGAAGACAATTCTAATCTTTATTTCTGTTCACTTTTTTGTATGCTGATATAGTTACTGACTATATACATTTGTTTTATTTGTGATAATCTGTTATTTCATATGTATGTTTAGCACTATTCCAGAAATAAATGTATATGAGATGTGGTAACAGAAGGCACAATTCTATTTCACTGAATTGAATTGCTTATATCTTAGGCTGGATATTCAAAAACTGCCACCAAATTCATTTTACTTGAAGTGTGCCATCTGACTACTCATACAATTATTACGGAAATCTTTCATATAGTTTCTTATCATATAGTTTGTTGTTTATAATATTTTGTTTGCTTTGTTATTTTATTTTTCTGCATGTTTTTCTGCTTGTTATTTTTATAGAAACTGACGGGAAGGAGGAAACACAATCAGACACTCAGACTCCGATAGACAATTTGTTACAAAATGTGAAAAATGATGAAAATTCACAGGAAAATTACATATCAGATCATATACATTCACAAAATTCTGGTGAACAATTAACTATTAATCAGGATAGTAATACATTAGACAATTTAGAAACAACTAAGTTAGATAACTCTGACACAAACTTTGTGACACCTGAAAAAGATTCTCACGTTAAAAATGTTGTGACATCTACCCCTAATCCAAAACATAGAATACGTTGTGAAAGTATGGACGAACCAGAATTTGAAGAAGATAAGATATTTGGTAAGTTAGGTATAAAAGAAAATACCAACATCATTTTGAACATTGTGAATATGATGATAATGTACCGGGTTAATGAGCGTTTATGAGAAAATAATGTGTTTTATTTCTGGACGTTAGTTTAGACTTCTGTTGGAAAATTATTGTTGAATTTATGTTTTAATATTTTTCGCATAACAATTAATCATCACATGTTCTGTTGTGAGAATACTTTTTTGCTACAAACAAAATCACTTTCACTGTTTTTGGAATGTCTACTGAAATCATGGAAATAGAGAGAAAAAAATCAGAAAAAGATTTTTTTATGTAAGATTGAATGTTATTAAAAAATCGTTCCCCTACCTCTTTAAAATTTCCTTCTTGTGTCATGAAAAGTTGAATCCCTGACAAAATGTGACTTACTTTAATGGAATTTTCTTTTTCTCTCTTTTTTTACTCTCATGCTTACATTATGGTGTGTTTTATGGTAAGTAATATATTATTCTCTTTTTTATAACAATCAAAGCATTGAGATTGTGATCTGGTATTCTGTCAATTTATTCACCATAAAAATGTAAACTTCTATGAACATGATGAAGGATCAGAATTGTTTAATCATGGTTTATTGAAAAGGTCTGTCTGCAGATCAAATAAGATACATGTACTGAGCCATGTGTAAAAGGGATTTAGTTATTATAAGGTTGACCAGTACAGGAAGATCTGACAGTTTCTCACAAGAAGATGATCACGCAGGCATGCATGTCATGCTTAATTCATTATTTACTTCAACTGTAGTTTAAAATTGTGCATACATTATCCTTTTAGAATATATATAAAGGAAATGGCCATATCATTTAAATAGATGTTGCTGATGATTCATATCGAACGTTTAAATTTTTACACACAAAAAGCGGCCACCAGACTGGTATATAATTCTGGTCGTTATAAATAAGGGTTGTCCATGCTTTGATCAAAATTCTAGAATGTTAGCATTTGATAATTGAATTTTTGGAAACTTTACATTCGATGATTGTTCAGATGTTATAACAAGTTATGTGAGAAACTAATCCATTGTTTGTTTTTTTTGACAGGTTTGGATCATGCTTTGGCTCATATAGTTCAAACTACTCCAGAATTACAAGAGTTAGAGGAATCATCTAGTAGTCATAAAAGTAATAATAGTCTGAAACAAAATATGCAGTAAGTAAACTATTACATACACAGTTACCATTTACTAAAATATGCAGCAGCTGTACATACTAATGTATAGGAAGTTTTCATTTAAAATTTTTGAAAAAAAACAATCATGCATATGAAATCAAATTTATTTTTAATATTAAAATACATGTATGTAAGGAGATGTGGTATGATTGTGAATGAAGTAAAAGGTGGAACTTATTAATTAATGAAAACAATCCAGCAACTAGTCAACAACAGATTAGGAAAAAATCACTAAGAGCAGTTTTTCCTGATAAGTGAATTTTTGCCTTTTTGCTGTGCTGTTTCCATTGTCAGCTACCTCCACATTTGCGCAAGTTTGTGACAAGGTCAAGGATGCACAAACATGACATAAATATATATTCTAACAGTTATTTTTCTATGAGGAATATTATTCATCAGTATATGTGCAACAACTCTTTTATTGTATAAACATAGCCAAGCAATATATTATAACAAGAGAAGAACCATGAGAACCATATCTATTAATTTATTATTTTTGTCATTTTCAAGCAATATTGCAATACATGTACCAGATTTGTCATGATTTGACCATGGATGTTACACACTAAGATTAACAGACATTACAATGCTATAAGAGAAGTAGTTTTTATCAGTTATTGAAGGATAATGTTTCACGCTCTTTATTCTTATGTTTTTTAGTAGGAACAATGATTCTATATTTGATGAATTAACGTGCCAGGATGCAGACATAATTGGTGATGTTGATTTCGGAGCTGATATTACAGGTAAAGATCAATACTATGTGCATTTATTGCATGCCTGGTTAGGGCTGTTTTCTGTATTACTTCTTATTGCCAAAATTGCTTAAGTTATTAACATTGGTGATGAGATATTCTGTTTGTTTTATGAGAAAATGAGGGCTGTTTACTGTTTGGTATGTGAAAAAAAAAATTATACTGTGGATTCATTATTAAGTGTTTGGTGAACAACAAATTCAAATGTTTAATAAATAACAAGTTTTCTACGGCTTTTTATGCAGAGATTTGGCAAAACCACGAAATCAAATATCCATGAAAATAAATTAGTTTAAACATATTTAGGCATTAGCCGGTTCTTTTTCGAAATCTACACTGGTGTCTTTTAGATGCAAGAGATATGACTCTCTTAACACGGGTCAGCCATTTATCGTCCCCTTCCAACGGACTATCATCGTTTCCTCAAGACCATACTCGCAAAATGGTGTCAAGGGAGAGCCGAAAATTCAGTCCCTGAAATTTCATCCCAGAATGGGAATAATGGATCCACAGTATTCAGATAATAATGCTTATAACAATTGAAAAAAATTAAACTGTGCGGCACAAGTTTTTATTGAGATTTTAGGTCCTACAAAAAATTAAAAGCTCAATACATTATTGGTTAACATGAAAAAAGATTATGCTAACAACAATGTAGAACAATCACTATTGGTGATTTTGTAATTTTTATATGCCACATTTCATTAAAACTTTTATTCATGTTACATGTATGTAAATGTATGCCAGAAAATTAATATACTGTTTATGATGTCACTTCTCGACACTTCAAGAAAATTTAAAGTATCAATTGAATTTGAACTAAGCAAGTGAACTGCTTTATGAAATTAAAAAGAAAGAAAAATTGGTTAGGAAAAGTATAAATCTTGTTAGGAATTAGAAATGAACTTTTGGTATGTTAACATGATTTTATACATAAATGTTACATTATTAAGGTCGAGAAGTTAATCCTGGTGATTATGCCTCGTCAGGTGAGGGTTTTACTAAATTCTGTTGTATCTACCTCTGTGTATATATATGTGTGTATATAGTTTCTGTCATGCATGTTATAATCTTACTTAAGTGAATGCTTTCAAAGTTATAAAAAGAATGAATCTATAGTATATAACATAAAACATTGTAAGAACAATATTTTCTTAATTGAATGCTCTTAAGAATGAAAATATGATCTTTTAACATAAAGCATTGTAAGAATAACCTTTCTCATAATTGAATGCTTTTAAGAATGAAAATATAATCTTTTAACAGCAAGGAACGTTAGACTCGTTTGGATTTGAAAATTGTTTTTAGTCCACTTTAAGTGAAAAGAATAGGATTTATGTAAAAAGTACCCACTCTTAAACATGTACATTTGACAGTATATTCTTTTTCCATGATCTAAAAATGTTATAATCTGATATCATTTTTTCCCTGTATAGTATAATATGTAGGATTTTCTATATGGCCAGATTAGTCTTTCGTAATAATCGAGTTTTGTGCACCATAGATTTGAATATAAACACAAAGTAATTTTTTTTCCGTATTATTTCAAAGTTAGTTTTTTTTTTTATATTAGTTCAGAAGTAAAAGTTTCAATCTATGCTTACTATTATATAACTGCATTTTGTAAACATGTAATCTATGCTCTTAACTTAGCTTTAATATGTAGTTAACACAACCGTTTATAAACCTTGTTCTAATTAATTTCGTTAACTTGGCTTAATATTCAAGGGAATGGAAAAGTAATACACAGAAGTTATTTTCAAAATCTAAATAATTGCATTAATCTTGGTAACAATTCTATACAATATAGTTCAAATATCAAACACGTTAATCTTGGTCACAAAATATATCAAACAAATTAATGTTGGGCTTGTCAAGTTTCATTTCATTTACAAATTGCTGATAAAATTAAGAATTTGGGACAAAGTGTTTAATGTGTTGCCTATAGAATGATAACTAAAATTAAAATTAAAAAAATTTTGATAGATATTTTTCCAAGAAAATTCTATTTCTATGAAATACTTCATTCTAAAAAATCAACATTGTGCATGCATTGACATTAATGATCAAGCATGAACACAACCTTTCCAAATATATTAAGTGAATGTCTATTAGAAAATTATGAAGCTATTTTTTTTTTTTAAGTAGAAAAGCTCCAATCTGATACTGTTTCATTAAATTTTCTTACACTATATATAAAAATAAGGAGATGTAGTATGATTGCCAATGAGACAGCTATCCACAAGATACCAAAAATATGATTTAGTTGGGTTGGAGTATTTCTGCCGTAATGTTTTTATTTATAGAATAGATTGTTGTGCATTTTGTTGTTGCATGTTTTTAATTGTTGTTTGTTTGTATGTATATGCAGATAGTGAAAATGAAGATGATCAGAATGAACGACGATCTACTGGTACGATTATTTATTTCTACTTACTAATAATAAGATTGACAAAGAACCAACTAACATCATATATACATGGGGAAAATATGTAATGTTATTTCAATCTGGAATTAAAATTAGGTTGATAATTCAATGGAAAAGGAGGAAAACTGTACAATATTTAATCAGAATTGGTATAAATTAATATACAGATCCCTTGTACCTACTTTGCTTAGATTGATCTGAAAATACTTGAACAATAATTGTTCTACTTTCTGTTTTTGAAGACCAATTCTGGATCATCAGGTATAATCAAATTAAAAATTTGGGAGAAGAAACATTATTAGCTGGCCAGAAAGTAGAATTGAGTCTATCAGATCCTTGTAAGCAAAGGAGATACGCATGATCTGTATTTTAATCAAATTAAGCTGATTAAAATATACATGCTGAGAAAAGTGCATTTCTGTATTTATGAAATGCATGCTTGAATGACAGTCCAATGAGAATGTTTAGTCTTTAAGATATATAACCTACAGATAGCATTGTATCATAAGAATGCAGCATGTGTTTTTTTCTGAGACAATTCAACGAATCAGGAAGCTGCTAATTACAAAAAAAAAATCATCATTTTTGATTTACGGTATCATCAGATCATGGACCAAACCAAAAGTTGTAAAGTTTTACATGGTTTTGGTTAGCTGTAATGCTTCCTGGTCCTCTAAAGAGTTGATGTCAGAAATATGTAAAAGTTTCAGAGAATGTGTTTACTTTTGTTTTGAAATATTATTGACATTTTAGTTTTATCATTATGGTCAATATTTTTTCATGCAACCTTTACAAATCACATAAATGTTTGCTGATTGTTTGCATTACTTAGATCAGAAGCTTTGCCTATGTTGACAGTCTGTATTTCTAACCATTATGAGTTTGAAACACACCATTGCAAAATTTTTAAACAAGAAAAATGTATCTGACAAAATAGATCTTAAGGCCATACCAATTGATTATTTTTTTCTGTGGATTTACTGTCTATAATTTTGGTAAAAAGAATTTTGAATTAGATTTTTTTGTGTCCAAGCCTTCTGACAAAAGAAACTAAGTGATTGGACAAAATTTTACAATCTTAAAGGAATGGAAAAGTAGATTTTTTTTTATGTATACTGATATTATCTGCTTCTAAATTGCAAATTTAAAAAAAAAAATTGTAATTTTTTGCTTTCATTACTGTTGAAAGGATGGCTTAAACATAGATTGTACACCTTTTTGTCTAAAATAAATCCATAGAACTACAAGCTCCAGTGGTATGGCCTTATGGGTAAAATGCTGCATGGTAATAGAAGCATGATGAGAATCATACGTGACTAATACTGTTCTGAATGTGATTCCCTTACTAACTATTTGTTTCTTTTCTGTTTTATAACAGTCAGTGATAATTTCTTTGGTAAGCAAATCTTGTTATATCTTCTATACCTTTTTATTGCTTCATGCTCTAACTGGCATCTTACTTTCCATTATACACTGTATATCATATACATTCATTTTTTTCCCTATAAATGTTTTTTTTTATTTGAATGTAAATTTTCCTGAGTTGGTCAACATATATTATATTTAATTTTGCTAAGAAACTCCACTGACTGTCCTTAAATTGGCCAGAAACCTTATGCTCACGATTGGATTTAACAAATGATCATGAATAAATTATATTAAGTGTAAAATGGGGAGGGGCCAGTTGCACATTTTACCTAAAAGTGTTCATGAACAAATGGAAACCAGAAACAAATGAAGTGTTTCATAATATTGAATCTGATTGGGTAACATGAAATATTATGGGGTTATATCTCAATGTACAACACCGAAAGATATATTATTTGTGGTATGGCTTAAGAACAGGGATAACCTTATTATGTTTGATTGCTTCATGAGGTAAATATATCCATTTTTGCAACACTTTTAAAAGTTTTACCTCTTAGAGTTTTCAAATGCAATATTAGGAACAATAGTTTGATTCATGAACAACTTGACTTTGTCTTACAGTTGGAGCACATGTTGTTTTTAGTTTTGTTTCTGTTTATTTTCATTTTGATTTGTTTGGCTTTAAAATTGCATAATACTGAGATATATACTGCAGCTGTGCTATTTGAGCAGTCAAATTGCATTGACTGTATATTCATATGTGATATACAGTCACTGACCGTATATCACCTTGTTTATGACGTTGACAATGTGTTTCCGTAGAGTTTTATTTATGACGTCAATAAAACATACAGGTTCGCGGAAATTTTACGTCTTCTGCTCAAAATTAGGAAATGATGGTTTTTACCCTAAATACTTCATTTAAAACAGTTATAAGAGTTGCAGTATATAAAGAATAACCATACATTGTCTCCAAATATCAATGTTATTTGTACAAGGCTTAGAAACAGGTAGAAAGTGAGGCTGACAATGTATGGTTATTCTATATGTATTGTCCAGTAAATAAATGCTTCACCTTTAATTTGACCTTTTGTTATGTTTGCGCACACAGGCACTGCACTTAGATATGCTGGCCTTGTAGGGAATTTTGTTCATCATTTTGTGACTTTATATATATAACAGTGAAAATAGATATTATTTAATACAATCAATAAACCTTGTTTATAAGTTATTTATGCATGTTATATATTAATCAAATGGGGTATCTGAAGGGAAATATAACTATTTCATTTTTGAAAGAGTTAACTTTATTTAATGCAAGAAAAGATTAATTTAAAGTTATGAATAATCAGCATGTGATACAGTTTAAAAAAATATCTTACTCAAAAAGTTTGAAGATTTCTTTTATTACAAACATTTCAGTATAACTCATAATCAATTTTAGTCATAAAGGGGAACAGAAGCACTTTTTTGAGGGAATTCATGATGAAACCATTATATTTACTGGAATTTAGGAATAGCCTTTTAAATCGTTGGGAGGTCAGGAATTTGAGATTTAATTATATCGTAAAATGGGAATGGACTCATTATTTTCTTGAGAATTCAGGATGAAAACCCCCTCCTACCCCCCTGATAAGTTATTTTCTAAGAAGATCCTTGTATCTCTATACATGGTGCACATCATCAACCCCTTCATTGCTCAAGCTTGTATGAGTGTTTTGTAGGTGGCATATTGCACATTAGACTGCAAACCAACTTAATTTTTCCTGAGCGATTATCATTCATTTACATACGTTTATGGATTGCATGTTGAAAAATAAGGCAAATATGTCAAACTTGTGACTTTGTGACTTTTTTAATATGAATACATCAAACATGTCAAACAAAGATTTAAATCACCACAAAATCAGCTAGAAATGTGTAGCTAAAAATATCAATTATAAGAACAAGTTGGTTTGCAGGACAATCAGGAATTTGATAGATTTAGAAATAAATTGGAGAGTAAAAAACACTTTTTTCACATAAATTTCTGCCTTAGGCTAAACTTATTCTATTACAAGATTTTGTTTTATATTTTTATACGACCGCAAAAATTGCGGTTGTATATTGGTATGACGTTGTCGTCGTCGTCCAAAGACACATTGGTTTTCCCACTATAACTTTAGTTTAAGTATATAGAAATCTATGAAATTTAAACACAAGGTTTATGACCTCAAAAGGAAGGTTGGGATTAGTTTTGGGAGTTTTTATCCCAACAGTTTAGGAATAAGGGCCAAAAAAGGGCCCAAATAAGCATTTTTCTTTGTTTCACACAATAACTTAAGTATAAGTAAATAGAAATCTATGAAATTTAAACACAAGGTTTATAACCATAAAAGGAAGGTTGGGATTGATTGATTTTTGGAGTTTTTGGTCCACACAGTTTAGGAATTAGGGGCCCAAAGGGTCCAAAATTAAACTTTATTTGAAATCATCAAAAATTTAATAATTGGGGTTCTTAGATATTCCGAATCTAAACATGTACCTAGGTTTTTGATTATGGGCCCAGTTTGCAAGTTGGTCCAAATCGGGGTCCAAAATTAAACTTTGTTTGAAATCATCAAAAATTGAATAATTGGGATTCTTTGATATGCCGAATCTAACTGTGTATGTAGATTCTTAATTTTTGGTCCCGTTTTCAAATTGGTCTACATTAAGGTCCAAAGGGTCCAAAATTAAACTTAGTTTGATTTTAACAAAAATTGAATTCTTGGGATTCTTTGATATGCTGAATCTAAACATGTATTAAGAGTTTTGCTTATGAGGCCAGTTTTCAAGTTGGTCCAAATTGTGGTCCAAAATTAAACTTTGTTTGATATCAACAAAAATTGAATATATAGGGTTCTTAGATATGCTGAATCTAAACATTAATTTAGATTTTTGAATCTAGGCCCAGTTTTCAAGTTGGTCCAAAACGGGTCCAAAATTGAACTTTATTTGATTTCATCAAAAATTGAATTTTTGGGATTCTTTGATATGCTAAATCTTACCATGTATTTAGATTTTGGATATTGGACCATAATAGGTAAATGTCCAATTTATAATTTTTAAGTTTTTAGATTTAAGTTCTTAGACCACATTCATTCTGTGTCAGAAACCTATGTTGTGTCAACTATTTAATCACAATCCAAATTCAGAGCTGTATTAAGCTTGAATGTTGTGTCCATACTTGCCCCAATTGTTCAGGGTTCGAACTCTGCGGTCGTATAAAGCTGTGCCCTGTGGAGCATCTTGTTGGTATATAAGTACCAGTCATTTGGATGAAAAATGACTGTTTATGTTGAGTGACTTTTTTTTATACAAAAAGTCTCTATTCAAGTTCATGAGCTTCTCCAATAATATTTTGAAAGGAGGAAATTAAAATAAAAATTTCAAATTCTTCCTTGTCTGTCCATAGAACAAATATAACATGCTCAGAAACTATATTTTGTTTTATATTCTGAATAAAATGTACATTTTGAAATTTAAAAAAAGTGATATTGCTTTAGAAGCTATGAAAATGCAAGACAGTTATTATGTCTAGTATTGTTGTAATGCCTTTGTGCATGTCATTTACTAATATGTGTCTGACTACTATTTTCTGTAAATTGTAGTTTGATTACTTATTTTGAAGTTAATTGAGTTATTTTTGCATGAATTAACAGAAATTCATGTTTGTTAGGCATGTTTTTCTTCTGCAACAATTCAAAATGTTGTCTTCGTTTGATAAAGAATTTCAAAGAAAGCATATTATTGACAGCAGAAAATGTTGATTAGACAATGAGGTCAAATCTTATTAAACTTTTGCTATCAATGTGATGGAATTTTTTTCAGAAACTTCAATAAATTTGATCTGAATTTTAAACAAGCACTGTTTCTTTCCTTTCAATGTTTAATGAGCTTTAAATGTTTGAGAAAAAGAAATATCACTTGTATACCCCTATCCCATTGAAATTTAGTTAAATGCAGGTTAAAGATTTGGTTGACTAAGGGCACATCAACTTGAAGCTTAACAGATCTTCATAATAATGTGAATTTATTTAGAATAGATACCAAATTAGGGCTTTGACCTAGATTTTGTGGTTCACTAAACACATGATGTAATAGTGTGATCATTGCACCTAATATTCTTGTTTTTCATATGATTTCAATATTTGTAAAAGTTGTCATTATTTATTACAGGAATGGGAAAAGAATTGGAGAATATTATTTTAGAAAATACAGAATTACTAGAAACAAAGTATGTTTTATGTTACCATGGTTACAGAATGAAATGTAAAATAAATAAACAATATGAATTAGCTGCTTTTAACAAATATTTATTTGTTCTTGATTTAAAATCTTGAGGTAATCATTGTGTAAAAAATAGAGTAGACTTTATGTCTTGTATTGTATATTATAAGTAATTGCTATATTTTTTCAGTTGATTTATTGATGAATTACTTGACAATCAATATAATTAGAACTTTGAAATGTGAGCAACTTGCCTCTTTAGTACTGGAATTATTTTGAACATAAACTGACCAATTTATGACATTGTATCTTTCCAGGAATGCTTTAAATATAGTGAAAGATGATTTAATTGCCAAAGTAGATGAGTTAACAGGGTAAGTCCATGTTTTCCTGAATGCCACATGTTGCTTCATGTTATGTAATCAAGCAACATAAAGAACCAATAGACATTTAAAGAGCAAGAGACAATTTTCTACAATTGATAGATCTCTATACAATATATCCAGCTTTAAATCTATAAATGTTGTGACAGAACCAATAAAAAAATCATCCTTTACTTGTTAGTCCCCTACCTACTAAGTCAAAGGGCACTTTAGGTTTGCCATGCAATACTCACAGAATACTTGTTGTCTGTAACTTTTTTGACATCTTTAATTGTCTCTCATTCAGGAAGAATTTCTTGCATACTCTTATATGTGTTAACTTTTCATGAGATAGATATGGTTGCCCACAACTTTTTATGAAAATGAGGATATGTGGTATGATTGCCAATGAGACAAATATCCAACAAAGTTCAAATGAAGTGGATATAAGCAATTATTGCCAACTGAAAGCTCTTCAACAATTAGAAAAACCCATACCGTAAAGTCAGATCTAAATAATATATTGATAAAATTGAGAATGGAAATAGGGAATATGTGAAAGAGACAACAACCCAATCAAAGAGCAGACAACAGACAAGTTTAGTTCACAGTTAGAGCTCATTACCTAATGCATGTAGATCAAGACTTTGGTTAGCTTGCTTGCTTTGTTTGTATATTGTACAATTGTAATTGGGATAACGTCCATTCAAATTAAAATATGAGATATACAAGTCTAACTATCCCAAAATATTTTGTTTGAAGATGTCAATTTTGATTATAAGGCTTGAGTTAACATTTATACAAACAAAACAAGCAACCCAACCAAAGTTTTACTCTACAATCATTAGGAAATCAGCTCTAACTAGTCCTTTAAAATAATGAAACTACCAATCAGTATGATTTATTTTACTTTTTTGTATTTGACAGTGAATTGGAAATATGTCGAGAAGAATTATCATCGCTACACTCAGTAAAAACTAAATTACAAGAAAGGATGAAATCACAGGAGGACGAAATAAAAAAAATGAAGGAAGAATTAGAGAAGAAAACAAACTCAGCCAAAGAAGGAGAAGAAGAAGTATTATTATTGTTTATATATTGCTTCAGTATTGATAAATACAATAGTCCATTTGCCAATTACCGATTTGATTCTATTATTACACACTTTTTAAACAAATTACTTCCTTTTGCCAATGCAAAGTATGATGAATTGAAAGTGATGTAACAGCCGTTAAACTAGTTTTTCATAAAAAATCGTTTCTGATGTCAAAAGTTTTTAGATTAACAACAAATTGATGTAATTAAATTATTTGAAAACCTAAAAGATTACTCACATTACGCACAGGCAAGTTTGCTCGTTCTGCTAGCTCTCCATTATAAATGAAAATTAATGTCCCTCATAAGGGAGACAACTGAAAGAGGGATCTCTAATTACAGGTCAAAATAGGCTGTTAAGGCTAAGACAAAAAAAACCATTTTGAATGAAAAATAAATGAAATTCCATTTTGAAATTTTTATCAGACCATTAACAAAAACAAGTTCTTCAACAATGATCCAAATACTTGAACCTTGTATTTTAACTTTCTGGTTTTTTAACAAGAAAACAAACTCACTCAAATACATTTTGGATTGATGTTCTTTACATGAACAATGGGTTTAGCACTCATTTGTCCTACATCTTAATTTGCTGAACACAAAAGATACCATCTGGGTGAAGTCGAAGCCTGAAACTATTGTAAAATTGCTGAATGAATTGTAAATGATATATAATAACCTTATTTCAGGATGATGTGCCAATGGCTCAAAGAAAGAGGTTTACCAGGGTAGAAATGGCCCGAGTATTGATGGAGAGAAACCAATACAAAGAAAGATTAATGGAATTACAAGAGGCTGTTCGGTGGACAGAGATGATCAGAGCATCTAGAGAACACCCAGAAATAGCAACAACACAAAAACAGAAAAAGTCATCCATTTGGAACTTGTAAGTAAAGTGTTGTCTGTTGATGTGCTAAACATATCTGTTGTCTTGTCAAAAGGAGGGGGAACTTTGATGCTATTGGCAGGTGTTTGCAGGCAAAATTTTATATCTAATTCAGGCCACATTTAAAAGAATGTCTGTTTCCCCTCCCCCAGGTCTATCCTTTGTAAACAGACAAGGAAGGCATTTTTTTTTTTTTTTTTTTTTTAACTGGATGTGATTGTCATAGCATGGTCACATGAATGGTTTGACTTGTCCAGTCCAGGCCACTTATCAGTTGTTTGTGCTCAATTTGAGTGTATTTATTTAGATTATCAATCCCTCTGCTTTCAAACACTTTCCAAAAATGGAAACAAATTATTTTCAGGAAAAAAATAATTTCGATTTTTTGTGGAAAATAATTTTTTGACCCGGGGCTTATTTTTGACCCGGGTGGGGGGAGGGGAAACAAACATATTTTTAATTTTGGCCTCAGATGATCAAAAACACAATGTCCATTTAAAAGTGGTGATGATTTGGAAAAGAACTATAAAGTATGTTCTCATTGTAATAAACTAAATAAATAAGAAAAATTAGTGGGGGTATGAAATCAAATTAAAAAAAAGGTAAAATTTTCATGATTTATAGAACTGTTTGAATCAATATTTGAAATACCATCTCAGTTTATTGTCTAACTATCGGAAATCTCAAGAAGACTTTTTAGTACAAAAAGGAACACTTTTTAGTATAAAAAGTTATAAGATCTATGTCAAGACATCCTAATGGAGGATATTAACTCTATGTAATTGCAATATGGTTAATCTTATTTATATCAGTAAAGTGGTTATAAAGTTTTTGATTGACTTATTTATGCTAACATTTGTATGTGACTAAGTCTCATGCAAATTTATTAGCAGTGATATATATTATATTTCTAACATATAAATTGATTGCATTTATGATACAATCTTAGTTTAATGATAGTAAAACTTGTGGAATATACCAGGCTATGGTTTTATTCTATATATATATTTATCAAAACAGTCTACCTTAAGTACTTCTAGAACTTCTCATAACATAAGGATGGAATGGCAATCCCAATTGTCTTACTAGTCCATGTACATGTATTTAGCTAAATTCTTATATATAGATGTAAGAAAGAGAGTTAAAATTCAAAATCCCTACTTATGAGGGGAAATGAGTGGTTTGTGATAAAGTTAAAAGTGGTACAATAGATATTTAATCAGATTCCTAAATGTCAGCAAAAAGTGTTCTAATGTATGAAATTTTCAATCTGAAAGAGTTTGTAGAAAATTGAGCATACTCTGGACTCATTAATATTTGTGGGTTACAAATTTTCGTTGATCTCATGGGCTTACGTGAATCATGAAGTTTGATACTCAACATAGTAGAAATTTTCTATCAGCTAATATATAGATATTGGCAAAACCACGAAATCAAATATCAATGAAAACACGATTTTTCAACAATCCTAGAAATTTTGGTATCCATGAAAATAAATGAATCCCCTGTACTCAGCATCCTCTTTTATCTAAGATAATTTGAAGTCGAGGAAAGAACAAGTACTGAAAACAAATTCAGATGTAATCAATTATTATTTTCCATTTTCAGTTTTGGTCAGCTTGTAGCTCCTGACCCGATTCCTGCCAGCAATCCTAACAAGAAGGGAAAGCCCAAAACACAAATTGTTTGAAACCATACTTTAAACAGCATCACTTTCAATGTGAAGAATAAAATTTTATAAGAGTCCCAGATAGAAATCTTTATTCTGACCCCAATGTAAACTATTACTTTTATAGATTATTCCAGTGGTGCACTTCAGAACTTTTCTGAATGATCCATTTCCAACAGAAATTTAGATATTAATGCCTTTAAAGAAATCCAAAACATGTTTCTGGTGAAGCTGGAATGAAGAAAAGCTGATCTGATTATCAAATCTCTTTACATCAAATTTTGATGAAAAAAGTAATAAAATCAAATAATTGCGTAATACTTATAAATTTATAATATGCTGTTTTGGGTATGGGATTATAAGGTTGACCTAAACTTGTACTTCACAAACAGTTGACTTCACACTGCAAACAGTGAAATTAATTATATAACAAACAAGTGTATAATATATCATTCATTGATATTTCATGATATTTTGTGGACAATAGTTCAATTTCTTCCTTCTTAATAAATTGGAATTGAAATTTAATTGACTTTATGGTAAGATATTTTCAATACTTATTTTATTATTTCCAAATTGTAAAACCAGAAAATATAAAAATAGGTGAGTGGAGGAGCTTTATTAAAACTGACAAGAATTACAATGTATAGGTCAACCTTTATTTTAATACCTCAGTTCTGACTATTGGTGCCTTTTTTAATATAATATACATGTGATCCATTCAAACCTGATCTCTTTAATACATCATTATTGTTAGTGTATTTTTGTTAAGGTTGTTTGTTTATAGTTATTATAGTTGTGAATGTTGTGTTTTCTTTTTTAAGTCTTGATAGTTTTATAATTGGGATTGAAATTTTATATTTCTTTCACATATATTTTATTTGGAGTAAAGGCTTTATTGTTTTCAATCGTTGGATGGGAATGTAAGATTTTCAGCGACATTTTTATTAAAGACTCATATTATTAGTTCATAGTTTTAGTCACTGATATTAATATTTGAAATCCTACTCATGTTTTTAATTTTTTTTTAGATTCATTTAGACTTTTATTAAATGTTTTATCCAGCAACGAATTGTTAATGTAGCAGGTTGTGACTAGATTGTGTTCTGTGAGGGTTCTGTAGTAGACACATATTAATACATTCATTCATTGTCCAGTTTGCATCTTTGGGTAAGAGGTTTTATAAGACACATTCAACGTGCTAAACATCCAAAAATTATTGCCAGTTGGAATCTTTGGGTAAATAGTTTTATAGGACACATTCAATGTTTTAGACATCCAAAAATCATTTTTCAGTGCATCTATGGGTAAACAGTTTGACAGGACACATACAAGGTTCTAGACAACCAAAAATCATTTTTCAGTTTGCTTTTTCTGTAAATATTTTTTTTATAGGACACACAAGTTTCTAGACATCCAAAATTTAACGTCCAAAATTTAACTTGAATCTCTAGTAGCTGTTTAATCATTTACTTATATATACTGATAAAAACACATTTTCTAAAACATAAAGGAGATTTGAATCAACTTTTTCCAAAAAAATAAAGATGATTTTATTCACATTTTCAATTTTGTAACATTCATAATGCATTACAAATATATATGTATATTTATTGCACAAGTGTTTCTGAGTGTAGAAATTCATTCACATTCCAATAGACTTTCATTACATTAATGATAGTACATGTATGTTAGAAAGGTATGCATGTATTTAAATAGATCTATAATCAATAATTTAATGGTGCTAATTATAGAACTGAGGTTAATTTTATTTGTAAGGACCAGCTTATACAAACCTGAGACTGTTTTACTATTTTTGAACCATTTTGCTCAACCTAAAGGTCATGTCGAAGTACTTTACTTTTAACCTAGTGGCTATTATCTGATACATTTATCCGTATGCAGATTTTTCTGAAATTTTAAATTTTTGTCCATTTTTCAAAAATTGCAATAATATTTGCACTCCAAAATTTCTTAATTTGCTGTACTTTTTGCTGGTAAATATTTGAATACCTCGACTAGACCTTAAAGAAGTTTTGACATATCAAAGATAACAGGTTTACTCAGGTTCTGGCCCATATATGTAAATCACTAGGGATCAATAAGAGATCAAAGTCCATTCTGTCATATTTCTTATTCATCCTTATTGACAAATTAATTCACATTTATTATTCCAGGTTTTCCTGTTCTTTCTATTTTTTGCATGATAATTTGATTCTTTGATCCATATTGATCCCTATTGGTATTTTAGTTATTTGTAAAATAAATTTAATTATTTGTAAAAATAAATTAAACTTGATTGTTATTTTAAATATTTTTTTTATTTTGTGAAGAAAAATGAATTCATGTTATTGCATGATTAAAAATGTTTGTTATATGTTTGTTTTAATAAAATTATTTTAATTGAATAACTTATTTTATCAATATGGATCAAAGATATTAAGTGTGCTTTTCATTATTTTAAAATATGTTTTCTTGACAATTTTTTCCCATAGCACTTCTCTGGATTGAAACAAATGAAAATATGGAAACACAGAAGAAACTAATGAAAAAGAAATGAAATTTAGGCACTAACTTGAATCAATATCATATGGTGTTAAAATAACATTTTATCTGGTCTATAAGGCTCGGCAGGCAAACCTTACAATATTGGTGGCCTAAGTTTTATATTTTTATATTTGAGTTTTATAACATCTGATGGTTGTTTGCTTAATGTCCAGTGGCAAATAATTCGTGAATATCTAGGATGAAATATAGTTATGTGTACAAACATGAATGTGTGGCTTTTCAATCTTGAAGGGGCTATAAAAGGGGTTTACTTCAAAAACATAGCAGCATCAATCCTTGCTATAGTATCTTCCACAGAATGAATCAAACTTATTTTATCAAGCTACCCCTTCAGTAGAAGTGAGGTCTTCAAATAGAAATGGCCTCAACAAATAACAAAACATTAGCCTGAACTGGTTCTTTAAAGAAACATGAGAGATGGTTTATCTTATTTTAGAAATGTGAATGGCTGTTCCCAAAAGGACTGGAATACAAAATGCATAATTATGCAGTGGAAAAACAAAAAATTATCCATTTCTGTTCATGACTTAGAATCATGATTTAAGTACAGGAAGTAATCTCAGCAATATGAGACCTTGAAGTACTGAAATGGTTGAATTCCTTGAAAAGTCATTGAATTTTTTCAAAGGTTTTACTGTTTCCAACAGTATTTTGTTGCTTTTCAAGTTTTCTTTGGTTGTCTGGGTTGTTATATTTCTGAACATGGCATGCACTTACACCTAGTTGAAGTCTTGAAAACATTGGACATTGAAAAATGTTGTAAAATCAAGATAAGTTGCTGATGATGTTGCAAAATGAAAAATTGAACCTAAAAAATTATATTGTGTTTACTAGTTATTGTGAATTCTCTATTAACTCTGTTTCTGACTACTAATTCTGTATACAGCATGCTTAACAGTCATGGAGAATTCAGATGTAGAATCAAACTTCCTGCCACAGGGTCATTGTGAAACAAATAAATCACTGACAATTATTCAGCAGTAAATATGTTTTTTTTTTTATAAAAATTTAATATTTAGAATTTCCTTATTTGAACCAAAATGTGACAAGTTTCTAGAATCAAATATGTTACAAAATTATAAGACAGAAATATTTTTGGATTATTCGGTAAATAGAAAATAGATATTACTCATGGCAGGAAAGAAGATCATGCTTCATTCATATGTACTTAAATGAATTTATAATTGGTCTTTAAAAAATTGAGTTGTTGTAAGTTGAAACCTTAAATACATCATTGGCATTTGTTACAAATTCTTGAAAATTAGATAAAAGTTATATTCTTGTGGCATGCTTGTGTGTAACATAATTTACAGTTTTGACACTTGTGTCTTTCATTTGTTAAAACTTAAATATAATCTCATTCTTAAAAAAAACAAATTTCTTATCTGTTATTTCAAAATAGATACCGGTACATGTTAATTCTATAGTATCAATATATGGTAATATGATATGCATGAAAAGTAATAATTTCAGCTAAATCTCAAGCTGTTGTTGACTCTATTTTTAGATCATTAACAAACTACAGATTTGTTAACTTATATACATATTCACACTTTGCTAGCCTGTAGTCAGTGTTGTAAAACTGCATGTAAACATTCACTAAACAAGTCAATATGCAAATTTTAAAATCAGATATCTAAAAGGGTTATTTTTCTAACATGTATTTTTGGGAAAATCTTTTAACCTATAATTCCTTTCTTTTCAGTTTCATGCCCAGTTAGTATGTGAAGATGGTGCTAGTTGTTACCCATTCTACATCGTGTTTTAATGACTTTTAAACTTCGGGGAAAGTTTTAGTGTTTACATGGCAGATATTATATATATATATATACATATACAGACTTTTTATTTTATTAACACAAGTTATATGATGCATTTGTGCCAAATTTATTTCTATGTTATATCTAACTCATCTGATTTTAAAAATGCATGAATGGCATGTGTTTTAGTGAATGTTGTACAGTTTTAATTAAAAGTATATTTATCCTAATGTGTGAATTCTCTTTAAAGCTTTCCTGTAATCCTTTTGATTTGAATACAGATCCTTCATCCTTCATTTACGGACAAGGATTTAAAAACACTCTGTTCTACTTTCTGTTTTGAAGAAGTATAGTTTTCTCATTCAAAATTTGGAGACATATATTTGATTGGCTGATATATTAATTACCAGAAATGAAGGTAGAACTGAGTATTGTCAGATCCTTGTTATCAAAGTGTGGACACAGATCTGTATTTTAATCGAATTGATATTGAGCTAGATACTGTAAATTCAGAAATATTTGCAATGTTTTTATAACAGGATAGGGTTTGCAAAAATAAAAACTCTAGAGATTAATAATTTATATCCATCACTTTCTCAAATCACAGTATTAATGCTTGCATTTACGTACTGTATATTGTTAAAAAAATTAATAATTATCGCATACAAAATTTTCTGAATTTACAGTACTTGGTAATATTTTTATAGTTACTTAACACAGCAGAATATGGCATGTTAAACAGTTTGATTTCCGTTGCAATGACTAATGTCACTTGAATGCTTAACAAAGGCATTATTTCAACATCATTGTCAATCTAAGAAGTTCTGTGCTATTACTTTTTACCTGGGCCATGGCACACAAAAGACTTGAAAATTGGTATTTGCTACTTCTCTACTAAGCATGCTGCATTTAGGAGTAAGAACAACTTCGGCTGGGAGTATAGTAATGTGTCTTGGTAAGGTGACATGTCCTTCTTCACTCTTTTACCATTTGTGAACATTAAAATTCCAGCTCAGGTGTATGTCTTGTACAAAGCAGGGATTATATTCTTATCAGATTATCTCATCTGAAATATGCATTTTATTTGCCACTGGACATTAACTAGTCATTCATCCATCAGTTTCCAAGATTGACTTCAATCTTGCAACTACTTTTATGATGTTTTCAAAGCAACATCTTCATTCATTGTCATTTAAATTTTCTGTTGAGACATTGAAAAATAGTAATTTCTTTAATGGAAAGCCTTATCCATATTGGGGTTAAAACCGTGAAAACCAGTGAAGTATATGAATCCTCAATAAGATTCTAATTTCATTTTGATGAAACTTAAAAAATCAGAAAGCATTGTTGAAGCTGAATGCAGTTTTTTAGGAGAGATCAGTATAAGTTTTTATAGTAAAACATTTCTGTGGTCCGTGTGTTAACATTGGAAAGTAAAAACAAATTAAAGAAGATACCTACACAAAGCCATTAAAAAATTATTGTTATTAGAAAGACATTTTCAAATATATTCTGTGATATCAACGGCAGATAAATAGATGTACACTACCATCATTATGCATACATACAAATCATATATTCTCATTACTTCATGGAACTTCTGGAACTTTATGTACAAAATATTCTAAAGTAGTGTCTGGGAACAAAGTTATTTCTATGGTGCTCATTGCTAATATCAAATGACAACTATGAGTTTCTGACATTCAATGAAACAGATGGCAAAACTCATATTTATCCTTGGAATCAATTTGGAATTTTGGATAATAAAGGATACGGGCAGAATAGGTTTACATATTGTTTGCTTTGTTAGCTTTACATGGCCATATGAGCCATGAGAGCTTTTGTAATCACTTGGCATCCATTGAAGTAAACTATTCTCCGATAACAAAGGACCAAATTGAACAAAACTTAAGCTGAATGATCCTATGATATGAAATTATTCATACTTGTCAATCCATCGTCATTTAGGATAAAAGACAACACACTTGACACTTGACAATGGTAAAATGTGTTGTCTTATATCATGATAACTTTAATAGATTAAGAAAATATGGTAGGGGACAGAAATGTTCAGAATGACAATAACATGTCTAGTCCTGAAGTAGTATTAAATATTGTGTATTGTTTATTAAACTGTAAACTTGTTGACCAGTAGTTCAGTCTGGTTGTTCATATTCAGGACATGGTATTAACATGATACTATATATTGGGATCACTGGTGTGGGCCAATAGTAATATATCCATGTTTTGGTGTGCTGCTTACAAGTCTATATTAAACCTGTCATAATGAAAACACAAAATACAATACATAGGACGAGTGTAGAGTAAACTTTAGTGATAACAGATAAACAAACAGCAACCATGCAACATATGTTTACCAAACTGTAAGATTCTAGTATTCTTGAGGTGGTGTTAGAAAAAGCGGAGGGGACAAGGCCTATTTATTATGAAGTCAATAGGCCAGAGGTCAAGGTCACTGTTACTAGATATAAGACAACAGTAAAAAAAAATGGATGGCAATTGTGCGAAGTTATTTTACTTGATTGGAATTAAACTTATACAGATGAAAGATATAGAAAATGGGAAAAACCTGAAATGATTTTTGGAATTTTAGGGCAAAAGTCAAGGTATTGTTAGTGAACATAAAAACGCTTTTGGATAAATAGTTTCAAGTTGAAATCATGAATTTTCCTTGCTTGTAATAAAACTTAAACAGAGGGAAGATATAGGGAAGGGGAGACACTTCTGATTTTGGAAACAAAAAAACGGTCTAAGAAACTGATACAAAAAAAATGTTGGTTTTTTTTCATATGGTATACTCAAATATGAATAAGAACACATTTATACAGGAAAAAAATACCAATAGAACATTTTTATTTGTCCATTGACAAGTACTAGTTTTTTATGACCCACCAACAATAGTAGATGGACATTATGTTTTCTGGTCTGTTCATCCGTTCGTCCACCGGTCCTGCTTCCTTCAGTTAAAGTTTTTGGTCAAGGTAGTTTTTGAAGAAGTTGAAGTCCACTCAACTTGAAACTTAGTACATGTATAGATGTTCCCTTTAATATGATCTTTTTAATTTTAATGCAAAATTAGAGTTTTGACCCAAATTTCATGGTCCACTGAACATAGAAAATAATAGTATGGTTGGGGTATCTGTGTACTATGGACACATTCTTGTTTAAACCCTTGAATTGTCTCAATACATGTTCAGTGCTGTGCTGTGTGCACCATATTTTTACTTGTTTTGTACTGATATTGACAGTGAGTGTTGATGGCTTCACTAATTAAAAGAAAATTTAATCAAAGCAGAATCAACAAATGAAAATTCAAGAAATTACTGTCAATATATTCAAGTTTTCTTTTACGTCTTGTTTATAAAGCAATTAATGCTTTTGCTTTGTCTATTTGTCCATGCGTTGTATACTCTTGCTTGTACATTGCTTATGTGTTTTATCTAACCCTGTGTATGACATGCTCCTTGCTTGTGTGTGTTGCATGCAACTCTTGGAATGACATGTTTCCTGCTTGTATGTTGTGTATATGTTACTGAATGACATGTTCCCTGTTTGTGTATATATGTTACTGAATGACATGTTCCCTACATGTATGTTGTATATATGTTACTGAATGACATGTTCCCTACATGTATGTGTATATATGTTACTGAATGACATGTTCCCTACATGTATGTTGTATATATGTTACTGAATGACATGTTCCCTACATGTATGTTGTATATATGTTACTGAATGACATGTTCCCTACATGTATGTTGTATATATGTTACTGAATGACATGTTCCCTACATGTATGTTGTATATATGTTACTTAATGACATGTTCCCTACATGTATGTTGTATATATGTTACTGAATGACATGTTCCCTACATGTATGTTGTATATATGTTACTTAATGACATGTTCCCTGCTTGTATGTTGTGTATAATTAACTGAATGACATGCTTCTCGTTTGTGTGTTGTGTATGTGTTACTAAATGACATGTTCCCTGCTTGTATGTTGTGTATAAGGCAAGAACAAAAATATGTGTGTTTCCTATTACATCTTTGAAAAAATAGAGTAGGGTTTTTTTTTACTAATTTTTTAACATTGAGTCTTTGGAAGAGACATTATGACTTTAACAATGCTAATTGAAAAACGACAAAAAAAACTTTAGGGAAGGCTATTTTGAGCTAAAATGAAATAGGGAGGGTAGGGTTATAGGAAACACATCTTTTTTATTTGGCCTAATTAACTGTATGACATGTTCCCTGCTTGTATATATATAATATAAGATGTGATATTATTGCCAAATAGACAACTCTCCACCTGAGATCAAATGACACAAAAAATAATATTTATAGGTCACTTTACAGCCTTCATCAATGAGGAAAACTCATACCACATAGTCAGCTGTAAAAAGCCCCAAAAATGACAAATGTTAAACAATTCAAAGGAGAAAAACACTTATTTTCAGGCTCCCAGTTTGAGACAGGCACACACAGAATGTGGTTTGGTTAAGCTAACTTGAAGGTTGGCCAACCTTTCCCTAGCCTGGGAAAGTGGTGTAACAGTACAACATAAGAACAAACTATACACATTAGTTGAAATTAGCTTTACTCACATCAGACAGATACAAAGCAGAAACATGTCTAGCAAAACACTACGTGAGCATGGCAGGGTACCTATAGATCTCCACAACAAAAAAGACACCAAGTACAGACCAAAGAGTACGCTCAGTTACTGACTACTAGTTCTATGCCAATAACAACTTCAAAAAATAATCATGCATCAAAGACTAAAATATCAATCAGTACTCATCCAACTTCCAATGGATTTAGTATAATGTTGTCATAACAGTTATAGCAAAACATGAAATTGAGCAATGGAAAGATACAGGCATCAACAGATAGTAGAGCTATGAATGTGCATATGTAGCCAAATGACATGTTCTTGAATTATGCTAGTATGTTACTGAATGACATGCTTATTTGTTGCTTTAAACTCTGTCATGTTCATGTTCCTTGCTTGTATGTTGTGTATATGTTGTTGAATGACTCCCTGCTTGTATGTTGTGTATAACTCACTGAATGAATTGTTCCCTACTTGTTTATTTTTTATAGATCAGAATTTTCTAAGAAACTGAATAGGTATGTGAATGCAACGAGTTACTCCTAACATAGCATGTTCCTAGACTAACTTAGAAACCTGTCATTTAACTGTCAATCATTAACAATGCTAGCTTGAACATTCCTAGAGGATCAAAACCATACAGATTTACAACTTAGAAGTGTTGCTATCTTTTTTCCCCACATAGAAAATTAATTGCACCAATCACGGTTGTGGATTTGCACAGATTATAGTATATATGTTTGGTATAAACTCATTGGAGCTGAGTGCTATTTGCTTGATTGATTTTTGAATTTGAATTACAGCTACATAGCATTTAATACTGTTTTCATGGCTAAATGTAGCTTTCACCAAAGATTTATAAGATTGTGCCCCCATAAGTTGTATGTTGATTCTAAAACAACAATCAAATTGAAAATATTCCAACCAGTATTATCAGAATGGTGATTAGGTAAAAGATGTTTCTGGGTTTTTTTTTTGCTGTCTCCAACTTGATAACATATAATTCAAACACATAATTTAATACTTGTATGCTAATCTAGTAAATCTTATATTTATATGTCAGGTGAGTGATGCATAGTCCTTTGGGTTATAGCTTTTGTTTTTCTGTATCAATGATCTATATACATATAAGGCTATACATATAACCACAAATCAAATTTTTTAACACTTTTCAGACTGTTAGATTGCCATTCTCATATGATATTGCATGTTTCCATTTATTATACATATTGACATACCTAAAACCCAACATTGACCTTTTATTCCTAATGGCTTTATAATATTCAGAGGTGTTTGGACTTAATTATAGTTTGAGAAAAAGTTTGCCCTTTTTTTTTGGAGGGTACAAAAAAAATTGTATTGGTAACACTTGAAATAGTTCAATCTTGACAGTGACACAGTACATGTATAAAGAAAAAAATTTGACAGACTTTCAAGCCTGAGTTAGTGATATTTAAACTGCAGGTTGTATTTTATTTCTGAACTAGATTTGATTTTAATTTCATATCAATAATTTTTCGATAAGAATAAAAGAGGGACGAAAGATACCACAGGGACAGTCAAACTCATAAATCTAAAACAAACTAACAACGTCATGGCTAAAAATGAAAAAGACAAACAGAAAAACAATAGTACACATGACACAACATAGAAAACTTAAGAATAAACAACACAAACCCCACCAAAGGGGTAATCTCAGGTGCTCCAGAAGGGTAAGCAGATCCTGCTTCACATGTGGCATAATATGTACATACATTTAGGCCTAAATGTGATTTTTTTTTACAAAAATGGAAACTTCTAAAAAAAAATAAAAAAATTGTAAGTCCTTCAATATGAGGTTCTAATGAATTTAGGTAAAGACATTTTACTAGGGCTGCTAATGCTTTTGTTTACATAAACTATGACGTTGAAAAGGGGTGACGCCAGAGAAAAAGTACAGTGGTATCCTGGATTTTGATTGATTGATTCCTAGTGTATTTTATAAGATGAATATTCTAGTCTTCCTGGTTATCTTCTCTGTCCTGGTTTTAAACAAAACTTATATGCCTATTTTACCTTCAGCAATACATTTGATCATTTGGTCCGAGACCACAATTGTCGTCCCTTGACTTTCGTTGTTCACGAATATAGTCCCTAGTGTTAACAGTGGGTTACTTGCCAATAATTTTTATACCCCTTCCAAATTTATTTCTCCATGTTTAATGCCTCAAATTGTAAGTAGGGGGGTGAAATTACACTGTAAAAAAATTTGGGTCCAGAATTTTACAGGAAAGTAGTGATTCGGTCCAGCTGAAAAAGGTTTAAAATTAGCACTTCGGAAGCTGTCAAAAGATTTCAAGACACCCTAAACACAAAATTGTCCATATTTTGAGTTTGAGGCGATGAAGTTTTCTATAATTTTGATATAATTTGTCCCAAAAGTAGTACAACACACTGTAAAAATTTCATTGAGAAAGCGCAGGTGGGATTTTTTTTAATTTTCATTTATGTTCTAAAAGAAATGCACTACGAATTAATTGTGTTCTCGGACCATTTGTGTGCTTTATTTGATTTGGTTGTTTTTGCTAACATCTTCAAGTTGGAGAATAACTTTTGACTTTCACATTTTTCCTAACAATCTATTGTTATACTGTTACTGTGTTACCTAGACAGATATTATGTATAGGAGATGTTTTGGGGAAATTATTAGTCAGAACATTTCTTTTCTATGTGGCTCTGCCCCTGTCCAGACTTTTTTCTAAACTTAAGTCTCACACAGTCTTGTAACATACAAAAAAAATGTTGGACAATTTTAGACATACACTTACCAATGCACTTTTTGACTTTCTCCTAATATATGAAGTTTGAACTAAGTAAAGGAAGCAATTTTCATTCAAACTATCAACAGACAGTTCTAAACTATCTAGAATAAAATAATTGAAGTTGAGTTTCTTTTTTTTTCTTTCTTACTTTTTTAGTTGTTTAGAATTCCAAACATTGACTTATTGTATACCTGTAGCAGGGAATGGAATCACATTAGAACCTGTGGCACTATGGAGACAGCTTTTGCCTTAACCATAAGAACACCAGGTATTTTTCCCAGTGGATAATATCTTTTTTCCAAGGTTAAGACAGTTTTAGGTATGTATTTATCACCTAGATTAGCTTCAGACTTATTTATATTTCAGCTTCAGTAACCTGTTCAGTTCCTCCAACAAACCAAACAAGAAGCCGTATCCAATGGCAACTGTCAAGTATAACGCCCCTACTACGCAAGTTCAACCTGTAGGGGACCCCAATAAGAGGACTAGAAAGAGCTACAATCTTGGGGACAAAGCTAAAGCCTACGACTTCATGCAGGATGAATTGTAAGTAAACTGTGTATCACAAATGGTAAGAAATGTAAAATGTTGTTAGTATTTTCAGTATTTCATCTTTGTGATAAATCACAGCAATGGAGCCATTTATTGCTAAGTTGCACTGACTATAAAGAAAAAAACCAATCAATTCATAGAAAAATTATGTTTTAGTATTTGTTGTATTCATTGATATATGCATTGTATTAGTACATGTACAAACATATTTCATGCATCATTTTGTGTTGTCATTGTGAAATTGTAGCATGCTTAATTCATTTAATAGCACGACAAACTGAAAGTAGGATGTTTCATTGAATACTTGATTGATTGATATCATATTATGACAAACTTACTGTTCTCCTCCGAAGAATCATGGGTAATTTCAATGTTCGTACCCCAAAATGAAAAGAACATCAAGGCATTGGTTAAATTTCCATTGTTTAATGAATCACAACGTTTTGGTGTACACTTGGAAATATTACCCAGGATGCATTAGATCTGAAACAGCAAATTAACTTATTGTATTTATTTAAAACAATGTTGTTTACTGTATTAGAAAACAGAATCCAGCTGATGATGGGTAAACAGTTTCACAAATTTTTCATTTAAATGGTGTTAGCTTCACTATCTATAATGCCCTATATACTTAGAAGCTTTCCAGTATTTCATTCTTTATATATGCTTACTCTTGAACATTTAAATCATTTAACGCTTTGAAAATTAATATTCATGATGAGCACTTAGTTTTTCCTTGCCGGTACAATCCATCTGTCTTAAAAGTTTTTATGCAAAATGAGAGATACAGCTTCTATTATAAAGAATGAAATGTGATGGATTTAATGCCTACTATGTCCACTGAAAGATTTTGGGCCAATTTGTAAATTTCAAACAAGCATTTGGAATTCAGAAACTTCTACACAAAAGTTTGTGACTTATTTATCAGAGGCAATCAAAGGGAAGCCATCAACATAAGTGTGATGCATGTTTGAACATTTTTTTATTTTATCAGTTTTGTTTTATTACAATATGTCTTTGTATATTCAGAAATTATTAACTGGATCTCCATTATATTATCGAAATTTCACTTGTGATTATGTGTGGTATATAACAAGGTATCTCATTTGTAATATGTACTGCACATGTACTGTTATCATATTACTGGTATAATGTACACTACATTTACACAACTGCCATCATCACATGTTAATTTCTGAATTTACAGTATATTTTTAAAAGTTCATAGATTTATTTATACATTTAACATATATAATTTCTTCAGCTTAAAATAGGTAACAACTTTCTTCAAATTGTTATCCACAATTAAATATGTTCCTAGACAATTCCCCTTCCAACTCTTTTTAAAAAACTTGAACATAATAGATATTTTTTAATTGTGCTTGATGCAGAAATTTGCTTTTCTTTGCCAAATATGAAATTGCTTTACAAATTTGTGAGAGAAAGAACAGTACACAAATTAAAGTGTCAAAGGGAAGGAATTTAGGAATGTTTTAATATGGTTGTACAAAACTATTGATATGATAAATCTATGAGCTTTCATTGTTTTCTGTTTTGCTTGTTGTTGTTGTAATCATTATGCATCTGAACTGCTTTATTTAGATCCAGTAAAATAGAGTCACTGTTAGAAGATCCTGTCTTAGCACATCAACATACAGTGTATGTCTAATATAATATTAATGTCTTAACGATTCAACAGCCAAGTATTGTGGTATTCAATATGATAAGGAAAGCATTTAATACACTTAACAAATTAAGAACTGCACCACATTTTTGTAGACAGAATTGTCTCTCATTTTCTGTGTCAATTTTTTTTTTATATAATGAGGAGCTGCTTTGTCTATTTCTTTATGAGGTTCTGTTTGACACAGAAGATTTTGCAACATACTAATAACCTTGAAATGCAGATAAAATAAAATGTTGCTCTTGCGAGAAAAACTGTTCATGATTTTTAACCATGGAATTGTTTTAATTTGTTTAAATTGTTGAGAAAAAAAAATGAATGATAATTAGGAAAATATTTGGTAGCACCTGTTTTACATTTCACATATCAATTAATCTTTTAATTCTTATATTATTTATAAAAACAAATATACTTAATAAATCGAACAATTTGAAGACACATGCAGTGATGGTCGGTTTCTGTTGTTATTCAGTATGAAATTCTGAATGACTACATGTAGTGAAAGTATTCTACTCAGGATTGCCAGATTTCATTTAATTTTAGATGTTTGTTGCATTTGTTCTTAAATTATGTCTTTAAGATGACAATTAAAAATCAATATGAGTATGTTATTCATTTGTGATTTTGACTGTTAAAATTACTTGGTAAATTATCGTCATGAATTTACTCAAATATCTCACGAAAAATTCTGATTTTGATTTTTGACAATTATTCATATACATGAACACATTTCTTTGAAAACAAAGTAACCAACAAAGACAAAAGTTATCTTGATTCTAAAAATAAAAATTAAGGTAGATATTTTAATTGCCATTTTCCTTTTTACATGTTTTAATTGAAGATTTTATTGCTTTGATGTTAACATCAATATTTTTTCCAAAAAATTGTAGAATGTCAGAAAAAGCCAAAAAAGAAAGAGAAAAGGAAAGAATGGAGCAATACAAACAAGTGAGAGCCCATGTGAAGAAAGATGATGGTAGACTTCAAGCTTATGGTTGGAGTTTACCCGCCAAACTAACCAGTGTCTCTCGAGATGCTCCATCAAAAAGTCATGTACCAGTGCCTGTTCCTGTCTACTGTAGACCCCTAATAGAGAGAGATGAGGGGCTAAAGGTATACATGTGTGACTATTGCTTGATTGATATCATTTATTAGTAGACCCCTAATAGAGAGAGATGAGGGGCTAAAGGTATACATACATGTGTGACTATTGCTTGATTGATATCATTTATTAGTAAACCCCTAATAGAGAGAGATGAGGGGCTAAAGGTATACATACATGTGTGACTATTGCTTGATTGATATCATTTATTAGTAAACCCCTAATAGAGAGAGATGAGGGGCTAAAGGTATACATGTGTGACTATTGCTTGATTGATATCATTTATTAGTAAACCCCTAATAGAGAGAGATGAGGGGCTAAAGGTATACATTTATGTGTGACTATTGCTTGATTGATATCATTTATTAGTAGACCCCTAATAGAGAGAGATGAGGGGCTAAAGGTATACATACATGTGTGACTATTGCTTGATTGATATCATTTATTAGTAGACCCCTAATAGAGAGAGACGAGGGGCTAAAGGTATACATACATCATGTGACTATTGCTTGATTGATATCATTTATTAGTAAAGCCATAATAGAGAGAGATGAGGGGCTAAAGGTATACATACCTGTGTGACTATTGCTTGATTGATATCATTTATTAGTAGACCCCTAATAGAGAGAGATGAGGGGCTAGAGGTATACATACATGTGTGACTATTGCTTGATTGATATCATTTATTAGTAGACCCCTAATAGAGAGAGATAAGGGGCTAAAGGTATACATACATGTGTGACTATTGCTTGATTGATATCATTTATTAGTAGACCCCTAATAGATAGAGTTGAGGGGCTAAAGGTATACATACATGTGTGACTATTGCTTGATTGATATCATTTATTAGTAGACCCCTAATAGAGAGAGATGAGGGGCTAAAGGTATACATACATGTGTGACTATTGCTTGATTGATATCATTTATTAGTAGACCCCTAATAGAGAGAGATGAGGGGCTAAAGGTATACATACATGTGTGACTATTGCTTGATTGATATCATTTATTAGTAGACCCCTAATAGAGAGAGATGAGGGGCTAAAGGTATACATACATGTGTGACTATTGTTTGATTGATATCATTTATTAGTAGACCCCTAATAGAGAGAGATGAGGGGCTAAAGGTATACATACATGTGTGACTATTGCTTGATTGATATCATTTATTAGTAGACCCCTAATAGAGAGAGATGAGGGGCTAAAGGTATACATATATATGCGACTATTACTTGATTGATATCATTTATTAGTAGACCCCTAATAGAGAGAGATGAGGGGCTAAAGGTATACATATATATGCGACTATTGCTTGATTGATATCATTTATTAGTAGACCCCTAATAGAAAGAGATGAGGGGCTAAAAGTATACATTTATATGCGACTATTGCTTGATTGATATCATTTATTAGTAAACCCCTAATAGAGAGAGATGAGGGGCTAAAGGTATACATTTATATGCGACTATTGCTTGATTGATATCATTTATTGGTAGACCCCTAATAGAGAGAGATGAGGGGCTAAAGGTATACATTTATATGTGACTATTGCTTGATTGATATCATTTATTAAACTGGACAAAAAATGTATGAATAAAAGGAGATATATATCATTGAAATAGTGACATAAATAACCAATTGACATCTAGCTGTCAAGATACAGTCTTTAAAAACAAATCATGATTCTATACATGTACTAATTTTGAACACAACATTTGATCAATTATATATTTTGCTTGACCAAGATGTGCAGTCAGAATGTGAGTTAGTATTGCAATTTCATCCAGTCGCATTAATAATGTTAATAAAAACCTTGCAATAATTTCTGAATTTACAGTAATAAAAAGTAAATCAATGAATGTTATATGACAATTTGATGATTTTGCGTGTAGATATGGTGTGCAGCAGGAGTAAACCTTACCGGAGGAAGGACCAGAGATGGAGGGTCTATTGTAGGGGCCAGTGTATTCTACTCAGAACCTGGAGACTTTGATCAGGAAACTAAGAAGGAGATTACCAAAGACGATGTGGAAAAATTAAACCATGAACTTAAGGTAAACAATAAATCCATGATAAACAAATTCATAAAATGTGTGATGGCTTGTAGAGTATAGGTTAGACATAGTACAGGATTAAAGCTTATGATTAAGAGTATATGGAGCCATTCAGAAAATCTGAAGAAGAAAAAAAATATTCATACAATCAAGATTTTAATGAAAAACAATCTTTTGTTAAGGGGCCAGCTGAAGGACACCTCTGGGTGCAGGAATTTCTCGCTGCATTGAATACCTATTGGTGACCTTCTGCTGTTTTCTGTTCTATGGTCGGGTTGTTGTCTTTTTGACACATTCCCCATTTCCATTTTCAATTTTATTATTTACTGGAGAATGACAAACATTTCCTGCTGAAGTGTCCTAATTCAATCAATGAGAAATGCTGAAAAGGACCTGTTGCAAATGAAGTTTAGATTGTGTTATATAGTTAATAGAAAATATTAATGATTGTTTTAGGAACATGAGAAGAATTTGAAAGACTCTGGTAAGGAACAGTTATCCTCTTATGTTTGGATCTGTACCAGTACATCAACAGAGAGTCGTGTGGTAGTCATTGATGCTAACAGTCCTGGTGAAATATTAGAGACATTCAGAGTATCAACAGCTTCTATACTATGTATAGCAAGTATAGCAGGTATATTTGATGTTCTGTGTTTACTGAAAAAGCAGAAATTTTGTGGAGGATTTAATTTTGTTTATTTTATGGAAAGAATATATTTTAACTTTCATGTAATATCACTTCCAATTAATAAAAACCACGAAATTAAATCCCAATATAATCTTATATAGATACAAAACCAGGAATATAAAACAGTGCATGATGTGCATGATGTTCTATAGTATTTTGTGGTAGAATAGCAAGTATTAGTATGCTAAGAATGTGTTTGTATATCAAGGTTAGCATTTTGTGATCTTCTTATTAATTCACCACAAAAAAACCTGTATATGTGGCCTATTGCTAACAAACTTTAGAGAAATGACACCAACATTTTTATTAAGTCAACATTATTACCAAAAATAGAAAGTTATAAGAGAAAACAATTCTGTAAAAGTTTAGTGAGACATCAACCCTAAAAACATTAAAACAATGTTCAACTTCATTGTTTAAGAATTTATGAAATATTTTTTAACACTGACATATACATTGTATATAATATGCTGATATTTTGTACAAATAAGTATGTTCGATAAAGTCCCAAAATGGCCCCCTTTTTTAGCGTAAATTTAAAATTCGTATTTATCGACCAATATCACGATAAATTATAGCTAATACATTGACTAGCTAGGATATAACCCATTTTGTTGAAAATTTTACGTTTCTGTGTTTCATTATGACGTCACAAGTTGTACTCATATTGATTTTTCACGAAAAAATCAACGAAAATGGTAGAATTTCCATAGATTAGTGGACAGGAAACATAGAGCGCATACGTTGACAACAAAGATCTTTTAAAATAATGTTTGTGAAGACATTTCACATGTCTTATTTGAATCTTGAGCTTGTCGACGCCTGCGCTCTATGTTTCCTGTCCTTTATTTGGTTGAAATCTAGCTGATTTTGTCTCATTTCACCAAAATCCCTTATCTTGACCTTTTTTGGATGTAAAAATCAACGTGTTAGAATTAAACTTTGACAAAAACAGTTCTGTTTAACTTTCTAACATGTCTTTAGGGCAACTTTAAACATGTATTACCTTGTAACTATGAACTTTATAATTGGGGCCATATATGGCCCTTACCGAACTTACTCCTTTGTAGTCTGTAGCACTAACCAACTGTCATGATAAATATTTCAATAACTACAATGTATTTGAATATTTATTAGGTGCTCTAGAATCAGACTACCCAGTAGATGAAGAAATATTGAAGGCAGAATCTTATCCTCAGTATAATCCTCCTCCTATGGATAAGGACAACCAGGCCACAGACAGTGGTATAGGTGACATCAGCTTTGTACAGTGTGTTAATACAGGGAAACCAAGCAGTAAACCAACATCACCTATGTCATCTCCTTTTGGTTCACCTCAATCTAAAGGTAAAGTTATTGACAACTAGAAATAAAGGAAAGGTTAATTTGTGAACACAACTTTCTAATATCAGATTGTAGACACCTTAATTTAAAGGTAATTGTTTGACAAATAAACAAAACAAACTCTCAGTTTGTGGGGAAATAATGTAATTAAAAATAGCAGTTTTCTGATGATTTTTGTTGTGAAAAGAAACGCATCACAGTTTATTTTCCCCCCAAAGAAAGGCAACAATTGTAAGCTTGGTTTAGCTTCTTTTAGTTGCTCTCACTTGACAAGTACAAGAATGCTCTGCCACAAAGTATGTCACATGTTTATATACTCTTGAGTCTAAAGTTGATAAAATAATCTATTCTGATGAATGAATTATGTATTTTCAGAAATCAGCCCAGAACATCGACCACAGTCCAGAGAATCTCTAAGAGGTTAGTTAAGTAGTATGTTTGTATCTATACTGTTCAGGTTTTTATGCCCCACCTACGATAGTAGAGGGGCATTATGTTTTCTGGTCTGTGCGTCCGTTCATCCGTCTGTCCGTTCGTCTGTTGTACCGTTTGTCCTGCTTCAAGTTTTTGGTCATGGTAGTTTTTGATGAAGCTGAAGTCCAATCAACTTGAAACTTAGTACACATGTGCCCTATGATATGATCTTTATAATTTTTATGCCAAATTAGAGTTTTGACCCCAATTTCATGGTCCACTGAACATAGAAGATGATTGTGCAAGTTTCAGGTTAAAGTTTTTGGTCAAGGTAGTTTTTGATGAAGTTGAAGTCCTATCAACTCGAAATTTAGTATACATGTTCCCTATGATATTATCTTTCTAATTTAAATGCCAAATTAGAGTTTTTACTCCAATTTCACGGTCCACTAAACATAGAAATTGATAGTGCGAGTGGGGCATCCGTGTACTATGGACACATTCTTGTTTGATATGTATAATGTTTATGAAATATGATCTAGAAGAAAAAAGGGCTGGCTGGTAAAAATAAAACTTGTAGAACCACAACATATTATGAATCTGTACAAGTCAGGCTAACTGTTGGGTTTTTTTTCACAAAAAATATTAATATATTGTTTGCAGTGTTTTTAAAAGTAGGGCAAAAGATACCAGAGGGACTGACAGTCAAACTCATAGATCAAAAATAAACTGACACTGCCATGGCTAAAAATGAAAAGGACAAACAGACAAATAATAGTACACATGACACAACATAGAAAACTAAAGACTAAGCAACACAAACCCCACTAAAAACTGGGGATGATCTCAGTTGCTCTGGAAGGGTAAGCAGATCCTGCTCCACATGTGGCACCTGTCATGTTGCTCATGCTATTACAAACCCTGTAAATAGGCTAATTCGGTAGGTCACATTCATGAAAAGGGAAAGGGGACTGTAGTAACGACGTAAGGAACATATCCGATATCATCTGTGAAACGGTTATTCCATATTCTCTAATTTTTGTGCTATTTTCACATTTCCTGACCGGTGTGAGAAAAATATTTCTCCTCACTAGTGAAAAATCTGTTCTCGGCAAATGATTAGTCGAAATTTGATTATGACGTCTAAATGATTTGTTTTCTTCTGAATTTTCCTATTGTGACGCCATGAAAAAGGCGGCAATGCCTGATGACGTCTCATATAAAGAACACAAGTTTCTGAAAATCTTTGAAAAAGAAGGATAAAAATCATCAGAGAAACAGATTCCGACACTATAACTCGTGTATTACGATATTTCTCCACTCTCGACAGTTAAATTTTAGTTATTTAAAGAGCTCGGCAAGCCTCGTGCTTTAAATAATAAAATTTAACTGTCTCGAGTGGAGAAATATCGTAATACACTTGTTGCAGTGTAGGAATCTATATTTCCATCACCATTTCTATTTATTCTGATTACAGATGAAAAGAATGACTCTGATCAAAAGGAGAAAAATGAAACAGATAGAGATAGTCTGCTTTCTGAACAAAGTATAGAAGGTTAGTGCTCTCTCAGACAGATAGAGATAGTCTGCTTTCTGAACAAAGTATAGAAGGTTAGTGCTCTCTCAGACAGATAGAGATAGTCTGCTCTCTGAACAAAGTATAGAAGGTTAGTGCTCTCTCAGACAGATAGAGATAGTCTGCTCTCTGAACAAAGTATAGAAGGTTAGTGCTCTCTCAGAACAGATAGAGATAGTCTGCTTTCTGAACAAAGTATAGAAGGTTAGTGCTCTCTCAGACAGATAGAGATAGTCTGCTTTCTGAACAAAGTATAGAAGGTTAGTGCTCTCTCAGACAGATAGAGATAGTCTGCTCTCTGAACAAAGTATAGAAGGTTAGTGCTCTCTCAGACAGATAGAGATAGTCTGCTCTCTGAACAAAGTATAGAAGGTTAGTGCTCTCTCAGACAGATAGAGATAGTCTGCTCTCTGAACAAAGTATAGAAGGTTAGTGCTCTATCAGAACAGATAGAGATAGTCTGCTTTCTGAACAAAGTATAGAAGGTTAGTGCTCTCTCAGACAGATAGAGATAGTCTGCTCTCTGAACAAAGTATAGAAGGTTAGTGCTCTATCAGAACAGATAGAGATAGTCTGCTTTCTGAACAAAGTATAGAAGGTTAGTGCTCTCTCAGACAGATAGAGATAGTCTGCTCTCTGAACAAAGTATAGAAGGTTAGTGCTCTATCAGAACAGATAGAGATAGTCTGCTCTCTGAACAAAGTATAGAAGGTTAGTGCTCTCTCAGACAGATAGAGATAGTCTGCTTTCTGAACAAAGTATAGAAGGTTAGTGCTCTCTCAGACAGATAGAGATAGTCTGCTCTCTGAACAAAGTATAGAAGGTTAGTGCTCTCTCAGACAGATAGAGATAGTCTGCTCTCTGAACAAAGTATAGAAGGTTAGTGCTCTCTCAGAACAGATAGAGATAGTCTGCTTTCTGAACAAAGTATAGAAGGTTAGTGCTCTCTCAGACAGATAGAGATAGTCTGCTCTCTGAACAAAGTATAGAAGGTTAGTGCTCTCTCAGACAGATAGAGATAGTCTGCTCTCTGAACAAAGTATAGAAGGTTAGTGCTCTCTCAGACAGATAGAGATAGTCTGCTCTCTGAACAAAGTATAGAAGGTTAGTGCTCTCTCAGACAGATAGAGATAGTCTGCTCTCTGAACAAAGTATAGAAGGTTAGTGCTCTATCAGAACAGATAGAGATAGTCTGCTTTCTGAACAAAGTATAGAAGGTTAGTGCTCTCTCAGACAGATAGAGATAGTCTGCTCTCTGAACAAAGTATAGAAGGTTAGTGCTCTATCAGAACAGATAGAGATAGTCTGCTCTCTGAACAAAGTATAGAAGGTTAGTGCTCTCTCAGACAGATAGAGATAGTCTGCTCTCTGAACAAAGTATAGAAGGTTAGTGCTCTATCAGAACAGATAGAGATAGTCTGCTTTCTGAACAAAGTATAGAAGGTTAGTGCTCTCTCAGACAGATAGAGATAGTCTGCTTTCTGAACAAAGTATAGAAGGTTAGTGCTCTCTCAGACAGATAGAGATAGTCTGCTTTCTGAACAAAGTATAGAAGGTTAGTGCTCTCTCAGACAGATAGAGATAGTCTGCTCTCTGAACAAAGTATAGAAGGTTAGTGCTCTCTCAGAACAGATAGAGATAGTCTGCTTTCTGAACAAAGTATAGAAGGTTAGTGCTCTCTCAGACAGATAGAGATAGTCTGCTTTCTGAACAAAGTATAGAAGGTTAGTGCTCTCTCAGACAGATAGAGATAGTCTGCTTTCTGAACAAAGTATAGAAGGTTAGTGCTCTCTCAGAACAGATAGAGATAGTCTGCTTTCTGAACAAAGTATAGAAGGTTAGTGCTCTCTCAGACAGATAGAGATAGTCTGCTTTCTGAACAAAGTATAGAAGGTTAGTGCTCTCTCAGACAGATAGAGATAGTCTGCTTTCTGAACAAAGTATAGAAGGTTAGTGCTCTCTCAGACAGATAGAGATAGTCTGCTTTCTGAACAAAGTATAGAAGGTTAGTGCTTTCTAAAAAATAATGATGGAATAGTGTTTTTTTAGATTGTTAAGAATGAAATAGCATTAAATTCTAAATATATCTCTTGAAATTATTGAATTAATCTCTCATTTTCCGTAAACAATCCAAATAGTAGATTCCCATAAAAATTACTGAATTATTGTATTTATGATTTTTTTTTTTATTTCTTGTTTTTTTGTCACTTTTTTGCACACTTTATCCCAAATAGATTTAAAATTCTTACTACAAAAATATTAATGTCACCTTAATTTAAGATATAATTCCCAGATTAATTTATACTTGTGCTATATTTAGGTCAGAATGGACCAGCAGTATTTAAAGCTAAAGGCTCTCCTGTATCATCAGGTCGTACAACGCCTATATCTACAGCCTCTGACAGATCATCAGACAGAAAAACTGTGGATGACAGTGACTTACAGTTTGAGGAGGCAGATAAAATGAGTAGTATTCTACCCACAATGTGGTTAGCCTCACAAAGTGGCAGGTAAATTTACATGTTCAATAGAAAAAGAAGATGTGGTATAATTGCCAATGAGACAATTCTTCACAATAGACCCAATAACACAGAAATTAACAACTAAAGGTTAATGTACAACCTTTAACAATAAGAAGGCCCATACCACATAGTCAGCTATAAAAGGCAACAAATTAACAAATGTAAAACAATTCAAACAAGAAAACTAATGGCCTAATTCATGTACAAAAAAATGAATGAAAACAAATATGTAACACAGTTTGTGAATGGGGGTATGGATTTGATCAGTTTTTTCTACCTCATCCCCTCCCATCACTTTACCTGCCATGTTACTCCTCATTTCTTCTACTCTCTTATGGATTGTATTGTTTCCTGGTTGGTATGTCCTGCCTTCTTGGTTCATTCTCTATTTTAATAGAAATATGTAAAATGAATTGCAATATTGAAGGGAAAAATATGATTTTAGCTCTTTTCAATTGAACAAAAAAAAAATATATGACCAAGGACATAAAATTGTGATTTGAACAAACCTATAAATTCCTCTACAATATGTCAATGACAGATTTGTATATGCCCATCATTAGTGTATGAAGTTCATTAAGTAGGTCTATGTTGCTACAGTTAATGCTTCAAAATTTCTGAAATCTAATACTGAGTTACAGTTAGGAGTACTTTGTTGAATATCAATTTACAAGGGTTATGTGGGTATGTATAAACCACAAATTGATATGTTCAACAAATTACAAATTTCCAAAGGCGAATAGACTTGGGCAAATCCACAAAATCATGTATCCAGAAAATATTTCCTCAATCCACCAAATTGGTATAAAAAACAAACAAAATGAGCAATAATTGTCAAAACTGTTTTTTATTTTTTCAGTTTATATGTTCACTCTGCAGTATCACAATGGAGAAGATGTTTACACTCAGTCAAGTTAGAAGATGCTGTGTTAAATATTGTGTAAGTCACACCTATTATGTATCATTGTGTATAATAATCCGATGTAGAATGTAGTGTGTTTACTTTTGTTACTTCAGATTGGTTTTTTTGTAAATATTCAGAAGAATTTTTGCTCTCGATTTTTCAAATAAAAAAAAAGTTGAAGGAAAATAATTTTTCTGAACATCTTATTGCCATTGGATATGCATCCATGATAGATGATGACAGAAAATTTTGTTAGGCAATATTTTTAAAAGCATGTTTGAGGTAAATAGCAATAGAATGAAAACTTTAATTTTATCTCTTTGAAGTAAACAATAATGGTGAGGAATTATCTCCCCTTGATTGTTATTGTCCAGATTTTTACTATTAAACTACTTACATTGTTTTCTTTTTAGACATGTAAAGGGAAGAGTATTAGTGGCATTGGCCAATGGGAAAGTTGCAATATTCCATAGAGCTATAGGTAAAATAAATCTTAATGTCAAAATATAAAAATCAATTAAATTAATTTTAACCTATGGTAAAAGATTATGAAGCCAAGTTATACGATGCATTATGAAATTTTTTTTTTAAAAAGCTAAGAAACAAGATTTATTGCTGTTGATTTCAAAGTCCAAGAGAGTCCTACTTCATGAAAGAAAAGCTTACCAGTTTGAGATTTCCATGTCAATAAACCTATATTTGTGCACAGAAGAACAACAAATAAAAAAACTATAATTTCAGAAGACAGATTTCAAACTTGTTTCTGAATCCCATATTTGGCTGCAATGTTAAATTATACTATGTTATTGATATAATTTTTCACCGATAGATACTGTTGAAACTATCAAAGTATAATGAGCTGAGAAATCAAATGAAAACCATCATTAGTTTCTCAACTCTCTCATTTTTAATAAAGAAACAATACAAACGCTCAGATACATGAAGCAATCTCTTTATAATGCATGATAAAAGATACATTCCTGTATTTATGATAATAGTGCTTTTCAAAAGATTTTTTGTTGTTTTTGGAACAGATGGACAATGGGACCTACAGAACTATCATTTGTTAGATCTTGGTAAACCCCATCACTCTATCCGGTGTATGTCTGTGATAGCTAACAACCATGTGTGGTGTGGATACAGGAACAAAATACATGTAGTCGACCCAGAATCCATGTCTATTATGGTATGTAATTTGTGTGTTAATGGCCGAATTATATTTCAGGACAAGTCAAAATTATTCTATTTGCACCACATTCTCTATGACCATAAACCATGGTATATAAACCAGAGATAATTTTAATTTCATTTCTAGGCGATTAGTTTATGTGGACTTGCTAAAGTTGATTATTTTAATAATTTCAATTCAATTGGAAGTTCTTTGACTTTTGTTAGAATCCTACCTTTTTCAACCCCTCATATATGTGTTGTGTATATTATCTAAGTAACATTTTATATTATAGAAAACTTTTGATGCACATCCAAGAAAAGAAAGTCAAGTGAGACAGTTAGCATGGTTGGGCGATGGTGTATGGGTATCTATAAGACTAGACAGTACCTTACGTTTATACCATGCCTACACACATCAACATCTCCAGGACGTGGACATAGAACCTTATGTTAGCAAGATGTTAGGTAAAGAAATTGTATGCCTTTTAAAAACAAAAACAGCCTTAACCACTAGATGAATATAAAGAAGATATCTCGAAAGTTTGATGCTTGAAGCTATATTTTACATAAGTGTTAGGTATCAGGCCACTGTTTCATGATATGTGTTATTTCCTAGTTTTCTTGAGATAGTAATTCTATATATATAGCATGTATGATTTATAATGTACAGCAAAATTGGTAACTTTCAATTGTATTGTAACTATTTCTGGTAAAGAAATAGTTTTAGTTCTGAAGAGGTTCTTTCACAATACTGATGGCTCAAAAAAAGTTTGACATGAATATGAAAACTTCTTTTATAATGACAAGTAATTAGTTATTACTTATGAACAATTAATTATTCCTTTGTTTTATCACCAAAAGTTATTGTGCACTAGTAATCAAAAAAGTTCTACAGTTGTTTCTAAATTACTGAAATAAAAGGGAGATAAGTTTATAAACAAACAAAAACATGCACAACTAAGATTATCTCCCTTTAATATGTTAATATATAAGATAGGAAACCTTTACTTGTTATACAGAAATCAATGATAAATTCTTTGGCAGCCAGGCATATAGATGTATAAAAAGATGTGAGTGTTTTCAGATTCCCAGGTTGCTAGATCTTTATTGTTTAATTTTATGTTTCCTAAATCTTATCAACATTATGCTGAATAAAACTAATAGGTTCTTTTTCTAAACACAAATTTTGCTCTTTTATTTTACAGGAACAGGAAAGCTTGGTTTCTCGTTTGTAAGGATAACATCAATGTTGATCTCATGTCAGAGACTTTGGATAGGAACTGGCAATGGTGTGGTTATATCTGTGCCTTTGTCTGAAAGTAAGTTATACAACTACATTTGTATAAGCAATAACTCAACTTTATTTGGTTTAGGGAATGATTGTAAGTTGTACATGTCTGTGCAGCTTGGTCTGACCTTGACCTTATTTTCACAGGTCATTGATATTATTGAGATTGTACAATACGTGATGAAAACTTTATCTAAATTCTAAGTAAAGCAGCTTGTGCATTCTTTTGTTATATTAACTGTACTGAAACCCATTGTAGCAGTGTTGCAAGTGTACTGTACTGAAATTCCAGAAATATAAAAATCAGATGTTGTATGATTGCCAATGAGACAACTCTCCACCAGAGACCAACTGGCATAGAAGTTAACAACTATAGGTCACCATATATAACAATAAGGGTGAATACATAAGCATTTTTGTCGTACCCTTATCCATATACATGTATGCAGTTTGTGAAAGAGAAAACATGCAAATAAGAATGAATGATATATTTGGAAAATATGTAGTTATAATATATGATATAATTTTAACATGCACAACACACTTTTATAAATAACAAACATTAATTAATTTTGTGAATAAAAACAAATTTGAAATTAAGTATACACGAAAACAGTGCGTCATAATAAATTTCTGATAAACATGGGTTGCATCAGCATAGCATTTAGACCTACTGTGGTCCAGTAATTGATTTGTTAAAAGAAAACATCTAAAGAAAATGACACATCCCCATCCCATGATACATGATGTGATAAACAATAAAAGGTTTGTCTGAAAAATAAATGGGGGTGGAGATCAGAAGGCACTTTTTTATGTCCAAGCATACCACAAAATTTAAATTGATTACTTCCTAAAATTGTCAAGTTATATTAACCACAAACATAGTACATGTTATCTAATCATTATAATTATATTAACACAACAAAACACTTTTAAAAGGCATATTTTTGAAAACAATTACATTTTTAGATCAGCTCAATATTTCTTAAGTAAATACAAAAAATTAGCATATTTTTATCAATCCCAGAATAGAACGACACTTTTTATATCCACTTCAAACAAAGTATATAGGGGTATATAGGAATTACCATATCCTTCTGTCCAAGGCCATAACATTTGTACTGTATGACTAAGATTAACCAAACTTGGTATGCAGTTGCATCATGGGTTGGGGTTGTGTCATATACAAAAATTAGGTCTCTCTGGTCTTCACTTTGTGGTATTGATAGTAAAACCTTGTACAATGCCTGTCCTGCACATAACTTGTGTAACGTAAAACTTAGTATTCAGTGGCATCATGGTATTGGGATGTATCATATAGATATACTAAAGTCAGGTCACAATGACATTGATTGATCCTTGACCTCTTTCATAATTTTTGTCTTTAAGACCTAGGTTAACCAACAGAACAGAAATTTTATTTGTCATGAACAAGCTTGAATTCTATTGTACTGTTGTCGTTGGATTACTGTCGTAGATATAAGAAGATGTGGAATGAGTGCCAATGAGACAATTCTCTATCCAAGTCAAAATTTATAAAAGAAAACCATTATAAAGTATGGTCTTCCTGACTGTCTTGTAGCTATTTACCTTACACTTTCTTCATCATCCCTCGTACTGTGTTTTAGGTAACAAACAGACCGTGTCATCAGCATCCAGCGGTGGACGACCAGGAGGAATTATTCGTGTTTATAGTGATAATAAAACAGACAGTGTTACTCCAGGGAGTTTTATACCGTATTGTACAATGGCCCAGGCTCAGTTGTCATTCCATGGACACCGAGATGCTGTTAAATTCTTTGTCTCAGTACCAGGTAAGTTTGTTGACATTTTATTTCTATGTTGATTGTTTTGCCCCAAAAAAACACAGTTATAGTAAATATAGTATTCTCCCAGCCTGTTTGAGGGTATATAGGAATCACTGTATCCATCTGTCTGTCTGTCCATCCATCAATCCTTCTGTCAGTTTGTCTGCCTGCTCATGTTCCGGGTCTGTACCAAAATCTTTTTTCAGCTACTAGCTATAACAGGAATCAGAAATTGCAACATTTGTCCTACATAAGTAAACAAATTTCACTAGATTATCACTTCCCTGCAAATATTTTTTTACTAGATTTAAGTACAGGGCTAAAGGCACAGACTGTGTTCCTTGTTAAAACAAATGCTCTGTACTGGTAATGATTAGACTTTTGATGGAACTTACAACAAATGTAGAACAGGTTTAAGGTGACTACCCCATGCTCTATGGTAAAGATGCACAATTTTTTACAACACCTTATTCACAGCGAGGCCCACAGAGGTGGCACCCATCTCAATGATGTCTAGTTTTTACAGGTATCAATTTTTGTGGATATTTGATTTTGTGGTTTGTCAATGTCAGAATTCATACACAAAATTTACACTTCATTGGTTCACCTTTACCCACGAAATCCATGAAAAATTGGTATCCCACAAAAATTGGTATCCCACAAAAACATGAATCCATAGTACATGTCAGCGATTTACAGAAGTAACATAACTTTTACTGCTGTTTTCCATTTCACCATTATTAATGTCACTATATTTTATTAGCGTTCTTTTATTATGGAAACATTATTATACATGTATTGAGTTGAGATTAAAAGCTGAGTCAAACGAAATTGACTGTAACAAGCATCTCCATCGAGATTCATTGGTCAATGTTAAGTTTTTTGTGTTTTGGACTGTTTCTCTATTTTTAAGCAATAAGTCAACTGTATTTTGTTGTATGGTATTATTTTGTAAGAAGTACATGTCCTTCTTGCAGGTATCATTTGACCTAGACCTCATTTTATGATTCCACTAGTGGTAAATTTTAAGTTTCTGAAGTTTGGTCTTATACCATATACACAATAGGTCATCTTTATTTGGTGTATATAATGACTGTTAGGTGTACATATCTGTTTAGCCTGACCTTGGTCTTATTTTAATAGTTCAAAGGTCAAATATTAAGTTTTCCTGATTAATTGTGTTTCTCAAATACTGTCATCAACTATATTTTATGTATACAAAATTATTGTTAGTTGTACAGGTATCAAATGACTTTGACTTCATTTCAAGGGTTCATTGGTCAATGACAAATTTTGTGGTTAGTTCTGTTTCTATAAGCAATAGATTAGCTTTCTTTTGGTTGAATGGAATTATTGTAAGGTGTATTCTTGTTCTTGCAAGTTGCTTTTCTCGTTTGATTTGTTTCACATTTATTATTATTATTATACGACCGCAAAAAAATTTAATTTTTTGGTCGTATATTGCTATCACGTTTGCGTCGTCGTCGTCCGAATACTTCTAGTTTTCGCACTTTAACTTTAGTAAAAGTGAATAGAAATCAATGAAATTTTAACACAAGGTTTATGACCACAAAAGGAAGGTTGGGATTGATTTTGGGAGTTTTGGTCCCAACATTTTTGGAATTAGGGGCCAAAAAGGGCCCAAATAAGCATTTTCTTGGTTTTCGCACTATAACTTTAGTTTAAGTGAATAGAAATCTATGAAATTTCGACACAAGGTTTATGACCACAAAAGGAAGGTTGGGATTGATTTTGGGAGTTTTGGTTCCAACAGTTTAGGAATTAAGGGCCAAAAAAGGGCCCAAATAAGCATTATTCTTGGTTTTAGCACAATAACTTAAGTATAAGTAAATAGAAATCAATGAAATTTAACACAAGGTTTATGACCACAAAACGAAGGTTTGGATTGATTTTTGGAGTTGAGGTCACAACAGTTTAGGAATTAGGGGCCAAAAAGGGGCCCAAATAAGCATTATTTTTGGTTTTTGCACCATAACTTTAGTATAAGTAAATAGAAATCTATGAAATTTAAACACAAGGTTTATGACCATAAAAGGAAGGTTGGGTTTGATTTGTGGAGTTTTGGTCCTAACAGTTTAGGAATAAGGGGCCCAAAGGGTCCAAAATTGAACTTTTTTTTTTTGTGTGATTTCATCAAAAATTGAATAATTGGGGTTCTTTGATATGCCGAATCTAACTATGTATGTAGATTCTTAATTTTTGGTCCCGTTTTCAAATTGGTCTACATTAAGGTCCAAAGGGTCCAAAATTAAACTTAGTTTGATTTTAACAAAAATTGAATCCTTGGGGTTCTTTGATATGCTGAATTTAAAATGTACTTAGATTTTTAATTATTGGCCTAGTTTTCAAGTTGGTCCAAATGGGGGTCCAAAATTAAACTTTGTTTGATTTCATCAAAAATTGAATAAATGGGTTCTTTGATATGCCAAATCTAACTGTGTATGTAGATTCTTGATTTTTGGTCCAGTTTTCAATTTGGTCTACATTAAGGTCCAAAGTGTCCAAAATTAAACTAAGTTTGATTTCAACAAAAATTAAATTCTTGGGCTTATTTGATATGCTTTATCTAAATATGTACTTTGATTTTTGATTATGGGCCCAGTTTTCAAGTTGGTCCAAATCAGGATTCCATATCAAGTATTGTGCAATAGCAAGAAATTTTCAATTGCACAGTATTGTACAATAGCAAGAAATATCTAATTGCACAATATTGTGCAATAGCAATTAATTTTCAATTGGAGTTATCTTTCTTTGTATAGAATAGTAGTTGATAGTATATGTTGGAAATTTGCCAGACATGACTATGATGTCATTTTCTATTTTTATTTGCCAATAACTTTATGTAAATAGAATGAAATTCAAAACAGTGTGGCTGTGGCCATTGATTGACACATTAAATTCATCCATTGACTGGGACAATTTATTGAACGTTTGTATGTAACAACTACTGCTCACTATGTACTTTTTAAAGACACCTAAACTATGGGGTCACCAAAGGTTCTCAACACCTTAATAAAGTAATTTGAAAAACTAATCAGAAATAACACGATGTTTTGATTTATATCAATTATATAAATCAAAACATAAAGGTTATTCCTGATTAATTTTTTGAATTATTTTATAATTAAAGGCGTTAAGAAACCTTTGGTGACCCCACAGTTTAAATGTCTATCGTAGGTACGTCGTGAACAGTGGTCGTTACAGACAAACGTTCACGTAAATTGTCCCAGTCAATAGATGAATTTTAATGTGTCAATCAATGGCCACAGCCACACTGTTTTGAATTTCATTCTAACTTCATTGGAAATTTGCCAATATAAAATGTTGCTGATGAAGCTTTTTTTCCTTATCTTATCTAAAATGTTTTTAGATAATGTATGTTGGACATTTGCCAGACATGACTATGATGTCATTTTCTATTTTTATTTGCCAATAACTTTATGTAAATAACTTCATTGGAAATTTGCCAATATAAAATGTTGCTGATGAAGTTTTTTTTATTGTTTTATACAATAAACAATGTATATTCACTTTTACTACCAACCAATCTTTACCATTCAGTGATAACAAGCACTTTATTTTACATTTTAATATTTTATGATGTATTTAAAAGAGTAGTTATTGTTGCAAACTCCATTAGAAATATGAATTGATATCAGTTTTGGAAAAAGGGAAACAGGGATGTGAAAAAAAAGGGGGGGGGTAAATTTTTCTCATTTCAGATTTCATAAACAAAAAGAAAATTTCTTCAAACATTTTTTTGAGAGGATTAATATTCAACAGCATAGTGAAATGCTCAAAGGCAAAAAAAAAAAAGTTCATTAGACCACATTCATTCTGTGTCAGAAACCTATGCTGTGTCAACTATTTAATTTTAGATTTAAAAAGTTTGAAGAAGAAATCTTTAATTGATTTGTAAAATCTTGACATTTGTTTTGTGTGAAAAAAAAACATGTAATGTCAAAAATTTGATCACAATCCAAATTCAGAGCTGTATCACGCTTGAATGTTTTGTCCATACTTGCCCCAACTGTTCAGGGTTCGACCTCTGCGGTCGTATAAAGCTGCGCCCTGCGGAGCACCTGGTTATATTGATGTTTTGGGAGGCGACTTTCCTGATATGGAACTTGCGCCCTTTCACATTTTTTCATGTTGTGGCCTTTTATATCTGTCTAAAATGTATGAGTTTTGCTTATTGTTAAAGGCACAGTGACCTATAGTTGCTTACATCCATGTTATTTGGACTAGGGTGGATAGTTGTCTCATTGGTATTCATACCACATCTCCTTGAATTTAAATATACTGCAGCTGTGCTGTTTGAGCAGTCAAATTGCATTGACTATATATTTATTTGTGATATACAGTCATTGACTGTATATCGCCTTGTTTTAATATGATGTTGACAAATTGTTTCCGTATAGTTTTATTTATGACCTCAACAAAACATACAGGTTCGCGGAAATTTTACGTCTTCCGCTCAAATTTAAGAAATGAAGGTTTTTACCCTATTTAAATACTTCATTTAGAACAGTTATAAGAGTTACAGTATATAAAGATTAACCATATATTGTCTCGAAATATAAATGTTATTTGTACTCTGCTTGAAACAGGTAGAAATGCTCAGAACAGCCTCGCTTTCTACCTGTTTCTAAGCCTTGTACAAATAACACTTATATTTCGAGACAATGTATGGTTATTCTATATGTATAACAAGGTAACATTAATATCAGATCAAATAGATGTCAGCACTAATTGGATTTTTGTAGTAATACAAAATTTTATCATAATGATGCATTATTAAAAGTCAGGCAAAAGACCCATCAAATAGGTAAAAATGTTGTCTAAGACTATTTACAAATAAAAGAAGATTATAGCAGAATACAAATTTAAAACATTAAACTAGGATCATATCTAAAGCGTTAATTAGATCGTATAATGATGGCCATTATCTTTATTACATTTGTGTTTCATAATGGAAAATAGAGAAGAAAACAAAGTTTTGAAGAAAAATCAATTTATCAGAATAATTTAATCACAGATCAAAAAGTCGCTGAGAAATTACAAGATAGACCAAAGGGCAAAACTATTGATCAAAGTAATAAGTACAGAACATTTTATGGATTTAATTAGTTATAGAGCAATTCGTTGTTATAAGTATGGATGAATTATTTCTTCAGGAGTTCTGTAAATCATGCATCTGCAACAGTTTTAATTTGCAGATTATATTCATCCTTATATTGTAGTCTAAAGCGCTGCATATTGTCGGTTAATAAGATCAATGTTTTTCATTCTTCTAAACGTGAATTATCGATCTAATAAACCGGAGGCAGAATACGTCTGCTTAATTTGAAATTCCCTTGAGAATTAGTTTAATTCAAGGCTTTCAAAAGTAATTAAAATTAGCCGCAACTTGCTTGAGATTTGATAGCCAATTTGACACTAAGTTCCTTAAGACTTTTAATATTGGAATTTCATGGAACAAGTAGTTTTTTTAAGGATAGGAATCTTGAATCTTATGCTATATTCTATAGATTGCTCCTATTTGCAAAGTTTAGCTGTATGAGGATTAGAGAGAGCCGTAGTGTAGTCTGGGGCGTAGCTCCATATACGCTGTCACGCCATGGCGTGCACATCAGGGGGTCTAAAAAAATAATTTTAATACGCCGAAAAATTAAAAAAAATACAAACGAGTAAAAAATATTAAACCTAACTTAACCAAGCAAAGTAGAAAACAATACAGTATAACTATTTTAATAACGTCACAATAATATTTCCGTCTGTAAAATCAACCCTGACCGAAATCGTTTTTAATTTTTTTGCGAGAATTTTCTTCTGGTACTGGACGTAAAAAGCAGCGTATAAAACCGTGAATACATAAACAGTTCAAAGCGTGACAAGGACTGACAAGCCTAAGTAAAGGGCAAACGTTAGACATTTTTATTCTCTCACAAAAACGCCTACCAACAGTGATAGTCATGCAGAAACACACCCAGCAACAAATCAGGACAATTTAGACCCCTGAAACGTCAAAAATTGACGATGATTGAACTTAGCTTAATGCCACATCAGTGTCATGTCAAAGCCAGTACAAAAAAATCTGGGACCATCTTATCGAGATATTTCTTTGTTGATAGATTCGAATTCTTAGGAAAAGATGTAAAGTTACAACTTTTGCCCGACAAATGGAAAGATGTCCACACCTTCAAATTTCCGACAAGGTATATTGATCTATATTAACTCCATTTCAATTAAAAAAATATATAATGCGCATCGTTGAACTAACAGGGCTGCAGGGGTTGTAAACTCACATGTTTGTTTAGATAAGGGTTGTAAATTTCGTACATTATTTTGGCAAAAAAATGACCAATTGACTTTTGTTCCATTTTTATCTCTCAACTTTAGTTTTGAACAATTTAATGAATTACAGTAAACTTTATATGAGTTTGACTGTCCCTTTGGTATCTTTCACACCCTCTTTTATATGTAAATTACGATAACGGTAAATACAAATCTGAATTCCCTCTTTAAATTATTGTTTTGAAGGGCTACTTCATAATGTTCTGTTTTGACACCTTCCTGTCGACGAAATATTAAGGCGTCAACGCATTTAAAATAAAATAAAATCGCCTTTCAAGACTTCATCAAGCCAAGTTCCGCAGTACTAGTCCGTTACTGAAATGGTGCGTTCCGAGCAAAATGATGATAATGTTTGGAACGAGCTATACCAAACCACTCTTGATATTGCAGACCTTTTTGGTATAAATGAGAAATGACAGATTATCGGCTCTGGGTTCCACCGTGATTTTGAGGTCAATTTAGACAAGTCCATGGACGTTTTTGTTGCAGCCAAAACTAGAGGCTCTAAAGAGCCTGTGTCGCTCACCTTGGTCTATGTGCATATTAAACAAAGGACACAAATGGATTCATGACAAAATTGTATTTTGGTGATGCTGATGTGTTTGAAGTTCTTACTTTACTGAACATTCTTGCTTCTTACAATTATATCTATAATGAACTTTGCCCATTAGTAACAGAGAAAAAAAAATTGACTATAAAAGGCAATAACTCCTTAAGGGGTCAATTGACCATTTAGGTCATGTGGACTTATTTGTAGATCTTACTTTGATGAACATTATCGCTGTTTACAGTTTATCGCTATCTATAATAGTATTCAAGATAATAACCAAAAACAGCAAAATTTCTTTAAAAATTACCAATTGGAGGGCAGCAACCCAACAACCGGTTGTCCAATTCATTTGAATATTTCAGGGCAGATATATATTGACTTGATTAACAATTTAACTCCTTGTCAGATTTCCTCTAAATGATTTGGTTTCAGAGTTATAAGCAAAAAACTACATTTTACCCCTGTTCTATTTTTAGCCATGGTGGCCATCTTGGTTGGATGGCCAGGTCATCGGACACATTTTTCAAACAAGGTACCTCAAAGATGATTGTGGTTAAGTGTGAATTAATTTGGCCCAGTAGTTTCAGAGGAGAAGATTTTTGTAAAAGATAACTAAGATTTACGAAAAATGGTTAAAAATTGACTATAAAGGGCAATAACTCCTAAAGGGGTCAACTGACCATTTCGGTCATGTTGACTTATTTGTAAATCTTACTTTGATGAACATTATTGCTGTTTGCAGTTTATCTCTATCTATAATAATATTCAAGATAATAACCAAAAACAGCAAAATTTCCTCAAAATGACCAATTCAGGGGCAGCAACCCAACAACGGGTTGACCGATTCATCTGAAAATTTCAGGGCAGATAGATCTTGACCTGATAAACATATTTACCCCATGTCAGATTTCCTCTAAATGCTTTGGTTTTTGAGTTATAAGCCAAAAACTGCATTTTACCCCTATGTTCTATTTTTAGCCGTGGCGGCCATCTTGGTTGGTTGACCGGGTCACGCCACACATTTTTTGAACTAGATACCCCAATGATGATTGTGGCCAAGTTTGGTTCAATTTGGCCCAGTAGTTTCAGAGGAGAAGATTTTTGTAAAAGTTAACGACGACGGACGACAGACGACGGACGACGACGACGACGACGGACGCCGGACGCAAAGTGATGGGAAAAGCTCACTTAGCCCTTCTGGCCAGGTGAGCTAAAAACGAAGGGCAGATTTTTGAAAAATATTCAGGATGTTTCTCAATAAAAAATGATCAAATACAGTCTTAATAATTTGCTAATCAAATCAATTTTAGGCCGTCAGAACGCACCATTTTGCGTCTAGCCAAAAAAAAAATCTTGGAGGGACAATCCCCTCCAAACCCCCCCTGGTTGGCGTGCACTTCAAAGGGACCCAGCTACGCCCCAGGTAGTGGTTAGTGCATTTGAGTACTAATCAGGAAAATTCCCAGAGATTTAAGACTATGTGCACATTGTGATGTACTATAGATAATGAGTTTCATTTCTTTTTTAAATGTAAAACAAACGAACAATTAAGAAAAGAATTTTTAAATGAAAATAAATATAATAACTTAAATGATATATATAGATAAATTAAAACATATCCTCAATCCTGAAACAAAACAGGACACTTGCAAATTAGGTTCCTTTTTAAAAAAGTCACTAAGACTGAGGGCAGGGAGTCCTTGATATAATTTGAATTACTTATATATATATATATTTATATATATTGATTTAAGAAGACCAGGATTATAGTTCAAAGTGTCTGCATTGTTTATTTTTATTGTTTTATATAAGTAAACTGTATGTTATGTATAATGTTTTAAGCCAATTGGCCCATATGGGCGTAAAGTGCTTTTCAATAAAGTATTAAACTAACACAAAGGTTCCTGGTTCGATTCCCGTTACGGGATGAAAACTTAATGGACTGAATTTTCGGCTCTCCCTTGACACCATTTGAGAGTATGGTCTTGAGGAAACGATGATAGTCGGAAGGGGGTGATAAATGGCTGACCCGTGTTAAGAGAAAGCCATATCTCTTGCACGTTAAAGACACCTTTGTAGATTTCGAAAAAATTGCAGGCTAATGCCACTACAAGGCAGTACTCACACCTGCAAAGTGGAAAGGGATAAATATTAGATGCAAAACTTGTTTCCCAATCCACTATAAAAAAATATGTTTTAACTAAATAGTACATGGAAATGTATTTTAAGCCATGTATTTGAGAATAAGCAATTTGATTTGATATATAGATTTTGGTCATAAAACTTTCACAGTGAAATTTGTATTGTTATTAATGAATTTTTCTATGCATTCCAATTGATTAAGTTGTGCATTTATTATGTTTTAAGCTTTATTTGATGCTGTCTGTCCTCTATTCGAAAAAAAAAATGGATGTTGAATGAATGAGACATCATAAAATTCTACCAATTTGTAAACTAGAGAAATTTTTGAAGTGGGGATTTATTTAGCAATCAAGATAGATTCATGAAAATATTCCAGTGTAATTTTTTTTTTGTTGTTGTAAGAAAATAAATATTTTCAACTTGATAGTCCCAAAAAGTAAAAAAAACAACATGAAAATTAAATATGTTTATAAGTCTAAACAAAAACAATGCCAGATATGTTAAACAAAAAACAAAAGCTTAGTCTTGATACAGTACAGTAATCACATTTACATATAAGGATATTAATGTTATCAATCATCTGCTTAGATGGCAGATTTTGGCAATAAAACTGTACAAAAGACCTGATTTAATGAGTGGCTATGCTTCCATACAGTCAATAGTCATATGGTATCCCTAATGAGGAGAATGAAATAAAAACATGACTTTTCTGAAATCACATTTAGATAAAGTGTAAATACTGTCTGGTTTGCTTCCTTATTAGATATTTTCTGACTTGGAGATAAACATTAAATGATTATTTATTAGTCTATTGTAAACTGATTACATTGGTTCTCTCTCCGTCTCTGATAACTTTTGTGACCTTGGCTAGATAAGAGACCGATGTTACTTAGAGGTAGTCACAATCATGCTGTTACTTTATAATAATGCTAGTTCTGTATCTGACAGATTGATTCAGACAGAAAGAAATCCATTATTTGTATCGAAAGCATTTACAATGTTTCTCAGACTCCTTCGAGACTTCAGTTCAGCATGTTTCTTCAGACGTACAATAGACTAATATAGATGATCAGCTTTATTTGTCATACTGTCAAGTAGGGTATTGTCAAGAGAGTTCAAATTTTAAAATTTCTAGACAACATGTTTTGTTTGTCCCGGGATCTAAACTTCTGATTATGATAATCTGGCATGTATCACAAGGGCTGTACTATTTTTTACAACATATTGATAGAATAGTATGATATGTTTCTAAAATTAACAGTGCTTAGGTAATTTCTAAAGACCCAATTTGGAAACTAAAAATATCTAATAATTTGAGTGAAGAAAAACCCAAAGGTCCTAAAACAACTGTCGCAACTGTCTAATAACATAAACAGTACCAATTTTTCTGCACATGATGCACATTTTGATGATCAATGTTTCTTCGAGGCCAAAATATTTGAAAATCCAAAGCTAATTAAAAATAGGAGAGCTTATAAAAAAGTCAATTTTGCCTAAAGGATTTTAAAGACAATACTGGTAATTTATGACTATCAGTACTTACACAATTTTGATATGACTCAAATATTCTGACATTACACTGCCATCAGCTTATTACAATATACTGAACTGGCTCATTGGCGTCATGGTATCTTTGTTCGCCATAATTACCATAGGTTGTTGGTTTATAAAAGTAACATATCCTCTTGTGAACGAGCACTACCATAGAGCAGGGTCCTGGACCTTTAACAGCCATCCATCATCATCATATGATAGCCTACATGGCTGTTGTTTTTTATACGACCGCAAAAATTTTAATTTTTCGTCGTATATTGCTATCACGTTGGCGTCGTCGTCATCGTCGTCTGAATACTTTTAGTTTTCTCACTCTAACTTTAGTAAAAGTGAATAGAAATCTATGAAATTTTAACACAAGGTTTATGACCACAAAAGGAAGGTTGGGATTGATTTTGGGAGTTTTGGTCCCAACATTTTAGGAAATAGGGGCCAAAAAGTGCCCAAATAAGCATTTTCTTGGTTTTTCACACTATAACTTTAGTTTAAGTAAATTGAAATCTATGAAATTTTGACACAAGGTTTATGACCACAAAAGGAAGGTTGGGATTGATTTTGGGAGTTTTGGTTCCAACAGTTTAGGAATTAGGGGCCAAAAAAGGGCCCAAATAAGCATTATTCTTGGTTTTCGTACAATAACTTTAGTATAAGTAAATAGAAATCAATGAAATTGAAACACAAGGTTTATGAACACAAAAGGAATGTTGGGATTGATTTTGGGAGTTTTGGTCCCAGCAGTTTAGGAATTAGGGGCCAAAAAGGGGCCCAAATAAGCATTATTCTTATTTTTCGCACCATAACTTTAGTATAAGTAAATAGAAATCTATGAAATTTAAACACAAGGTTTTTGACCATAAAAGGAAGGTTGGGTTTGATTTTGGGAGTTTTGGTCCCAACAGTTTAGGAATAAGGGGCCCAAAGGGTCCAAAATTGAACTTTGTTTCATAAAAAATGGAATAATTGGGGTTCTTTGATATGCCGAATCTAACTGTGTATGTAGATTCTTAATTTTTGGTCCCGTTTTTAAATTGGTCTACATTAAGGTCCAAAGGGTCCAAAATTGAACTTAGTTTGATTTTAACAAAAATTGAATCCTTGGGGTTCTTTGATATGCTGAATCTAAAAATGTACTTAGATTTTTTATTATTGGCCCAGTTTTCAAGTTGGTCCAAATCGGGGTCCAAAATTAAACTTTGTTTGATTTCATCAAAAATTGAATAATTGGGGTTCTTTGATATGCCAAATCTAACTGTGTACGTAGATTCTTAATTTTTGGTCCCGTTTTCAAATTGGTCTACATTAAAGCCCAAAGGGTCCTAAATTAAACTTAGTTTGATTTTAACAAAAATTGAATTCTTTGGCTTTTTTGATATGCTGAATCTAAACATATACTTAGATTTTTGATTATGGGCCCAGTTTTCAAGTTGGTTCAAATCAGGATCCAAAATTATTATATTAAGTATTGTGCAATAGCAAGAAATTTTCAATTGCACAGTATTGCGCAATAGCAAGAAATCTTCAATTGCACAGTATTGTGCTATAGCAAATATTTTCAATTGCACAGTATTGCGCAATAGCAAGAAATATCTAATTGCACAATATTGTGCAATAGCAAGAAATTTTTAATTGGAGTTATCTTTCTTTGTCCAGAATAGTAGTTGAATCAACTTAAATCATTGTTTTATACAATATACAATGTATATTCACTTTTACTACCAACTGATAAATTAAAACAATCTTTACCATTCAGTGATAACAAGCACTTTATTTTACATTTTAATATTTTATGATGTATTTAAATGAGTAGTTATTGTTGCAAACTCCATTAGGAATTTGAATTGAGATCAGTTTTGGAAAAAAGGAAAGGGGAATGTGAAAAAAAAATTGGGGGGTACATTTTTCTCATTTCAGATTTCATAAATAAAAAGAAAATTTCTTCAAACATTTTTTTGAGAGGATTAATATTCAACAGCATAGTGAATTGCTCAAAGGCAAAAAAAAAAATTTAAGTTCATTAGACCACATTCATTCTGTGTCAGAAACCTATGCTGTGTCAACTATTTAATCACAATCCAAATTTAGAGCTGAATCCAGGATAAATGTTGTGTCCATACTTGCCCCAACTGTTCAGGGTTCAACCTCTGCGGTCGTATATAGCTGCGCCCTGCGGCGCGTCTGGTTTGAATTTGTAGAAAAGAGTTCTCCTTATTAAAGACATTTCTTTTGTACATTTATCCTGGTCCTTTTAGTAATCTGTTAATGTCTTAAATTAAATGAGAATCTTATAATAAATTGTGTGTAATGACCTTGGATTAGAGTGGATGGTTATTAAGAAATGATTATGACCTGCAGTATAACATTGTTAATTTATTATAATGGAGAATTAATGAGGGGACTATTAACATTTAATGCACTTTCCATTGTTTATCTCCTTGTTGTAATGGATTAGTTACCAACAGCCTCGGGAAAATCTTAAACCAGAACAATGTCAACAAATTCCATTACAAGTACAATGAATAAGGGTGGTAATGCCCTTTACCGTCAGTCGTCAAACGGCCATTTTCGGCTACCGTTAGCGTCAAATTGGTTAAAATTTTACCGTGATTTGTTAAAATATCCTTATCGTGATTCGTCAGATGTCTCAAAAATTAATTGTTACTGTTATTTTGGGGGAAAAAATAGTGTGATTCTTCAAATTCAGCTGATTTTTTTATCGTCTAACAGAAAGTGTACATTTATCGTCATGCACTAAAAATTACCATTAACATCATTTGGCAAGAATTTTTACCGTTATACGTCATGACTACCCTCATGTATATATAATTTGATCAATGGAAAGTGTCTAGTATAAATATGGTATATTTAAAATCTATACCTGAGTATTATTTTGATGGACTAACCAAATCAACTCAAAAATGGTGCTTTGACCAAGTATTTTCCAAGGTTGTTTGTCCTTGTTGTACTTCCATTATTTTTTGGAGGAGTTGGGTCTTGTTGTGGTCTGTTTTACTTTTCAATATTTATAGCAATTTTTGTTAACCTTTTATGTGTTATTTCCAGAATCAGAAAAAAAAACCATAACAATATATGTGTTCAATTGGTTGGCTGTGAAAACATTTAAATTGTTTACTGATATATATACGGATGAACTACACAAGTATGTCTATTTCAAAGTAAAAATAGATTACTTTGGAAGTACTTTAATTTAATATAAGTCTTTTAAAAAAAGAAATAAGGTTTGTAATGATTTGTACACATCTAAACTTGATTATTCTGCTTGTTTTTTTTTATTGATGATGAGATGTTGATCTTGAACTTGAACTCTAATAGATAGTTCAACTATGTATCAATGTCTAAACAAATTATAGAGATCTTCTCAAGCATGTATTTATTGGAAAATGATTTACAGATTGACCAATCATGTAGTCAGTTATATATATACATATACTTGTAAAAACATTAATAGTACAAATTTTACTAAATTTTGTTAACAATTTTCAGAGGCCAAAATATTTGAAAATTTAAAACCTTGTATATATACATACAAACTTTGAAGGGCTTATACATTAAAGGTCAGAAAGTGTAGCCAAACTAAGACATGAAATCAGTTTGAGGGGTATAACTCTCTACCAATTCTTTGCCCATGCATTGTGATATATTTTAGATTAATTGATTTTCTTGGGTATCAATTTTTTGCAGATTGAGGAAAATTTGTGTTTTCGTAAAATTGATTTAAGTTGCTTATCAAGCCAGTAGAAAATATTTAAGTTGTAGTTCATAGTTTCCCTGTACCAACCAAATCAAAGAAAATTGGTATCTCATTAAAACAAATGACTCTTGAGGGGCAAATTTCAGCTTGACATCTTGTAAGGACACTTTCCTATCATTGAAGACTGTAAATTCGCATATCTTTTCTGGTGTTGTTGGGTTGCCAATATAAAGTTTAAGTAAAAAACATCTCCTTTTAAAGTTTGAAGTGAGTGTACAAACCTTCTCTCATTAAGTTCGAATTAATAGAATATGTGGCCTATAGGTAAAAAAGTCACCAATACAACAACAGAATTAACAAAGGACATCTTAAACACACTGGGTATCACCATCTGAAATCTGTGGAGTAATCCAGAGGAGTTATAATACAAAAAATACAAACCATGGGTAGGTAAAATCTGGATCCAATTCTAACGGAGCATAATCCTCAATGGATATCAGATCCAGATTTTACTTAACCACCATTTGTGTTTTTCGTAGATTTCTGATTTAATACATGGTGTGGATGTGTTTAGGGCAACATGCAGTCTTAACAGTTGAAAGGTGTATAAACAATACTTCACATCTTGTCCTGGTCTCAGAATCTCTAAAAGTTGTAAATTTAAACAGAAACAATAAAAACGAAGAACCACGGTCTCTTTTTAGTTATTTTTGTCATTAAGGTTACTTTCTTATTGATATACTTATATTATATATACTGACAATGAACTTTGATGTAAACTCTTATTACAAAGGAATTTTATATATTTAGACCTGCATGTAGACAGGTGGTTTTTCACTAGTTCAGAACTGAAATACATTATGTAGGTGGTTTCTATCTATGTTCTGTGGAAGGTCATTGATTCTTAAGAGATCAGTAACTTTCCTGGTGAAGCAATATCATTATACATGTTAAATTGGAAAACATGCAGGATAGAGTAATATTCTCTGACAATGAAAAGAAATGATCTTGTGTGGTACTTCAATCTAAATCTGTAATTGGAGTCTTAATGGGAGATCAGTTGGAGATTTTCTTATTATTTTGTAACATCATGCACTGTAGCCAAGTGGGGTTCATGGTGCTCAGTCTTAAGTTTTCTATGTAGGTGGACTCATTAGTTTTTTGCCATTACCTTGTCTGCATGCAGTTTACTTTGGACTTGAGTTTTGAAAGACCCCTTGATGTCTTTTGCCTCTTTAACAGGAATCCTACCAAATTTTTTCTAATGACTTTATGTCTAATATCTTATAGTAAAATAAAGTCAGATTATTGATTACGGACTTTTATTCTTAGAATTGAAAATAAATGAGGAAAATAACTGTTAAACCAGTTTTGCGACAATATGTCTGGTTACATATAATTATCTGCATGGTCAGACCTTTTTGAAGGATCAGGTTTATTTTAATTAGCCAATCATCTTTCTTGCAATTTGACTGGAATTTTGTTATTTACATGCATCTGTTGAAAAGTAAATTTGAAAATTGAACTTGTCTTGATGTGCATGATGTGTGGTTAGGTCTTGTGAATGAAGCTTATTTTTTGGCAAAATAAAAATATTTTTTCATTTTGAAAAGAAATAGTGTCTTGCAATAAAATTGGTTGATTTATATGCATTTAACTTAAAAGTTTTGGCTTTGATATAAATTAGAATCAAACATCCATTTTTATAATTTTTACTGTTATGAATAACTATACTGGTAGATGTATTCCTTTCTTCACAGGTTTTAGTTGGTACTAGATTATTTGTTTGTTGTATTTTAAAATTGACTGCCAATAATTTATTGATTGTTGCATCAACGATTTACCATTGTAAAATCTGATTGCTGTAACGTCTGATCGTAGCATCTTTCATTTATTTCTCTCCTGTTCAGATTGTTAAATCAATTAATTCTGTAGAGTTCCTTTGTAAACATTTGAGAAGTTACAAGGTGATGGTTTATTTTACCTGGGCGATAATTGTTGCAAGTGAACAGCAGACTCAAAAGAATTATTTCCAATCAAGATAATTATTCCGCTTTTGATTTCGAAGGAAATGGAATTTCCCAGCGCCTTATCAATATTTTCAATAACAACAGTGGATTTGGTTTAAAGCTTTAAAACATATTCAAAAAAGTCATTCTTATGTAACAAATTCCCACTGGGAATAATAACGAAAACAAGATGGAAGGTTAAAGTCAAAAAACAGTTTCAACATTGCTGCATAGCTTTTCCCATGGTGAATAATGTGTTACATTGAAAACTTGAAAGATGAAAAAAGTGATATTGTCCTTTACAAATATGGCGTGTATAAATTGCATGTATAGATCTATTAAAATGGCATCTTAATGAAGCTGTATAAGAAGAATTGTATGCTGCTACTGAAAAAAGTTCATCATTTAAAAAATAAAACTTGTGAAGATTGCAGTGTTTGAAAATTCTCTTTGATTTTATTCATGAACTAAGAAAATATGACTTATTAAATTGAGAGGAGGGGGTGTTGCTAAATTACTCCCAGTTGATTAACAAATACAATCAATACTAAATAAAAAAAAATTTTCTCATTTCAACATTTTTTTCTTAAAGCTTCTGTTGAAATGAATTAAGTGACTGCTGCCTTGTATCTACCTGTCGGGGACTGACCCTCCGTCTGTAACAATTTGTAAACATTATGCTTTTTGAAATATGCATTATATGGTATAAACACCCTTCCATCATTAAAGATTATGATGACCTTTAGTTGTTTCTTTGTTGTTTTATGTTGTGTTCGGGTTGCTGTCTCGGGTGAAACCCTCGTCTACCATTACTCATATTTGAGAAAATCCTTTTGAAATCTGCAGATAATCATTGTAGGGACATTTGATATGGATGAATGGTTCTAAGTAATCTAGGTAATCTGATTTTATATATAGGTTCTTCTGTCTCTTTTTTTAAGGTGCCAAAAGAAAAGGATTAAGTGGAACAGCTGAGGACACCACAACAGATAGCACTGCCAACAAAATCTATCAAGAAGCTACACCAGCGCCACCTAGCAATAGTAAACTGGTGTTATCTGGAGGGGAAGGATATGTGGACTTTAGGATAGGACTTTACCAAGGTTAGTAGTAGACTGGTGTTATCTGGAGGGGAAGGATATGTGGACTTTAGGATAGGACTTTACCAAGGTTAGTAGTAGACTGGTGTTATCTGGAGGGGAAGGATATGTGGACTTTAGGATAGGACTTTACCAAGGTTAGTAGTAGACTGGTGTTATCTGGAGGGGAAGGATATGTGGACTTTAGGATAGGACTTTACCAAGGTTAGTAGTAGACTGGTGTTATCTGGAGGGAAGGATATGTGGACTTTAGGATAGGACTTTACCAAGGTTAGTAGTAGACTGGTGTTATCTGGAGGAGAAGGATATGTGGACTTTAGGATAGGACTTTACCAAGGTTAGTAGTATGTTATCTGGAGGGGAAGGATATGTGGACTTTAGGATAGGACTTTACCAAGGTTAGTAGTAGACTGGTGTTATCTGGAGGAGAAGGATATGTGGACTTTAGGATAGGACTTTACCAAGGTTAGTAGTAGACTGGTGTTATCTGGAGGGGAAGGATATGTGGACTTTAGGATAGGACTTTACCAAGGTTAGTAGTAGACTGGTGTTATCTGGAGGAGAAGGATATGTGGACTTTAGGATAGGACTTTACCAAGGTTAGTAGTAGACTGGTGTTATCTGGAGGAGAAGGATATGTGGACTTTAGGATAGGACTTTACCAAGGTTAGTAGTAGACTGGTGTTATCTGGAGGGGAAGGATATGTGGACTTTAGGATAGGACTTTACCAAGGTTAGTAGTAAACTGGTGTTATCTGGAGGGGAAGGATATGTGGACTTTAGGATAGGACTTTACCAAGGTTAGTAGTATGTTATCTGGAGGGGAAGGATATGTGGACTTTAGGATAGGACTTTACCAAGGTTAGTAGTAGACTGGTGTTATCTGGAGGAGAAGGATATGTGGACTTTAGGATAGGACTTTACCAAGGTTAGTAGTAGACTGGTGTTATCTGGAGGGGAAGGATATGTGGACTTTAGGATAGGACTTTACCAAGGTTAGTAGTAGACTGGTGTTATCTGGAGGAGAAGGATATGTGGACTTTAGGATAGGACTTTACCAAGGTTAGTAGTAGACTGGTGTTATCTGGAGGAGAAGGATATGTGGACTTTAGGATAGGACTTTACCAAGGTTAGTAGTAGACTGGTGTTATCTGGAGGGGAAGGATATGTGGACTTTAGGATAGGACTTTACCAAGGTTAGTAGTAAACTGGTGTTATCTGGAGGGGAAGGATATGTGGACTTTAGGATAGGACTTTACCAAGGTTAGTAGTATTTTATCTGGAGGGGAAGGATATGTGGACTTTAGGATAGGACTTTACCAAGGTTAGTAGTAGACTGGTGTTATCTGGAGGGGAAGGATATGTGGACTTTAGGATAGGACTTTACCAAGGTTAGTAGTAGACTGTTTTTGATTGATCTCAATTTCTTGTACTGCTGGTTAATAGAATGAAATTCAAAACAGTGTAGCTGTGGCCATTGATTGACACATTAAAATCATCCATTGACTGGGACAATTAAGTTGAACGTTTGTATGTAACGACCAATGCTCACTATGTACTTTTTAAAGACACTTAAACTATGGGGTCACCAAAGGTTCTCAACACCTAAATAAAGTAATTCGAAAAATTAATCAGAAATAACACGATATTTTGATTTATATCAATTATATAAATCAAAACACAAAGGTTATTCCTGATTAATTTTTCGAATTATTTTATAATTAAAGGCGTTAAGAAACCTTTGGTGACCCCACAGTTTAAATGTCTATCGTAGGTACGTCGTGAACAGTGGTCGTCACAGACAAACGTTCACGTAAATTGTCCCAGTCAATGGATGATTTTAATGTGTCAATCAATGGCCAGCTACACTGTTTTGAATTTCATTCTATTAGTTTTCAGGATAAAGTCAGTCCATTAGTTGCTATATGTTGTTAGGTCAACAAAACTTGGTATGCATGGCGGGGCCTTTTATAGCTGACTATGCGGTATGGGCTGTGCTCATTGTTGAAGGCCGTACGGTGACCTATAGTTGCTAATGTCGTGTCATTTTGGACTTTTGTGGATAGTTGTCTCATTGGCAATCATACCACATCTTCTTTTTTATATGTGTATTTGTTATAAGAAGTAACTGTGAAACTATTTATGATAAGCAGAATATTTGTTGCATGTAAATTCATTACATAAACATATAATGAGGATTAAAAACCCCAATTTTTTCATGGTATTTTCAAATTTCATACAATACTTGCAAAGGCCTCATCTCTATCTCAAATGCTTCTGTGCAGTGTTAAATATGTAAATCCACTGGACATTAAGCAGACATCATAATACATATGTAATTGTCACACATTGGATCTAATTGTAGGTGATGGAGAAGATGATGAAATCCTTCAGGAAGATGAGAAGAAGTTATCCTTAAGTAAAGGAGAAAGAAGTCATTTGATAGTTTGGGAAGTGACTAGCTCATCATAATGTTAAATGCATCAGTGGATATATATGGCATGGCTTAACTGTAACAAAGCTACCAAGATGTTATGTACTTTTAAAAAACAATTGAATTAGTGAAGACAATCTATGTACCATGGAATGGACTGGAACGCAACATTCTGAGCAGTTTTCCATTAAATGCTTGATATTTTGTTGCAGGGATGTGGGAACAGCATGTTGGCCTTGTTGTGAAAATACTGTCCCCTGTTATACCCTATGTTCATCATAAGTCATATGGAATATTCATATAGCCCCCAGTATTGACACCTAGGATTTGTTATCCCATGCATTTGTTAATATTAGTGACCGCTGTCAGAAAAATCATTATTTTCATTAAGCTGAGTTTTAACATCTATAGATCCTTTTAATTTGAGTTTGATTCAGAGTTAAGAAAAAGTTTTGATAGATAAAGAAAATTTGCAGAACTTCACTTCCACTTCACAACTCAAAATAAATTTTGATAAAATATTAAAAACTTTTCTCCCCAAACTTTTCATATCCCCACCCCTCCTACCACCCACGCCCTTGATTAAAATTTATGTTCTACTGCCTGCAGTGTATATGAGGTTTACAAAATGTTTACATCATATTTTATTCCAACATTAATCAGTAGATTTTTTACACCACAAATTCTTGTATTAGCAGTAATGTCACTGTGAAATATAATCTAGAGGAACTGGGTCAGGTTTTTATGTAAACAGACTTTAATATCCTTGATGGAAGAAGATTCTCTAGATACAACTTGTATTTATCAAACCTAGTTAATATAACATATAATCTAAATTTAACCACAGGCAACACTTTATATTTAGCTATTTTATGATGGATATTGTTAGATACAATATAAATCGTAACAATTACATTAAATATCCGAGGGACAAACATTGCTTTCTTATGTATTACAAGTTTTACGAGAGGAAACAATCTAATTTAAGATCTTGTTTCTTGTAATGAGATAACATGATATTTGTAAAGGTATTAGCTTTCTGAGTTAAATTAATTATAGGCATCTCTTTTCAATCAAATTTTTTCTATAAATAGATTTAAGTGGATATTCCTTAGAAAACCAGATTTCCATTATAACAGAAAAACTCATTATTATTTCTGCTTTAATATACTAAATATTTCATGTCGTTGAAAATAATTTGAAATGAATAATAATCTATGCATTGATATTATCAATTTCAGTGATATAACTTTCCATGGCCACTCCAGAATTACTGAAATTTGTCTTGTTTTTTATCGATACTGGGATAAATTAAGCAATAATCAGATTTTAATTTCCTGAACAGTGTAATCAGGGTTTATAAAACTTAGACATTTTTATGGTTATTGAAGTATCAAAAGATATTTTAATGTTAAGCTATTTTAATTGAATTTCAGCAAGCAAGTACTTGATGTTTCATTGCTAAAATATTATGGAAATTGTTTTCTAACAAAAATTATTTAACAAGAGCGGATTTTTAAAACAAGATACCATTAAAGCAGTGTAAGATAATTATGGAAATTCTAGCAGTATATTGATAGTTTATCAAAGGCCAACTTGATACTTTTAATGATTACTGTTACTGTAGACAGAATAGGGATGTGTTAATGTAAAATGAGATATATATATACCCCCCCCCCCCCCCCCCTTGAAAAGAAAATTCATAAAACTCCTATATTACTAATCAATAGTTAAAATATACAGATATACAAATGCACATTGTTGAAGGCTCTTTGGTCACCTTTAGTATCATAATTTGGTCTGTAGTGGATATTTATTGGCATTTATATCACAGCTCAATATTTTGGATCAAGGAGCTGTTTTGTTAGGTGGAAGGAGAAACAATTGTATGTTAACATTTATGCTTTTATTGACACAGTTTCATTATAAAAGAACTTTGGAATTTGAAGGTGAACAATTGATGTTATAGTCTGAAGGGTCAGTTTTCCAGTCCTTAATTTATAAAGGTTGAATTAAATTGTTGTCCAGTTCCAAGCTCTGTTAAATGTTAATGGTCGCAATTGCTAACAACTGCCATCATAGCAATTTATAATATATACAAATGCATTTTATTTGTTTCCTGTACTGTTAATTTTATGATATGAACAATTTTTATTATCTTTTCCTAAAATCTGGAAAATTTGTTACCATGTTTTAAACATATAGAAAGTAAATTGTTGATAAAGTCATCACTAGTCCAAGTTGTGTTTGTTTCATGTGGAAGTGTTATTGCATTGGAACTGTTACCACTGCCGAATATTTTTGTCCCATGTGGAAGTGTGTGTGTATGAGAAGTGTTACCACTGCCCCAGCTTTTCACATACATACTTTTATTCTGTTATATTTGTTTGATTTGTTGTGTTAATGTAGGTTATAAATATTTTTTATTCCATTTTATTACCACATTGTTTCAATGTATACAAAAATATCCACAATTCCCAACCATTTTTTATACGACCGCAAATTTTGAAAAAATTTTCGTCGTATATTGCTATCACGTTGGCGTCTGCGTCGTCGTCGTCGTCGTCGTCGTCGTCGTCCGGTGTCCGAATACTTTTAGTTTTCGCACTCTAACTTTAGTAAAAGTGAATAGAAATCTATGAAATTTTAACACAAGGTTTATGACCATAAAAGGAAGGTTGGTATTGATTTTGGGAGTTTTGGTCCCAACATTTTAGGAATAAGGGGCCAAAAAGGGCCCAAATAAGCATTTTCTTGGTTTTCGCACCATAACTTTAGTTTAAGTTAATAGAAATCTATGAAATTTTGACACAAGGTTTATGACCACAAAAGAAAGATTGGGATTGATTTTGGGAGTTTTGGTTTCAATAGTTTAGGAATAAGGGGCCAATAAAGGGCCCAAATAAGCATTTTTCTTGGTTTTTGCACAATAACCTTAGGTTAAGTAAATGGAAATCTATGAAATTTAAACACAATGTTTATGACCACAAAAGGAAGGTTGGTATTTATTTTGGGAGTTTAGGACCCAACAGATTAGGAATTAGGGGCCAAAAAGGGACCCAAATAAGCATTTTTCTTGGTTTTCGCACTATAATGTTAGTATAAGTAAATACAAATCTATGAAATTTAAACACAAGGCTTATGACCATAAAAGGAAGGTTGGTATTGATTTTGGGAGTTTTGGTCCCAACAGTTTAGGAAAAAGGGGCCCAAAGGGTCCAAAATTAAACTTTGTTTGATTTCATCAAAATTGAATAATTGGGGTTCTTTGATATGCCGAATCTAACTGTATATGTAGATTCTCAACTTTTGGTCCCGTTTTCAAATTGGTCTACATTAAGGTCCAAAGGGTCCAAAATTAAACTTAGTTTGATTTTGACAAAAAATGAATCGGTTGGGTTCTTTGATATGTTGAATCTAAAAATGTACTTAGATTCTTGATTATTGAAGTTTTTTTGGTCCAGTTTTCAAATTGGTCTACATTAAGGTCCAAAGGGTCCAAAATTAAACTTTGTTTGATTTCATCAAAAATTGAATCCTTGGGGTTCTTTGATATGCCAAATCTAACTGTGTATGTAGATTCTTCATTTTTGGTCCTGTTTTCAAATTTCAAATTCTACATTAAAGTCCAAAGGGTCCAAAATTAAACTAAGTTTGATTTTAACAAAAATTGAATTCTTGGGCCTCTTTGATATGCTGAATCTAAACATGTACTTAGATTTTTGATTATGGGCCCAGTTTTCAAGTTGGTCCAAATCAGGATCTAAAATTATTATATTAAGTATTGTGCAATAGCAAGTCTTTTCAATTGCACAGTATTGTGCAATGGCAAGAAATATCTAATTGCACAATATTGTGAAATAGCAAATTTTTTTTAAATTAGAGTTATCTTTCTTTGTCCAGAATAGTAAGCAAGAAATATCCTATTTGTGCAATAGCAAGAATTTTTTTTAATTGGAGTTATCTTTCTTTGTCCAGAATCAACTTAAATCTTTGTTATATACAATATACAATGTATATACACTTTTTACTACCAACTGATAAATTTAAATAATCTTTACCATTCAGTGATAACAAGCAGTTTTTTTACATCTTAATATTTTATGATGTATTTAAATGAGTAGTTATTGTTGCAAACTCCATTAGAAATTTGAATTGATATCAGTTTTGAAAAAGGGAAGCGGGATGTGAAAAAAAAGGGGGGGGGGTTAAATTTTTCTCATTTCAGATTTCATAAATAAAAAGAAAATTTCTTCAAACATTTTTTTGAGAGGATTAATATTCAACAGCATAGTGATTTGCTCAAAGGCAAAAAAAAACCTTTTAAGTTCATTAGACCACATTCATTCTGTGTCAGAAACCTATGCTGTGTCAACTATTTAATTTTAGATTTAAAAAGTTTGAAGAAGAAATCTTTAATTGATTTGTAAAATCTTGGCATTTGTTTTGTGTAAAAAAAAACCAAGTAATGTCAAAAATTTGATCACAATCCAAATTCAGAGCTGTATCATGCTTGAATGTTTTGTCCATACTTGCCCCAACTGTTCAGGGTTCGACCTCTGCGGTCGTATAAAGCTGCGCCCTGCGGAGCACCTGGTTACAAAATGTGGTTTTGCATAATAATCTAAATTTTGGAACTCTTTAAGTAATTTTGTGTTCGATTTATTGTATGAAGTTCAAGATTGCAAGTTGAAACTTAATATTATGTTTGTGTGTAATGCTCCTTTATTTGACGGACTGTCATGTAGGTGAAATGTTTTGGGCTGTGCAATAAGTGGCTGTAAAAAGTCAGGACAATGACAGTCAGTCACATGGTTCTTACATACTTTATGTTTGGATAGCTATTTATTTTCATTGTTCAGTCAATCCTGTATATATAAAAAAAAAGTTGTGATTAACTAACAATAAAAAATTGCTTGTTTACAGTGACAGGTTTGTCTTTCGCAAAAGAGTGCTTCTGTGAATTATTTTAGAAATAATTAAGAATTATGGACAGCTCCTAATTACAAGTAGCATAAAAACATCTTTGGAAGAGAAGGTTCATCATCCAATTAATTAGAAATCTTTATTAAATCTAAATACAGCAAACTTTTGGTCACAAGTTTTATTTATTAGTAGTGAATGTCAGATAAATTGTCTTTTGTTGACATAAGGTCATTCATTACAAACAATAAGAACAAGTTCATTCTTACTATTGAAACAATTTATGAAAATTTTATTGTTCCATTCTTTTCTCTTTAATCCGATATTATACTTTCAACGGTGTTTTTATATTCCTTGTATTTTGCTGTATTTCTGCTTGTTATTTTAATTTATTCGGTTGTTATTGTTCATTGGAATGTTTTGTTGTTGTTTTATCACAAAGTTATGTTTATTGACATTATTTTCCTAATGTTAAGAGATTGTGTTTCTTGGCAAGAATTTTCAGTGAAATATAATACAAAGAGAAATGTTAGATGGAAATGATTTCCAGAGAAATATTTAAATTTAATTTTTTATTAGTCAAGTAACTATTTCTATAATTTATACATTATTTAGCTTCCACTAAAATTCTTGTTTTTGAAAGAATTTTATTCACCAATGTTCATATTCCCTAATGCATCCAAACTACACATGGCCTTGTTAAAAATAAGTTAGGCTCCATGCAGCTGTGTTAACATGTCTATGTCTATGAATATCAATGTTTTGAAAATAAACATGCATTTAAATCATAAATTAATTGACTGAATTTTTTTAAGTTTCTATTTTTCTTGCTTTTCGATTTTTCTTGATTTGAACAGCTGAAGTTTTATTGAAACTTAAACTTAAATACATTTGATTAATTTGAGTAACAAATATGTATAGAATTGAAACTTTTTAAATTCCAAACCATGAAATTATGATAATATGAAAGTCTTTATAGAAAGGAATCTGGTTCTGTTTAAGTCTGGACATTCTGTATCACATTGTGATTTACAACAAAACTTATGCAATTGTTATCAGAGTCTCTTGCAACCAGCCATTTCAATTTTTGATTTTACGTCCAGCTTCTGTGGATTAATTTATTATTTGTTGCTACCAATTTTCGTGGGATAAGAAAAAAAATGTATGTTAGTGGATATTTGATTGTGTTCTGTTACAAAAGTGTGCATACCAGCCTATAGAAGTTTGTACTGTGTGAACATTAGAGTTTGTGGTTCACCTTAACAGATGAAATCCACTTACATTGGTATCACACAAATAATAATCAATCCAAAGTATTTGAACCAGGGGCACATCTAGACATAATAAAAAGGGGGGGTTCCTAAGCCAGGACAAATAGGGGTCCAACTACATTTCCCCATTCAAATGCAATGATCGTCCAAAAAAAAGGGGTGCTCTCCAACCCCCCAGAACCCCCCCCCCCCCCCACCCCCCCTTGGATCTGCCACTGTGAACATTTGCTTTTTATTGAAACTGATATTGCTGAGGTATTAGAGCTTACATCAGGAGGCTTAACCTTAGATTTCCCAATGTTCGACCTGAGATATTATGTCAACAAGAAATGTTTTTTATTAAATTATCCAGTTGCATGGAAATAAGGTAACAAGTGGATGAGTTATGATGTAAACTTTTTTTTTTAATGTGCTTCTGGCATACACAATTTTAATCCTGGTATCTAGGTTGAATTTATTTACCCTTATATAGTTATTTAGAATATGCAAATATGTTATTTATATATTTGTGAGGTGACCTGTATGATTATTCTGTGGTTATGTTGTCTCTTCATGTTTGTCTATCAATGTACAGCAATTGTTAATGGTGCCCACTTTGAACAAATATAATAGAACAACTAGTTTGCTTTCTTCATCAGAATCATCATAACATTGTATCTTCACATCAATTAAAATTTGATCTGTTAATGAGATATAGGCATGGATTAATTAATGCTAAATTATATTGCTGTAGACCTAAAATTATTTGTTATTCTATAAATATAAGATGTAATATATTATATAAATCACATTAAAGACGTTAATTGCAAAGTGAATAGTATTATTTATTACTGCTTGTCCACTCTAATTTATTATGGTCTGCTTTATGAAGATGTGACGTTTGTTTAAACTGCAAACCTACACCATAATAGAATGTAAAAGACAGACGAAAGATGACAAATGGATATTCAAACTCAAGACAATGAAAAACTGGCAATGCAATGGCAAACAATTAAAAAAAAAGATCAAACTTTCATGCTTGCAGCAAAGAAGATGTGCAAGGGTCATCTGGAATCATATAAAAAAAAAATTAAGTGGTCTGTGCAATTTCTTTTAGTTTTCAGGTTTAAGGAAAAAAACAAAAACTAGGACAATATCTGAAGGGATGACAGAGAAAAGTAATCAAAGTTACAACTTAAAAGAAAGAATTATAAATCCCATGAACAATTTTCTTTCAGTATAAGTTGAACCTGAGAAAAATCAATGCTACTTAAATTTATTACTCATCACTGCATCTAAAGGGTTAAAAACTCACATGATATCTGCACCTACATGATAAAAAAATCACATGTTATCTGCACCTACATGATAAAAACTCACAGATGTTATCTATCTGCACCTACTTGATACCTGCATGTTAAAAACTCAAAGATGGTATCTGCATCTATAGGATTAAAACTCAGATTGTATCTGCACCTACAGGATAAAAACTCACATGTTATCTGCACCTACATGGTAAAAACTCAAAGATGTCATCTTCACCTACAGGATAAAAGCTCAGATGTTATCTGCATCTTTAGGATAGAAAGTCAGCCTTTACCTACACCTACAGGATAAAACCTCACAGATGTTATCTGCACCTACATGATAAAACTCAGATGTTATTTAACTGCACCTACATGATTAAAACTGTTATCTGCACATACAGGATAAAAACTCACAAACGTTTTTTATCTACACCTACATGGTGAAAACTCACTGCTGTTAACAAACTACATGATAAAAACTCAGATGTTATCTGTACCCACAGGATAACACTCAAAGATGTTATTCATCTGCACCTACATGATAAAAACTCACAGATGTGATCATACCTCCATGATACAAACTGATTTGCACCTACATGATAAAAACTCACCATGTTGTTAGCACCTACATGATAAAAACTCACGATGTTGTTAGCACCTACACTATAAAAACTCACGATGTTGTTAGCACCTACATGATAAAAACTCACAGATGTGATCATACCTCCATGATACAAACTGATTTGCACCTACATGATAAAAACTCACGATTTTGTTAGCACCTACATGATAAAAATTCACAGATGATATCTGCACCGTAATGATAAAAAATCACGATGATATCTGCAACTACGATGATAATACACAGATGATATCTGAACATACATGATACAAATTAAAGGGTTGATATCTAATCCTATAATGATAAAAGTTCTCAGGATCATGTCTGCAATTTACAAGATAAAATCTCACGATGAAATTTGCGCTATACAAGGTAAAAACTCTTGATGATATCGGCACCTACATGATAACAATTTCACGAAGATATTTGCACCTGCATGATAAAAACTCAAGATGATATTTGCGCTATACAAGGTAAAAACTCATCATGATACATGCACCTGCATTTCGCAATAATATTTGCAATTACATGATAAATACTTGCCCTATGATATATGCATGTTATTAACAAACAGGCTGATATCTGCACCTACATGATAAAACTAACAGATGTTATGCATCTGCACCAAGAGGGAAAAAATCACAGATGTGATCATAGTTTTACCTCCATGATAAAAACTGATTTGCACCTACATGATAAAAACTCACATGATATTTGCGCTATACAAGGTAAAAACTCATGCATAGAGTCATGATACATACACCTGCATGATAACAATTCGCAATTATATTTACAATTACATGATAAAAACTTGCCCTATGATATATGCATGTTATTAACAAACAGGATGATATCTGCACCTACATGATAAAAACTCACAGATGTTATCTCTGTAACCACAGGATAAAACTCACAGATGTTATTCATCTGCACCTACAGGTTAAAACTCGAAGATGTGATCATACCTACATGATAAAAACTCACGATGTTATTAGCACCTACATGATAAAAATTCACAGATGATATCTGCAACTACATGATAATACAAATGCAGATGATATCTGAACCTACATGATACAAATTAAAGGGTGATATCTAATCCTTCACGATGAAAGTTCTCAGGATCATTTCTGCAATTTACAAGATAAAAAATCTCACGATGAAATTTGCGTTATACAAGGTAAACACTCGTGATGATATTGGCACCTACATGATAACAACTCCACGAAGATATTTGCACCAATATGATAAAAACTCAAGATGATATTTGCGCTATACAAGGCTTTTGGCAAATAAAAGGTCATTTTATGGCCCTTTGTAGCTTGCTGTTCGGTGTGAGCCAAGATTCCGTGGTGAAGACTTTACTTTGACCTGTAATGGTTTACTTTTACAAATTGGACGGAGAGTTGTCTCATTTGCACTCGTACAACATCTTCTTAAATCTAATTAATAACAATATCCTTTATAGAAAAAGTAGGACAAACGGTTTAATAATTTAGTTGCTAAGGCATGATCATGTTACTTATCATGCAACTGAACCAAAGCTCACACTTGATCTTTAACTTCTAACAACGTGCTCTTCCGGAATACGTATGAAATATTTGGCACTGGATTTAAGCAAAGACACGCCAATCAATGGTTTAGACTTATACCGTGAACTTAATAAACTAGTATATATATATACGTATACGGCAAAAGGTGGACAATATCTAAGGAAGCCCATTTAGGAACACCCAAAAATATATATTTGAATTCGAAATCACCATTTTTAAAACGTAATCACGAATTGCATAATTCGTTATAACAGATTAAATTCGCGAACAGTTTTTGTAATTCGTAATTACAAATCAAATTCGTTATCACATTATTTTTTTTTGCAATTCGTGATAACAAATTTAATTCTTAAGGCAGCAACCATTTGATTTTCTGGGGGGGGCTATGGTTTTTTTTTCTGGACAAATTTTTTTTTTCGACTGCGGCGAAAAACAATCTATTTTTTTCGCGACAAGTTGAAAACAATTTTTTTCTTTCAATTTTAGCATTACATATAGTGGCAGCTGAGGGTGAAACAAACAATTTTTTTTTTCAGAATCAAAAACAATTTTTTTTTTTCTCCAAAAAATGGAAACAAACTTTTTTTCCAAAAAAAAACATAGCCGCCCCCCCCCCCCCCCCCCCCCCAGAAAATCAAATGGTTGCTGCCTAAATTCGTGATAACGATTTTAGTTTGTTATTTCGAATTCAAATTGTATTTTTGGAATTTTTGGAGCTTCCGTACGTAGGTTATGCAGCCTTTGATCATAGCTTGAAACCAGTGAAATGCATCGATCATTGTTACGCTATAATCAGACGATGTATTGCATCACATCAAATGTATTTACGGCTACAGAAGCGTCACATCAAATGTATTTACTATAAAAACCAACCACTCAGTTTTAACAACAGAGCGAAACTTAATTAGAAGTGTTTTCTATGGAAAGTTGTTATAATAAAATATACGATGTCAAAATACATGAAATCGGCAATGGATCCATATAGTACGGATATACGTCTTCTAAAGATCAACATGTAGTTGAACTTTTATGCACGGATATTTCATTTTGGCCAATGAACTACACAGAAATGCATGGATTGTGAAAATGAGGTTAAGATCGACAAGAATATCCGGGTGCGGGAATTTCTCGCTACATTGAAGACCTGTTGGTGACCCTCTGCTGTTGTTTTTTATTTGGGCGGGTTGTTGTCTCTTTGACACATTCCCCATTTCCATTCTCAATTTTATTTATAATCAAGCACTATATACAAATTTCACTTCGTCGAATATTCAAATTCGTGGTTTCCCTATACCCTTGAAATCAACGAAAATTGGTACCCAAAGAATAATAATGAATCCATATAGTTTTACGTGAAACTGAAAGATTTCTAAATTACAAAATTACGAGAAATTGAAGGTCGTAGTTTGGCCAGTTGTTATTTACATCTTTCGTCTTCGAAGGATAGCTGTCGTACCTCATCGCCGTATTTTTAAACTAACATAATTTTATGGTCACGAAAAAGATGACAAGTCAGGTTAACGCCGGGTATCCAAATTGGCAGCACATACGAAATCTGATTTCTGAAAATGAATGTAATAAAGAAATATGCGTCTAAAAGTCTCAGTATCTGTGACCTTAAAAATTAACACAGAAATATGGAGCGCTAGCACTAAGGGTGAATTTATGGTGTGGTTTAACAAATCTACTAGCTAGTTATATTTTTTTAAAATGTTAAAACAATCGGTTGTATTATGTACTATGATGTGGCAAAAAGACCTTCACATGCTTCATGCATGCTAGCGAGCAACTGTTTCTTACATGATAATAATTATCTTTAAAAAGCACGTCCTTGACTATTTTAGGCTGTAAAAGTCTTAAAAACAAAGGTGGCCGATGACCTCTGGAGACGTTCAGGTGGTCAACGTACATTTAATTACTACATTAGGTTGTCACACATTACAATATAATTAAAATGTCTTCATAACGGTAGTTATGGCATTAAACTGAAATGTTTCCTTTTATAGACCACAATAAATATTAAAAAGTAAGAATGCTTGAAGTCAACTATAATAATAAAAAATGTATACATACAAATGAATGATGTACTATACCCGAATAATTGAAGACGTGTCTGAGAAATATTGAAAAGCTGTGAAAAGGTCTGAGGAAAACGAACGTGCATGTCTCATTGTATGGCATCAAGTTAAATTTCTAGACATTGTGGAAAACAAAGCAGCTGCATAAAACTGGAAAAGGCGGAATAATTGTATACCTGGAATGCAGAAAGGATTAAATCGATTGAGGAAGTTTACTCTTTTAATAAAACTTCATATGCTATAGTAGTTGCACATTGGCAAGGAATATATATATGTTTTATTTTGAGACGGTGCCTCACAATATTTGAACTTTTCTGTGCACCTCATTTTCAAACAAGGAGATGAACGGATTTTGGAACAAGAAGACGTACTGTACAGTTAGATTTATTATAAATACATTGCTATGTACATGGTTGTTTGTGTGTAAACAGTTTAATATGACAAATTGTACACCACAGCGAAGTGATGAATAATGTTTCTATATATAAAATAGTGTAACTAAAAATAACTACAATTCATTGAAACTGTTGAGAGTTAAGTATATTTTTAGTTTATCTTATCAGTGGTTGAATTAAATTCGAACTTTGGGATATATGATAATATATAAGTTCTATAGATTAAGGTAAGACTTTGGAAATCTATTGCTTATACTAATTTACACTTGATTTTAGCAGCAGATTATATCATATTCGTAAAATTATCATATTTCCATGGAGATAAAAAAAATCTTTGAAAATTCTATACTGATTTTCTACCAATCATAAAAGTATACGATTAAGGCCGAACAAAAATAATTTTTAGTTAAATTGTTTTGATTCTACAAATGCCAATTTTTAAATGTAATAAATGTTTTATGAATAATATTAATAACAATTATTATGACAATAACCAAATTAAATGTAATTTCACTCACTGTGTAAATGCTCATATCTCAAGTATGTGTATTAAACATTTTAGTTATATTTACTGTATTGTAAGAAAATACGTCAGTGAAAAATTATATAAAAAAATATCGTCCGCACTTATAACTTAATCACAAAATATGGTTTACTACTACTAAATATAAATTGGACATTGTTCTTTTAGAAATTATTTCCGTGGTGTTGGTTGAAATTTGAATCTTTGTTATTTTAGTGTTAACAAGTACAAAACAGAATATTTGCATTAAAATTATGCATTTAGGCAACAACCGTTTTCTTATCTGGGGGGCCTGGGATTTTTTTGAAAAAAATATTTTGATGGCCTAGCTGAACGAAAAAAAAAATTATGTTTTGCACTGTAGCTGAAAAAAAATTATGCTGTCACCTGCTTGAAAAAAAAAATTTGTACTGCTGAATTTGAGAATAGTGAAAATAACAACAGTTGAGACAGTGGAACAGCAGATTATAAACATCTGTCCAGTCTACAGATTAAGCTAAGATTTATATTTATACCTTATTACTTTTTGTATTTTCCTGTAATAGTGTTTGATCCAGAAATATTTAAAAGCATTCCAAATCTCCCGCATGTATGCTACTACATTAAGACATACTTAAAACTGCAACTATTATAAACATGATATGGTCATTTTATAACAGGGATAGATATGGTATCATATTAAAACAGTCTTTTAAAGTAGCCCTGATTGTGTATGACACAGACTTGTATACCGGTAGTATTTTCCTCTGTATCATTCTGTATCATTCTTTATACCTCTTTTTTCAATGGAATGTCAATTATCATAGTTGAAAACAGTGGATGTTTATAATTTGGAGCTACTCACTCTTTGCCATTACATATGGCAATGGTGGCCACTTCAATTGCAGTATTAAAATTCAATGACTGTGGTACCTGTATGACGGACTCAGAGAATATCATAATGTAGAAAGTGGGCTAAAAAAACAACAGAGACAACAGCCAATGCCAGGATACAGACAGAGCCATGCACTTTACATTTTACATCAATTAAAAAATTAAAATGAATTTTATGTAAATTTTATGGTTTTGAGAAAAAAAAATGTATTTCTGTTCCACAATATGGGAAAAATTTTTTTGCTTTCCTTCTCATAAGAAAATTTTTTTTTATCGGAGGAAGGTTCTGGAAAAAAAATTATGAACATAATAAAGGTCCCCCCCCCCCCCCCCCCCCCAAGATAAGAAAATGGTTGTTGCCTTATGTTTACATGATAAAAGGTCTTGGTTGAAGCATTCACAGATCAGTATTATTCCTTTCTTGTATTCTTAATGTTCTTTTGTCAATTAATCCAATGTCAATTAATCCAATACGGCCGGTTTCCGGTCATTGGTCTAGTTGTTTTCTCTTTGATACATTCCCCATTTCCATTCTCAATTTTTTTTCTTACCAACTTGCGGTACGATGATATTTTAAAAGACGAACAGTTGCTCCCGCATCTATATAAGGCACATTTCCAATGTTCTTTTACTTGTTAAGTTGAAGGGAAAATTGTCATAAATAAAATTTAAAAAAACACAATTGATATTCTTATTGACTCCACTCATGTTGGAAAACGACGGAGGACAATTTGGAGAACACATCTGTCCTTTTAGCGCTAATGTATTAATTTACCCCATTTTAGCAAAAATATTTGCCCACTTTCATGTCAGATTGTAACCCTTTTAAGTTAAACAGCATTTTATGCCAATTTTAGCGCAAAACATTTTCATCAATTGTTCAGTTGGCAAACCTAAAGTTTTTACTGCCCATTTTAGGCTGCAGAAAATTAAGGTTAAAATGTCATATTCGATTAAAAGCAACACTATAAAAGGCGTAATATGCTGTACAATAAAACCAACGATAACATTAGAACTAGAAATCCGTTCTAGCCTGGGATTTATATGACAGTGATCTTATATGATGGGTTTTTGGTACATCCAATATAAATTGATCATTCAATTGCAGTTAGAATTGATGATTGCAGTAAAAACTGATGCGTCTCCTTATCTTGTTTGTACTGTCGTTTATATATATATCGATGTTTCTCGTTATATCTGTTGTTGTTTGAATATCGATGATAGAATCCAAGAAACTGGATTAACGTAAACGGCCGGTGTCTGTTATAGAATTTGTATAATGGGATATCAAGACTCTTGGCCAATATTTGTTCTTTTGGAATAGCACACTACTTAATTATGACCAAAGTTTATGTGAAACATCGATTTTTTTATTACCAGTATTTTTTAAATATAAATGCAAACAACTTTAAAAGCAAAATACAATAAATTAGTCCTGTATTAGTACTCGGTATATGTATTATCAAACTCGGTAAATTTTGCCAAAAAAATAGCTATCGAAATTGTGGTGTGACGGTTTATTCTGGTGCTGAAATGAACCATAATGTAAAGAATATTCAATATGTCGACGCTAATATGTTTAATAATTCCGTCGCCAAAATTTCCAACACGAAGAGTGCATATTTTATTTAGATAAACTCTATCATAGATACCAGGATTAAATTTTGTATTTACGCCAGACGCGCATTTCGTTTACAAAAGACTCATCAGTTAAGCTCGAATCCAAAAAAGTTTAAAAGGCCAAATAAAGTACGAAGTTGAGCATTGAGGAAAATTCCTAAAAGTTTAACCAAATTAGATCAAATTAGTCTTCTATACATAATAAAACATTACGTTTTTATTCAGTAATGTTAACAATTTCCAAAAAGTTAAAACATAAAATTCGTCGAATTATAATTATACATGTATGTTTACAATGTCAAAAATTACTACGCACTAAAAATTCCAGAAAAAAGTTTCACTACATTTTCCAAGATTATTACATATGTAAACGATCAAAAGACATCCTAAAATTACAAAGTGAAGAAGTGATTTTTATTTCAATTTAATTGATCGTATTTAAAAAGCTGGACTGACTTCTGAAGGTTGATAAAACATTTCTTTATTAAATAAAAATTGTTCTTTAACAATAACAAAATGTGGTATAAAACAATTCGAATCGACTGGTGTGGCCAAACATATGTCAAATTATGTTATAGTATAATTATGAATTGCCAAAGACGAAATGTTGATATAATACATGTGAGACCCTATGACATTACTATTTTGGTCGACAATATATTGACATGTACGAACTTCTCGTAATTAGATTTTAAGATTTAAGATGTAATTAGATAAGAATTAAGATAACAAGTGCATGGTTGATATGTCATAACATTCATAAAAATATAGAGACAACTATAGGAGAAAACAAGGAGAAGAAAAGACAAACGTCAGTCATAAAATACTACGAAAACAATTAAACTAATTCGTATCTATACTGTAATGCTCGTTACTGAACATTACATTCTTAAATATATAGAGACAACAATAGGACAAAACAAGGAGAAGAAAAGACAAACGTCAGTCAAAAAATACTACGAAAACAATTAAACCAATTCGTATCTATACTGTAATGCTCGTTACTGAACATTACATTCATAAAAATATAGAGACAACAATAGGACAAAACAAGGAGAAGAAAAGACAAACGTCAGTCTAAGAATACTACGAAAACAATTAAACCAATTCGTATCTATACTGTAATGCTCGTTACTGAACATTACATTCATAAAAAATAGAGAGACAACAATAGGACAAAACAAGGAGAAGAAAAGACAAACGTCAGTCTAAGAATACTACGAAAACAATTAAACCAATTCGTATCTATACTGTAATGCTCGTTACTGGACATTACATTCATAAAAAATATAGAGACAACAATAGGACAAAACAAGGAGAAGAAAAGACAAACGTCAGTCTAAGAATACTACGAAAACAATTAAACCAATTCGTATCTATACTGTAATGCTCGTTACTGGACATTACATTCATAAAAATATAGAGACAACAATAGGACAAAACAAGGAGAAGAAAAGACAAACGTCAGTCTAAGAATACTACGAAAACAATTAAACCAATTCGTATCTATACTGTAATGCTCGTTACTGGACATTGTATTCATAAAAAATATAGAGACAAAATTAACAATAAGTATAACAAGGAGAAGAAAAGACAAACGTCAGTAAAAAAATACTACGAAAACAATTAATCCAATTCGTAAATAATACTGTAATGCTCGTTACTGAACATTAGTACAGATAGTACTGTAACTGGATTTCGCATGTATACGTACTGGAAATAATACATGCAGGCATTATATATTTCAAGTCATCTAATATAGAAATTGTTACAGTTCTTAAAGAGGAGATGGTAAATATCACTTGAATTTACTTTATTCTGGTTAGTATACTTACAATCCTTCAATCTTATCTAAAATTCACGTTCATATTAATTGTAAAGTAAGGTTTGAACAACATGTTTGCGCATTTTGTCTCAAAATTGTAATTTGATAGAATTTTGAAAACAGTTTGTGCTTATTAAAAAAATATGTATGATTTTGAGAAGGACATTCTTAAATAAAACCAGTATTTTATTTGTATATACATGTTATAAAACAGATAAAACAAATCCCAAATACTAAATTCCTCCGGGAGAAAAAAATAAACGCACATGGAAACCCAAACTACAGCGAATAACACATGTTTTATTCTTGTCATTTTAAATAGATATAAGATGTGGTATGAGTGGCAATGAGACAACTTGGCTCTCCATCTAAGTCGGAATTTATAAAAGTAAACCATTATAGGTCAAAGCACGGTCTTCGACACGGAGCCTGACTCACACCGAACCAAGCTTTAAAGGGCCCCCAAAAATTACCCCATTGAAATCGGAAAACCAACGGTCTAATCTATATACAAAACGAGAAGCATATTTTATGAACTTTTTGATGCTTGCATTTCATTCGGTTTTTTTTAAACAACATTCTGATTTTGTCACTGCGAGTGAAACTAATGAACTGACCCTACCTCGTCACAAATTTAAAGATCTGCATGAAATAGATATTTATATATTTGTTTTAAAACAGAAGGTATTCCCGGAAGAGATCAAACTGTTAATTATGTACTTCCCTTTTCAAGATTTAACAGTATTGAAGTTCTTTTAAAAACGCTTCCAAGTTTAACCAGCCTAATTTTCAAAATGAAATCCTCCAAACAACAACAAGTATCGTGTTCATGCAAGATCATTGAATTGATATCCAAAGTGTATCCAAAGTGATTGAAAGCTAACGACATCTTCAATTTATAAACACTTTTTGATTTATGCACGGATTTGTATAGTCTTATTATACAAATCCTTGATTTTAAGTCGTTAATTGAATTTTTTATTTTTTTTATCTAATACCAAAAAAATGAATAAATTTTTTTTTTATAAATCTTTAAAATATGAGACAAAAAGGTAACTTATGCGCTTAATTTGTATGGGTGTCTTTCGACATTTACGATTGTAAAATAGTAGACAAAAGGTCCAGATTGTAAATCATGTCAGCTAAATTTTATGTATAGGAATGCAATTTTAAAGTAAAACGACTTTTTTTTCATCGACCTTATTTTTAAAATTTGAACTTATAAAAACTGATAATAAAACAACGATTAAATGCGTAAATTCTTTTTTTAAATTATAGTATTGAGAGGAAGATAGATCTGAAATAGTATAATTTCTATAAGATACTATATTATAGCACGAAAGCACGTATATATATATATATAACTATATTTTTTTATGATATTTCGACAGCATTTTCTACGAGAAATCGTCTCGTATATTTTATTTCACAATTCTGCTATTTAATATAAAAATAAAGAGATGTGATGTAATTGCCAATTAGAGACAACTGTATCCACCCAAGTTCAAATGAAGAGCAATTATAGGCAACAGTACGGCCTTCAACAATGGAAACAATCCTATACCTTAAAGTCGGCTATAATACGGTGGCCATAAAAGGTCCAGACATGAAAAATGAAAAAAAAAAAACAATAAGAAAATCAATAGCCCTAAATATAACAAAATAATTTACGAAAAAGAAATATGACAGACATGAACCTACGACAACCGAGCACACAAAGAATATGACGGGGTTAAAAATGTCTGTGAGCACTAAAACCTCCCACAGCCTGGCTAAGTTGAATATATCTACATTTACTACCTATAAAATAAAAATGGGTCCCGTAAACATGGACAGTTATGGCTATAAATAGTTTACATACACAATTTTTCATTATTGCGTGCGTGAAAGTCTTTTCAATGTCTGCAGTACTGATTTCAGCAAAACAATAAACAAATTCAAATCTCAATCAATGCACCTCTTACGGATTTCGTGTAAAACATTCTTAGAAAAGCATGACCATTAGTACAATGCAAGATAAGAATCATTCTGAGTAAAATTTTTACTATGAGTCTTGATGAGGCTGGTTCAAATTAACTATTTATTCAGATTTTATCGTGAATGCCGTAATGTCCTCTTTCCCGACAATGGAGCACATTTCTCATTTTATGTCTTCATCAACATACGAAATATTTCCTGAATATTTTCAAATCTATAAAATATGATAAAAGAATAGTTCAACTTAAATTACTTGAGTTTTACAAGGTATTCCTAGATTATAATGACATGTTTATTACCTAATACATGTATATTCAAAAACATAAATATCATATTCTGGGAATATTTGCCAAGGACATAGAAGTAAAATAGAAAATAAACATCAAGATAACATTAATGATAAATGTTTTTAAAGCGTTTTCGTGACATTTGTATAACACAGAGAGATGGTCTTATCCGAATACAATTTTGTTATTAAAAGGGAGTAAACATAGCTTCCACGCAACGAGAACATAACAATTAATTATGTTTAAAAAAAATAATAGTTTTTCTTTCAAGGTCAAAAAGGATACAAAAGTACTTAAAACTGTTTCTTAAAATGTATTTATTACAACGAGAAACAAGGGTGGATATACACCTTATTTACAAGGGTGGATATACACCTTATTTACAAGGGTGGATATACACCTTATTTACAAGGGTGGATATACACCTTATTTACAAGGGTGGATATACACCTTATTTACACTAAAACCAATCCACATACATGTATTGAATGCTTTTGATGTTTTTCCTTTTCGTTTGTTTTTCCTAGAATAAAAGATAGCTTCTGGTCTTATAATACATATACTTTTCTCCTTAAAAAATAGTGCTGATAGCTCTACAAAATATTTGGTTTGAAATCGCATGTTGTTTATTTTTGTTTGTTTCTGTTCAAATTTCTAGATTTGAAGGAAATTACTGAGTGAAACGATATCATGAGAAGTTAAGTAGGACAAATTTTCAACAACAAATTCAAATAATTAATTTAGGAATTAGAAATCGTACGGAAAAAAGTATAACATATTGTTTGAGTTTTAGGTTCAGAGTTTGCGGCGGCAATCCGCTCTAGAGACAGTTTTTTTTTTTTATCGAGATTGGCTGCAAATTCCCTAAAAACTCATTCCTATATTTAGAATCAACTTTTTTTTTTGAAAATGGTAAAATTGAATCGCATCACCAAAGACATTATGTTTCTAACATCACGTTGCTAAGCTATAAGTTTCAGTTGATACAGGTGGACTATCCAAAGGAGCCAGGCTCAGTAAGACCCCTTTTTGGCCCCAAAATATAGCAGTTTTACACACATGACAAAATTGTGCAAATGTAATCGTTAAGCTATTTGTTGGAAAGTAGAATGATTCTGCTACATAAATATGGGTTGTTTTTGACAATACAATGCACATATACCCGGTACTAGCTTCATTAAGTCATGCTAAATTACTGAAATCTTCACAATTTTAGCATTTTAGTTAAATTTTAGACGGTTTATGTCTTAAATGAAAGTGGCCGCATTCGTGTTCATTCATAATATTGAAATGTAAGTTGTATTTGATGATAATACATAATATATATAAAGGTTGAGGATGAACACGGATGCGGCCACTTTCGTTTTTGACAAAAACCATCTGAAAAGTGACGATTTTTGGCATATTTGATAATTTTTCATATATAAGCTTGAATAGGAGCGTTTTTAATTCAGTTAAAATCTGTCACATAAACTAATTGAATCAATTGAAATAGACACTTAAGTGTTTAAAAAGTGTCTAAAATATTTCGTAAGATGAACTTAAAAATTGAGGTCAAAATCGTCCCTTACCGGACCTACTCCTTTATCTCCTAAAACTGTCAAATTCAAGGGAATATTTCTTTTCTTCCCTTTTTTTATGTGATTCACTATGATTTGTGGTATTAATGGTATTGGTTTACCGTGATTTTCACAAAGTTGGAACCGGGATTACTGGGGACTGATGTGGTGCAAATTGGCAAAATTGATGACATCGCATATATATAATGAATAGTTCCTTCTGCAGATCAATGATTATGAAGAGGATGAATATTTTCAACATACAAATATTTCATGTATATCAATGTTAAGACAGTTTCACATCTTGATTTTCATCTAAAAATTAGGGTCGGCCGAGTTCTAAGCTTTACAAAAGAGATTGTTTACATTTTAAATTCCCGTTGTCAATTTGTCAACTTCCCATTTATGTGTGCCAATATTCCAGCAGCCGGCATGAGTATGGATTATAACACACATTTGGTACGACACTCCCGGTCTTGTGCCTCATATCATGATTATACCCCGACATAAGGTTCTGGCTAGCAATGAATCTAAGTTTGAAAACTCTTAATGGTAAAGTAAACTAGAGGCTCTCAAGAGCCTGTGTCGCTCACCTTGGTCTTTGTGCATATTAAACAAAGGACACAGATGGATTCATGACAAAATTGTGTTTTGGCGTTGGTGATGTGTTTGTAGATCTTATTTTACTGAACAATCTTGCTGCTTACATTTATCTTTATCTATAATGAACTTGGCCCAGAAGTGACAGTGGAAAATATTTTGTAAAAATTTACCAAAATTTACAAAAATTTATGAAAATTGTTAAAAATTTACTATAAAGGGCAATAACTCATTAATGATACATTTGATTGTGTAATGAAGTTTATTTAAGAGTAACGCGAAATTGCAGTGTAGCCAATCAGAATAAAGTATTATAATGAAACATACATCTAATGTAATTATTTTTGGTTAAGTTATGGTTCCATCATATTCTATTTTGACCTGATGTCAGGGTGTAAGCAACTAGGACAACAGTTAATTATTAAATCTAATCTGGTTCACATTTTTGACAGTCTAGATTCGTTCTAATTCAATTCTAAAAACAATCGATACTTATTATGTATCGAACACTCCACTGTTACTAGAAATATAATATATATATATATATATCAATATTGTAACTGATTTACATTCGAAAAAAAAACAAAAATTGATTAAAATTTGAAACAACATTTCTAAATACTTATTTTTGAGAGACGATATTGATCATTTATACATATTATTATTCTATCCGTATTATTTTTTATTTGCAAATTTATTTATACATACCACAAATGCACGCCAAAAGCACTGTCACATGACTTGACTTATAATCATCACACAACTGTAAAAAATTAGTTAAACATATATCAATGTTAATCAACTAAAAAGTAACCATTTCTTTACAAGATAATGAGTAGCTACTCCTTTAATTACTTTATTAACATTATTGCTGTTTACAGTTTATCTCTATCTATAATAGCATTCAAGATAATAACCAAAAGCTTCATTTTTTTCTTAAAATTACAAATTCAGGAGCAGCAACCCAAAAACAAGTTGCCAAATTGGTCAGAGCCGATAGATCTTGACCTAATGACCTAATGAACACTTTTATTTAGTCAGATTTGCTCTAAATCCTTTGGTTTCAGAGATATGAGCCAAAAATTGCGTTTTATCCTATGTACTATTTTTAGCCATGTCAGCCATCTTGGTTCGCGGGCTGGGTCATCAGACACATTTTTTAAAACTTCAGGACAGGTGAGCTTAAAACCAATCTTTGATCCATCAAAATTTGGTTGACCATTATAGAATGCCCTTCTTGTCGAAGCCACAATCCCGCCTTCGTCTCCTCGATTGTGGCATCACAGGATGTGACTTTTAGCCATTGTTAACCCAACACGACCAACACAACAAGTTCCACTATTGAAGCAGTAACATCTATAGTCTTTATCGTTCCGGAGTTCGTTCTCTGTTTTGGTAGGGCCGGTTAGTGTTCTATCTTGAGTTTTTTCGTGCAGTGTTTTGCAGACGTGTTCGTCCTTTCGTTCTCATGTATTTCCCCGACTTTTGTATTGTCCCTTTAAAAATGTATCTTCACCCTTTTCTATATTAATGTTGCCTTGGTAACCGACATTTAGTGAAAAATAAGACTAATTCATGAAATATGTATCTCTGTCGGAAAGTAGCAAACTTGGTCGCGCATATATACATAGTATTAAACAACAGAGACATGTTCACTCCATGAATGAACCCATGGAATCAGATCACAGTAATTCTGAAGAAAAGATCGTACCGTTTGCCATATATTTGTGTGTATGGAAATAACAGTGAGATCCTGAATCTATACTCACAATCCAAAAAGGTACAACTTGTATCAATCTAATTAAAAACCGATCTCTCATCGCTCCTGTTTCTGATATGTCGCGTGGGAGATCTAACGAAACCCGCTTTGAGGTCACATGTGAGTGACCTCGTAGGTGTGTCTTTTTCGACCAATGAAATTGAGTCTTCCACGATCTTGGAAGTTTAACGTAAGGCAAAGGGATGTAACTCATTTTATTTACGACGAAATCGTCAGTCATAATAATTCATAAACTTTTTTGATTGGCTTATTAATAGGTCGTCAACTCATTTGCATATCTTTATAAATTCATGACTTTTAGTTTACTCACATGTGACCCCAAAGCCGGTTTCGTTAGATCTCCCACGCGACATATCAGAAACAGGAGCGATGAGAGATCGGTTTTTAATTAGATTGAACTTGTATATGTTTTATATTAAAATATACAAGCAAATCTAGCATGATCCTCCTCTTTCGTTGGGAGTTGAATATTTTAAAATTAAATTTCATATACTCACCATACAAAGGAGGCCAACGGTATGTTTTATCGTCAAAATTACTAGACAAGAAATTGAGGCATGAACCTCCTCTTTCTTGGTGAGTTAAATATTTTTAAATTAATTTTCTTCAATAGTTCAAGTAAAAATAGGACTTATTCTGTTTGCTCTTGTCCTTGTTTTCCAGAGTATATAGACAGAGCATCATCATGAACTGGTTAGTAATCGTGACAGTAACCGGCACAACACGAACTGATGGAATTAAATTGAACTATTATAGAAAATTTATTGGCTTTTCACTTTCAGAAGTTGCACTCTCCCCACTTTTCAGACCAGCTCTGGTCTGCTAAATACCACTGTCTGTAATAAGAGATGCACGTATAGTCCCCGTTGGAATGCCGGCCAATATATGTTACCACTCATGTGACGTGTTGAAGTTTAGCTAAAAATTATGAATAAATTCATGATAAGATCAAGGAACAAATTTGCTTTAAAAAGGAAACCTATAGATTATGATATCGTTAACTTGATTAGGTATATGTGAGGGTGGTAATAGGGAACCTTCGTGACGAATACCGGTAAACATTCTTGCTGAATGATGTTAACGGTAATTTTTGGCACATGATGATAAAATATGCAATTTCTTTTAAACGATAAAAAAAATCGAATGATTTTGACGAATCACGTTAATTTTTCCCAAAATAACGGTAAAGCTGGGGTCACACATTTACGATTTTTACTGCCGTTCTTGACAGGACCATTCCCGATTAAAATTTATTAAAAGTCTGATCAAGATCCTATGAATCGTGGATGGAATTTCAAACTTTAATTAAAATTTGTAAAAAAAATTATTTAATCACGACACAATCAGATATTGTTCAGGGAGCGTCGATATTCAACCGTTTCCAAGCGAATTTATCCCGATAATCCCGTTCTAAATCCGCTTCTAATCCGATTTGTATCTTTCGCCAGGTAAAATTCGACCGAGTCTGTCACGACTGCGTCCCGATTCTACCGAATGTAATCCGACAGAGATCAGATAGTGACAAGACAGTGAACCGACGCTGACGGAAGTTATCCGTTCGAAAACTGTCGGCATACTCGGGATGATCAGGTACTGTCGGAACGTAATCCTATCACGGTCCGCTCTATCGCATTGCAAACGGCTTTGTCTGGTCTCAGTCGTACTGTATTCTGTAATTGTCAGGACTCTAACGTGGGTATCATTGACGAATTTAAAATCAATAACGGGACTATTTCGGAACGGTTTCGGCAAAAACGGTTCGCAATCGACAAGATCTGGATGCAATCTGGACTCAATCGGCAGAAAAACAGCAATGAAAAATTATCATTCCCGTTCCACAGGACACCGTCCCGAATACACAGAACATTGTTAGAAATTCGATCCGATACAACAGAATCTGTCACGACATAGTCACGATTGTTATCCGACTAAACAAAACCGGCTGAGTTTCCCCGAATGTTACGGGACGCACCTAACTGTCGGGGTGCTTTGCCGAACTATTCGGACCCTTCCCAGGCCCGTAGCCAAGAATTTCCAAAGGGGGGGGGTCGTTGGACTCATGAATTCGACTTTAACAGTCACAATTTGAACAAAACGTTGACTTAAACAGTGCTTATTTGATTTCAAAAGGGGGGGGGTAACTACCGATATGCCCCGACCCCCCCCCCCCCCCCCCGGCTACGGGTATGCTTCGGCCGACCAGTAGGAATCTGTTACGAACTAAAACGACTGGGTTCAGACAACAATAGGACATTCCAGATAATTGAGGATACTAATCCGACTTTTTCACTTTTCGTGTCGTATCGCTGTCTGATCTCAAACGGGAGCAATAATCGGCAATGTGTGAACCCCGCATTACGTAACGATAATTATTTGAGACCTCTGGCGAATCACGATAAATATATTTTGACGAATCACGGTAAAATTAATCAATTTGAAGCTATTATATAACAATTACAGATTAGAATCAAATTCTTTATCTAAACAAAACACGTAAATATACATCTTAGCATAGATGTAATAGTACATCTATGATCTCAGATACATAGTGACGCGGCCTCCTTGGGATGTCTTATTTATTCATTTAAGATATATTGATGCCTATGATTTTATTCTCTCAGCCATTTGAGGTTTTAGCAATGCATCAATATTATTATCTATTCATTGTTATTAAATATATTAAAATTAAAAAATGTCATTGTAAAATCTTATATTCTGAGCTTATATATATTGCATGTCTTCGAAACTGAGCTGTGTCGACTCACATACTTTCAAAACATTGTATATCTTCTTTGACATGTTTGAGGAATATGATAAGTTCATCATTTATTTTTTTAAGTATTTCTTTTTTTATTTTCTCTGAGTTAAAATTCAGTAGTACACACCGTACACAGGTCAACCTGATTAACCTTACATTGATCATTGATTATGTGTATTCGGCTGTTCTATTTTTAATGCAGCCTCCCACTGGATGATCTCAATCACTCAGCCGCTTGAGACCGACACGATGGATTTACAAAATCTTCTTGCTGCAAGGTAATGTCAATACTCGTACACACACATCACAAAAGTTAAATCATGCGTGAAGAATTAAAGGACCTTTAATCTCATAGATTTCCGATTTAATTTTCAAAGTGTTGTGTATTTTAAAGGAAATGGCCGGTACATGGTAAGGTCAAGTCATGTTTTCCAAACTGTCAAAAAAATATTTACACTATTTGGATTTTTTTAATAATTTTACTGGTGCATAACATATATGTGTGTATTTTGTAGGTTGTGACAACATAATGGGATAGTATTCGATTCAATTCTAGTAAAACAAAAATGGCCCAAAACTCTGCACACTATGAGCAGGATAAGGATGCAGTTGAACTGGACATCGAATACCAAGCTAAAAATAGAATCACGGGGACTTCCCTTCCAATTAAAAGGGGTTCTTGGCCAATTCTCTTTGAACGTGCTTCTGGAAGTTGGTGGAATCCTAAATTTGATTCTAATGATTTAGAAATAGAACAGTGGAAAAGTTACCTTCCACAGACAAGGAAACGATTTCAGTATGCGCTCTTCTATATTATCATAGCGTGTATCGCTTGGTGCGTATTCTTTGGAACTATAAGAAGTGATAAGTGGACATATTTTTTAGGCGGAACTTTAGCTCTGTTGGGATTTGTAGCACTCATCCTTTGGTTTTCGTACACAACCTTCTATGAAAGATTTTGTTTATATACTTCAATAATCCTAACTGTTGTGTTGTGTGCAGCAATTCTTGTGCAGTTTATATATGCGCAATCAGACTTGTCAACAATGGGTAGTTTTACTGCATCGATAGAAGTGTTATTAATAATGTACGCAGTATTGCCCATGCCACTATTCGTTGCCATTGGCATAGGTGTTACGCATTCAATATTATATGAAGTTCTCGTTGTGCTTCAGAATAAAGACATGCAGTCTGTAACATTTATTGTTGGCAAAGTTTTGCTACATTTTTGTATTCATATCATGGGCATTCACATATTTGTCATGTCTCAAGTTACACGCCGTAGTACTTTTTGGAAAATAGGTCAGTCAGTAATGGCGAAACGAGATTTACAAATTGAAAAACAGATCAAAGAAAAAATGATCCACTCTCTCATGCCTCCGAAAGTGGCATTAGAAGTGATGGATTCACAGCGTAGTAATCCTGATGAAGAAGTAGATGATGGGAGAGAGACAAAACATAAGCATCATGAGAAGGGAGAGATCATTTTCAGACCATTTAATATGAGTTCAATGGAAAATGTTAGCATTTTGTTTGCTGATATTGTTGGTTTTACAAAAATGAGTTCAAATAAAACAGCTGAACATTTGGTAGGTCTCCTGAACGATCTCTTTGGAAGGTTTGATAAGTTGTGCACTGAGTGCGGCTGTGAAAAAATTAGTACATTAGGTGATTGTTACTACTGTGTGTCCGGCTGTCCAGAACCAAAGGCCGATCATGCTCAGTGCTGTGTAGAGATGGGGCTTGGCATGATCAAAGCTATCAAGCAATTTGATAAGGATAATAATGAATCTGTCGACATGAGAGTTGGTGTTCATACTGGTACTGTTCTCTGTGGTATAGTTGGCACCAGGAGGTTTAAGTTTGACGTTTGGTCTAATGATGTCACTCTTGCTAATACCATGGAATCTTCAGGAGTTCCTGGCAAAATTCACATTTCTGATGCATCGTACGATTTTTTGAAAGATGAATATGAAGTTGAAGATGGACCTGATGTTCAAGGTAATCAATCACCACACAAAAATTTGAATTTGTTTTTGTTTTTGCATATAAATTCTAATTATTTAAGTTCCTGTCGAAAAATTATAAAACCCCGAGTCAAAAGTCGGTAATCAGGTAATATGAAAATGGACAATTGCAAGTTACATGTAGAACTCACAATTTGGAAAGTTTCAATTATCAGGAATCTCTTTTGAACACATGAAATTTAATTTTTACATTCTAATTGTTTAGCTTTGAGGAAGTTATTTTCAATAATGCCTTATTTTCGTGCACATGTACATATATTTATAGAATAATACATGGCCAAATCCCTATTGTATGCTGTATCACCACGAGAAACCAATATCAGTCCTGAGGGCTGATATTGGTCGACGCGTGGTGATACAGCATGCGATACAGATTTTGCCATGTATTATTCTGTTTATCATATATATTTAAAAGAATCAGATTCATGGGATATCCCTTTTTTTTTAAATCGTCCGAAATTAACAGCTAGAAAAGAACGTTATTATTTTGCTTTATTTTTCCAGCTAACTTGTTTTCTATAGACTTCCTTAATTATTTGCTTAATATCCACATCGTAATGTCCCCTATTACCTTATTACATTCTCAATATCTATAGGTCATTGTAGGTTAAAGACCATGTATTAAAATGCATCCACTAACGATACTGTCCTATAATTTCAACTAAAATTAATATTTATCAAATAAATATCATAAGATGTACAAATGATGTAGAAATGTTTTATTGTTTATTTGGCGATGGTATTATTCATGATCATTTTGATTTTCTGACCATTCTGACGAGGTGAAAAGTTTGTTATCTATTCTTACCAAATTATAAAACTGTAAAAATTTCATTGTGTTTAATCCATCAGGTCACTGAAAACAAACTTCAAGAATAATATGACCAAATAAACAATAAACTCCAGACATTTCTACATCTTATTGTGTCTTTTTTACTATATAAAAATCACTCGTAAAGTTGCTGGGTAATAATTTATTGGAAAAATATTGATTTTAGTTGAAATGATAGGACATTTTTTTTTATTGGGAATTCATTTTTTCCTATGCTAGGAAATTCAGCAACTGGACGTCATCGGTCAAACGTTTAGGAGATAACTGTATTGTATTTTAAGCTCCGACGGCATCAATTGGGGATTTGATGGTCGCAAATTAAGTTTACTGGCGACGCGTTAGCGGAGACAGTAAACGGGTATTTGCGACCATCAAATCCCAAATTGATGCCGTCGGAGCTTAAAATACAATATTGTTATCTCCATTCTAATGAAACTAACAGAAAACAACGTTAAAACATGTATTTAAAATCTGTCATATGTCGTCTGCGCTTGCGCGTACGTCCCATAGCATCAATTGTCAATTGATGCCATGTAAGAAAGTGACGTTATCCAATCAAAATGAACGTTACAAACGTTGTTGCATTAGAATGACAAATGGTTGACGTCATTCGAATTATGACGTCACGCCAGGTATGCGATACAGGTTTTGCTATGCGATACAGGTTTAGCTTTGGGATATGGGGTACATGTATGCGATACAGGGTAGGTGATACAGAAAGGAAAAAAGAACCTTTATTAGACATACAAAATTGCTGTATTTTGTACTAAGTACATGTATATGATAAATCAATTTAATACCTGATAACATGTAAGTTTTTTGTATAAAGAAAAGCATTATCTCCATATGAAATGGTAAACAACACTCATCACTTGTCTTCATGGTCTTGGTATAATGATGTTTTAGTGTTTTTAGCTGAAATTTAAAGATCTCTTTTTTGGAGGCCTGAATTAACCAATATGTAATAAAAAATACTATACTACACAGGTACATGTATCCTTCAGACGTCTTTATGTTTGGATTAAAAGTTACAAAATATACATGTATAATTAATGAAGTATACATACTAGGTAATTGCAATGCAAATAATACATGTAATATATTATAATGAAATCAAATCAACATTGAAATTAATGCTGACATTATAATCAATGTCTTATACTGTCATTGATAGCTCACTGGATTACATGTATTTGAAGGATGAAGGAGCTTATTTAATTTGAATACTTTTGTAAATTCTGATGATAATTTCTCAATTTTCATTTCAAAAACATGTACCATATATACATGTATCATGTATTCATGTATATATGGTTTACTAAATACAAGTTGGAGAGTTGTCTCATTGTTGCTCATTCCACATCTTATATCTATATATTATATATTCTTTGCTGCACCAAATAACTGAATAATGTTACGTAGAAGTTTTATTCCAGAGAATCATGTTTAAAATCTTTTCCTATTCAAGTACATGTACATGTCATTTGAATTTGTACATCATTACTTAATTGTATAAACGTCAGAATTAAATAAAACCTTCTGTTAATTATAATAAGTTATTTTTTTTCTGTTTATAAAGAAAGAAACAAAGCTAACAATTAATTGTATGTGGCCTGGATGTGAATTGTATTGTATGAAACATTTATCTTCTTGTCCTAACCACGCTCCAGCTATTAAAGTAATGTTTTATCATAATTCCTCCTACAGTTGATTAGTATAGATTTGTATGCATTATTGAACTGACCATGGCCTGTCAAGAGGTTTTGGACTTAAGGGAGACATCGCCGAAGCTTCATTACTTCTACAATGTATCACATCCAAAGAATTTCTATAATCAGGTCATTTATAGTTCTTATTACAGATTATATTCAATATCTTAATAAGATTCTATGGTTCTCCATGATTGGACATATGTGGGAAAGTCACTGACCTTTTCGACTGAACGGACTTGGTGGGATGTTTTTGTTCACGGTAAAGTGATGAAAAGACTGTTGCTTTTGTTACCAAATTGAAGTGTTGACAAAACCCCTAAGAAACTTATTTTGAATCAAGGACAAGTTATTGACGAGATCAATGTAGCAGACCAATTATATATAGGTTTTATACAGATGCTTTTACATTGATTTTCTGTCTGAAAGGCTAGTAAAAGATAAGATTAAGTGAAACTGTAATTGACAGGGGTTTTTACATTCTCAAAATCTCTTTAAAAAGTCAGTCTTTATTACGTCCCCAGCAACAAAGTTAAGTAGAGGCACAATAATGTTTTAGACCTGTCCATCTAGTTGTCAACATGTTATTGTTGTCTTGATAGTCATTCCATTTATTGGGAGATTGCTGTCAGATTTGATTAAGGGTTTGCACATACTGTGAAATCATTATAATGTAGGATACCAACTTTCATGGATGTTTTTGGTAAACATGGTAAAGATAAAACTAAAATGTTTCAACTAATTTCAATTTTCTAAATGTTCTATGTACTTTCAAATTAGCAAATCCATAACTTTAACTTATCCACCAAAGTACAAGTTTTTTCAAAAAATATTTGGTACGCACGGAAATAAATGAATCCCTGGTACATTTACTTTTTTTGTGGATTAAGGACAATTTACATGTTCGTGGATATTTGATTTCTTGGTTTAGTGGAAGTCTGCATACAAATATAGGAAATGTGTCATAATTTGTTGAACATATAATTTCGTGGTTCACCTATAATTTCGTGGTTCACCTATACCAGCATAATCCACAAAATTTGGTATCAAACAAATAATAATGAATCCACGGTATGCACTTTCACATTGAAAAAAAAAATCAACATTTTCTGAAGTATATTTTTTTAGTGGATATGAGTTGTAACATGTGATTGTTGACATTTTGTGGCAATTAGCTTGAACAAGACCAATCAAGTTCTAACAGTAATGTCTCTCAAATCCATTAATTTTCTTGTAATAAATTGCTGATCGCTGTATAAATATTTGGTTTGATTTTCACACTTGAAGTATGTTTAGTTTTGGTTTTATGTAAATAAATTGTATTGCCTTGTTTTCAGATTGTTAAGTCAATCATGTAAAATTCTTAATCCCTCAATATTTCTGACTATATGAATACATGTGTGACATTATAACTAGAATATTATGTAGAATTTTCATTTAATAGATTTAAACTTATATGGTTTTTAAACGGTTCTAAGAATGAAACTTATCCTTTCAGAAATTTCTGCTCTAGCTGCTCTAACCAACATTTGTCCTGATTTAATTTTTTTTAACATTTCGGCCATTAAGCATGTTAATGCAGAATTATCATATGTAACATCTATATGGAAATAGAAATGTTACACTTATCATTTATTCTATATTCAGATGCAGTTCAGCTAAATGTAGTTTTAATTTCTAAATTTGCTTGAATAGATATACATGCATGATATATAAATTAGGCAGTTAATTTTCTTGTTTGAATTGTTTTACATTTGTCATTTTGGGCCTTATATACATGTAGCTTGCTGTGTTGTACAGGATTTGGTCATTGTTGAAGGCTATACATTGACATGAAATATTGCCAAATTGATATAGTTTGCTTTGTAAAAGTCTATACATGTATTTTTGAAAGGATAAAGAAGCTTTAAACTTTTCCATCACAAAACTGTTTATACATGTGTATTAAATGCAAGAAACAATATAATTTAAAAAAAAACCAGCACTGTGACCCACTTCAATAAAAAAAAAGATCCAAGACGTCCTGGTAGATGTATAATCATGATAATGGCATTAAACAAATCAGTAAATGAATCTGTATATTCCTCTGTCATTAGGCAGCTGATAGAAGTATACATTAAGTCTCATTAGAGAAAAAGCTTTTGTTTAAATTTCTATATTTACATTTATATAAATGTCAAATAAGGAAGTAATATTGTAAATCTTATAAAAGTAATTATTTTGTTCGTCTGAAGACAATTTGATTGCTAAAAGTAATATTAAGCTCCAGACCAACCAGGCCTAAAAGGTTATTGTACATGAACAATTGCCATCAGGTGGTAGGCGTTGTCTGTCTATAGCTAGTTTACAAATGTTATATTGAAAAGTTAACTTAAGTTTCGACAATGAACAACTCAAAAGTCCTTGTTCTTGTTATTTGAAGTATGTGTCAAAATGTCAGATGCTGTAAATAAAATTGAGAATGGAAATGGGGAATGTGTCAAAGAGACAACAACCCGACCATAGAGCAGACAACAGCTGATGGCCACTTAAATGGGTCTTCAATATAGTGAGAACACTTTTTCCAACTCGGTCTCAAATTCAACATTGGATTTTGTATAAATACATTTGTATTGAATACAGACTTGAACCTCAATTTTCCTAGGTACTGTACATGAAAAACAGATGTGGTTAGGATTGCCAATGAGACAACTTAAATACAAGAGACCAAATGACGCAGAAATTAACAACTTTAGGTCACCATACTGCCATCAACAATGAGAAAAGCCCATGTATTTTTGTTCAAATTTTACATAATGAAAGAAAACGATACTGCCTGTCCACATGTACACTTTATCATTATTTGATGGCATGTTGTGAGGGTCCATCTCTGTTAATCTGTGACCACTATGTTTGCCATTGAATGATTGTGATTTGAAATATTAAGAAGTATATGTGTCAATTAAAGTATTGAGTGAGGAATACATTTGTCAGACAGCAACCCAACACAAAAACTTAACAGTAAATTAATTTAGTTAATGCATACGTGAGGTATTTAATATTAATTAGACATAATTCAAGTGATATACATATACATATGTAATGCATATTTTAAATGTGTAAATTTCATTTAATAATTCAATTGATACATGTACATATGTAATGCATTTTTTAAACCATATTTTAAACATGTAAATTTCATAATAATTCAAGTCACTCAGATACATGTGCATATTTTAAACGTGTAAGCTTCACTATCTTCTAAAAGGTTAGAATTGGCAGATAATGTATATTTGATTTCTGGCAGGTTCATCATGGTCATATCTCATTTAGATGTTGTGGTCCTGAATATGCATGTAATACTTGCTGCTGGACATTAATTATAATAAGCATCCATGTACTTGCAGAATTTAACAAGACAAAAATGCATTCAACTCTTTCATTGTCTCTCAGATATAAAAAATAAATTATTTACATCTAAATTAAATGATTTTAAAAGTTGAGGTCAAAAATATTGATTTATAAACGTGAGCAATGTAATTTAGACAGAATTAACTATTGTTTGCCTTGTATGTATCAATAGTAGCATATGTTTCAAAATGGTAACAGGTTTTCTACATACCAGTAGTAGTGACTTTATATAGGTTCTATTTAAAATAATAGTAATCTTTACTGTCATAAAAGTAAGAAAAGAGCCTGGGACAAACAAAATTTAAATTTCGTTAAACATAAATATGTACATTTGTACAACAAAATTTAAAACTCACAGTTCACCAATAGTTTTACTTTGTCCTCAGATTAATTCATGGAGGCATGTATGATAGACCACAGACGGTTTTATGTAGTAGATGGGTTTCCCTTAGAATATAGAGTTAGAAACCGTATATTGACCAAAAAGTTGGCTGTAATTTTACCTTCAGATAATCATGTACCATAATCTAAATATGCACATTGGGAGTGGGCACAAGCAATGCTAAACTTGTAGCTTTTCCACACTGCTCACCCTATATAATAAACTGGACATGGTGCAGCGGTTTCTTTTGCAAGATCGTACATCTTACAATTGCAAGTATACTATAGATTATACTTGCAATCAACTTATAAAAGAATATAAACAATATTTATCAACTTTAATAGACAAAGTTTGGAAAAAGGTTCTCATTGTAAATGCAATAAATGTGTTGGAAACAAATTAACTCACTGGAACGGTTAATGTTACAGTTAAACACAAGTAACAAAATGTACTATATTGAAGTGATTCTTTAAACATCTGGGCTATTTAGCATGTTTAGTTTTACCTAGCTTGAAAATTGGTAATACAGAAAACTTCAAAGTTGAGCATTTTCCTCAAACTTAATATATGCTAACATGTAATTATAAAGTGTTGTCAATTTTGCTGACTGGAATGCAAAAAATATTGAGGAAAAAATTGTGTAAGTCTTGTTTTATATGAAAATCAAAATATCTTCAGAGCAATCCAGTAAAAGATTTTCGAGTCTTTTGAAGCGATTTTTGTGCCCTTTACACAATATAAACATGTTAAAAACCTTTACATATATATGTTAATTTCAAACATTGAAATCTGATCCTTACGTACTATTTGTTTGGCCTAATCAAGAAAACAGAGGGTAAAAAGCTAGTCAGAATGGTATAGCTAATCAATAGTTATACCAGTACAAATGTTTTCTCTACTATTGACATATCCAAGTCTATTTATAGAAGCAATTTATTATTGAATTGATAAATATTGACTTTTGTTTAGTAAATCTAGATAATTGTAAATGTATTCAAATAATCATGTACTTGAATGGAGAACACTTGCCCCTGATCAAGAAGTTATAGATTTGACCTGAGATACCATTTTATCGGTAATTTGTATATTTTTCCTTTGATCTTACTGCCTAATATTTTCGAGTATTAACGTACTGGCTGTATCACTGAAAATATTAGGCAATACATTGTGTGACGTCATAATTACCGATAAACAGCTAGAATAATAGATAGTTTCGTTTTTGATACTGACTATATCTGAGTATCTGGAATATCTTAACTCGACCTAACGGGCTCGTCTAGATATTCCACATGATATAGTCAGTATCAAAAACGAAACTACCGGGGTACCTATTATTCTATATATAGGGCTTATGATTCTAGTTTCTTTTGGCACATAACAGGCTAATATTATTTCAACAAAAATTATTTTTAATTATGATCAATTATGGAATTTGCATATAAGTTCTTGTGCTTGAAATTTTTTATAACTTCCATGTTTATTCTTTATTTTAATGTTCTATTACAAAGAAGAATGCATATATGTGAACTGTGCTGTGCATAACTCTATCTATACGAAATTCATTGTATGGAAAGTGTTATGCAATGCTTATAAAATTATAATGCAGAATAAACATGGAATTCATTTAAAATTTCAAGCACAAGAAATTATGCAAATTCCATAATTGAAAATAATAGCCTGTTATACATGTTATATATATACATACATTCTATTTCCTCAGTGTTCTCTGCTGGGTCTTGTTTAGCACCATGGTACCATGACTGATGATTTTACCATGGTGCTAATTAATTGATCAGATTTATAAAAGAATGAATATTAATGTGATACTGTAATTTTGGGATAACTGGTATTAAAATCTCAGGGTGTGTTTTACTGGAGAGAACACGGTCCCATACAACAATGTTGCAGAGGTCTGTTTCATTGAACAGAATTTGAAGAGAGCATCAGCCAAAACAAGTGTTTAATTAATAGTAATGTCGCTGTTTGTTAATTATCATGATTATGGTGCTTGTCTATTTCATTTTAATATAAAAAAGAAGATGTGGTATGATTGCCAATGAGACAACTATCCACAAAAGACCAAAATGACACAGACATTAACAACTATAGGTCACCGTATGGCCTTCAACAATGAGCAAAGCCCATACCGCATTTAGTCAGCTATAAAAGGCCTCAATAAGACAATGTAAACTAATTCAAACGAGAAAACTAACAGCCTTATTTATGTAAAAAAATGAACGAAAAACAAATATGTAACACATAAACAAAGTCTGTTTATGTTTGCATGATTTTGTTTGTATTCTCTATCTCATTCATTCATTAAGATTTGGTGCAATGTGAAGCTTGTCTTTCAGGGCGTATCCAGCCATTTGCAAAAAAAGGGGGGGGGGTGTCCCAATCATATGTCCCCATTCAAACGCATTGATTGTCCAAAATCTTTTTAGGGGGTTCCAACCCTCAGAATCCCCCTCGGATCTGCCACTGTGACACTGAAACTTGCGTAAACATTTAGTTGTATACATATATATGTGCCTCTTTTGGTTTATTTTTGTCATAAGTTGAAAATCTGAATATTTTTCAAACTATTTATGTCATAATAATCATAAGTAAACCTGTCCCAAATATCAAGTTAAAGTTTGTTTAAAGGTAGATTGTGGTCACATGGGCTTGGAAGTGAAGATTCCATCACATTTATCTTCGACAAGGCCTGATACATCCCAATGTCAGTCAGAATTTGGTTATAATTCATTTGATATGACCTGCAACTTCAATGATTATTGAATACATGTATATGTGATTTCTACCTAGCTCAGACTCAGCAGAGTATTTCTATGCTGAGTGTCAACAAATTTCATTTATTGTTGAAACTTTCCATGCTTTATTTTGTGTTTTGGTTAAAATGTTTCATTTTGTAAATGTTAATAAATCTCGAATTTGGAATCTTAAAGCTAAAAAATTGCCAGAGATATCCAAAATGCATTTTATATAATATAAAAAATGAAAAATATAAATTTCTGTATGTGTTGAGTTTGTATTGGCACTCTGTATATATAACAGATGTTTTGATAGTTAAGACAGAAATTGGACAAGACAAGTTGAGATTATTTATCTTCTAAACTGCTGTCTCTCTGACATCACAATTACTGATACACATTGTATATGTAGCAATATATATACATTTGTATGCCATAGCAGTATGGTAATACATTTGACATCAACCCAACATTACACAGAGACTGCATCCAACAATTAGTATCTATACTATTTGACTTGATGTTGAAACAAGAGATTTTTTTCTGAATATAAACAAGATGAACAATGAATATTATTGGCCATTTGTACATTCTCCCTTTGAATGTACAATCATGTACTGCCAATTTCAAAAGATATAAAACTTGATATCAAGACATGGTATATGAAAAAAATAGGCAATGACTTCATATTACATTATGCTGTAATTTAACATTATTCATGTCTATCTTTGTCAATTTATCTATGAAATGCAGGCACTAGGTCATTCATACAGCAACATTTTTTACATGTAAAAAGAGTTTATATTCTAACTAAAAAACATTTTAGAATGAAAATTCACCAATAAAAAGAATAATGGTTGAAGTTTTTATACAACAGACTCCATCAACTTGAATATCAGCTCACCCTAGTGTTCTAGCAAGATATCCTTGCTGACAAATAAGAAAAGATGCCATTATTCTATAAATCTTAGGGTATTATGTTGAATGTATTATTTAGCTGAAGTAATCAAATGTCATCCTTATAGATATTGTCATTCATTATGAGCTATTTTTGATTTCAGATAACAGGACATACAAAGTATTGATTGAAGATTATAATAAAGAAACATCTCAATTTTCTGTGAGACATACAGAGAATCAAAAAGGTAATTTACATGTCTAATAGGAAAGTATATTTAATCACGGAAGATAACTTAAAATCAGTACAAAATCAGTATCGTGAATACCGGTACTGTAAATTCAGAAATTATTGTGATGGTTTAATTATTGTGAAAAATGAAACAGGGTTATAAAAGCAATACTTTAAACTCATTTTGATAATTTTTATATGAATTAAATAGAATTTTTCTCCATATTTTGCAAAATTTTAAATCACATTTTAATCTAAAATGACAAAATCGCAATAATAAATGCACGCAATAATTTCTGAATTTACAGTATAGCGTGCAATTTGCAGTAATTCCCAAAGGTCCATTTTATTTGACTCAGACTGTTGTGACATAAGACAGTCAAGTTAATTATATTTTTTGTCAAAACAATGAGTAACTCTTTAAAAGAACAAATAAGTGTTCAAAAGACGAAGACTTTTATACATTTAAATTCACAAATGTTAAGAAAAGGTTGAATATTGTCTGGTATAAAAATCTTAGACCTTCCAAATCATATTTTGTGTTGATTCACTTTATAAAATTTATGATTCTGCATGAATTAAATTTTATACGATAAAAAATGCTAGAAATCGCTAGTTTTCATCATTCAGAACTAGCAATTGATGAGTGATTGATTGATTGATTGATTGTTGGTGTTCTAGCAGCACAAAAAGGCATTTATTGAAATATCATGCACTAGCTCAAGTATGCATGGGATCTAATTTTTTTAGAACATAGGGGTAAAATGCAGTTTTTGGCTCATAACTCAAAAACCAAAGCATTTAGAGCAAATCTGACATGTTAAAATTGTTCATCATGTGAAGAACTATCTGCCCTGAAATTTTCAGATGAATCGGAGATTCCGTTGTTGGGTTGCTGCCCCTAAATGGTAATTTTAAGGAAATTTTGCTGTTTTTGGTTATTATCTTGAATATTATTATAGATAGAGATAAACTGTAAACAGCAATAATGTTCAGCAAAGTAAGATCTACAAATAAATCAACATGACCAAAATGGTCAGTTGACCACTTTAGGAGTTATTGCCCTTTATAGTCAATTTTTAACCATTTTTCGTAAATCTTAGTAATCTTTTAGAAAAATCTTCTCCTCTGAAACTACTGGGCCAAATTTAACCAAACTTAGCCATAATCATCATTGGGGTATCTAGTTAAAAAAATGTGTCCGGTAACTCGGCCAACAAACCAAGATGGCCACCATGGCTAAAAATAAAACATGTGGGTAAAATGCAGTTTTTGGCTTATAACTAAAAAACCAAAGCATTAAGAGCAAATCTGACAGGAAGTAAAATTGTTGATCAGGTCACGATCTATCTGCCCTGGAATTTTCAGATGAATCGGATAATCGGTTGATAGGTTGCTGCCCCTGAATTGGTAATTTTGAGGAAATTTTGCTGTTTTTTTGTTATTATCTTGAATATTATTATAGATAGAGATAAACTGTAAACAGCAATAATGTACAGCAAAGTAAGAACTTAAAATAAGTCAGTATGACCAAAATAGTCAATTGACCCCCTAAGGAGTTATTGCCCTTCATAGTCAATTTTTAACAATTTTCTTAAAATTTGAAGATTTTCAATAACATTTTCCACAGAAAGCACTGTAACAGTTATAGATAGAGATAATTGTAAGCAGCAAGAATGTTTAGTAAAGTAAGATATACAAACACATCACCATCACCAAAACACAATTTTGTCATGAATCCATCTGTGTCCATTGTTTAATATTCACATAGACCAAGGTGAGCGACACAGGCTCTTTAGAGCCTCTAGTTAACAGTTATAGTTAACACAATATTTATACATTTGAATGTATCTTCAACATTTATCCCTATAAATTCAAATTAAAATTCCTTATTTTTCTTATCACAGGACATTTTCAGCATTACAAATTTTGATACATTCCTTCACACTGCTTACAACTCTTTTTCATTCCACTTAGACCCCGTTTACACTAGCAAAAAAAAATCAATCTTTACTGAGATCTTTGGTCTAATGTAAACGGGAAAGATGGATCTTAATTGGACTTAAAAAGTCTACCTCTAGAGGTGGTTTAAAATTTTTTGATCTTACTTGAATCGATCTTTCTCTTAGTGTAACGCTTAAATCGATCAGGATCGATCTTTTTTTCAGGTGAATGTTATATTTAGATATGAAAATAAATCTGAGCATGTTTGGCGGCAAAAACACACGTGTTTCAAAATGATGGATGGAATAAGAAAGATAAACATAGATTCCGCTGTTTTGGGATTATCTTTTAAATCGATAAGTTTTATTTCTCTGCTGCAAATCCTCATCTCCAAACGCATTGACCTTTATTTTTTAGGTATAGTCTACACACATGACTTGGGATGTTTGAACCAAAATAATAATTAATTCATGGACCATACGAAATCCCAATGAGCAAACTATTTTCTACATCATTTTGCAGTGTGTGTGATGCAAAATTTCCTTTAATATTCTATTTTTAGTATTACTTGTTTATGAAATATAGATTATAAGATCAAACCGGTTCTTTTAATGTTGTAGTGTAAACGCACTGGAATAAATATGATTGATCTCTCTTGCTTGTGCAATGTAAACGCGAACTGATCTTTTTAAGATCGATATTAAGATCGATTCAATTTCGTACAATTGTAAACAAGGTCTTCCTTTTCATCTTATTCTAAAGGAGCTATGTTATTTGCATCTATTTAAATGCCCTCTATATTAAAAATATCCCTTTAGCTATATAATTAAATATTTGTCCTGAACTGACCATTTACAAGAAAATTGATTAACACATGAATGGTTTCTACTTTGATGATTAGTGATGCAAATCAATATGATTCCTGTAATTGTTGTCATTCCATGATTAGTTTAGGATCTCTGTACAACTATGGTACCATTTAAAAGTCATTAATCTGTGATAGGAAGATAGTTGTTAGTATATATTATTCAAATTGGATAAGTTGTGAATCGTTATTAAGTTACCCTGTATAATCAATGGCTATAGATTTATTATAAATCTGGTTAATATGTCTCCTTTGAGCTCAACATAAAAGATAATATAAAAAAAGAAGATGTGGTATGATTGCCAATGAGACAACTCTCCACAAGAGACCAAAATGACACAGAAATTAATAGCTATAGGTCACCATGCGGCCTTCGACAATGAGCAAGGCCCATACAGCATAGTCAGCTATAAAAGACCCTGAAATAACCATGTAAAACAATTCAAACGAGAAAACTAAACAGCCTTATTTATGTACAAAAAATGAAAAACAAATATGTAACACATATTAATGACAACCACTGAATTACAGGCTCCTGACTTGTGACAGGCACATACATACATAATGTGGCGGGGTTCCAATTTAATGCATAAAGATTAACCATTGCCTGTCCATACTTTTAACTGTCAACACTGGTGCGTTTAATTTCAACCTAACTGACTAGCTATAAGGGTTGTAAGTTTTCCAAGTAATGGTCAGTGATTTTCTCTATGCACTATGTTCCTCCAGCAATAATAACTGACTGTCTAAAATAGTCAATAGTGCTGATAAGGGTTTGAAACATCAAACTCAGTCGATCAATCCATACTTTCATACTACTAACTGTAGATCTGACAGATTTCCCAATATGGTTTGACATGTAACTTTGATGTCAGTTCATTTAAATTAAAAACTATGGTAATAGCTCATAGTCCTTTTACATAGTATAAATACAACTTATCATGACTTTTTTGGAGATGCAGGATTTTGAAAAAGGGGGATCCCTACAAGCCAACCTTTGGAGTGATATTTGTAAAATATATATGCATTTATCAGATTTGAATCTCTGAATGGGGAAGACTGGGCCCCTGCCCCTCTCCTGAATCTGCCTCTGCTTTTATGAACTTTTCTTTTGAGGTATAATTTTTAGAATACAACGTCAGTGCCAGTCTGTTATTATGCAAGGACCTATCATAGTGTTAAATTCTATGTCTAAATATAGACCTCTCTGGTTTAGACAGGTTGATATGAAATTGAAGAAGGACAGGGTATCCTATTAACATAGTCATGATAGTGTAGAAGTTTGTCAAATTAAACAGTTTTCAAACAGACAACATGCCCGGAGATTTATTTTTATAAATAAACATTTCCATAGATTTTAAGTAACAATAAATACCTAGTGTAACTTATAACAACTGTGGGGTCATCTTGTACATAAATGTCTTTGTTGGTTAATTCATGAATAGTATGTATATATATATGTACGATATAATTGTCTTTGTTTCTTAGTTTTGTCTGTAACTAGAACAACTATGTGGAATGTATATATTCATGATATTACCGTCTTTGTTACTTAATTCTGCCTGACAGTAACATACTACATGCTTACACCACAGACAAATTCCTCGTTATAATGAGCATGATGAGAAAACCAGAAAAATCAAATTCTTGGTTCTTGTACTGTCCATGATGTAATAAGTTCTCTCTATGAAACATGGGAAGGGGAGGGGGTTGTGGGGGCTAATACAGTACATTTAACATTTTGTTAGACTTGTATTAATCATGAAAATTTTCAAAAAATCCTTGATCTGGAGCAATTGAAATCTTTCTTATCTTATTTAAGGAAATTATAAGAAGTTTTGGCCTGCAAAGTTTATAATTGTCAGAAAAGTTTTATTTGTTGGCTTATACATGTACTGACAAGTCATTCTTAATTTCAGTTATAAAGACTTATTTTATAAGTAAACCAAAGAAAAGATTGAAAGCCATCAGTCCTAAAGCTTCTAGTGGAGATTTGGAAAAGGAAGGAGAGACAGAAAATGTTACTGTTGAGATTGAACAGATTGGTATCTCTGGTGCATCAGGGGAAGGAGGGGTAAGTCTCCAGTATATAATGGTTTATTCTATTCAGCTTAAGATTCAGTTGCAACTATATTTAAGTATCTTATTCAGAGTGTTTTTTAAATTTTGCAGTGATTTTTGGGCCAAATAAGGGCCTTATTGCCCCATACTATTTTAAGAATGTTTTCTCAGATTTATTGTGCTCTTTATACATATATTCAACTATTTTGAAAGAATTCAACCAGTAATGTTTTAGAAAATAAAAAAGATAAATGCAAGATTTTTTTTTATATTTTCAGCTAAAGTTCAAGTCAAAATTGTATGCAAAATTAAACCAATATCGGGATATAATTATATCTGTGACTTTTAGCCCATTTATGAAATCCTTCACACTACTCTTATGTATTCATCCCTAAAATATCTAACTTGTCTAATAAGATCTAGATACAAATATATCTAATTATTGTGTGAACTTGCAAATGAATACATGAAGAAATTTATCACGAAATATTTTTTTTTTCTCGCAATAATTTTTCCTAATTTGCTATTTTTCTGGCAGAAGGTAGACAACTCTAATCTTTAAAATGTTTGATAACATTTGACCTGATTTTCAGATATATATCTTCAAATTAAAAACGTTATTTTATATCTCTTCTTCTATAAAATATATGCTCCTAATGTACTTAAAAAAACAAAATGTGATTATTTCACAACCTCCGACTTTCAATTTGAGGCTAGGATTTTTGCTTTGTTGTTTTCAGATCCTGACCCTATATTTTTAGTTTTCATAATTATCATGCATTTTTATATCACCTGATTGTACAGAATCCATGAAATATAAATTTGAAATATTTGCTGAGTAGTGTTTACCTTCAAATTATGTGTTAGTAAACATTGTCCCTTACAAGGAATGTATTAATATTATACAAAATCTTATTTTACAGGCGACTAAAGAGAAATTGGGATCTAGACTATCAAATCATTTTGATTCTAAGGTTAGCTCAGTTGTATTGTATATAAGATATATGGATATTGGAATTATGACAGATAAGAGTTTTCTAATTATGTGTCTTCAGGTTCCCCTGCCAAAGGTGTGCATTTTCTAACAGTGGAAACTGTCTAAACCGAAAACCTTTGAGATTGAATATTTTGTTCTAATTAAATAAGTAAAAGGTTTAAGAAAGTCAAATGAAAGTATTGGATTGTAAACTTAAAAGTACACAATTTATTTTATATGTTGTGAAAATGAACTTATATTCTGTACATGCTAGTTTAAAGAATACAATAAAAGTGTACATCGCCTACATTGTTTTAAGCTGTAGGTTGTTAAAAAATATTTTTTTAGCAAACTTTGTTAACGATATACAAAGAAAAGACATAGAGAAGAGTGCAAATATAGATACAAATTTGAGGTCACAACATTTATTTTCTAGGTTAATGTTGCGTACATAACAAAGTGAAATGACTTTTGTAAAAAAATCTTACTTAATTATCCGCATTTCTTTAAAATATGCATTTATTAAGAATGTTTTCACCAAAAGATATATATTGCATGACTTCAATCAAAAGTCCAACAAATAAATTGTAAATCAGCATTAAAATTAGCTGATTTCAGTAAAAATCTTGCTCCATCAAATGATGTCATTTGCCTTCCAAGATGGGAAAACTTCCATTTAGCTTTATACAAATTGAATAAGAAGATGTGATAGGTTTGTCAATAAGACATCTGTTCACATGATATTGTCCAAATGGTGTTGATGTAAGCAGAGAGTGAAGTTGAAAAAGATTTCCAGTTCAAAATTACCTCTTGAAGTAAAAGAGAGGCAACATATACCAAAGGGATATTCACATTCATAAGTCTGAAACAAACTGACAATGTTATGGCAAAAAACAAAATCATAAGACAAACAACAGGATATTAAACACTATACAGAAAACTAGACAGAGCAACAAGAACACCTACTAAAAACAGGTGATTTACAGGGTTAATACTAGACAGAGCAACAAGAACACCCACTAAAAACAGGTGATTTACAGGGTTATTACTAGACAGAGCAACAAGAACACCCACCAAAAACAGGTGATTTACAGGGTTAATACTAGACAGAGCAACAAGAACACCTACTAAAAACAGGTGATTTACAGGGTTAATACTAGACAGAGCAACAAGAACACCCACTAAAAACAGGTGATTTACAGGGTTAATACTAGACAGAGAAACAAGAACACCCACTAAAAACAGGTGATTTACAGGGTTAATACTAGACAGAGAAACAAGAACACCCACTAAAAACAGGTGATTTACAGGGTTAATACTAGACAGAGAAACAAGAACACCCACTAAAAACAGGTGATTTACAGGGTTAATACTAGACAGAGCAACAAGAACACCCACTAAAAACAGGTGATTTACAGGGTTAATACTAGACAGAGCAACAAGAACACCCACCAAAAACAGGTGATTTACAGGGTTAATACTAGACAGAGCAACAAGAACACCCACTAAAAACAGGTGATTTACAGGGTTAATACTAGACAGAGCAACAAGAACACCCACCAAAAACAGGTGATTTACAGGGTTAATACTAGACAGAGCAACAAGAACACCCACCAAAAACAGGTGATTTACAGGGTTAATACTAGACAGAGCAACAAGAACACCCACTAAAAACAGGTGATTTACAGGGTTAATACTAGACAGAGCAACAAGAACACCCACCAAAAACAGATGATTTACAGGCTTAATACTAGACAGAGCAACAAGAACACCCACTAAAAACAGGTGATTTACAGGGTTAATACTAGACAGAGCAACAAGAACACCCACTAAAAACAGGTGATTTACAGGGTTAATACTAGACAGAGCAACAAGAACACCCACTAAAAACAGGTGATTTACAGGGTTAATACTAGACAGAGCAACAAGAACACCCACTAAAAACAGGTGATTTACAGGGAACTAGACAGAGCAACAAGAACACCCACTAAAAACAGGTGATTTACAGGGTTAATACTAGACAGAGCAACAAGAACACCCACCAAAAACAGGTGATTTACAGGGTTAATACTAGACAGAGCAACAAGAACACCCACTAAAACAGGTGATTTACAGGGAACTAGACAGAGCAACAAGAACACCCACTAAAAACAGGTGATTTACAGGGTTAATACTAGACAGAGCAACAAGAACACCCACCAAAAACAGGTGATTTACAGGGTTAATACTAGACAGAGCAACAAGAACACCCACTAAAAAACAGGTGATTTACAGGGTTAATACTAGACAGAGCAACAAGAACACCCACTAAAAACAGGTGATTTACAGGGTTAATACTAGACAGAGCAACAAGAACACCCACTAAAAACAGGTGATTTACAGGGTTAATACTAGACAAAGCAACAAGAACACCCACTAAAAACAGGTGATTTACAGGGTTAATACTAGACAGAGCAACAAGAACACCCACCAAAAACAGGTGATTTACAGGGTTAATACTAGACAGAGCAACAAGAACACCCACTAAAAACAGGTGATTTACAGGGTTAATACTAGACAGAGCAACAAGAACACCCACCAAAAACAGGTGATTTACAGGGTTAATACTAGACAGAGCAACAAGAACACCCACTAAAAACAGGTGATTTACAGGGTTAATACTAGACAGAGCAACAAGAACACCCACCAAAAACAGGTGATTTACAGGGTTAATACTAGACAGAGCAACAAGAACACCCACCAAAAACAGGTGATTTACAGGGTTAATACTAGACAGAGCAACAAGAACACCCACTAAAAACAGGTGATTTACAGGGTTAATACTAGACAGAGCAACAAGAACACCCACTAAAAACAGGTGATTTACAGGGTTAATACTAGACAGAGCAACAAGAACACCCACTAAAAACAGGTGATTTACAGGGTTAATACTAGACAGAGCAACAAGAACACCCACTAAAAACAGGTGATTTACAGGGTTAATACTAGACAGAGCAACAAGAACACCCACCAAAAACAGGTGATTTACAGGGTTAATACTAGACAGAGCAACAAGAACACCCACTAAAAACAGGTGATTTACAGGGTTAATACTAGACAGAGCAACAAGAACACCCACCAAAAACAGGTGATTTACAGGGTTAATACTAGACAGAGCAACAAGAACACCCACCAAAAACAGGTGATTTACAGGGTTAATACTAGACAGAGCAACAAGAACACCCACTAAAAACAGGTGATTTACAGGGTTAATACTAGACAGAGCAACAAGAACACCCACTAAAAACAGGTGATTTACAGGGTTAATACTAGACAGAGCAACAAGAACACCCACTAAAAACAGGTGATTTACAGGGTTAATACTAGACAGAGCAACAAGAACACCCACTAAAAACAGGTGATTTACAGGGTTAATACTAGACAGAGCAACAAGAACACCCACAAAAACAGGTGATTTACAGGGTTAATACTAGACAGAGCAACAAGAACACCCACTAAAAACAGGTGATTTACAGGGTTAATACTAGACAGAGCAACAAGAACACCCACTAAAAAACAGGTGATTTACAGGGTTAATACTAGACAGAGCAACAAGAACACCCACTAAAAAACAGGTGATTTACAGGGTTAATACTAGACAGAGCACAAGAACACCCACTAAAAACAGGTGATTTACAGGGTTAATACTAGACAGAGCAACAAGAACACCCACTAAAAACAGGTGATTTACAGGGTTAATACTAGACAGAGCAACAAGAACACCCACTAAAAACAGGTGATTTACAGGGTTAATACTAGACAGAGCAACAAGAACACCCACTAAAAACAGGTGATTTACAGGGTTAATACTAGACAGAGCAACAAGAACACCACTAAAAACAGGTGATTTACAGGGTTAATACTAGACAGAGCAACAAGAACACCCACTAAAAACAGGTGATTTACAGGGTTAATACTAGACAGAGCAACAAGAACACCCACTAAAAACAGGTGATTTACAGGGTTAATACTAGACAGAGCAACAAAACACCACCAAAAACAGGTGATTTACAGGGTTAATACTAGACAGAGCAAACAAGAACAACCACTAAAAACAGGTGATTTACAGGGTAATACTAGACAGAGCAACAAGAACACCCACTAAAAACAGGTGATTTACAGGGTTAATATAGACAGAGCAACAAGAACACCCACAAAAACAGGTGATTTACAGGGTTAATACTAGACAGAGCAACAAGAACACCCACTAAAAACAGGTGATTTACAGGGTTAATACTAGACAGAGCAACAAGAACACCACTAAAAACAGGTGATTTACAGGGTAATAGACAGGCAACAAGAACACCCTAAAAAGGTGATTTACAGGGTTAATACTAGACAGAGCAACAAGAACCCACTAAAAACAGGTGATTTACAGGGTTAATACTAGACAGAGCAACAAGAACACCCACTAAAAACAGGTGATTTACAGGGTTAATACTAGACAGAGCAACAAGAACACCCACTAAAAACAGGTGATTTACAGGGTTAATACTAGACAGAGCAACAAGAACACCCACTAAAAACAGGTGATTTACAGGGTTAATACTAGACAGAGCAACAAGAACACCCACCAAAAACAGGTGATTTACAGGGTTAATACTAGACAGAGCAACAAGAACACCCACAAAAACAGGTGATTTACAGGGTTAATACTAGACAGAGCAACAAGAACACCCACCAAAAACAGGTGATTTACAGGGTTAATACTAGACAGAGCAACAAGAACACCCACCAAAAACAGGTGATTTACAGGGTTAATACTAGACAGAGCAACAAGAACACCACCTAAAAACAGGTGATTTACAGGGTTAATACTAGACAGAGCAACAAGAACACCCACTAAAAACAGGTGATTTACAGGGTTAATACTAGACAGAGCAACAAGAACACCCACTAAAAACAGGTGATTTACAGGGTTAATACTAGACAGAGCAACAAGAACACCCACTAAAAACAGGTGATTTACAGGGTTAATACTAGACAGAGCAACAAGAACACCCACTAAAAACAGGTGATTTACAGGGTTAATACTAGACAGAGCAACAAGAACACCCACTAAAAACAGGTGATTTACAGGGTTAATACTAGACAGAGCAACAAGAACACCCACTAAAAAACAGGTGATTTACAGGGTTAATACTAGACAGAGCAACAAGAACACCCACTAAAAAACAGGTGATTTACAGGGTTAATACTAGAGCCAAGAACAACAAAAAACATACCAATATAAACAAAAAACAAAGGTGATTTACAGGGTTAATACTAGACAGAGCAACAAGAACACCCACTAAAAAACAGGTGATTTACAGGGTTAATACTAGACAGAGCAACAAGAACACCCACCAAAAACAGGTGATTTACAGGGTTAATACTAGACAGAGCAACAAGAACACCCACTAAAAACAGGTGATTTACAGGGTTAATACTAGACAGAGCAACAAGAACACCCACTAAAAACAGGTGATTTACAGGGTTAATACTAGACAGAGCAACAAGAACACCCACTAAAAACAGGTGATTTACAGGGTTAATACTAGACAGAGCAACAGAACACCCACTAAAAGTGATTACAGGGTAATACTAGACAGAGCAACAAGAACCCACCAAAAACAGATGATTTACAGGGTTATCAGTATACAGAGCAACAAGAACACCCTCCAAAAACAGGTGATTTACAGGGAACTAGACAGAGCAACAAGAACACCCACCAAAAACAGGTGATTTACAGGGTTAATACTAGACAGAGCAACAAGAACACCCACCAAAAACAGGTGATTTACAGGGTTAATACATAGTGTAAAGAACATGTGGTAACAACAAATACAGACTGATTCTTTCTCAGAATATGATTTATGCTATTTAGCAGGTTTATACTAACTATTTTAAAGTTTTGTATGTTATATTTGCAGGGTGCTGATGTGAACGGTGTATCTCCGACAGAACTTCTCCATCGTAGACACAGCAGTGGATACTATGATGAGAGTGAACAGTCCTTAGATAAAATTAGTAGGGGTGGTTAGTAAATTTGGCATAGTAGATGTGTATCCCAAAGAATTAGAAATATTCATATCACAAGACTAACGCCTTGAATTTTCTTTTTAACCAGTCTAATTTAAAAAGGATATCTAACTGGAGAATCAAAATAGAATTATAAGAGAATAGACCTTTAACCTGCATGATTTGAAAATACTAATGGCCCTTGACTTGAAGCTCGGTTAATACTCACATCTAAAAATTGTTTTCTTTATATTCCCTCTTACTAAAGTACTGAACTTTGTGTTTATACAATTGATTTTTGTGTAGATCTACAAATTAGTTCCTGGATCCTATTATAAATTAAGTTTCTTAGAATTTAAAGTATCTAATGGCATTTTATTGTACATCTTGTGTATTGTACACATCCTGTTTATGTTTTATCCACAGATTTAAATGATGTTTTTAAATTCTCATAGAAAAACTGACTGAGCCATATCTTCAATAGAGGATAGACATGTTATGTACACATATTCTTAACAATGGACTTTGTTTCAATGAAATTTTCAAATATTCATTAGTACTTAATAATGAGCATTCAAATCAAACTGGCTGTAAATTTGGAAGTTTTATGAGGATTATATCACATTTTAAAATAATATTTGCACACACAAATTTCTAAATTTAATGTAATTTAAGTGTAAGTTATAAACATAAAAGTATTTTTGATTGAGATTTGATTTAACTTTACAAACTTGATTTTCTTTCAGAGGAAATAAAGGATCCAGCCATGATGCCTATGAATGATACTTGGCAGCATCGGATTGAAATGCACAAATTAAACGATAAACAGATCATCAAATGTCTACAAAAGGATATCAAAAACAAAGAATTGTTTTACCGTCCTCCCATTAATCAACTAACTCTTAGTTTTCTCAAAAATGATCTGGAACATGCATATAGGAATCGATATGACGAAGATTTGAAGTACCAGAACACTGTATCGTCTCCACGGTATCATGCTTTGTTAGAAACAGTTGTATCATTCATTATTTTCTCTCTGATATCAATCTGTTGCTTCATTATCTTCAACAGGAACATAGCATGGATCACAGTTTTTATTGTCTCATTATTGATTGAAGTGTTGGCTTTAGTGCATACTTTCACTGATATTAAATGCCATGAGAAGAAAGTAGCTGACTGTCCAAGTTGCGTACATTTTCTGTCTGGTTGGTATTGCCGTAACTTAGTCGGAGCTGTTTTAGCCAGTATACCCGTAATAGCCGTCTATTCTAATATGTCGTGTGAGCTAGTGCTTAGTTCAATGCTTCAAGACCGTTTCTTCTGCTATTGCATAGTGATGGCCATGTTACATTATTGTAACTTTACTATGCTGAGTTCCTGGATGAAGTCTATGTTAGCTGCATTAGCTGGGTTAACATTACTGATTCTACTCGGTGTAGAGTTGTGTTTCATACCACAGCCAGTATCAACCACAATGTCAGTAATACTAAATGTGACGGGTAATGCTACCATGCCAGCATACGTAGATGCAACCAAATATTCAACTTATCTTTTTTCTGGTCACCATAAACTTATTTTTGAACTAATTCTAGATATATTACTGTTGTTTTTACTCATCTGGTTTCTAAACCGAGAATTTGAGATTAGTTATCGTGTCAGTTTCCATGGGGATTCTGGCGCTTCTAAGGCTAAGCAGCAGATGAAAGAAAATAAGGAACAAGCTGATTGGTTACTCCACAATATTATTCCTCAGCATGTCTCAGAACAACTCAAAACCACATCTAAATTCTCCAAAAACCACAAAGATGTAGGAGTCATATTTGCAACTATCGTTAACTTCAATGAATTCTACGATGAATCTTATCAGGGTGGACGTGAATATCTCAGAGTCTTGAATGAACTTGTTAGTGATTATGAAGATCTCTTAGATGATAAGCGTTTTAAAGATGTAGAGAAAATAAAGACAATTACCAGTACATTTATGGCAGCATCAGGCTTGAACGATGTAAGTCGTGCCCAAAACAAACATCCATTCGGCCATTTACTGGCGCTGATGGAATTCTGTATAGAAATGCAAAATGTGGTCCAAAGGTTTAACGATAGTATATTTAATTTTGACTTCATACTGAATATAGGATATAATTTTGGAGAAGTAACCTCTGGCGTTATCGGTACAACTAAACTATTGTACGATATTTGGGGGGATACAGTAAATATTTCAAGTAGGATGTACTCTACAGGAGTGATGGGTAGGATCCAAGTTCCATCCAAAACTATTGAAATCCTTGGAGATTTTTTTGAATTTGAAGAACGTGGTTCAATACAGGTAAAAGGCAAAGGTGAAATGAAAGTTGCGCTCCTTGTGGAAAAGAAAGTGGGAGTTCAATGGGAGTGAAGAAAGGTTGTAGTTAATACTGTCTACTTCAACCTTTGACAGTTCAGTGATATATAAAGCCAGTGGATTGATTAAATACACAGTACTTTTGTCTTTTAGTATATATTTTTTTTTAATTTGAATTTTATGCTGATGTAACCATTTTATTAACTAAGGCCAAATAGAAAAAAAGCTTGAGTGTTTTCATTTGGTATGTAATGCTTTTATTAGAGTTTCCTTTGAGTTTGAGTGTGAAACTAACCATGCATTAAAACAAATAGTGTCGATCAACCCAATTTTAACCCTCATCAACAGAATCTGGTTATATTTTTTTTTGCTGAAACTTGTGTTTTTTAATATTTTTACAAATAGCAAGTTTTACCATTCTGTATTGTAGCCTTTGACTGAAATATAACTTGATGAAGGATGGCTGTTTAAAGCCAAAAATTAAGAGAGTTCATTATATTTTACATTAATTCGTACACTCTGCTTTAACCAAAACATTTACTTCATATTTATAAGCATATATTGGACAAAGAGCCATGCGTTATTTTTGCAACCACTTTATATATTTTCATTATAGATTGTGACATGTCTTTAGATAAAATTTATCAAAAAGATATCCAACTGATGCAATCATTTTATTCATTTAGTCGTAAAGTTGTACATTTAAAGTTCCTAACAAAACCAATAAGACAAAGTTTTCTAGAAATCTTCCCATTCAATTTTATCTGATAACCCTGCCAACCAAACTTATAGGACTTTTTGGTCCAATTTAGCCTAAAGTAAAATCTTTCAAGGTATTTAACTTTTACCTATCTACCAATCCAGTGGAACTATATAGATTTTGGTCCAGAATATCCCAATTTTTTTAATTTTTTTTTTTATATAAAGTTGTTCCTTTCAAACCAGTAGAGCTACTTTGCCAGTGTTCCAAACAAAGGATGTGGTTCTCCTTAGGCTTAGTTGGTCTTCTTCCAAAAAAAACCTGGCTGTTCTGATTAAGTTAAGATTGCTGAAATTGTTGATAAAGACCAACAAACAAAGACACAAATTTATGAGGAAAAAAAGGGGTGGGGTAATATTTTGTGAGATCTGCTTGAACTTTTTCTATTTTTTTTTTTTTTTTATTATTATTATTATTTAAGATGAGATTTTAGTACTATGAAATAATATTACACAAACAGCAGTTATGATTTGATGTTTGGGAAAACCACATGTGCTTATACTGCTTTGTTCTAATTTTAGAATTAATGTTTCAGTACAAACTTTAAAAACTTAATTGTGTTTTTATTTATATTGTTATATTGTTTTTTTTTTGTTTTACTTTGTTCCTCATAATTAAATTGAAGAATTTTAGATAATATTCATACTTTTTGGTTGTTTTTCTGGGGGCTGTTCTAGCAGAAAATGTAAGTGTGTTGATAAGAAACAATTTTCTTTTACAACTATTTGATTTTTTTGGGGTCACTATTTAACCAGTATGTCTGCCTTCATGCAGGCTATTCATTAGGAGGCGGTACCCGGTACTTTTACCCTCCTATGCTACTGATAAGTACCGCCTGAATTCAGGAATTTTTATATAAGATGTTTATTGAATACATTGAAAAGTACCACCTAAAATAGGAATGTACCGGTCAACATGAAAGATAATGAAACCCCTGTTCATGCTTCCTTACTGTGCATGAAATACTTGTTTGAGGTAAGAAGGACAAACAGTAAAGAAATAAACATGATATTAGCCTCAGTTTAGATTACAGGGTAATTAATGTGTGCCTCATATTTATATAATGATGCAATGGTTCACCAAACTTTTAAGCTTTTAAGTACATTTTAATGAAGATGTTTTTATTTATATATTTTAAATATGAAACAAAACCAAAAACACTTGTGCCATAGTTCTGTTATCTTTTTGCTTGATGTTACAAAGAAGTTGGGGACAAACCTGTGAGTGAGGGTAGGGGGGTCTTCTAGTGTACATGTGAGCTTGCTCACATTATTATAAGTTCAGGGTCGACTCATGATTCTGTGATCTACAATTGTGTTTAATAATACATTTATTGGTGTAAGTTATGTGTATCTTTTAGGAAATTTAATTTGTTGTTCTTCCACATGGAGCATACAGATTCTTTAGAAAAAAAAGGAGATTGTGATAGTTTATTGTTTTGCAAATTTTCACTCTGTATACAGATCATGTATTATTTTTCTTATCTGAACTCATTTATTTTTTGACATATATAAATTGTATGGACCTACAAATTACAAATGGGCATTCAATTTGTGCCAATGTTTTTTTCTTGTAACCAAAAATTTATCATATGCATGCATTACTTTAAATTTCTTAATGAAATCGCCTTTTAAGAATCCAAAGGACTATGGGTAATCTCATTTTTTGTACATCAAAATGAAAATAATGCTACATCATTGGTTGAATTTCAATTGTTTAGAATGTTTTGAACCAATCACAACATTTGGTGCACACTTTTGAAAATATTACCCAGAATGCATTAGATTCTGAAACAGCAAATTGGACAATGGGATCTGTAAGTCTAATCAGTCGGACAGTAATCTCATTTTTTGTACATCAAAATGAAAATAATGCTACATCATTGGTTGAATTTCAATTGTTTAGAATGTTTTGAACCAATCACAACGTTTTGGTGCACACTTTTGAAAATATTACCCAGAATGCATTAGATTCTGAAACAGCAAATTGGACAATGGGATCTGTAAGTCTAATCAGTCGGACAGTAATCTCATTTTTTGTACATCAAAATGAAAATAGCGCTACATCATTGGTTGAATTTCAATTGTTTAGAATGTTTTGAACCAATCACAACGTTTTGGTGCACACTTTTGAAAATATTACCCAGAATGAATTAGATTCTGAAACGGTGATTTGACAATGGGATTTGTAAGCTCTAATCAGTTGGACAGTAACTAGCATTGCTAGATAATGCTGCTTATACATTATGCAAGTACAGGAAATAATGATGATGAGTAAAGATTATTGATAGAAGCCATTAGTCATTGTGTTTTTCACTTATCTTTTCTATGTTTTCTCTTTCAATGGTTTTTGGAAAGATTAGAACTTGTTCTAAATCTTTACTTAGGCACCAGCCTCCCTAACAACAGGACAGGTTAGCTACTGTTACTAAATGTATTCACACTGAAATATAGTTCCCTATGGTTCTCATGTATGTGCACATAATATACATGTAAACTGAAAAAAACTGGGTATATTATTGGAGCAGTTCATTCAAGAATGTATGTCATTAAGGTGTGTTGATGTGCAGGCTTTTTAAAAAAAACATTTTGATTAGGTAACTGGGTATTGATTCAACTAGTATGATTGACAACTGTCATTATCACTAAACAATCAAAGACAAGGTGGACCTTTAATTTACAATGCCCCACCTCCTAAACTGCCAATCAAATTGACCACATTACCTATCAACCTCAGTCTTACATAATTATTGAGACCACTCAATATACATATAATTCTTAATACACAAGCATTTGACCTCATAACTGAATACACAAATGTGTATATTAGATGTTTGATATTTATAAGGATGATAGATTTATTTATTGCCAATTACTTTTGATCTACATTACATAAAGTGATTCTGTAAATTATATCTGAAAGATAAATGATTAATGGATTAACAAGATCTTAAAAAAAATGAAATATGAATATAAATATGAATAAATAAAAGGTATTCAAGTAAGGCCTATAATTTACTTGATAAATTTCCAATAATCATCTGTAATTAATCAACAATTAGATAATTTTAGTACACTTTTTTTTTATCAGGAATTGGCTTGAAACAGTTTAAAAATTTTAAGACTTTTAATTATAACAAACCATTGTTTATTAGTTTATTTCCCATCAATCATTATGTCTATTTTAGTAATTTGAATTTTTATTAGAAGTGAATATATATTTTTGCAATCAAGAAAGAATCCACATTTCAATAAGATAAGTTATTTAATTGGTTTACATTGAAAAAGTACATTTTCAATGCCCTGTGTTGAAAAATACTTTAAAAATTGATCAAAAGGCACTCTAAAACTTTTAATCTTCAATGCCATATAACCTCTGTTTCAACTTGGTTGGTAATATTTACTAGAAGAATTTTTGCATTTTTTTGTTTTTTTGAAACATGTTCAGAACTGGCAACATAATTTTGGTAAGATATAAACTGCAGTTTAAATAAAATTGTGCAAATGAAGAGACCCATATTATTTAATTTGAGCTCATTTTATCCTCATACTGGAAAAGCAAGTTTCCTTCTAAGGACCTGCTGTAAATGCAATTTTCAGCAATAGTGCTTTATAAATGTTCATTTTCCCCCACCATACCTTAATAGAAATAATTCAAACTACTCTTCTAATCTTTCCATGAGTGATTTCCATCACTTTGATTGTGTTTGTTTTGAAGCAAATGCTCTTCATTTACATAGTGAAATTTGTATCCTTTATAATTAGAGTTAGATATTGTCCTTGTGTGGTCATTATCCAAAATAAAAACCTACCTTGAGCCATTACGATCAATTGTCAGTGCTTGGGTATACTCTGAATGTTATTTAGAATGTAAAGTGAAATGGGATAAGGGAAGCATGTTTTTCCCATATATCACATTTTTAATTCATATTTTTTTGTTAGACTTAGCTGTTAGGGACCTGCTGATGATAGTTTGGAGAATATATATTTTATTTATTATGGATTTTTTGTCTTTTTAAGACCTTGATTAAAAACCAACCAATTGATTCTATGTTTGTATGTCCAATCAATGTTGGGGGTAAAGATTACATGAAAACCATTTTGCTGTCTTGATAGTAATCAATTTTCCAGACTTTATCACTTTTTTTTAGAGATTAAAAAAAAAACCAATGTGTTCTATTCATGAACATTTCAAGATATTTATCAATAAAATATATACTCAGATATTCAATTTACAAAATAATATGTATATGTATTTGTCCAAAAAAAATAGCATAAATTGTGCAAGGTGCAAGGATCTAGAATCTGTTTTACAAATATTAATGATGTTGTTGTTAAAGTAATAGTTTGATTTATAATAAGATGAAAACCTTTTTAATTTAAAAATGATAATTTTCTGTTAAGAGTGACAGTGAGATATATGTTTGTCATGTTTGTTAGAAATAGCTCAAAATATATCTTGTAATTTTCTTCTATCTTATTTACTTTACAAGTTTTATTGCCGTTTTGCAGTTTTATGTGCCTTTTTATAAATTGAATTTATATATACCATTGTATGGATGTTAATATACTGTTGTTAGTAATTTAAATATTAGAATAGGTAAAACTTGTAGAGAGAAGAAATGTTTTGAATATTTATCATAAAATAATCTATTTATAGGTATTGTATTTTAAAATAGATATTTATTTATAAACTCTAGTGTCTGATGATAAAGCTGTCTTACAACAGAAACCCTTCTTGTGTTAACTTATTGTCTTGCAAGTGGTTAATCCTGTTCAGATTGTAACTACACAGTAAAGGATAACTTTTGAACTCAGGAAATTTCATTGTTGCCAAGGCAGAACTAAAGGTTATTCCGAATTCAGCAGTTCTACCTTCTCATATGGTCAGCACTTTTATTAGGTTTTGGTTATACATCTGAAGGCATTGCATTTGTTCACAATAAATTAAATTATATGCATGTATTTGAACGAACATTAGAAAATGTTTCTTTGCACAAATTAAAGGATGGTTTAATTATTTTAAATGTAGGAATTTTACGATTTCTAAAATTACCCTAGTTTTATTGCACAGAACTAAGTATTTATTAGATTTTATTATATGTTTCTGCGTCTATGATAGGGCATCAAGTACTTTGGTCTCTCTCTGTTCATCAGGTGGTAAGTCCGTCCAGTAACAAGTTCAAGTTTTGTTTTAAGGCAGTTCACCATGAAGTGATCAGTTTAAATTTTTGTTCGCATGTTTGTTTTGATTAGAATAAAACAGATTATGCAGTTCAAACATAATAAATAAGATTGTGCAAGTTTTAAGGTGTCAACTTCTTGTTTTCTATAACATTTTGACAAGGTGTGTGATACTCTTAAACATTGATTTTTATTGCATAAGGATCTTGTTTCTTTCTTTTTTTAGGGGGAGGGGGAGGGGGGTTATGGCAAGTAATTATGTATAACTCATTATATTTGTAATGGCATAACACATACCTTAATGCTGTGTTCAGTGTAGCTCTCTTTAAAAAAAAAAAAGGAAATGTGAGAGTTCCAATATGATTGACCACTTGCAAGATCAATATATTTAACTGATAAATGTTTTCTGCTGTTTAAATCTTTGTTGTTTTATAGCTTCTATATTTGAAAATGTTGTGTATTTATTGTAAGGCCAAGTTATGAGGAAAAGAGATTTTTTAATGTAAATTTGCATTTGTTATTCTGCTATAAGTAAATTTAGAAATGATATATTACAATTAAAAAATTCACATACCTCCAGAGTTTTGATACATCTAGTTCCATTTGGCAATCATCTTTATGTTCTGGTACAAAGCTAGGAGTCTTGTTTTTTATTGTTGCTGTTGTCTGATTTTTGTTGTTGTTGTTTATTGAGTTTGTATATAAATCTAGCCTGGAACTAAGTATTACTGTGGATAATCATTATTTTATATGGTGGATACCAAATGTCCTGGATTTTCGTGGATATTTGATTTCATGGTTTAGCCAAAGTCTGCATACATTCTTATAGTAAATTTGTAATTCATTTTGTACATTGGTATTTGTGGTTCCTGGGTTACCATGAAATCCATGAAATTTGTTATCTAACAATGAATCAACAGTAAAATGAAGAAGAAGAAACAAAGGGGCAATCTTAAACCATAAGTGAAACAAAAGAACTTCATGGCTAACAAGATTAAGGATAAAAGACGGAATAATTCTAAAAACGGTACACAAAAAAGTAAAAATTGAGTTGCTAGGACTAAGTGAACATCGATAGTGTGAAATGGATAGATATTCCATAACTGACAACCTTATCTGTAAGTCTGTAACACATTCTAAGGGAAGACTTCAATTTTATTTCAATTCAAATTTATCAATTTGCAATCCTGTCTCAAAATATTTGTAGTACATGTAGTAAGCCTCTATCATCTATCAAGGTAATCATGATAGATATCAACTGGTTTATACAATGTATATAGGCACTGCAGTCATGTTTGCTACACAGAAATGAAAGCAATGTTAAATTTCAAATCACCAGTCACTTGTCAAGTTTAGTTCTCAACTAATCCTCTTTGTCAATTTACAGGTGTGAATGAAGATATGAAGCAGACTTTTGGGGCCCTTTTTAACTTGCTGTTTGTTGTGAACCACACTTTGACCTATAATGGTTCACTTTTACAGCAGTTTGAAATCAGACTGAATAGTAGAAAATACCAAAGGGACACTAGTATTCATAAACTGTTATCACAGAGATATGTCTTGCTTTTTTGTAATTTTGTTAATGCAAGTATTGAAATTAAAAAAGCAACACTAACATGTAAGTTTTACAAATATTTAATGTCAATTACCATGACTGAAGGTAGATGGCCAAACAATCATGTGCACCATTGAAATGAGATGTGCCAATGCTTATATAACTATACCAAATATTGACCTACCACTACTGGTTCACATTGAATAAACCTACCTAATCAAACTAATACATGTATCAAAACAAAGCAAAAGTTTCAAAGTCATAAGACCCTGACTGAGGGGGCAGGCCAAATAATCTCAAAGGTAATGATATAATCCAATGCTTGTACAACTTCATACCAATTATTAGTAACTTACCACTAGTGGTTCCCCGTAAACTGACCTAATCACAAACTAATAGATGAAACTAAGTAAAAATTTCAAAGTCAATAGACCATGACTGAGGGTTCAGGGCATGATAATGAGATGTGCCAATGCTTATACAACTGCATACCAAATATCTTTGACACACCACTGCATACCAATTATTAGTAACTTACCACTAGTCGTTTGTCATAAACTAGACCTTATCACAAACTAATATATTGTTGATGACGCTGCCATCGTTGTCGTTATTGACACCGGAAACAACATGCCTATGTCCTGCTTTTTGACTCTGTCAAGCGAGATACTAAAATAAACCCTAACAACACCACTAAATGACTTACTGCCTACAAAAAAACAACATAGAAAACAGTGGACTTAACATTCAATTTGAAAACATGGAAATCTGTTGTTTGTGCGTGTAACAAGTCTCTCTTTATGGTCCATGAATTTCTTTGTAGTTTTTCTTGAGTTCAGTTTTGCTGTGTAATATGTTTTGTAATTCCTGTTATTTTCTATGCCCCATTTCTTGGCATAACTTTTTCTGGTCTGTGCGTCCATTTGTTCATCTATATGTTCAAGTTTTTGATGGAATTGGAAGTCCAATCATCTTGAAACTTACTACATATGTTCCCTAGGCCACGGTTTTTTAATTTGTTGGTTTACGGATTTTCCCCATGAAAAAGTCGGGTCGGTCGGTCGGGAAAAAAAAAAGAAAAAAAAGAATCTTTGAAGACAAAAAAATATGCAAAATCAATATATATTTCACCTTTCTAGCAATATGTTTGTTATGCTATTTTATCATCATTTCTAAAATTTTAGTTCGATGAAATATTATTGCTCAGCTGTTATAAACTACGCATGACATTGTCTAGTAATTTACAGTAAAAAAAAAGGGGATGCACGGACAAAGACGAAATTAAATCATCATTTCAGAAACAAGAAAAATAGATTCGCGTAGCTCTTAATCAATTCCAGAAAACTTGGTTAATAATGATCTTCAAGCACGAAAACTGATAAAGAAAAAATGCATAAACGTCGTACGAAAATAAGTTTCAACACACGTGTCAAAAACCTAATAGAATCGTCCACTGGAAAAACGATATCGGGTTAATCTGTTGTCTTGCATTCCCGTTTTTTTATCCAAATGAACGACATTTTTTTTATTACCTATAAAAACAAGAAAATTCCTAATGATTTGTTACTATTTTTTTTTTAATTTGATGCCTTCACCCTGTCCACATTTGGACAAGTCTATTTCTATGAGATGATGCATCTTACGGACTGATGACAAATAAGGTAAACGAACTTATTGTGTAATTGGTTTTAAACACAAGTTTCGTTCCGCAAAATTATTTGCGCAAACGACATTTCAAGGTCAGTTATAATTGATTTGTCTATATTTAGAAACGTAAACTGGAAGGGTTTTTTTTCACACCAGAAAGTGTTGTCAATTTTGTTAGTGATTAATGCATTTCATTTCAGGAAAAAAAATATTTTAATTATTTTTCAGGGATAATGCATTTGTTAAGGTCGGCTGGAATAAAAACGCGTGAAAAGTGAATTTTATTTTTATTCTGGAAATCAGCAAAATCGGGTCGGCGGATCCGTAAACCAATAAATTAAAAAATCCTGGCCCTATGATATGATATTTAATGCCAAATTAAGACTTTTGATCTCAATTTCACAATCCACTGAACATAAAAAATGATAGTGCGAGTGGAAGCCTGTATGGTGCATCTGTGTACTATGGTCAGTATGGACACATTCTTTTTATTAGATGTGTTGAGATAACATGCAGATGGCCCTGTGGTAGCTTATTATAACCACTTCATTTTAACACTAGTAGATAATTGTCTGATTGACAAACATACCAAATTTTTATTTTTATAGATAAGTGTATATTATCTTAGAAGGGAAGAAATATTGTGACTAGATAAACATAACACTGATTAAAACTAGCATTTTAATTTTTGTCAGTTATTCTGCTACAATATGTATCAGTATCACAATAAATCTTGCATAATATGTAGTTTTTGATAACTCACTGTTCATTATACATACATAAAGTAAAATCATGTATTTACAGTATACCTGGTCAGTTTTTGTGACAAAGATTAAAAGTTAAGTCAGTCTAAACACAATATACATATATTTAATAAATAAAAGTATTCAATGCTAAATCTGTATTTCAAACTGAATCTGTACAGAATAAATTACTATACAATTAATATAATTTAATATGGTATGAAACATTTAAAATGTGTAAAGTTGGTTAAATTAAACTAAAAGAGGGACGAAAGATACCACAAAGACAGTCAAACTCATAAATCTAAAACAAACTGACAACGCCATACAATCCTTGTTAAATATTCCTTAATTATATAGGTTCAGTCATTCTCACTTAAATAATAAACCCTGTTGCAAAATTGGTCCTTATACATGGCTTTTTACTGCTATTAAACATATTTGATAAGGACATTCAAATTTATTCAGAGTTTTGTGGATTTTAGAGAGAGAAAAAAGTGAGAAAAAAAAGCAAATGTTCAATCTTTTTCTGAAAATGAACTAATGAACAAATTTCTAATTAAGGTACATTAAATTTTTATTTCTAATTAAGAATATGGCACAGTTTATTTTTCATTTACATTTGATCAGTTAAGTAGACTGCATCTTTACACGCACAACTAATGAACGAAAAACAGGGTATTAATAGAATTCAGATTACTGTGTTGAGGAAACAAATTCCGTTTCATTATTGAAAATAATAGATGGAGATTATTGTGAAGAATAATTTTCTAACAGTCATGACTTTTCATTTTGTTTTTGAATAAACTATTCTACTCAGATGACATTACACATACTATAAAAGGTTTTTATATGATTGACTATTAACACAATTTACATAACTGTCCTCATCATACTTTTGGTGGATACTTATCTCTCATCAACCAAACTCATGATTAGCTACAACCAAATTTTAGTCCTCTTCTAAAAAAATCAAGTCATTTAAAATTTTAAAACAATAAAAACTTTTTGGACGGATAAATTAAACTATGATATGAAAACATGAATTAATGGCATTTTTTATTGATGGTTGCTAATTTTATCTAAAATCTAAACCAACTGAGATTCAAGATGGGTGCCACAAATTATAGACCCTTATCCCTATTTTTGAACATAAAAGTAGATACGGAATAAAGAATCAGATTTTTGAAAGCAATACTGTGAGTTATTCCATATTGCTTAAACTTTAGTAGGTTTTTCTGTATTAATGGGATTTTGAATAAATAAGCACAGCACAAAAAGTCTTCTGTTTTTACGTGTATAATTTTGGTAAAAAACGTTTGATGTACAATTGGTTTTGGTTAATGTTTTCCATTGCATACATTTCTCTCAGAATATGGAATAAAACAATTACTGTCTTTTGTTTCAGTAAATATGTGGTTTAATTGACTTTTGAAAAAGTCAGCCTCTGTGAATATTAGTTTATTAAAAGTCAATAAAACCACTCATTTACCTCATCAAAAGACAGTAATTGTATATTATTGACCCTTATAAATATGAATATATTGAAAATAAATATTCATTTTTTTTAGATTAAAAGTTATCAATTCAAGGACACTTTACTGTTTGAGATAAGTTCCCGATGAGGCAATAAAACAACTATAAAATATATATGTAAGAATTAAATAGCACCATAGGTCAGAAATAAAATTCTGTAAATGCTTTGAAATGCTTTGTACAATAGCCAACACCTTAAATGCAAAGAGATGGATAACATTTCATGTGTGATGTATATAAAAACAAGTGCAGAGGAATATACATGTGCAGTGAATTATGCATACTACTATAAGTAGAGTTATAAAATAATAAGTCATGCATCTATGTCCTTATGACACCCAATTTCCTCCTATCTACCTTTAAACTCTAAAAATATTTTTTAATTCACATAAAATATTGAAATTCTCAACTGCACTTATTACTAAGCAAATGCTGTTTAGTTTTGTTCCATTTCAATTATGCTGTAGAAAATCTGGTGATAATGTTTTGTGACCGAGAAATACAAGCTTATCCATTATATATATTTTAGAGCTATAGACATTATCATATAAATGTAGATGATTTATCCATGCAGTTTATCTTGATCATATGGGTACTTACTACTATGTATATATGCAAATGTTTAATAAATCAATTAAATATGAATACTATTTTATCAAACGTATGACTAACTGGCCAAAATGAAAAAAAAATCAATAAATAACATTTTCTACAATACATTGTACATCATCTTGACCAAACTGTAAGAGTGGTTAAAAAAGCAAAAATATAAGTTGAAGAAATTACAATCTAATATTCATAGGTAAACAGGACTCAATATCAATACTTGCAAGAAGACAAACTGCTTCTTTAGTTCTATTGGTTTTGATATTTTTTTAAAAAATTCACCACAAAAATTTGCAAATAATTCATTGACAAACAGTGCTAAAAAATATTGCTGCTGGCAGACTACAATTTTCTAATATTACGAAAAAATGTCTAAAGAAAATATAAATACACTTTCAATGAATTGAACAACAATTTTTCTAGAGTCAAAATATACAATCATGATTATCCTGATTAACAGGATTAACAGAGATTCATCAAATTATAAATCCCATTATAAATGAAATATGTGAGGTATAGATCAGTGACACAGAAACATAAAAACAAAACAAAACCCACGTAGATGTAAACATCTGGTTTCTTCAGCATGTGTCAATTCATTAAATGCCTTGCTTACAAAAAATATATAGTAAAATAATCTAAGGTTTTCACTCTTACATTAATACATGTACATGTATGGTAAAATATAAAAGTGCAGAATGTTATGATTTATGTCTATGATATCATGTCTATACAATATTCTAATAATCAAATTAACTGGAAATTTTTTCTGCTCTTATGAATGTTCAGGTTCATAGCTGAATTGTTGTTGGATACAAACCAAAGTTTTGCTTCTGGTTTAAAAAGTTAATTCCTAGCCATAAAAATGGGACTCATATTAATTTTGTTACTGGACTTTAAATTAGGAATAGGGAAGGACTTTACATAAGAAGGTGTCAAAATATCAAATGGTTACTTAGAATGATGAAAACCAGACAATGGCACAAAATAATAATTGACAGATGACAGAATCTTTACAGGTAAATCAAGACAAGATAGAAAAAATATGTATAAAAACAGTAGATGACAGCTTAATATTCAATTTGACATTTTCAACAGAGTTTAGTAGGATGAAGACACACAAAATCATATTTTAGAATCAAGTGCCATTTGTCATAAATGTTCTTTACCCAAAATTTCTAGTTGATGTTTCAACCTGATAATTGCTGCAAATGTTTGGTCTTTATAAATACACAGTACAAGTTTACAAAGATTGAGTCATGTATCATCAGGTAATCACATAAAATATAATAATAAAATTGTAAACAATATCAACTGTTAAAAAAATCAATGATCTACAAAGGTGGACAAATCTTATATAAAATAGATTAAATTAAAGACATTTGTACAAAAAAATTCATACAATGTAGTTCAAGGTCACAAAAATACAACTATGTGAAATCAACAGTTACATAAATTTTGGACAATTCTAGAATAACAGTTTAAAATTGATCTATGCTTAAAAAATTTGAGCAAACCAACAAATCTAGTCTTTTCAAAGTTTTCTGAAAACTTGATGCTCAAAACAATCACTTTTAAAATCTTTCTAGCCAATTTTTTTTTTAAATTCAATAAATAACTATAACCTAAAAATATATTTGCCAAAAATATAAAATTGACATTTTCTTATGACATGCTGAACAATTTTTTAAATTTTAAAACTAGCTATAAAATCTTTGCAAGAACAGCATAAATTTCTAATGATGTACAGTACAATTTATTTAACATGTGATATATCTTCAATAAAATATAATAATATTACACATGATCTTTTACATTTTACGTGTAGCCTTGATAGGACTAAGTGACATTTCTAAGTCATCACTAGAGTCAAACAATCTTTTCTTTGGTTCTGGAAGGTAAGAGTCTGTACCGTTGCCTAGACTTGAGCTATTGGAGATATAGCTATAGGCCGATTCTTGTATAGGTTTGAGGGAGGCTGTAGACGATGGTATATATGATGAGGAACTGTACCTTGTATTGGAATCTGTATACTGTGTACCTGAAAATGAGACGGGATACTCAGGATTAGACGTGGTAGAGCTATACTTGGTTAAATCTGTTAATGGGATGTCTAAACTTGACGACCGTGTTCTCAAACCGTCCGTTGAAGCTCTGTTTCTTGGATTAACACCTAAATCAACATCTGTATAGGCAAATGTTGAATGTGCTTTAACCGGCCCGTGAGTGCTAGTTGTATACAGTGAAGGTTTATCACCATTATATAATGCTGAGGATGTTGAGGTGATGCCATCAGAACTAACGGGGTAAGTGCTGGGGATATTAGACATACCCGGTTTACCACGTGATAATGAAGAAACCGTTGTACCCATATCAGAATAAGACCGTGATCTAACAGACTGTGGCCTAGGAGGAAGTGAGGACATATAATCCTTACCGTGACTATCATCACGTAACGAGCTGTAACTCGGCAGTGAACTTCGTACTTTGTAGTCTCTCGGAATGTCATCAGCTGTATGGCTTACTAAACTCTCTGCTGGTTTAGACATATATAAATTATCTAACGATGGACTTCTTCCAAACCGTAGAGAAGTTGGGTATTTTTTGTTTATAGATGATGAATATGTGCTTCCAATATCATTATCTTTTAAGTTAAGTGAGTCCAAAGATGATCTGTGTTGGGGATAGTCCTTTGTGTATTTCATGTCTGTTGGCAAGGGACTTTCTGTACGCTCACTTCCTGTTCTATAAGACCCACTGTATGATGGAAGACTAGATGGGACGTATAGATCACTACTGCTGGACGGACCATTACTGTTATAGTATTTTGAAGAATATGTACTCTCTGGTATGTATGTCCCTATACCATCTAGTAATGAATCTCTAGACTTAAAGTCGTGAAGATCTTTTGTTTTATAATCATCAACAAAGTTATCAGTATTTTGATAGGTTTTAGACGGTAAATCCATGCTGGAATCATCATTTAGATTGTGAACTTTCTTTTCAGCACGGTTAAGTAACTTCATACAGTCGGTAAAGTCAGGTGTAAGAGAAATATCTAAATCATCCAGTTCCCTTTGGATCTGCTGTGTGTCATCAAATCCTTTATCGGTTCTATAAGATTTACGTGGATTTTCAAGTGCAAAACTATCATTTAAACTTTCATCATGTCCATTAGATGATCTTTTCCATAAATTGTCATCGGATCGTTCATAAGACTTAGTCTTTGGAACGTAAATATCACTGTCATCTTTAGAGAAAGATTTATAACTTCTATTGTCTTCAATACTGCTGGGTTTTGACAGATTCAGAGAATCATTTGGTGACTTTTTCAGAACTCCTTTAACTGGAGATGATACGCTGATAGATGAATTCTGTTTCATTGGACTAGGCATTTCTAGGTCAAAGGAAGTTGTGACATTTTTGTCATGTGGTAATTCAAATGTTACCCTCTTTCCTGACTTTCCGTTAACTTTACTGTAGCTTTTAGATTGATAAGAACTTAGATAGTCCCTGTCGTTTATGCTTCCGTTGCTGCTTTTTAAGTTTGATTTTGTAGTTTTATATGACTTAAGATATTCATCATCCAAAGCATGCCTGTAAGACTCACCGTTGACAACAGGTTCCGTAAAGAGCTTTCGTTTTGAAGGATTTTCATACGGCTCTTGACTGGCTAAGTAATCTTTGTGGGCTGAACTTTGGTTTCTGTCCTTTCCTCTATAATTATCTGCATCCTTCTGTAATTCTTCAATGTATTTGTCACTTTTCTCCAAAGCTTTATTTAGTCTCCCATTGTCTTTCTCTAAACTCTGCACTTTTGTTTCTAGGGTTGAAACTGTGGTTCTTCCGTACCTAAAATATGACAACAAAAAGTCAATAAACCTTAAATCAAAAATTGAATGCTTTTTTTTGGGTAATTTTATTGGAGAGTAAAAGTGTTGACCGAAGCACATTTTGTATGAAGCATTTATTCTAGAAATGTGCACACAATCAATAATTTTAGTATGACCTGAAAGCGTTGTTACCCAATCAAAATAAGATTCTTCTGAAACATACAGGACTGTGTTGTAATTATTAAAATATATACAATTGTTTCAGATTGTCTGCTTAAGTTTACACCAATTTTCAATGTATTTTGTTATGCATGTTGCATCATTTTTACTTTTGTTGTACAAAGATTTATGTAATTCATTTAATTATAAACTTGCTTAAAAACTACAAACACATTATGTTTTTTATCTTCTGTAATAATGCAACATGGTTATATTTGCAATAATTCAAACTAGCATTTTGAAATTTTTTATATGAATTTAACAGGATTTTTCTCAATATCGCAAAAATTAAAGACGCATTTTAGTCTTAAATTACAAAATCGCGATAATAAATGCACGTAATAATTTCTGAATTTACAGTAAATGAGAACATTGCAATAATGGTGTACATTTTAGCTTGTGACCTATACATGATATCATTTTGTAAATGAGAACATTGCAATAATGGTGTACATTTTAGCTTGTGACCTATACATGATATCGTTTTGTAAATGATGACAGAATACTGGCTTGTGTTTGGTGGATAGACACTTTGACAAGTTCTAAAATTAGGAATATGATGGTTTTTCAGATTCTTGATAATCAGAATAGTATCTGTTATGTTAATCCAGATTTATTTGTCATTTATAGTCAAGCAAACTCTTCTGGATTATATTAGAATTGAAATAGCATTGTAGAATCATGAGGAATTTGAATAATAAAATCATTTAAAACTTTAAACTGTTTCATTCCATAACTAAAATTATATTTTGTTTTGTGTTACATATTTCATGTAGTTTATTCTGTATATAACTATTATACAAGTTTATTTATGCATGTTTCTTAGTGTGAATTTGACAGTTAGAAAACAAATCAGCACATCTTTGAATTTCTAAAAGAAGAATTGACTGAAATTTTTGCTATAAACAAAGACACATTTATTAGACTCCAAGTAGTCTTTGTGTGCTATGAGTAAAACTAGTTATATCCAATTTTAATTGTTTGATTTGGTTAAGAGTTCAAACTCTTTGTTAGCAATGATACTAAATGAAGGAATCATCTGTATTTAATCTAACCTATGCGGAGATCTGCTGGACATTTCAGTTCTTAGTTTCTGATTTTCATGGTTGAGATTAATATTTTCATCCTTCAGGGAATTATTTTCCTGAAAATAACAAATAATATAATTCTTTATTCTACATGTTCTAACAGATAATTTTAGAAATCTCTAGAAATGAAGAAATCATGTGTATCTAATAATTATGATTGTTTCTAAATTGACAGAATATTGCTTTTTGATTCAATTTTTTACAACTTGGTCATAATAGGGGAGATCATTCAGATACCACAAATTTCAAACATGAATGTGTAGTACATTTACTTATTTTGAAAAACAGTTCCATGAACATATATATATATTTTTCTTTTTATTTTCTGAAATAATTTTGTAAGAGCTATCTTCATATCTTATACCAAACTCATTTAGTTTACTCATGTTACTTTCTATCACATAAACATGTTTTTATCCCGTACATAATTTACACAACATAATATGACAATTTCACACTACAATAAAACATGAAAAAAGCCATGTAACCCATACCTTGAGTGCTGTTTTCAAAATAATGCATGATATAAACTTCATTTTGACAAATTTTTAAAAACATGGTTATCCAGATTCGATTTTACTTAGGTCCTTTTCAGTTTTATCAGCTAGTAAATATTTTAATGAGGTTTATGATTTTTTTCCCTTGAGCATCAATGAATAGCATTAATTGTTAAAATCCATATCTGGTGCAGAAAATTGGTATTATAAATGTTATTAAATTTAAACTTAAATTAATTTTTACCTCTTTAACCTTTGACAAATCTGATTTGACCTTTTCATACAGTTTTTGTGCATCCTGTAACTTTTTGGTCAAAGTTAACATTGTTGTAGCGTCAGAAGGTTTATCCCTTGGGCCTAAAACTTTTCTGTTCCCATCTTTTGCCAGCTGATTTCTTAGCATTTCATTTTCTGCTTTGAATAGATTAAGTTCAGATGATAATCTCTCAAACTCATCCTAAAAAGAACAATAAAAAATCATCAAGAGTTGGTATTACTAAATACTATTCACCTGTCCAGCAATAAGTTAACAGGTTACAAATAAAACAACATTCTTTATCAGAAAATGGTATTAATATATTTTAGGAAATATAATAAAAGGAATAGAAATTATAATTAATGTTAATCTCCTGTACAGAATTCATAACCCTAAATTCATGAGTACATGTACTGTATAATACTGATCCATCATTGAAAACCAACAATAATTTGTCATTTTTACCCTTTACCATTCTTTAAATTATAAAGTTCTCCTTTATTATGTCTGAAACCAATTATTTGTGGAGGTAAATTCAGTTGGAACAGATTGAAAAATCTGAAGTAGACTAAACACAGAATAAACACAGAAAATCTATGATTATCATGTTTGTAATATTATTCTCTTAAGTTAAATTATATAAAATGTATCACTATATGGCCATAGACTGGAACTTGTTTTTCATTGTAAATTTCATTATTTATATACAACCATGACTCTGTATTTCACTGTTGGTTAATTAATCCCATTGAATGCTGCTATTAGCTAATCACAACCCTATGATTGATGGTTTATCAGATATTCTTAGATTATCTGGATTCTGAATAGTCTTATTATAACAATCTATTATGTACCTCATATTCCTTGAATAGTAGGTCAAATCTCGCTTTTCTTAAATCTGGATTACTCATTTTGTCCTTTTCGTTTTCTATATGATTTAGTCCACCTAAATAAATTTAAAATACACATGAAATATTATATATGCAACAGGTTTATATACTTAATGTATTGCATTGGGTACATTGTTTTTTATTTTATTGTATTTCAATTTTCTGTATCAACATTGGCCTGAATTTTAAGAAAGAAATTATAAGATTCTGAAAAATTGTGTTCTCTCAATAGTTATACATTTTTGTACTTGTTTTAGCACTGTTCAATGTTTTGAATTAATTCTGATACAAAGGACAAGGTACCATAAGGCCTGTTTTTGGCCCCCCTATTTTTCTCATTTTTCAAATTCTGTTTTGGAAAGCTACTTTTAATGTTAAAACATTCCCTGGGGTTTGAAGTTTGTTGGGATGAACTTCAAAACCACTAATTTTCGCAACTGGATGAGGTGGAGGGAGTTAACTTTCTGTTATTATTCAAATATTGTAACTATTATTCAATTTGCAGATGGTTTTACCACAATATTTTATTTTTTTAGTTCCTGCGCCAACATGTCCCAGGAATTTTTTTATTCCAATGTCTTGAGAACTGTTTTTTCTTTCTGAATCGCCATAATTTTTTCTGGGTCACACTCTTATCAAATTTAAAAAAATATTGGCCAAAAACCAATATTTTCCCTTCTTTTGACGTTTTGGGTGCCCTTTTAACCCCCTAACCTCACCCATTTTCTGAAATTGATGGTTTTGAAAAACTTCAAACCTAAGGCAATATTTTAACGTGATAAGTAGCTTTCCAAAACCAAATTTATAAAATGAGAAAATAGGGGGTCCAAAAACGGGCCTTATCCTACCTTGTCCTTTCTTGAGCTACATGAAATTTGTTAACCCATGCTTTGTAACTTAGGTGTTTCAAATTAAGGCCAAAAAAAATGTCTGTTTAGTGCTGCCAAGGCAAATGAATCAGGGTCAGTAGGTTTGGTTTTTTTTCTTCTTTTTTTGCACTCCCTGCAGTCAGTTCAATGTCATGTTTGGTTGGGTTCCTGTACCCAAAAGTGTGTTAATCTCTATAAAGAAGCTTAAACTTTAATTGACTTCTCCTCCCAGTGCCAACATTTTTTAAACCTTAATTGTAGCACGTTTGTGCTGGCCGTGGGAGCAGCCATTTTTATTGTTTAGGCATAGCAGGATACGGATCCGGACCAGATTCCAGATTGGAAACAATTTTTTTCCAGATTGGAAACAATTTTTCCTGGATTTAAAAAAAATATCTAGTTTTGATCCAAGGTCAGTCGGAAACAGGAAACAGACATATATTTTTTTTTGGCCTAATACATTTTCCATCCCTTCAGTAATATTGTTCTTCTTATATTAACATCAATTATTAACTTTACCTATAATCTGCTTTAAGGGTTTCAGTGTGTTTATATCTGTTCTACATGCAGGACATTGTTTATTTCTTTCCAACCAAAATCCATACATGGCGAGCAGAAAACATGATTGTTTGGACACAACACTGGCTTTTTCACCTGAAACAAAGATTACATAAAAGAATGAACATATACCGTTATACATGTGTATACATACATTTAAGTGCATTTAAAATGATGCCCCATCATATCTTACTAACAAGTTTCATTATGTTTCAGACAGAAATCCATACCCCTTGAGAAATGCTGTTCAAGGAAACCTCATACTCCCTAAACCCAAAACAGAATTGTTCAAAAAATCTTTTACAATGTATGTATTCTGGACCATTCTTGTGGAATAATTTGCCAATACGGTTAAGAAATATTACAAATGTTAATTCTTTCAAATACAAAATAACAGATCATTTTTTGAAATCAACCTACATTGTAGCTGTATCAATAATATCAAAAACTGATCATGTCATCATGTTTATTTTTTTCAGCACATTTTATCAAGTTGTATTGAACATTATTATCATACTTGACTTTTTATACTAATGTATGCAATGCATATGTTTGCATTTTGTTTGATTTCTCATGATGAGGGCCTCAGGGAAGATTAGTTATATAGCTAACTGTGTAACCCTATTAAAATAAAGTATTGTTGTTGTTGTCAGTGTTCTCCCCAGAAATTTTGGATAGCATCACATTTTGCGTAGAAAAAAATAACTATTATTTTTAATGTCGTTTGTCGCGTCGCGTTCCTTTATATGTTTTAGTTTATATTGTACAATTCATAACTGAGAATACAATTAAACTATAACCACAAAACAGTTGTTTCAGTTTATGTTTTCTTTATTCATTTATAGTTACAGAATTATTTTTTTCCTCTTGTGCCAAATAAAAATAAATATGTGGTTTCAGTTTCCCAACAATAAGTCAAATGAATGAATGGTTCATTATAGATCAACCTGTATATATACAAAACTAAATATATAGTACACAAAATTAACTATTTTTTATATTTATATCAAGTAAAGATAAAGTAGCAAAAAAAAAAATCAATTTAAAAACTTTTATTTATCATGTTTATGAAATTCATTGTTCCATGGCACTCAATGAATTAGTCCCAGTTGTTTCTTATCTTTACATCAAAATGATATGTATTTTTAACAAAGTTATCTAACAAATAGTCTGTTAGTGCGTAGTTTTCTCTCTTGGTATATTTTTTCTGTCTACTGTCCATCTGTTGTCATTATCTGTTCCGGTTCCGATCCGTAGTTTACACAAAAATGTGCAATGGCGGCCGTAGAAAAATTTACGAAAATGAGTCCGAGAATAAACATTGTTTGACAAGAGATTGTGCTTGAATAAGACGCTTTTAATGCATTAAATGGATTAAACATAAACTTAAGCCAATTATGATAACTTTTTAAAGTAGTATTAAACTTATTTTAGCTCTAAACCAAAATTCTCGCTCTCGTATTACCGGAAGAGAAAGAAAGTAATTTTTGGAGTGTTGCACAAATAAACGACCTTTAAAAAAAAAAAAAAATCGTTTCAATTTTTGAAATTTCGTAATACAAAACGTAGATTTCGAATTGTTTTGTGATTGCATTTTTCCATGTCGAAATTGGCGATTGCAGACACGTGGTATTAGTCGTGTCACAAGCATGACAAGTGTCAGCTTGGGATATTCGCATCCAAACAGTTATCACCCTGAAGGCAATTAACACCTAGCTATTTAATCTCTTAATTGCCTTTAGTGTCCGACTTAAAGGGATTACAATTAAAGGTGATATAATTTAATTTATGATCATAATCGATAATAGATGAAAGTTCAAAATTGAGGACAAGTAAAATAGCATCTTCAAAATAATTATAGCATCGCGGGAATAATTATAGCGTCGCGGGAATAATTATAGCGTCACGGGAATTATTATAGCATCGCAGCACCGTGACGCTAAAACGGCCTGGGGAGAACACTGGTTGTAACATACATCATTTATATTTATTCATATTTAATTTCAACTGCTTTAATAGAAATATACATTGTATAAGAGGCAGAAGAGACCAAAGTAATAGTCAAACTCATTATAAAGAAGTGATTACAATCAATGGCCACCTTTTTTTGTTATTTAAACATCAAATGTATATTGGTAGGCAAAGACAGAATTCTTTCGGATATAATATTTTCTAACTTAAGTTTGCATCAACTAAATGTTATGATATAATATTTTTAACAACATTCAAGTCTAACAACATTTTTTTACTAAATTCAATAGCCCATTTGCCAATTACCTGTTGCTGTTATTACACACTTTTTAAACAAATTACTTCCCTTTGTCAATCGTAGACTGGTTCCATACCGAACAAAATTGGCTTTAGCCAATGCAAAGCATGGTGAATTGAAAGTGAAGTATCGGCGGTTAAACTAATTTTTCACGAAAAATAATTTCTGATGTCAAAAGTATTTAGTTAAACAACAAATTAATGTTATTAAAAGATTTGAAAACCTTATAGATTACTCACATTACCCACAGGTAGATTTGATCTTTCTGCTAGCTCTCCATTGTAAATAAAAATTAATGTCCCTTATAAGGGAGACAACTTTTTTAGGGATCTCTAATTACAGGGTCAATTACGGGAATTGGCAAATAGCCTATAGCTATTGGCCAACTAAATTTAATTGGATTTTCATCCAGATTTTTAAAAGATAAATCAAAAAGATGATGCCCATGCTTCAGCACTTGCATATAAGGGACATAATTCACGACTGAAAAAGTGGCACTACCCAAATTTGTATTTGATCCGAGTTATGGGGTAATAAGAATGTATACATTTCATAACATTTAGTTGATGCAAACTTAAGTTAGAACAGAAACCAATATTTCAGCAATTTTTCCATTTAAATAAAGTGGTCATAACTCTAGAAACGATAACAGTGACACCACAAAAATTCAAACTTGACCCGTGTTCTGTGGTTATATTCATTGTTTTAAAACTAAAGTTAGTGAACAGAAACCAATCATGGGACATATGGACGGACAATGATAAAACATTTAAATCAGAGGCTCTTGTGTCGCTCACCTTGGTCTATGTGAATATTAAACAAAGGACGCAGATGGATTTATCACAAAATTGTGTTTTGATGATGGTGATGTGTTTGTACATCTTACTTTACTGAACATTCTTGCTGCTTACAATTATCTCTATCTATAATGAACTTGGACCAGTAGTTTCAGTGGAAAATTGTTAAAAATTGACTGTAAAGGACAATAACTCCTTAGGAAGTCAATTGACCATTTCGGTCATGTTGACTTATTTGTAAATCTTACTTTGCTGAACATAATTGTTGTTTACAGTTTATCTCTATCTATAATAATATTCTAGATAATAACCAAAAACAGCAAAATTTCCTTAAAATTACCAATTCAGCTGCAGCAACCCAACGTTGTCTGATGTACCTGAAAATTTCAGGGCAGATAGATTTTGACCTTATTTACAATTTTACCCCATGTCAGATTTGCTCTTAATGCTTTGGTTTTTGAGTTATAAGCCAAAAACTGCATTTTACCCCTATGTTCTATTTTTAGCTATGGTGGCCATCTTGGTTGAATGGCCAGGTCACCGGACACATTTTTTTAAACTAGATACCCCAAAGATGATTGTGGCCAAGTTTTGATCAATTTGGCCTAGTTGTTTCAGAGGAGAAGATTTTTGTGAAAGATTACTAAGATTTAGGAAAAATGGTTAAAAATTGACTATAAAGGGCAATAACTCCTTAAGGGGTCAACTGACCATTTTGGTCATGTTGACTTATTTGTAAATCTTACTTTGCTGAACATTATTGCTGTTTACAGTTTATTGCTATCAAAAATAATATTCTAGATAATAACTAAAAACAGTAAAATTTCCTTAAAATTACCAATTCAGGGGCAGCAACCCAACAACGGGTTGTCCGATTTATCTGAAAATTTCAAGGCAGATAAATCTTGACCTGATGAACAATTTTACCCCCATGTCAGATTTGCTCTAAATGCTTTGGTTTTTGAGTTATAAGCCAAAAACTGCATTTTACCCTTTTTTACTCTATTTTTAGCCATGGCTGCCATCTTGGTTGGTTTGTCGAGTCACAGGACACATTTTTTAAACTACATACCCCAATGATGATTGTGGCCAAGTTTGGTTTAATTTGGCCCAGTAGTTTCAAAGGAGAAGATTTTTGTAAAAGTTAACGACGACGGACGACGCCGGAAGCCAAGTGATGGGAAAAGCTCACTTGGCCCTTTGGGGCAGGTGAGCTAAAAAGGGGGAAGGGTGGATTTTATTTCTTTATTTTTGTTTCATAAGAAACCCTTTTGTAATGTGTTCCTTAAGCTTTTATGCAAAGTTCATAATAATCTTATGTCATGCATGTCATGTATGTATTTATAAGGAATCGTAAATATTTTTTCAAATGTTTGATTGACAACAAATGTTGCTCTTTTAGACTACCTACACAAAATTTATTTTGCTTTCTCACCTATGGTTTGCAGTGCACATATAATGAAGCAACTGCAATTCACATGCCAGAAATTGACAGGTGTTAAACAAGTAAGAGTGAGAGTAAGAGTGAGGACAATATAATTCCTTCATCAGGTTGGGGACAACCCACCAAATGGGGAACTGTTCCCCAAATGAGTAACAACCCCTCATTTGAGTAATCATTTCATAGTGCTAAAAACTAAATTTTCTAAAAATTGGTCTTTTTAGGTAAAATGGCACAAATTTATAGAAAATGAAACAACTTCTCCCAAAGAAATGTACTTTTATTATGGGGTTTAAAAAAGTTAGAAGCCTTGAAAATAGTTAATTTTTCTGATTTTTCAGAGGCTTGTTACCTTGTATCTTCTCAGAAAATCAAGATTAAGGATAATCATCTTTTGGAAAAGTTGCTGTATTTTTCATGAATACGTGCCATTTAAAGAAAAAAGACAGAACTAAGAAAATTTTGTTTTTTGGCACTACCAAATGATTAAAATGATGAAATAAAGTTATACACATTGATTTTTTTTTTTAATTTTAGACAAGTATTAAAGCATTTGTAATAAAGCACAAAAACAAGCATGAATGTTTCAATTTAAACAATAATATATGAATTCTATTTCGAAAGACAGATAATAATGGATCACAGCTTATGCACAGCAGGGATCTCCATGGCCTGTTTAACGATGGCGCCCCGCCATCGTTCAAATGTCTTGCACCATCGTCAAATGACTCGCGCCATCTTTTAATTGTCTTGCGCCATCATTAAATTGTCTTCCGCCATCGTTCAAAACTTCATCGTTTTTTGTAGCCCGACGCCATTATTTTTATCAATTATAATCAATTGCATGTAATTGCATAACCCTTAGGCTTTTTATGTTATAATCCAATACAGTTCTAACGCCTGAGGGATATCCGCCATCCGGATTAAGATCGCTAATCACTTGTACCTGAGCTTGTACAGGTAGATCAACAAACCAGACAGGAGAATACTATCTGAGGATAGATGATCAATTTGTCGAATTAATCAACTAAGTTTCAGCAAATGATTATGATAATTTAAATTAAATAAATAAATTAATAATCCAGTTACAAAGAAAACAGTTTAACAAGTCGAACACGTGCTTTATTTTGACTTACGCAATCAGCATCCTCCTTTATTAAGAAGTACAAAATAAGAAGCAAAACAGTAAATATTATTTCATCGCAAAGAACTCGAGTACTGCTGTAACGATAATTTAGAATAACTTTAAAAGTTTAAAAGTAAAAACTTAAATATTTCCTGTAAAGAAATATTGTATCAAAATTCCAAATTCATTTCGTATACAGTCGATTTCACTTAATTGCATACCGCTTAATAGCATAATTCGGTTAATTGAATACTTTTCTCCTGCACAAAACCATTTCCCATTCATCTAATGTTAAATTGTACGGTTATATGCATAGCCCCATAAGTGGCATTTCGGTTAATTGCATAGAAAATAATCGCCAGTTAGATATGCTTAGTTAAAACTGACGAGCTTTTTGACCGGAAACAGCAATTTGGTAAGTATATTTTTCTTGAATGCATCATCATTTTTTATATTATTTCAGATTTACTTCTGTGTTATTTTAAATAAAGTTTTAACACAGTTTCTTTCGTGTTTATATGATTATAAAAAAGGCCTCGATGTGTACACAGGTAAAGTTTCCCAATTCTATTTTAAGCCTCATGGTAATAAAAATGTCAATCAGCTGATTGTTGTAAAAACACAACCATTTTATGATCTTCTATCTCAAAAGGTGTTAATTATTGATTGCATTTCAAACATTGTTCATAGATTACCTTTTGGGTGTATTTTTAAAACAATAACGCCTGCTAATTATCATATTCATTATCCAATGTGCAATCTCGTAATTTGGCTAGGGGTGATCTACATTTATGTTAAATATTACAAGGCATTTATATATGGTTGAAGAATTTTAATAAGCAATGAATTAGCATGTTCACCATTCCTTGTATGGATGGATAAAATACTTCCGATCGCGCTTCACCGTACAGCGCCAGCGTAGACACAGTTTGTAATGGTGAACATTCCTCCATCGTTCAATTTTCATCCATTGAGATCCCTGCACAGTCTTCCAATGTCAATTCAAGTGTGTTTAATAAAATACAAAAACTTTGAAGAGTGTTTACCATGCAGTTGCGAATATTAGACCTCGGGCACTGATATTTTTTTTTATAACTAAATATACGTTTTGATCGAGGACAATATTGTTCATGATTCTTCTATATATTCTTGTTTATATTGACAGCTTACTTACTTGTATAAAAATTTTGAAATCTAAAATGTAAAAGTGCAACAACACTATAATCAGTCAGGGGACTTACTTAAATGAGTGATTTTTAAATCACTGATTCAAGTAACATTATGTTCATAAAGGTTGTAAGTTAGAGTTGTCTTTCTTTAATAATCACCTATTTAAGTAGTACAAATTTATCACTAGACTAAGTGATTTAATTTTATTGTGGTTTCAAATATAGAATACTAATGATCCAGGGACTAATTATGTTTCTAAACTTATCAGAACCAACATCTGTGTTGTCTAGGATGACCAGGTCATGTCAGGTGATCACCTTGTACTGAATGTAGGATAATGACATAAAAATCACTTGTTTAAGTATCATACCTCAATTTCCTTAAAAAAAATCACTTCTTTTAGTATCATTATTCTAATAACCCCCACTAAATTCAACACCCCCGAACAGTGAAATTTTTATCGCGAACCGTAGAATTTTATTACATGTACATAATCTGAAAGATGAAACCTCGATCTTTACAGGAAAAATACTCCCACTGCTGGGAAAAATCTGTTAAAAAAGTATCAGTTCATTAAGTTAGGCCATTATCATAGCATTTTATCCACTAAAATAGAATTTGCAGCTAAATTATTGCACCAAAGGCATAAACCTTTCTACTTAAAAGAAGCAAAAAGTTCATTTTTTTTAATTTTACTAATGAAAAGATATTGTCTAAACCAAGGATCCGGAAATTTTTTCACCTAATTTCGGTCATTTTCATGCAACTTAAAAGTTGATGCCCCTTTTCAAAAATGATTGTCAAAATCACATTACTGCATGAGACTCATTACGAGTGCTCATACTCGATCGTCATGTTCATAGCATCAACAAACTTGTTTCACTGTTGCATCGCATTTACTTCATGATTTGTCCTACCATTTTCAATAAATCAATCAAGGGCAATTAACGGAAGGCAACAGTTTAAAAATAAAATGATTTTAATGACTCAAAACGATAATATTCTCAGTAATCGCTTACGTTTCCTTTGATTCTGAAGTCAAAATTCAAACCGGATGTACTGCGACAATACTAAAACGAACAATTCCGGACTCATTTCCGGGATTAGTTTTGTTTATTTTAAATCACAGGAAACCATCGGCTTTTAAACATTTTACCTTTAATAGTGTAAGAATATTAATTAAAATAGTTGCACTAGCTTTATTTAGGATGAAATTATTTTAAATTTACAATTAATTGTCTAAATCTGTGGAAGAGAATTTCAAGCATGCGTATTACATAGTAAACAAAGCACGTGTGTTAGAAATAAAAAAAAAATTTTTTTACGTAAATTAAACCAAGTTTTAATTTAATTTTAAATCATAATTGACAATTGTCTGACCTGTTGAGTAATTAAATAATGAAGCCAGTCAGTATGGAATTTTTATTTCTTTATAATAATAGTTTGGAGCTTGTGATTAATTGCCAGGTGTGAATTAAAAACACAGGTAAAGAGATTAGCAATCATTAGCCAATAGCTCCTGAAGGCATTAATATAGTTAAAATGTATTAGGAGGGCCCTCAGGATTATAACACTTTATTGAAGTGGCAGTTTAATTACAGGAAGTCGATAACAAAACAAAAATATGTTCAAAATGGCGATTTTGAAAGTCCATCTTAACGAAATGACCGAAATTATTACGGTTGAAAAATAAAATTTGACCTAAATCCCAATTAAAAGTTTAGGACATTATAGTTTCAGTTTAGGACATGACTGGCAAATATGACCGTTTCCGGACCCTTGGTCTAAACCTATGTGTTTAAAATTTTAGTATAACTACAAAATCACAATTTATAACAAAATTTCTAATTTGCTACTTAAATAAGTGATTTAAAAATCACTCATTTAAGTACATGTAAGTCCCCTGACTGATAATCTACACACTTTAGACAAAACAAGCAATGATTTTTTTCTCATTTTTTATTCAGGAAAACATTTATTGTTATAAAATATGTACCGATTATCAAGTTATCTGCATGTTGATATCGTAAAATATCAGCTGCGAGACATAATATGAAGCTTTTTGTCGAGTGAGCGTAGCGAACGAGATCAAAAAGCCTTTATATAATGTCAAGCAGCTGATATTTTACAATATCAATATGCAGATAATCTGATAATCGATTTATCGGGCTATATTTGCGTGTTTCAGAAGTGTTTTCTTTGTTTCACCAGCACACAAAAGATGACTTGATAAGTTCGGGTCAAAGTTATTAACGTCGGTTCAAACATTATGACGTCGCTGATATGTCCGGGTCAAAGTTATTAAGGCCGGGTCAACGTATTTGACGTCACAAAGACATGATACGGAATAATATTAAGAGCTGAACAGAGTGATATAGACAGTGGGACGACCGATAATATTATTTTATTCTCCCGGGCGCTTAATTTTCTTCCCCATGCGCTTTTTCTTTTCTCCGGGCACTCCCAGGCGCTTTCTAGTAGGACCGCAAATGAGGGATTGTTACTCATTTGGGGAACAGTTTCCCATTTGGTGGGTTGTCCCCAACCTGTTCATGCTCTATTTTATGATTCTTTTGGTCCGATATTTTATATCTTTTTCCAGCAACAACTTTGAATCATCAGTTTTGGAACTTTTGGCTTTGCAGTAACTTGTTCATCATTCATCAACTTGTTGACAAAGACTGAAAAGAATGACTAGCAAAATCTATAGACTTCATTGTATAAACAAAGTTTTTAAAGGCTGAAATTCTTATTTTGATTTTACAATTCTGGGTGTTTAATTCAATAACGTACTGTCTTTCACGAATTCGTGCATCTCCAGAACTAGAAAAGTAGTTGGCTTCCCTAGAAACCGGCGATAGCTAACCGCCAATATAATTATGTGTGATAGTGCAGGAGAAATAAAATACGAAAACCTTATCTAATCAATAAGAACTGAAAGTCATACTTTTCCCAAACAGATTTGACATGATATAGGTAGAGTAAATGCTATTGTTCCATGCTTGTCAGTTCTTGCTCGAACATCAGCCGCCATCTTTCCAAATTCCGGATATTCTTGCGGAATGATATCTTTGTTCGACCATTTCTGGGACATTTAATTGAACATATTTGAACAATCAAATTTATCTAAATCTCGATTCTGAATAAGAAATTAAACGTCTATGTTTCTATTAAGAAAGTTTGCTTGTAAATTTGAAACTTTTTTTATCGGCGTAAGTGGAGAAGTTTGGATGTTGTAGGGCACTTCCGCCACATGTATTTTGTTTAGTAGGTTGGGGGAATTTGACAAAGTGTTGAAGACATTGAACGCTGTTACTTTTAGTTTTAACAACTGCATATGAATCCAAATGATAGCACTACTTGTGTCTCTCTTAAAGAGACATTATTTTTTAACAGGAATAGTATTTGTTATAATTTTTGCTCACCTGTTCCCTCATATTGGAGCTAAAGGAGGTAATAACTCTCATATATATTTATATGATTTAAATATAATGGAAATGATCTCTGTACAATATGCCTCTTTGGTCAAAATTAACAAAACATCCTCAGGATGTAACGAGCAATTTAGAAAAATAAATTTGTCAATTCCTTCTTCGGTTGTGGAGCCTTTTGTAGGAAAAAAATTGGTTGATTATATAGGGAATCACTGAAGCATGACTAGAGCTGGCCCCCCTTTATAGGTCAGTCAGCAGGGCCCCCTTATGAAAAGTTCTGGATCCTCCACTGGTCAGTTTCAAATGCATATATATATATTTACCATATTAATAGATCCTAGTAACATCTTGTGAAACATCAAACCATTGCAAGAAAAAAAGTGGCCACAAACAAATTTAATCAGAACAAAAATGAAAAGTTACATACACTATTATACTGAATACATTTGTATATATGATATTATAAACTTTTTCTCAACTATCAGCACTCTGATTTCGAAGAATTTACATCTAACCAATATTCAATAAAATATTTCATCTTTCTGAAACACAAAATGCTTTTAATTTTTATATATATTTATAGTAGATACCAGACATAGAAATATTCCCAACTGCACAGCGGCCTAGGGATGTCTCTAAGTAATTATTTGTATGTTTTGGTTGAAGGTAATTTACCATCAACCATATGATAAAGTTGTTTTCACATAATTAAGTAAACTTTTAAATGCCAAATTAGGGTTTGTGGTTTACTGAACATAAAACATTAATGTAAAAGAATTTTCTATATGGACCCTCACCTTAAAATTTAGTAGATTTGTCATTCTGTATTGCATTGTATTCCTTAACCCTTTCCTCCATGGATTTCTTTTTTTAACATACTTGATTCGCATAGGGTTTTTTCAATAAAAAAAAATTCATCAGGTTTAAAGTATTAATGCATTGTTTCAATCAATGAATTTTAAGTCAGATATTCTCATGAATATCGTTTTCATATTTGATACAATTTTTTTTAAGTCTGATGCAGACATTTTGTAGTCAAAGCGTTTCAACTGAGGTACTATTAATTACACAGGCGTCAAAAGGCGTCATTATGGAGTAAAGGGGGTGGCGTCAAAAGGCGTCATTATGGAGGAAAGGGTTAACAAATGTACAATCACCACTTATATAGATATATAGCTATAGATTTTGACCAGTTATATATACAGTAGACTGTTTTGCCATCTAAAAGATATAAATGTATTATATATGTCACTTTTTACTTGTAGGGTTACTTAAGCCAGAAATAACAGTAAAATATGTGGCTGTTTTCATAATATTTTTTAACAGTGGGATTTCTATCAAAACAGAGGTACAGTATAAGTGAAAAACTTTGAATTCAATGAATTTCATTATTTGTGGGGTACCCTTTTACATAGATTTCTTTGGTATAGGTATCATATACATTTTCCCCTCAAAGTATCAATTTTCTATATAAGCTTGAAAGCAAACTGAAGCAAATTGACAACTACTGAATAGTGTTTGGCGAAAGGTGCTTTATTATAATAATGCAATATTATACAATTATACCAAACATGGTATCAATAAGCAACAATGAACAAGTGTGAATATGAAGCACCTTAACCCAATCTGGGTAAGATTAAATATAAATTATAAGGAAGGAAAAAAAAAAATTGATCAAATACATAATAAAATGTGGCTGGAACATGCTCTTTGCTAAAACCACATGCTAACTAAGCATCGGATGACGCAACAAGGGGAGGCAAATCTAGTACACAGCGTTATCAATTAGGTACAATGAGAGTTGCCTCCCATTGTACGCAATTGACAACTACTGAATAGTGTTTGGCGAAAGGTGCTTTATTATAATAATGCAATATTATACAATTATACCAAACATGGTATCAATAAGCAATAATGAACAAGTGTGAATATGAAGCACCTTAACCCAAACGAAGTCGCCAAACAGGAAAGAAAAAAAAAAAAAAAAAAAAAAAAAAAAATGATCCTGTTTAGTCTGACAATTAAATAGAAGAAGCTAGGATACCCTTCATACAGCTTGACATTGTACATGATAATAATTTCGTTAATCAAGCAAATGACAAATATGTAAAACTAAAATTTCATCAACAACATTGTAATTCATGTGTAATTCATGTAATTATTATCTTTGACAACAGTGTCAAAATCAGTGCTACATCATGCATAATAAAGGCATTAAAAAAAATATGGATAATTTCAGTCATAAATAGACACCCTTGTAAATACAGCGGAGGGAAAGGGGGGACTTCTACACTACACAATCATGGCACTAGTGATCACACTATTAAACACTACTTAGTCTAGGTGAACTTATAACTCGCTTATAATGCAAGGAACAAAAAAAAAAAAAAATAATAATATTACTAAACATATCTGCCTCAAAGATATTCTAAACGAACTTGGGGATAATCATACACAGTAACACGCCCGCATCTGCAGGGGAATATTATCTCTTTTATATCATATAGTACACACCTGAAAAACAGGGGAAGCAATCACACCTGTCACTGCAAGAGTTTTGCAAAATTATGATATTCGGAGTTATCACACAAAAACACGACCGCATTAGCAGGGGAATATGATCTCTCTCTTAAAATATAGAACACACCTGAATATTCTGGGGAAGTAATCACACCTGACACTGCAGGGGGTTAAAAATATTATCATAATATTTCGAGTTGTTACTCATAAATATAGTACACACCTGAAAAAAAAAAATTAATCAAATACATAATAAAATGTGGCTGGAACATGCTCTTTGCTAAAACCACATGCTAACTAAGCATCGGATGACGCAACAAGGGGAGGCAAATCTAGTACACGGCGTTATCAATTAGGTACAATGAGAGTTGCCTCCCATTGTACGCAAACAACAAAATCAAATATTCACGAATACATATCTTTCCTCAATCAATGAAAATTGGAACCATGAAAGATACTGAATCCACAGAAAGCTTTAAAAAAAAAAAAAAAAAAAGACCAAGCATTTTCAATAGAATTTGTGATGATCTTCATAATTCAGATATGAAAAATATTAGAGGTGACAAAAATAACCAAAAGACTCTGGATAGGCAACATACACAATACCACAATCAACTGGGTTTGTTACAATTTTTTGTGCTCTAAATCTTCCAGTTAACAAAACATTGATCTGAATTCAACACCAATTCTTCAAATGACAAGAAAATCATAAAAGAATATTCTTTGTATTCACTCACACCACATCTTCTCATGTCTATTAATTGTGAATTCCCAGAAATGTACTACTTGATAATTATACTGCAGGCTGGTTGTTTATGTAGTACCATCACATTTGTTTGATATATTATGTATGTTATTCCAGGATCTGACTAAAGCTGTATTACAGATAAGAATTCACCTGTTTATCCAATGTTTTACGTTTATTGTCTTCCCCTGCATCATGGTAGTGTTAGTGAACATGTTGTCTTTGTCATCATTTGATGGGCTCCTCTTACAAGGGTAAGTTGTGTAGAATGAAGATGTATTGTAAGGAAAAACATATTATCAGGAGCCTGTAATTCAGTGGTTGTCATGAAATCCAACTTCTACTTATAATTATATCCTGCATTGTGCAAGTTCTTTGTAGAATGGCTTAATGAAAAACAGTAAATACTTATTTAATGGAACATAAATACATTTCCAATGGAACAATTATCATAATTATGTTTGACCAATCAAATAAATCTTTTCAACATGTGCAACCCATATACATGTACCTAATAAATTGTGTATGTGAAGTTGATTCAATTTCAAGGGAGATAACTCAGCCCAATGATAAATGTTCCATGTGTTGTTACTGCCAATATTCCTGAGAATGTCAGATTACTTTGACAGATTTGATGGAAATAGCACTAAATTTCCTATGTCTTAGTTGAAATGGATAAAACAAATCTGGTTTTAATTCTGAGTCATCAAAAAACAATTAAAGCCTTGGTCTAAATGTAAATTTTAAAACCATAGTTTTAGTCTAATTCAAGTTAATTCTTTGGAACATGCATGTGTAGTATGAGGAAAAATTCCACAACTGTTTGACATACACATATTTATTTTTTCAGCTTGAAAGTTTTAGGATGTATGCCTCCTCCAGTTTCATCAGCTGTTATCCTTACAAAAGCCATAGGTGGCAATGAGGTAAGAAAAGGATCAGTTACTTTATTGTATATACTATGAAACATCTAAACAGATTCCCTTCAAGGAAGATGACTTGTTACATGACTCTATGACATTAGAAATGTATAGACCTTATTATTATTTTGGAAACAGCAACACTTGAACTATTGACGTCATACAACAATCACGTTTCTTTTGTGGCGTTAGTCATTTTGTCTCATGTGACATCTCAATTTTACGTGAACACCAAAGATATCAAGGAATGAAGGACAATTAGAGATATGGACTATTCAAAAAAGCTAATATACAGAATATTCATTGCTTCAATCTGATATAAAATCTCCATAGACACATACAGGGTTTGGTTATAACAGGGTTCATTGAGGTTTCAATTTGCTCTTTTTTGGAAAAATAAGTTTAGAAAAATAATGGAAGTCAAAATTTCTTTTGCACTTTCTTCTTTAAAATACATTAGATATAAAAAAAAAAAAAAGAAAAGAAGATGTGGTATGATTGCCAATGAGACAACTGTCCACAAGAGACCAAAATGACAGAGACATTAACAACTATAGGTCACTGTACAGCCTTCAACAATGAGCAAAGCCCATACCGCATAGTCAGCTATAAAAGGCACGATAAGACAATGTAAAACAATTCAAATGAGAAAACTAACGGCCTTATTTATACTCATTACACAATTATCAATGAGAGATGAATATGATTGTTTTTTTCTTCTGGACTGACTGTTTCCTCCACTTATTAAAACTTTCCACCATAATATAACCCAGCATAAAGTGGTGTTGTGCCGTTACAATCAATTAATCAATATTCTTCTGAACAGAATAAAAAATGTTGCAAATGAAATCAAGTTCAACAGAACAACTAGCCAAAAATTACTAACAATAAAACTTCAAGTTTAGGAAATACTATAACATATGTACACTGATAATGAACCTCGAAGGCTATATCCAACTGATGTATCTATTAAAGTGAGATAATTTGGTGCTCTATTGACAAAGGTTCTTATTGATATGTAAAAAAAAGAGTATGTTATTTAGTAAAGATGTTCAAAACTTACTTTATGGTTTGTTGTCACAGAACATCTTTAAAATTCAGCAAAAACAAGGAATACAGGTTATTGTAGAATTTTGAAATGTTTTGACGGCAGTTGAAATTAATTCTTTATCTGCTTCATTTTTAGCCAGCAGCCATATTTAACTCTGCACTTGGGAGCTTTTTGGTAAGTTTAATTTCTTTGAGAACCTTACATTTTAAAATTCAAAGTACACTTAAAACTCAATTATTTGAAGTATACTATTTCAAGTACTATTCTATATAAAAAAAAGTTGATATTTTTTGATTGTGGATGAGACAACTGTCTGTCTGGGATCAAAAGAACCAAAAGGGCAAAACTTTGAATTGACATCTACAATTCAACATTTCACCTTTATCTTTGGGCACATAGCTACTATATAAATCCCTTGATGAGCTGAATATAGAAAAATGAAGTAAAAAAAAAACCAACAGCCTTGTATAAATTAATAACATGAAACAAGAAACAAAGAAAAAAATATTACTGGATTAAAGCCTCCATTCCTTTGACTCTTTTTGTCATCTTTATACATATTTGATATAATTGGACATTTATCTGTTTGAATAAAGTATCAATTTGTGGAATCAACATGATAGAGTAGTACATATGACATGCAAGCATACATAGTTTGACATATTGATCATTTCAGGGTATATTTGCTACACCAGCCTTGATTTTGAATGTTGTAAGTATTTACTTAGATATAAGAAGATGTGGTATGAGTGCCAATGAGACAACTCTCAATCCAAATAACAATTTATTAAAGTAACCCATTATAGGTCAAAGTAAGGTCTTCAACATGGAGGCTTGGCTTACACTGAACAGCAAGCTATAAAGTTGGAAAATATAGTAAATGGAAGAAATCATAACAGAAAATAGCCTAGAAATGTTATTTAAAATATTTGTTCATACTATTTTCTGTTTAAAATCAGCTGTTCTTTAATGCCTTCAATCAATAGTGAGTTTCCTTACAGTACTATATGACTACAAGCAAATATTCTTGATAGAACTTGATTTTACACAGTCATACATTTACAAATAATCCTACAAATTGTAACAAATGATAACATATATATGTTCACACTTTTATTATTTTAGATTGGTAATCTTGTGGATGTACCTGTGTACATTATAGCCACACACCTTTCTCTCTTTTAGATTGGTAATCTTGTGGATGTACCTGTGTACATTATAGCCACACACCTTTCTCTCTTTTAGATTGGTAATCTTGTGGATGTACCTGTGTACATTATAGCCACATAACTTTCTTTTTTTTAGATTGGTAATCTTGTGGATGTACCTGTGTACATTATAGCCACAAAACTTTCTTTTTTTTAGATTGGTAATCTTGTGGATGTACCTGTGTACATTATAGCCACATAACTTTCTTTTTTTTAGATTGGTAATCTTGTGGATGTACCTGTGTACATTATAGCCACATAACTTTCTCTCTTTTAGATTGGTAACCTTGTGGATGTACCTGTGTACAATATAGCAACACAACTTTCTCTCACAGTCTTGTTTCCTCTAGTTCTCGGCCAGATCTTAAGAAAACATGCAAAGCTTTGGTTAGACAGAAAACATATACCATTCAGTTGTATTGGCAGGTAAATAAAATATTTTATAAATAAACATAGCTTTATGTAAATTTTAAAGTAGGATTTTCAGGATAACATGTCTCCTTGTCTTTTTATTGTATACACAATAGGCTCAGAACGCGTCAAATCTGTCCACAACTGACCAAGATTGGGATGTATATTTTCAGTGCTTGAAATACAGACACAATGGCTTCTCCAGACAATTCACTGTAGTTTTTCTCCTTCCTTTGAAGATCAAAGCATTACTGATGATACTTTAATTTATAATTACTTTAAAATGACAATAAACATAACCTTATCATGCTTATATATTGTAGAACACAAATTAAATTGAAACAGTTCTAAATTATACTGTTTTATTAAAAAGGGGGAATGGGACCTTTATCGGGACTCCGGGATTGGGTGTTTTTAAGCTCGGGATTTCGGGATTGACCCTTTCGGGATCTGGGAATCCTTTTTTTCTGATTTCGGGACGTCGGGATTTACTTTATTTAAATTCGGGACCTCGGGATTTCGTTTTTTTAAGTCCGGGATTTCGGGATCAGGACCCCTCCTATCCCCCCTCATTAAAGAATAATTAAACATGTCTCAAAATGCAAAACTTATTTGTATGGTTAATGCATTTAGCTGCAAAAGTAGCATAGTTTGCAGTATAAACTAATGCAGTTACTTAAAGCTAGTTGAAGCTTCATAATCCCATGGCATTTACATCATAACTATAATCTACTGGCCGGCATTCTTGAGCCTCCTTTTCCTGTGATGTCACAGGTATTTCAATGTGGATTTATTTATCTTCCTAGGTATCAATTTTTGGTGTGATGATTTTTATATTTCGAGGGCACCTTATCAACTTTTGCTCCTATTGAAGTAGCTAAAAATTTGTATTTCCTCAAGCATTTAAATTAATGGTTTTCTACCGAAATCAATGAAAATTGATATCCCATGTATATGAAAGAATCCACAATGCTAACTATATTCCCTTGTGTATTTTCAGCTGTATTTTGTTGCTGATTATTTATACTACATTCTGTGATACATTTTCCAATGCAAATATTGGTATAGATTTTATCAGTTTGATGTCAGTTATATTTTTAAGTAAGTTACTTTGTCTTAATTTTAGTTAAAATTTAAAAAATAGAAACTACTTTATTTATTATGTTAACTTATTATGGATATTCTATAAGTATTACACTTTAGAGGAAATGATTTTAGGATAATATAAAAATAGAATACTTCAATTTGTGTGTGATAAACACATTGGGGAAATGAAACATTTTTGGACAAATTTTAAAAGACATTTTGGTTAAAGAAACCAACTTTCATCAAACCTGGCTACTACTGTGATTATAAATAGAAAAAAATAAAGTGAACAAGTTCTGGAAAATCCTGTGAAGGGCCAATCCCTACCTTCAATTTGAGCCACGGATATTTAAGTTATCCCCCTTTAAAAAATGAGTAAAGGGGGTAATTTTATTGGCAGAAATTACCATCGGGTAGATATATAGTTTATTTATTTTAATGTATATATAAATAAAAAATGAGTTAAGAAATAATTGATGCAAGCTATACTTTATCGTAGTTTTAACATGGGTAGGCATTATAATTGTGATTATTTTTGCCCCAGCAATAGTTAGGGCTAAAATAACACGAATCTAATGCCTAGCAATGTTAAAACTACAATAAAGTATTTCTTGCATCAATAATTTCGATTCTGATTAGGACAATTAAGGTACTTTCCATGTCTGATGTGTATAAGTGTAGAGCCTTTGTGTAGGCTCTTCCATAAACCTCCCTTAGTTTGTAAACAATCAAACGACTGGCAATGTGTTTTTACAGAGGGAGGGGTTTGGAACAGCCAGCACAAACTTTGTTGTAACTAGGTCAAATATGTCTTTTGCCAATTGTAACACATTGTGGTCATAATATTATAACATGTGCATCATTTAAGAGTTTGAAAGTGTTTTAAGTTAATGTTATATATTAAATGCATGTCAAATATATGAAATGGTCCTAAATGCTGCATGAGCACATGTATATAATACAAAATTACAATGAATTATAGGATATTGAATTTTCAAACTTGAACTTGCATTGACTTTTGATTTGTTATCTTTTATACTTTCAGTTGTAATAATCCAGTGTATACTTTTGTTTAGTATATTTATGACAATAACTCAGGTGTTTAAATTGTTTACACCTCCTGATGCAGTGGCTGTTCTCTTCTGCTGTACTCACAAGTCCCTCACATTAGGTATGCAATGTAAATAAAAGAACTATTATGTTTCAGAAATATATATTACTTATATTAGCATTATTATTTGTTGGGCAACACTTTTCTTGAACTTTGAGTAATGATGAACCACACATTAAAATGTTGAACGAAGAATGAAACTGCCCCTGGGTGCAGTATTTTCTCAAGTGTTGAAGACTTTTAAAATTGGTGGCCCTTAAAGCTGTTTTCTGCTCTTTGGACATGTTGTTGTCTCTATGACATGCTCCCTGTTTCCATTCTCAATTGTATACTTTAAGCAAAAACACCAAATTATTTATCAATGAAAACATAATTTTGCATCAGTTCAAGAAAATTGATACTCAAAGTAACTTAAGTTGCAGACATACACAGTATAATCATTTCATGACACAGAATAAAAGGAGAATGAACCATCTTTGTCACATTTGTTAGTTAATTTCAGGGTATTTCAATGTACAACAAAGTTTTTTATGGTGATAACCACTCAAAATGAATTATTTGAAAGTTTATGAGACTATCAATTGTGCTTATTTGCTATTTTGTGAATGTCTGAAAAAATACACACACACAAATCGCTTGAGAAAGCAGCACTATTGTTATGAAACAATTTTGGGAATATGATCATCTCGTAAAATGTTTAGGCTTTGTAATTATAAAAATTATGACCCACAAAATATCCATATTCAAAGGTTTACCTACCAAATATTTAGAAAGATATATCATGACAAATCACTCACAATCAACAAAATTTACGGTGAAAAGTTAACTAATTACTATGTGTGTATTGTACTCAAAATGTACCTCTTAAATAATATTTCTCTTTTAAATGTATACTTTTAAGAATTTAAGAAAATAATTGTATGAATACAGTCTTATTTCTGTTTTCTTCTTTTTTTTCACTAGGAATTCCAATTGTGAAAATTTTATTCAGCAATCATCCAGGTCTGTCTGTGATATCAGTTCCACTGTTAATTTATCATCCAATACAGATATTACTTGGTGGACTACTAGTCCCAACCATCAGAGGCTGGTTATTATACAATCAAAAATACAGGTCAGTTGTTGTAGAAACTTTTGAAAAAAACCCTACCCTTTATTATTATACCAGTTTGGCACAGTCTACTTTCCAAAACTTGAATTGGATTTTAAAATTACAATTAAATCCGAATTATTTCCCTTGTTTGGAAGTATATTGGTATTATAAATACTGATTTTCTGAAGTGCAGAGAATCTGCTGCATGTTGGAAAACAAAATACAATTAATAATCAACAAATATATCTTTAAATCAATAGGAAATCTTAACTGCTTATCATTGACTCTTCACCATGCTTCCTTGAGGCCAAGCAGTTCTACATCCCAAAAAGGGAGATAACCAACTTCAAATTATAATTTTACAGTAAAATTTATGAATCAGGAAATGGGTTTTTGAAAGGGCTATAGACAAGGGGGATAAGTAGAAGTTTTGGATGATTCTATTTGAAACAGGGAGATTACTGTTTATTAGGATGAGCCCCTTGTATCATCTCGAAACAATATGTCTGGAAAGAATTACAAAATTAGTTAGTTACTATTAAAGGGAAACTTCGCAAAAAAATCAAAAATTGATATTATGTCCATTCTGTATAAAAATGCTCAAATTTATAGATATTAAAGTTTTATTCCGCTAAATAAGAGATCACCATCGATTTTAAATTTTGAGTATCAGTTCTCTACTCTCCGCCATCTTGTCACCTTCTCCGATGAAAAATCCCGATATGTCAATAAACCACAAAGGAACAAAACTACAGTAAACGATGTAGTCGTAATTGCGTGTCGATATCTTGTCAATCGTACGGTTGTTTTATCTGACTGACTAACTTGATACGGAAAATGGTCTTATATTTTTAAATAACCATATAGTCTGTTATTTTTAAACTGATAATATTGTAATTAGTTAAAAAGTCAAAGTTCAAATCATAAAATGATAAATAAGTGTTCCGTGGAAATTGTTTTCGAAAATCTAATTCGTTCATAATTCTTTCAAGTAATAAACTTTATTTAAATAAATTCGGATCTTCCCTTATCTGATCACCAGCATGGCTAAAGGTATTACTCCCAAAGGTATTGGAAGGGGTGTAAGGTGACACGTCCAGGTATTCCGGCAATCGATTTCCTGTCCGACGGGCTTGCAAGTTCATGCATCGTTTCACTTCTGTAGGTATTGATCAGTGTACACGACCGTTACTTATAACTTTCCATTTTGAACTATCAGGTGCATGTATAATATACATTTTTGTCTTGCGTGTCCGAAAGTGATATAATATACTAGTCATTACTGAACTCTTATTTATAAATAATATTTCTGGTGTAAAGAATATTATTTATAAAAAAAAAATAATACAAAAAAAAATAATTGAAGAAATACAAATCTATTTACATATTTTTCCAAGGGTTAATTTGGGAAAATGTAATATATACTCGTTGTCAATAGTTTAGGACAGATTGGAACATACCAGAATTATTGATCTAAAAAAATGTGCGCATTTGTCGACGATTCGTGTATACATACGCCTGGTAGAAAGTTACGGAACTATAGTCAGTAGCGCAATTTAAAATATGTATACATGTATACATTGAACATAAGAAAGAAACATACATTTTGTGTAAATTGTGGTAAAAGTTTTGTAAATAGACTAGTCCATGTATGCCAACAGTATGTAATCAACGAATTCGATAGACTATTGTATACCAAAAGAAGAAGAAGAAGAAAAAGAAACAATTTGATTTAAATACAGGTCAATTTATAACTTGCTTTGGTTAATCGAAGTTAAGAACATAGTAAACTCACAGATTTATATATCAATTAAATTGTTCTCGAATAAAGGACGAAATTCGTCATCATCACAATTGTTCCAACATTCATGTAAAATATATGCAACTGGACGTACACTAATAATCCCCAAGGAATGTGAATATTTTCTAGGAAAACTATTGAGTATCAATTTCGGGATTTATTTTCTTTCTTGATATTCAATGACAGCAATTTAAAGAATAAACTGCTTGTCGGATATTTGTCCGCTTTAGGGGTATTCTTGCAAGTTGAACAGACTTATAATAACATTCAAAAATAGGGAAAGATAACATTAAATTCGTTGTCTTTTAATTTAAACATCGTTGATCAAATAGTTATTTAAGTATATATATACGTTGGGAGACGACGATTATTATAGTTGTCTCAGATTTTAATAAGGACGTTCCCCATTATGAATAAATTTGGTTGACGTTTATCACACTTGAAAAGAATATCTATTCGTAATTTTTCGATTCCATTACAAAAATATTTTTTTCTTTATTCGTACATATTATATTCCGCTTCGGTAGAGTTATCTTCAGATAGTTTCATATATTAATTAATACATGGCTTTCAAAAGTCTAAATGTAAGTGTTCTCGTACATTTTTTCGCCTAATAAAGACAAATAAAAATGATTTAGTAAAGCTATTTCTAAGTCCCCCTTTTTTATGAGACATAAATCAAGGACAAGACTTGTATATCATTTCATTCTGACATATGAATTAAGTTTCCCGTCTTTAACCGAAAATTGTGTATTTCTTAGTAAATTAACTTATTTGAATTCAAATAAATAATAGCACCAAATATAATTAAATAATTCCACGGCGACCAATTTTTATTTGTCACCAACTTGAATATGTATTTTTAATGTGTGTATTAAATGCTACCACTGATCCGAATAGACAGTCACACCTGGCAAGGTGTGCCCTAGAGGCGTGGTTAAATACCGAAGTGCAAATAACAATTTACCTTTCAACAAGCCATCTACGAGTATTGCCACAGAACCGTGAATACACACATCGTATAAACCTAGCCATAGCAGAGATAGTAAAAGGTCAATAATAGTACACCAACATATTGTCTTTACAGATTATTGTACTTTAATTTGTTCACCTTATCAGTCCGAAAATGCATTTATTAAAAATAAATTTATAACTTTTTGTGTTGTCTACAAAAATAATTCGAATATATACGTTTAACATAGATAATTTATCTCACGAATGAGTACAATTGAACGTCTGTGCGTTTTATCTTCTTATTATCGGATGGTTATTAGATAAAGCATAAGTCATTGGCGCGCTTACGATTACGTTAAAATATGATTAAAAACCAAGACTTTTAATGATTGTATTTTAAATCCCGGCATGCAAAAATCAGGAGAAAACGTCACGACCTACAGGAAGTAGTTGATATTTTTTCATTAATTATTGAATTTCTCCTTTATTACTGCACATATAGCGATAAAACTTTGTGAATATATATATTATGTCATAATGAACATATTTAAACCATAAGTAAAAAATCGTGAATTTTCCCTTTAAACACCTGTCATATCATAAAGATTGGACAGTGGAGATTGTGTACACTTCAGTGTGAAGGAGAAAAAAGGAAGATTTCCACCAAATATTTTTTTTAGAGCTAACACCCTTCATGTTATTCAACATCAAATTTAAAAAATGATGCAAGAAAAAAACCCAAAGTAGACAAGTTCAAATTGTCTGATATTTTGTGAAATTTTAAGGGAGATAATCATTGAAGTATATAAACTTGCATCATATGATAAATGCTTTATGAACTCTCATTATCTTTTGTAGGACTCAGTTATCTAAGGTGTGATGATGGTAATAATATAATCCATAAACAGATAATCAACAGTTCATCATCAGTACCTCAAATGATTTGTATAGTATTATTTATTGGAGACATGACATTATTAAATATGATTTATTTTAACTGTTTTGTGTGAATTTATTTGATATGAATGTGACATAATGAGACAACAATTTAAAAAAGGCTAATTAAAATGTGGGTTTTTTTCTAGAGTCCCACCCTTTCCTTCTTCCCACATACCCACTGTTTATTAGTTCAGAGAGGATAGACATCACACTAAACTCACAAACATGTAAATGAACCAAAAAAGGCCAGAGGCCACCTGACTTGGGAAAGTCCCAAAAAATCTGTGGGGGTCAAACATGTTTTGTGAGATCTCAGCCCTTGCACCCAATGGCATTGTTTAGAAGGTTGACATGTTTTACTTTTGACTATTGTTTAATTGTTTTTTATCTCATTAATATAACCCACTTTCCAACATTTATTTTACTACTTACATGGTTTTTCTTGTCTTTTTTGTCAGTGTTCAATGACTTAAATGTTATTACCTATGATATGACCTATTTTTAGCTCACGTGGCCCGAAGGGCCAAAGTGAGCTTATGCCATCACTTGGCGTCCGTCATCGTCTGTCGTCGTAAACTATTTCAAGAATCTTCTCCTCTGAAACTACTAGGCCAAATACTTCCAAACTTTAACTGAATGTTCCTTAGAGTATCTAGTTTATATATTGTATCCGAAGTTTTGATCTATCAACAAACATGGTCACCATTGCTAAAAATAGAACATAGGGGTCAAATGCAGTTTTTGGCTTATAACTCAAAAACCGAAGCATTTAGAGCAAATCTGACAGGTAAAATTGATTATAAGGTCAAGATCTATCTGCCCTGAAATTTTCAGATGAATCGGACAACCCGTTGTTGGGTTGCTGCCCCTGAATTGGAAATTTTAAGGAAATTTTGCTGTTTTTGGTTATTATCATGAATATTATTATAGGTAGAGATAAACTGTAAACAGCAAAAATGTTCAGCAAAGTAAGACCTAAAAATAAGTCAAGATGACTGAAATGGTCAGTTGACCCCTTTAGGAGTTATTGCCCTTTATAGATTTGTTTTAGATTTATGAGTTTGACTGTCCCTTTGGTATCTTTCGTCCCTCTTTTATAGTCAATTTTTAACCATTTTTCATAAATCTTATATATCTTTTACAAAAATCTTCTCCTCTGCAACTACTGGGCCAAATTGAACTAAACTTGGCCACAACCATCATTTGGGTATCTAGTTTGAAAATTGTGTCTGGTGACCTGGCCAACCAACCAAAATGGCTGCCATGGCTAAAAATAGAACATAGGGGTAAAATGCAGTTTTTGGCTTATAACTCAAAAACCAAAGCATTTAGAGCAAATCTGACATGGGGTTAAATTGTTTATCAGGTCAAGATCTATCTGCCCTGAAATTTTGAGATGAATTGGACAACCCATTGTTGGGTTGCTGCCCCTGAATTGGTAATTTTAAGGAAATTTTGCTGTTTTGGTTATTATCTTGAATATTATTATAGATAGAGATAAACTGTAAACAGCAATAATGTTCAGCAAAGTTAGATTTACAAATAAGTCAACATGACCGAAATGGTCAGTTGACCTCTTTAGGAGTTATTACCCCTTTTTAACCATTTTTCGTAAATCTTAGTAATCATTAATAAATTATTCAGTTATGTTCAGTCTTTATGTCAAATTCAGTATTATGTTGATGTTAACATACATGTGATGGACTGTGAAACTCGGATCAGGAGATTTGTAAATTTTGGTCAGGAGATTAGGAATCAGATCAGGTGGTTTTTTAAATAAATTTTGTCGTAAATGTAACCGTATGATGTAGAAATTGTTCTTAAAGTGTTAACAGTTAACATAGACTGGACAGATGTTATAGTTGATTGCAAATAAAGGCACTAGCAACACTGAATTCACCACAGCACTGTGGATAAGTCTGAGAATTGACGGATAAGCAATATGTTATTTAATCTTTTATATATATATATAAAATGAGGGTATATTTTATATAGCCTTCCAAATACCGTTTCGATCCCTAACATCACTGAAGAGACATTTATTGTCAAAATCCAGATCTGGTGTACTTAAAAAAACATTGACACCGTATGTTTGTGGCATAACATCGTGGCCACAAGTTAAAAAAAAAAATTCTGTTTACAAATAGTACAAAGAAATATCGTATCGTTTAGGATATTCACAAATACTTTTGATTGGCGGTAGCTACAGTCTTGAGTTTGTTTAATCTTATATAGACCAGGTGTATCTCACCACACGTTTGTATGCCTCATACCCGATGTTGCACATGTGTTGCATGAAACGTACATCAACAGATACATGATTGATGTATTAGTATTTGTTGTTTCTTGCAAATATGCAATTTTGATTTCGATTACTTTGTTCTCACGGTTTTTAGTGGAGTTCGTGTTGTTTCTTAATTATTATTTATAACTGTTGATGTAAATGCCCTTTGGTTTTATGAGGCTTTGTTTACTCCTTGGTTTTGATTTTTATTGTCTAAAGAACATAAAATAACTAGATGGAATTGAATTAAATTTGAGTTTGGGAAACTTCATTCTGAAAGTTATAATAGATCTTCCATCATCATAAGATGTTCTTGATATCAAATCCACTCGTAGGTTATTTCAAATATTATAATATATCCGTGCTTTCAGAATGTAACAGCTTTTGTTAGAGTGATTGGAAGTTTCCAAATCGATTCAATTCATTATTGTATCTTTGCAAGACTTCTTATCCGTTGTTGGTAAGTGTATATATGTTCTTTTAAAACAAAAATTTGTATTCGTGTTCGGAAAGTTCGAAAAGTTCCCCTCAAATTGAAATGTATCAGCAAGTGAAACTGTTATTGCCATTTATGTTAAAAAAAAATCCTCGGAAATAGTTTTATATTGTTTTGAATTAACAAATTTTTACAGACGACTATATCTGACGTCATACCGGAACTTCTAAGAAGAAAGATATGAAGTTAGCAAAATATCACTTAACTTTACGTTCCGCTATATAAATGATGTTCTCTCACTAAATAATACAAAAGTTGGTGACTATGTTGAACGAATCTATACCATCGAACTAGAGATAAAGGATACTACAGATACAGTTTAAGTCTGCCTCATATCTTGACCTACATCTAGAAATTGACAATGAGGGTCTGTTGAAAACAAAAATTTACGGCAAAAGAGATGATTTCAGCTTCCCAATTGTGAACTTTCCATCTCTATGTAGCAACATTGCATACGGAGTATATATCTCTCAATTGATACGATATGTCCGGGCTTGTATTTCCTATCACGATATCCTTGATTTAGGATTGCTGCTCACAAGGAAGATATTGATCGATATTAAACCCAGAGTTCCAAATGGTGAAGTCGAAATCATCCCTTCGTAGATTTTAGGACGCCATCTCCAGTTGATTGACCGTTATGGATTAACCGTTTCACAGATGCTATCGGATATGTTCCTTATGTCGTAACTACAATACCCTTCCCTTTTCACGAATGTGTCCTACCGAATTGAACAATTTACCGGAATTATAATAACATAAGCAACACAAGTTGAGCAGGATCTGCTAACCCTTCCGGAGCACCTGAGATCACCCCAAGTTTTTGGTGGGGTTCGTGTTGCCTAGTCTTTAGTTTTCTATGTTGCATCTTCTGTACTATTATTTGTCTGTTTGTCTTTTTATTTTTAGCCATAGCGTTTTTAGTTTTTTTTTCAATCTATGAGTTTGACTGTTACTCATGTATCTTTCGTCCTCCTTTTAATAAATATAAATTTTCTAGCATCCGTTTAAGAATATTTATCGCGTCAAAATTAACAGATTGAAATCTGAAAATAACGATTGTAATCAAGAAATAACTTATGTGTAATCATAAAAAAACAGATTTTCATTGAAATAATACATAATAGTCTTAGATCTTGAACTTTGAAATATACCAGATTCGTTGTACCAGTTGTATAATGAGAGGATATGTCATATCCTTTAACAACAATATTAACAGTTAGTTTTTGTTAATTGATGTTCATTAGGTTACTATTTAATTTTTGTATTAAGTTGTAAATACATTGCTTGTATATTTTGTATTTTGAACCGCCTAGCATGTTTTTTTTAAATTGAATACTAGTTGGTTTTTTTTTTTTAAATTAAATCAATTATATATAATAAACGGCAAAGATGACAATATAATACCAAACAAATGCATTAATAATTGAAGGATACGGCGTAGGATTTGTCGTTACAAATATGAATGATTCATTCAGAATTTCAAAATTACGCAACATGTATAGTTGGTCTCAGTACTGCTGTAAAAGTGCTTTAATCATGGCTTGTGTTCCAATGAGTTGAATGGTTGCAGATCGTTGGTCTGCGTTATAAAGCTGAAATTGGATGTAGAGTGAAAACATATGAAAGCTAAACAAAAGAAGAAGGGAATTTAATATCTACAATTTGAAAATACAAGATCGACAATAAAATCTTGACAGTTTGGCAAAAATAGTTTTTCTTAGAACTTTATACGAGAAAAAGCAAGACATTTATAGACTAATCCCTGCGCAGAGCAGAGGAACTATAATATTTAGAGAAAGCCAATAGAAAAGAATGTCTTTTAAACACGCCAATTACCATGAACATAAAGCTAAGGTTTTTTATAAGAATAAATTTGTCGATGGGATATGTGCCTGAAATGAAAGAGAGAAGACAGGCAGTGTAAAAATCTTAGTAAGGATTCATGACACATTGAATTTGTATCGAAACTCACTGCATTGACTCCTGGCTTAGTATTCCTTCTAAAAACATAGTTTTATTTTAGATTGATATATTGTATAAATAGAAAACAAATAGGTTACTGTAACTGCTTTATTGTTTTAAAATCGATAAAAGGCTACAATCCAGACGGCGGAAATATATGTTTGCTGACAATGAAAAATTGTTATATTTTGTAATATTCAAGATCTTTAAAAACACTTGCGAAGTACCAGAATGATGTTTTAGCAGGTTGTTAGTGATTTATGCGTCAATCAAAAGCAATTGTATTTAACAGTTTTGTCCAAATGTTCAGAGGTTGTTCTTTTTTATTTTTATAATGGATGAATTGAAACAAAAGGCGAAAAAATTAAGTAGTTGGCGTCGGTAATTTTCTTTCCTTGGCATTCGTATTCGGTTTTGAACTTATCGTTGACATACACATGAACCGTGGTCTCCGTGATCGGTTTAAGTTTCAACTTAAATGAGCTTGCATAATGAATCTCTCCAACGTTGTCATCCAAAACATTAGTCTCGATACCCCATTTGTTGTTTGTCAACGTATTCAAGACAACTTGCGATGATTCAGCCCTTGGGTTGAAATGGAAAATGATGCCGTCCTTTTGGTCTTTGCTTTGTTGAAAGTTTATTGAGTACCCACTAAAAGAAACAAAAACAATTTTATAACATCTTACAACTTTGTATGTATAATATGACCAGTGGCGGATTCGGGAGGGATATAGAGGACGCAACATTTGACTGAAGCATTTTCATCGGGCTGTATTTATTATATTCCGTCTTTTAGCGTGTTCAACATTACAGATTGTCGTAAGTGTTGTTTTTTTTTTGTGTGAAACCGACTCATGGAACTCATATTTGGTGTCCAAAGCAAAATTTGAAGTCCAAACATTACATCCACGGATATACCATTAAAATCATGGCTGTTTAGAAGCAACTGTCCGTATACAATGGTTTATTACCGGAACAATACAAATTGGTATTGATTTTGAAGGACGAAATGATAGTTATACCTTTTTTTTTATTTAAAGAGGACAATTTAGTGAGAACTCTACTAGTTTTCAAACAAATACATGCATACAGAACACATTCAAAATGAAATACAGCAATTATTTATGCATACATAGAAATAGCAGCAATAATGAAAGTTATTCGAACTAAAAATAGTAACATCATTAAATTTTTGTAGGCCGATTTGCATAAAAGTGACTGTAACTGTGTTTCTAGAGTAGTTCTGCATTACGAAAATTGAAATTGTCTATTCTAAGCCACCATTTCTTTGATTACAGACTGAAAAAAGTCTTGTCAAAATTAGTATTGGTCTTTGTTAACATTCTTTTTTGTTAGAGATAGATTGTAAATTGTTGACTTAAATTAAGACAATAATTAATAAAAAAGAACTGTATGTTAGTTATTTTAAAAGAACTTTTTACAGGTTACCCTCTCCTTGTGGAATAAAAGAATGATGGTAGGAGAGTTAAATAATTAAGATGCTGTTTTTATTGTGTATGTTTGATATGCCGTGCACATGTTATTATTTTGTACAGGTTATTACCTGTACAAAATTTTTATACAAGTAATTACTTGTATGAAGCCATCATACAGGTTATTACTTGTACAAATACAATTGTACAAGTAATTACTAGTACAACTTTTACTGACAAAAAGATAATAACTTGTACAAATCATTATTTTACCTTGATCTATTTGAAGTTCACAACAAATCGTTTCTATTTTAACAAATAATTTATTACTTATCCAAAAGGTACAAACTTTCAATGTGTGAGTACACTTTATATAACAAATATATGACCAAAACTGTTCAGTTTAGTAGTCAAAACTAAAAAGTGTAAAGATGGAAAAGATATAAAAAAAAAAAAGAAATTTCATGAGGAAATACCTAAATTGTGTGATGATAATAAATCTTCTAATAATTCAATATTTACACGTGAAACATACAGAGAGACTTTAAGTTATATAAAAGAAGCAAAATGAAGTTCCAAAAAGACTGTACTTCAAAGATACTTCTTACGGCAGTATATGATGTTTTAAGTGTTGCTGGACTAGAACAACTGATTCGCAAAGGAGACGTGATAATTCATTATTATACAGTAGATAAACTTTACCCTTTGATAAGACATGCACATTCTGGAGTTGAGCATGGACCGACGCATCCACAAAACATATAAAGAATTAAAAAAAAATCCAACATCAGCAGAGAAATTATCAGACTTTCATTCAGATGTGTGAACAGTGTGTTTTGAAAAAAATTCGCTCTGAAACCAAGTTGATCATGTACTACCAAGATCACCAATTCAGTGTACTGCACACTTTAAAGACAAAAAGAGCAGCTGGAGTGGCTTACCAACTCACTGTTTGTTTACCTTTGGGAGCTCCACATATATTGCAAAGTGATAATTGAAGTGAATGTACGTCTTATGTAATTACAGAACTTAAACTTCTTTGGCCATAGCTAAAATTGGTGCATGGTAGACCACGTTACCATCAAAGTCAGGGGTCCGTCAAAAGAGCAAACACTGGGGTTAACGTCAGGAAAGATGTACAATTGCTTTCTTAAAGTGGTGGCCAAGGCCATGTTCACTGCAGCTGTCTGGGTAGCTATAAGACAGGCAAATGTAAAGACAAAAGATTGAACTTGTTGTATAATTTCAGATATCATGCTTCCTTGTCGTGTGCAAACAAATAAGATATTTAAACAGAGAATTATTTAGATTAAAAGTTTATTAAGAATTCTAGAAAATGGAAAAGTTTAGACCATGGGATGTTACTCCAGTGTTGTCATTAGTTTTCTTCTGAAAAAAGGCCTTCCGTTGGTTACATATATTATTGTGACCATGTATAAAATTGAGAATGGAAATGGGGAATGTTTCAAAGAGACAACAACCGGACCATAGAACAGACAACATGGTTCCATGTATGGTTACACCCTTGTGTCATGTTAGCTTATGTTATTTCTTTGCGTCCGTTGTTCGTCTGTAACCTTCTAACATTTCAAAATCAATACATACTAATAAACAATTGAAAAAAAATCCAGACTAGCAAACTCAAAGATAAGAGTTTTAAATAAGAAGAAACAAATATAACTAAAAAATAGTGAGTTGTACAAGTTATTATCTTTTTTTCCCACAAAAATTGTTGTACAGGTAAACAACAGGTAATTACCTGTACAATTATATTTGTACAAGTAATAACCTGTATGGTGGCTTCATACAAGTAATTACTTGTATAAAATGTTTGTACAGGTAATAACCTGTACAAAATAATAAAATGTACACGACATATATATGTTTATTGTGTTAATATATGTTGGTCACAAACTGTAAAGTTTATACGACAATAAAATAAAATAATTGGTTTGATTTTATTTTATTAAGGGGACAGAACACATATATACTACAGAGTTATAAGACATTTCAAATAGTTCTCTTCAAAAGTCAATACACAGAATGAGGCTTATGTCGTGTAATGATAATTCAGTTCATGATCGTAATTGTAGATTTTTGATTTCATTTCTTCTTTAAATGCTGTGAAAATTCCTTTGAGTTATATTGAAGAAAAGGTTGCATTTAGATCTAAAACTGTTTTCCTAGCTTTTGTTCTTGTTTACATGGATATTTACTCTATTTGTACATACAATTATGCTATTTTGTAATTTTCAAATGATGACATTCTGTTATTTACTAAAGAATGTTATTAAAAGGAAAATAAGTTCAAAATTGAGATGTGTAATATAACTGAAATTTGAAGAATTTAATTTATTGTAAACGATTTCCCATTTTTTTCACTTTGGATCAGATATATCTTTATACTTACGTTTTTTCATTAGGTTTATTACACTTAACCTCTAAGGCAAATTCCTCTCCTACCATCATTCTTTTATTCCACGAGGAGAGGGTAACCTGTAAAAAGTTCTTTTAAAAATAACTAACATACAGTTCTTTTTTTAATTATTGTTTTTAAATATTTTTCGGTCAAATACTCATAAATATCACGGACTTGGGAGAGAAACAGCAAATACTAATTTAAAGTCTTTTGTTTAACTAAAACTTGTTTTGAGAAGGAACGAAAACAACGTTTTCTTGCAAGCGACAAGAACTTCAACCTAGAAAATACTAAAACAGTGCTGACCCGAGTGCATCTCTCGACCAATCAATCAACATTGTACGCTTGACTTTCTTTTAATAAGTTAAACAATAACGTCAATAAAAGGTCAGAATATCTGGACTTATCCGATTTTTCGACCCTTACTGAGTTCGACACAATGAGGTTCGGTTCGACTGTACATACACAGACAAATTTCGCTAACATGAAATAAATTTATGTGCGGTATGCGTACGAATTTTCGGATCTATTTTAGTCTATTGTTTAACAATAGAATAAACTAGTTATGCAAATTAGTAAGGTATATAATAGATTGAAAACGGGTTTTCAAGTTTATCGAAGGCTGGGCGGTGACCACTCGACTTGCAGACAATTTTTCAAGATGTCCGATTCAGATCTAGACCTCGACGATAGAGAGTTAACCAAGTCTCCTGACAAGTCAATTGAAGCCTTACGTTCGGCTGCTGAACCAACTAAGAGAAAGGGTAATTCAGAGCAAGATAGGGCACCTGAAGTTTCAAATGCAGATTTGTTTTTTTTTATGACCACTTATTTCAATGATAAACTTTCCGGTATAGAGAAGAATTTCTCAGATACTACAGAGACATTAGTAAAGAGAGCAAAGAAAGCAGAGAATACCTTTAAATTTAAGGGGAATCAGTTACAATTTGAGCTTAACTCTGATATTCAAGATAGTATAAGCACGGCAATTGGTTATATTGAGAAGAATAGACCTAAAAAGGCAGTTAGGGTTTTAGAAGATTCGTCTGTTCAGCTCAAGAAGATAAATAAATTAATTAGAATTGCGGATAAGTCCGAGGGCGGTTGGAGAACGGTGAACGAATACCTTTCAGATGAAGTGGCCAGTGACTCGGAGGACGAGAAAAGAATACGCGCAGCAGATAACAGGGCAGTTAAAAAGATCAAAGCAGAGAAAACAGATAAACGCAGCAGTAGAAAGCGTCCGACAGAAGCATCTGGTTCAACAGCTCAAATGGCACATAATGGTACAGGTAGTTCTGATGCTACATTTCGCCTCCAGCCCTTTCGAGGGGGCTTGGCCGCCAGCGGCCAAAGTTTCGGCAACCAAAATAGCTTCAAGACCTCAGACGTCTGCTACAACTGCGGCATGCAAGGGCACTGGGCAAGAGACTGCAGGAAGGGAAAGGCAAGGACAGGACCTCCCAGAGGATCTTCTTCTTAAAGACCATAACAGTGACATTTTCAAGGTACAAGATTATGATATTGTCGAAACATTTTATGAATATGAAAATTGTAATTCTGATATTTATGTTAAAGGTCGTTTGAAAAAATCTATTAACTTTTGGAAACAAATTAATGCTTCAGATTTCATTTTGAATGTTATTACAGATGGTTACAAAATTCTTTTGCTTAATGAGCCCGAAGAAATATTCTTAAGAAATAACAAATCAGCATTTGATAACAGCGAATTTGTATCAAAAGCTATTTTAGATTTAATGAAAGGGGGCTTGATACGTGAGGTATCGAGTAGACCGCATGTGGTTAATCCTTTGACCGTCTCGACTGCGAAAATAAACACAGGTTAATTTTAGATTTACGACACGTAAACAAACAGGTAGTCGATAGCAAGATTAAATTTGAAGATTGGAAAGTAGTTAAACAGTATTTATCTTCTAACTGTTTCGGATTCGTTTTTGATAAGAAATCAGGATATCATCATATTGATATTTTTAACGAGCATCAGAAATATTTAGGTTTCTCCTGGAAATTAGGAGGTGTAACAAAGTTTTTTGTTTTTACTGTACTTCCTTTTGGTTTGAAATCTAGCGGATATATCTTTACTAAAGTAGTTAGACCTTTAGTAAAACATTGGCGAAAGAAAGGTATCAAAGTTGTTGTTTATTTAGATGACGGGTTCGGTTTAGCCGATAATGAAAACACATGTAAAATGCATTCTGATTTAGTAAAGTCAGATCTTATAGCATCGGGGTTCGTACCGAACAGAGATAAATGTCACTGGACACCAACAAAAAAATTAGAGTGGTTAGGTTTTATATGGAATTTAGATATATGTAAACTCAATATACCAGATAGAAAAAAGAATGATTTAATTGAATTAGTTAATATTATACTTAACAATTCCTGCAAAGTGAAAGTAAGATTGTTAGCAAAAGTAGCTGGTAAAATCATTTCTTTTACGCCTGCTTTAGGTCACATTACACAGATCATGTCGAGAGGTTAACGTTTGTTTGAAGTTATAAATTTAAGACAAGATTGGAACCAATCTATTAATATAAATCATTGTAACGCTTGTATCAGAGATCTGATATTTTGGAGAGATAACATTTTTGAGTTAGAACCAGTTTCATTGTTGGGACTGGATTCTGAATTTTACATATTTACAGATGCAAGCAATACAGGGGCTGCCGGATATATTGATAATCTAAAACAGATTATGCATAAATCTTGGTCGGACGATGAGAAATTGAAGAGCTCCACTTGGAGGGAAGTCAAAGCAATAGAGTTGTCTATACTAAGTTTTGCACGTTTGCTTAAACATTGCACGGTATCGTTTTATACAGATAATAAAAACGCTGTAACAATAGTTCACAAGGGTAGTAAAGTACCAGAATTACAGTCTTTAGCTATATGAATATACGATTTTTGTCGCAAAAATGATATTACTATTTTTGTTAACTGGATTCCAAGGGAACAGAATGAACAAGCAGACATGCTAAGTAGAATTGTCGATATTGACGACTGGCGTATTTCAGATGAATTTTTCACATTCTTGAATGATTTATGGGGTCCATTTTCAGTGGATAGGTTTGCTAGCTTTGAAAATACGAAATTACAAAAGTTTAATTCCTTATACTGGAACCCAGGTTCTTTATGTGTCGACGCTTTCACGTGCGACTGGTCCGGTGAGAACAACTGGCTAGTACCTCCAGTAACCGAGGTTAGCAGGGTTATAAATCATTTAGTAAAATGCAAAGCTAAAGGAACTTTGATAGTTCCGAATTGGCCTTCATCGCCATTTTGGCCGTTGATTATTGACACTGGTCTAAAATATAGAAAGTACACAAATGATGTGCTTCAGTTCAACGAACCAGAGAGAATTTTCGAATCTGGAAATAATTTGAACTCTATTTTTGTGAGAGGAGATTTCAAAGGAACTATATTAGCTGTTTTGTTAGACGCTTCATATTGTTAATATTAAGTTTTTTGTTTACAGAATTGTTTTTACTATATGAATATTGATGTAATGTGTGTGTGTTGGAAGTCACTGGACGTTATATGTATGCTCTTTGGTCACTGGACTAAATCTTTTAGTAATACTGTATGGTCACTGGACCTGATTGATATGCATTGATTCAGGTAAATATGTTATGTATGTAATAGAATTTTTATCTTTTTATAAAAAGATTATAATGACTGTATATCTATTTTTAGAACATTTCTTCGACTGGATTCTGGTCACAGTTAAGTTCGGTTAAGCACACAGAACTCAGATTACTTTACTCAAATCTAAATGCAACTGTCTTAGATTCGAGGGCCAAGACGACTGTTACAAAATATATTTGAGGTTTCAAACGTTTTTTAAAGTGGACACTAAAATACAAAGAGATAACTTCAGTACTTCCGTGTAATAAACTTTATGTGGGTTTATACTTGCAACATTTGATTGAGTCATCCGAAGGTTTTAGTTCAGTAGATACAGCATTTTATAGCATAAAATGGGCTCATCGTATTGCTGGCGTAACTGATCCAAGCGAATCTGAACTAGTCAAGAGTATACTAGAAGGTGCTAAGAGAATACTATCTCGTCCGAAAAAGAAAAAAGAACCAGTTGACTCGAATTCAATGATTAAACTGTTTGATAAACACCAAGATCGTAACTCACTAAAAGAAGTTCGTTTATTGTTAATGTGTTCGTTAATGTATACAGGATTTTTGCTTTTCAACGAGTTATGCAACATCACAGCTAAAGACATAGTTTTTCATAATTCGCATGTCAATATCTTTATTCGTAAGAGCAAAACAGACTGTTATAGACATGGTAATAATGTCGTTATTTCTAGATTAGATAGTTCTTACTGTCCTGTAAAGCTTTTGCAAAGTTATCTAGTTTTAGCTAAGACTGAGAATAATTCAGAATTCTTTATATTTTGTGCATTGTCTTTTTACAGAAAACTAATTCTTTTATATTGAGAAGTAAAAATGTAAAAATTTCGTATACTCGAGCAAGAGAGTTAGTCAAAGAGGCCTTATCACAATTGGTTTAAATGTAAACAAATTTGGTTTACACAGTTTCAATGCAGGCGGTGCCACAGCGGCCGCTAAATATGATATACCAGATAGACTGTTTAAAATACATGGAAGATGGAAATCTGATTTAGCGAAAGATGGTTACGCATCAGATAGTTTAGAAAAACGATTATCAGTTTCTAAGAATTTAGGTTTATAACATTTTCACTTTCTGCTTTCTTTGTACTTCGAAATGGTCACCGTGCCTGTTAGTATCAGAAATATTCTTGTCTTATTTATATACATACATAAAATATGAGTCAGTTTAGAACAGAAATTAGGACCAGGGTTGTACAAGAAAAATAGAGCAATTTAGCACATAAATATGTTATGTTCGTTTGAACATCGTGAATTAAGAACATAAATAAATTTATGTGCGGTATGCGTACGAATTTTCGGATCTATTTTAGTCTATTGTTTAACAATAGAATAAACTAGTTATGCAAATTAGTAAGGTATATAATAGATTGAAAACGGGTTTTCAAGTTTATTGAAGGCTGGGCGGTGACCACTCGACTTGCAGACAATTTTTTTTGTATTGTTACATGTGTATAAGATGTTTGTAGTGGATATGTATATATATGATACTGATTTGTAATGTTTATTTTATAGATTTGATATGATGAAGTGTTTATGCAGAGATGTTTAGGACATTGTTTGATGAAATGAAATGAAAGACATTTATAGAAAATTGATTACTAGTAGATTGTGAATTATGATGAATAAATCGAAATGGTCACCGTGCCTGTTAGTATCAGAAATATTCTTGTCTTATTTATATACATATATAAAATATGAGTCAGTTTAGAACAGAAATTAGGAGCAGAGTTGTCACTGGCTTGGATGGGGGATATTGTTACAAGGAAGGCTTTGGGTAACAATATTGTGGCGAATGTAACCCCATCTTTGATGGGATGGGTCAATAAGGTTTTGTCATTATAACCATATAATATGTTGTTTATAAATAAGATTTATTGATTTCATTATACATGTTTTTCATTGTGTTGCTTCTTCGTCATTTTAATAATAAATGACAGTTTTCAATTCTTAAATATTTGTTTGTTTGTCATTCTTTCATCCCATCAAACAGAGCAAGCCTGTGTTGACAAAAAATATGTTATGTTCGTTTGAACATCGTGAATTAAGAACATAAATAAATTTATGTGCGGTATGCGTACGAATTTTCGGATCTATTTTAGTCTATTGTTTAACAATAGAATAAACTAGTTATGCAAATTAGTAAGGTATATAATAGATTGAAAACGGGTTTTCAAGTTTATTGAAGGCTGGGCGGTGACCACTCGACTTGCAGACAATTTTTTTTGTATTGTTACATGTGTATAAGATGTTTGTAGTGGATATGTATATATATGATACTGATTTGTAATGTTTATTTTATAGATTTGATATGATGAAGTGTTTATGCAGAGATGTTTAGGACATTGTTTGATGAAATGAAATGAAAGACATTTATAGAAAATTGATTACTAGTAGATTGTGAATTATGATGAATAAATCGAAATGGTCACCGTGCCTGTTAGTATCAGAAATATTCTTGTCTTATTTATATACATATATAAAATATGAGTCAGTTTAGAACAGAAATTAGGAGCAGAGTTGTACAAGAAAAATAGAGCAATTTAGCACATAAATATGTTATGTTCGTTTGAACATCGTGAATTAAGAACATAATCTACGTGAATTTAAATTCTTGTGAATCTCACTTGAAATTCACATAAATTTCACTTCAAACCAGCTTATACGAGAAACTCACTTGAAATCAGTTTTTGTGAGTTTCACGTGAATCTCATGAGAAACTCGTATGAATTTCATATGATTTTTTTTTCACATGCAATTTACATGAATCTTAAAAATAAAATAATTCAAATATAACATCAAAATTTTCAAATTAATTAAAATCATGAAAAATACCATTTATTTTTGTTAAAGTTCACGTGAAATTCATGTGAAAAATTTCACGTGAGACTCACTTGAAATTCACATAAAACTTGTCACGTGAGTTTCATGTATAAGTTCGCTTGAGGTGAATCTCACTTGAAATGTTTATATGAATTTCATTCGAGATTGACGTGAAAATTACGTTAGCAAATTTTGCCTGTGTACAGTCTTAAGGGGCTTTGCTACTCAGATTTTTTAAGATTTTGTCAGATTTTCGGATTCACTGGTTTTATCTATCACAGTGCCTGTAATTGTTTGCCCATTTGTCTCTTTATTCTCTTCATATTTTCATTCCATATATTTTAAATGAGCCATTTTTGAAAATCTTATAAAATCTTGTTATTTTTTTTATTGTTTTTTTTAAAAAGAAAGTGGCCAATGTTGAATGAATGAAAGGTCTAGAGAAAATTGTTTCCCGCCAAATTTTCAATGGCTTTTATCTCAAAAACAAGCACACTGACCTACATTTTTTCCTCAGCTATTTGAGATTCTCTATTAAGATCCCACCTAATCATAACAGTGATTTGAAATCCATTTTATTTTGAAACTAAGAAGCGAAACTCCTTAAGTGAGATTCAGTTCATTTTAGCCAAATTCACAATTTCACACTTGAACAACCATAGTAAAATGTTGCGTTGTGGAGAATTTACTCGTTTCGGGACAGAGTATTCGAGTCTTGTTGGGCCATCAACAGTGTTATAAACTAACCATTTACATCGTATTTTGTCTTTATTTTTGTCTTTTTTTTAACTATTGGTATTAAAATTAACACGATTAATATTTTAGAAAAAAGAAGACTTGATGCTTCTATTCTCAATTTCATTCATATCTTGTATAGAGATGTTATAAAGAGCCTTTGTCCTTGAAATAATCTTTATGGATTAGCGACTGCTTAAAACAACTGCATGTTTTAAGTCAATTACATTTCTTGATTATTATGAGTTAAATGATGTATTGGTATATGCACCTAGTGATCAAGGTTATATTGTTTAGTGCTTAGTACTTTGCACATTTTGTTTACTTAGTTTTGCGTATGTAATGAGTGTCCGTATGACAGGGTCCATCTGAAACTGACCTCATCTACATCAATCAGTTATAATTTGTATGTGATACTTTTAGTAATACCTTATCTTAATGACTTTCAACAGTTTCAAATTTTAGTAGAAGTAATTCCGGTGAGACATAAAATCCTGTTGATTCTTGTCAAACATTTGTAAAAGACATACAATCAGAAAAACTTACGAAAGTGTTAGCCATTTTGCCTTTTTATCTGCAAAAATAAAGTAAAACTTTTCAAAATATATGTAACAAAATAATACTTCACTTATTATTTTTAACTTTCACTCAGACTTAGTAGAGAACATGTAAAGATAAGAAAATTAGTAACTTAATACTTCACTTATTATTTTTAACTTTCGCTCAGACTTAGAGAACATGTAAAGATAAGAAAATTAGTAACTTATAATAATATAGGTCGAATGGGTTTTATTTCTTTGGATTGCACACCTATTATTTTACTAATTCATCGAGGGCTTGATCTTTGAATGACAAAAAAATGGTAAATAAATATATTATGCTTTAGGGAAAACGGTACTATTTATTCTGACATAGGCAACAATACTAACATTTTCTAAATTTACCACTTTTTATAATAAAAACCTGGATAAAACAGTTATGTGTGGTGTTTGAAATTTATTACTCTATTTGAAAAATTGAAGCCAAATAGTATCCTGACTAATTTCCAGCGGAGCTTGTTTATGTTATCCATGCTCACCGTTATTTTACACCAAATTTATGAAATTTTGGAAGCCTTTTCGAATAATTCTCTAGATAATATTTCAATAGGTTTTAAAATTTATATTGTATATATACCCACTGCATTTATTCATAGATAACAAAAATGTATATTGTACCCTTACATCCAATCACAGCGCTCCTAAATTGACTTCCTTGCCCTGTCTTGGGTACACAAAAGGCCAACCTAATGCTGGGAAAATGTTATAGTACCGTTTTCCTTTTATACTTTATATTTTTTCTGACTACATAGGTTTTGATGTTTCCGTCTAAAGGCTCTAATATGTATATAAAAGTTTTTGTGTTATTAACATAAAGAACTCGACCAATTAGAGATAGATTTCAATGTTCGTCAAAGCTATACCAAAATCCTTCTTACAACAACGTATATTTTTTTGACACAAGGTAATATAATTATGCAATTCAAAGTAATCATACACCATTTGCTATTTCTATGAGACTATTATTATAACTAATATAAAAACGAAGTGGTATGATTGCTTACGAAACAACTTTTGTTGAGATGGTAGTAAATTAAACAAGATTTAGTCAGATTAAAAAAATGTTGTTGTTGATAGTACATACCGTACACACTTCTAGAAAAAAAAGTAAAGTCACAAAAATACTGAACTCCGAAAGTTCAATCGGAAAATCCTAATCACACGGCAAAATCAAATGACTAAACACATCAAACGAATGGACAACAACTGTCATATTCCTGACTCGGTACAGGCATTTTCAAATATAGAAAATGGTGGATTGAACCTGGTTTTATAGTGCTAAACCTCTCACTTGTACGACAGTCACATCAAATTCCGTTATATTTACAACGATGCGTGAACAAAAAAAATAATAAATAAAATAGTCAAAATATTGGTTCAGTAGTCATCACTCTGGACCCACCTAAATAAAAAAAACCCGCATAAAGTCTCAAAACGGATAGCTTAATGCATAAATTAGGGTCGTCCTATGTTGAAGAACCTACGTATGGTATACATCCAGTTAATTGGAAAATCTCAAGATTGAATAACCGCAAAGTGAACTAGAACGATTAGAACATAAAATAAAATATCCGCGAAAATAAACTGGTTTACAATATATAAAGAAGAGAATTTCAAAAACTTAAACATATATCATAATTAAGAACTTACCTCAGGTTTGATTATCGGTTGAAGGTGGATTTTTTTCAGATGAAAAATAGTTTATGTGAATCACAATTTATATAATAGCTTGCTTCCTTGTTACCATGAAAACTATCCAATAGCTGCTTTCCATTCAAATGCAGCTATTATTTCATTCGTTGGACCCGTAAGAAAGGAAATAAATTGATGACTTGTATCATATGTATTTCTTCCAAGAACAATTCCATTGGTAAATTTTGAAAGTTATGACCATCCTTGATGAGACATTTATCGAAAAAATATCACGAGTAAGTAGTTTTGGTGCGAATAAATGTTATGTCAATATTTCTAAGATACCAAAAAAAAAAGAAGTAAAATCACAAAAATAATGAACTCCGAGGAAAATTCAAAATGGAAAGTCCCTAATTCAATGGCAAAATCAAATGATAAAACACATCGAACGAATGGACAACAAATGTAATATTCTTGACTTGGTACAGGCATTTTTAAATGTAGAAAAATAGTGGATTGAACCTGGTTTTATTATGCTAAATCTCTAAAAATCGTTTTATCTAATTTTACTAAACTCAATACAAGGAACAAATCACCTTAAAGTTAATTACTCTTAAGATCACTAGGATTAAACCCTACTTTAGAACTTTCTTCAAATGGTCATAACACATTTACGTTTTTGGTCAAATTGTACTTTGATTCATGCAAAAGGTCCAATAATGTCCTTTTTAGGTATATTATGTAGATTGATATCTAAAGTTTACTGTTTATTCTTAAATTAATGTTGCTTATTGCATTTTTTAAAAATATGTAGTTCTTACAAACAGCTATGCTATTCACTTAGTTTTTTGTTTGCAACAATGATTTTTTTCTTTTTTTTTTATTAAATCGATAAATGATATTTGAACATCGGTAAACCAATATCGCCTAAATTTAGAAGCAGTGCTGGAGGGGACCTTTTCTTCTAAAGAGAGTTTCCTATGTTCTGATTTCGGGTGTAATGTCTCATCTCAAATAGAAAACTCGAAACGCGGTAAAAACCCATGTAAATAGGGTGAAGCAATAAACATGTCTCATTTTCTCAGTTTACAATTTTGTGCTTTCTTAGAAATATTGAAATGTTAAATCTAAACAAATATTTATATTGGAGACTTTATACTGTGTAATAATAATGTATCAAATATATGCAAATAGCTATAGTTATTGCTGGTGGACGTTTCGTCCCCGAGGGTATCACCAGCCCAGGAGTCAGCACTTCGGTGTTGACAAGAATATCAAATATATGGTACTTTTTTATAAATTTCCTGTTACAAAACTGAAATTAAAAAAAAAAGGATTTTCTTATCCCAGGAATAGATTACCTTAGACGTATTTGGCACAACTTTTCGGAATTTTTGGTCCTCAATGCTCTTCAACTTTGTACTTGTTTGGCTTTATTACTATTTTGATCTGAGCGTCACTGGCGTAATAAATTATGATCCTGGTACCTTTGATAATTATTGATAAAAGATGAAGCTTAATACCAAGTAGTTCACAAAAACAAATCTTTATGTTACTTTAGATATACTATTGTTTGCCTTAAAGGGACACTGCAACCAGATATATACAAAATCTAAAGTATGACGTTTTGTTACAATCACTTATGAAAGTGAAATAGTGAAGTAATTATTCGCTTTTAGCAGCCAGTATTGTTCAATTTTGTCAAAATAAGCTAAGAAACATTGATGATAAATTATTCACTTTCAAATGAATAATTCGACCCCATTGAATCCGTATTCATGTGAACTTCAATTTAACCCCTTAGCTAGAGATGGCTAACGCATGAATTGTCCGTGTAAAGATGTGTTAAGGAAAATAATGTCAACATTGAAAGTGAAACAAGGTTTAATAATTTGATTGACTGATTCGATCCACAAAAAAACAATCGTATACAGGTAAAAATGATGATAAACATATATTTTATAATCTATAATATGAAATTAAACAGACCATGGAAAATCTAATTGCACGAGTTGCTTAATCTATTTATATCTATAGTAATGTTTATATTGCTAATATGGTCAACGGAGGTGTTCGGGTATCAACACAATTGTTATTTAGATGGCGTCTAGATTCAAATACACACGAAACGAAGCTACATATTATCGAACTCACGACCTGTAAACTGTTCATTTTAGACTTTCAATAGTTTAATAACTATTTACACCACTGGGTCGATGCCACTGCTGGTGGACGTTTCGTCCCCGAGGGTATCACCAGCCCAAGAGTCAGCACTTCGGTGTTGACATGAATATCAATTATGTGGTCATTTTTATAAATTTCCTGAATATAAAACTTTAAATATTTGTAAAACCTAAGGATTTTCTTATCCCAGAAATAGATTACCTTAGCCGTATTTGGCACAACTTTTTGGAATTTTGGATCCTCAATGCTCTTCAACTTCGTACTTGTTTGGCTTTATAAATATTTTGATATGAGCGTCACTGATGAGTCTTATGTAGACGAAACGCGCGTCTGGCGTATTAAATTATAATCCTGGTACCTTTGATAACTATCAGATGTTTTTCATTGTTATAAATATGATAATTTGAGTGAAATCGGTGAACATGAATTTGACAGGTAGTGTCCCTTTAAAATATCTTAATTGCTGAAAAAAATAACACATTTGTTGGAAACATCGCTTTTTTGACTCGCAATATATTTCCAATGCAGTCTACTATTGAGTAGTATTTCATTTAAGTATTTTACGTGTATTTAAATCGAACAGCGGTATACCATTGTTGCCTTTAGATAATTATAAATATAGGGATTTCAATTTTTGTTTAATTACAAAAATTTTAAGATAGTATTTTTGCCGATATAATCTCTAGTAATATTTTTATTGTAAATCTGAAATGAGAAAACAAAGTTTGACTGTTTTGACAAAAATAAAATAGAATAACATATAACTTTCATCTTGATTGACAGGTAAGTTTGGTCAAATAATTCACATTCTTACAAAAATGAATTAAATCTCTTCGAGTCGGCTTTCAACTTTACACAAACATATCCTTTACTGGGAAGAGAAATCTGAAGTTTGAAACATCCTTGTAACTTTATTGCAAAGGAAAATATGATGCCTTTGAATTTAGAGGGTTAAATTTCACATCAATAATAGACAATCTGAAACTAGAAAAAGGAGCTTACTTTTGTAAACAAACCCGTCTTCATATTTTCCGGTTTAACTTTTCATCCTATATCATGTCAATGAGACAGGTGTACTATTTTTACAAGTATTTATGAAATAAAGGGACATTGTTTTTACACAAATATATCTGTCATTTCGAATAGAGGCGATAGTTGTTTACCGATGTACAATATATGTATAAATTTAGTTTACTGTTTTACGTTTTGTGTTCTGTTGTTTGTCTTTTTCTTGTTCAGCCATGGTATTGTCAGATCATTTTCGACATATGAATTTGAATATTCCTTTTGTATCTTTCGCCTCCCTTTTAGTTTACAAATGTTAAAATTTCTGAACCCGTTTATCGAGATTTTGTTTAATGATGAATGCTAGAAAATTAAAAATTGTTTGTATTTTAAATAAGTTGAATGGCAAAATTCACTCGTTCCATTAGGAATGTCAAGAATATGACAGTTGTTGTTAATTCGTTTGATGTGCTTTATCATTTGATTTTGCCATTTCATTAGGGACTTTCCGTTTTGAATTTCCTCGGAGTCCAGTATTTTTGTGATTTTATTTTTTTTAGCAATATTTGTCTCATTAAATATGCAGTGTATGAAATAATATGTATGCATTGTAAAGCACAAGAACTGTGAAATAATAATTTATGCAAAAGGCAACATATGGAATCGAATTATAAGGCCTGTTGTTTAATGAAGTAAATAAAACTAAATTGATGTAAAGAAATATGCATATCATTATAGTATCACACAATTTTGTAAGTCAAGTAACATATAGTACATTTTTTTTCGCAAAAATAATCGTTTTAAATGAGAATAAGATTGCTGGTATAGTTCCTTATTATTTTGTTGCTGCATATTGTGACTAGGTGAGAGAATAAATTCAAAATTTAAATGTATGAAAAAAAATCTACTAAATGAATAAACATAAGGAAAAAAAGATACTTCATAATATTTATAATTTTTCCAAATTGGCATGTTTGGTATCTTTCACCTTATTCGTGGGTATGATTCATGCTATGCATGGTTGAATAAGAAATTATCTGATAACTATTATAGATAAACGCAATAATTTGATAACGAAAAAAGTAAAATCACAAAAATACTGTACTCCGAGTCCCTAACCAAATGACAATATCAAAAGCTCAAACACATCAAACGAATGGATAGCAACTGTCATATTCCTGACTTGGTACAGGCAATTTCTTATGTAGAAAATGGTGGATTGAACCTGGTTTTATAACTAGCTAAACCTCTCACTTGTATGACAGTCGCATCAATTCTATTATATTGACAACGATGAGTGAACAGGCATTTCCTTATGTAAATGCTTGAATAAACCTTGTTCTATAGATTGCTAAACCTCTCACGTGTTTGAAAGTCTAGACACAAGATAAAGAGATTATTAACATCCTTCACTTTATACTTTATTAGAACACTTCATGTAAAATATGCATGAGATTCTTGTGGAGTTATATTTCCCCGAGAGTATCATCAGGCAGGTATTCAGCACTTCTGCGCTGATATGAATTATCACTTATATGGTCATATTTATAAATTAACTGTTTACAGAACTTTTAAATTTTTGAAATACTAAGGCTTTTCTACCTCATGAATAGATTACCTAGCAGCAACCATTTCCAAAAATTTATGTTAGTAAACGAAAGTCCTTACTATTTTCTCGATCGTGGTATACCGAAAGAAACTTAATATCAGATTTGAATTTGCTCGGGCAACACAACGGGTGTCACATTTCCAAAGCATCTAAGATTTGAATTTGCTCGGGCAACACAACGGGTGTCACATTTCCAAAGCATCCAAGTTAACGTCCGTTTTTTATGGAGTTTTTAATGTTCAGGCTACTTTCCCATGTAGAATAAACTCATCATAGATACCAGGATTAAATTTTGTGTGTACGCAAAACGCGCGTTTGTTTCGTCTACAAAGGACTCGTCAGTGACGCTCGAATCCAAAAAAGTTAAAAAGGCGTAAATAAAGTACGAAGTTGAAGAGCATTGAGGACCAAAATTCCTAAAAAACAAAAAGCCTTAGTATTTCAAAAATTCAAGAGTTAATAATTTACATTAAGCAACAATGGGCTAAAAAATATTTTACATTCTGTTCTTGGTTTTAATTTGTTTTGAAGTGTGTCACATCTCTAATAACTTGAAGGGGCTTTGTTGTGTATATACATACATTCAAAGGAAATGGTTGTTTAATTATGACTCCCAAATAGTAGTTTTTATGTTTTTTACTAAAAAGCTGATCATTATAATCTATTAAAGCTTATTTACTTTCGAACTGTTTCATTCATAAATTTAAGGTATGGCGCAAATATGCAATTTTAATCCTGGTATCTATGATGAGTTTATTTACTTATCGAACCTCACATTAGCATTCCAAATATTCTAACCTTTTTAACCAATCAGAGAGCTCAATTAAGCTCCCATGAAAAGTTAGCGTTTGCGTGTCTTTTGGGAAATAATTCCCAGCTCAGATTCTCAGTTGTGAAGACGTTTAGGTAGAAATGGACTTTTCGTTGCATACAGTATTTTATTAAAGTGGTCTCGGTGAGAAATCTAGAGCAATTCCAGAGTTACATTAAGTGTATTGAATAAAATGTGCATTTCTACATTTTCTGTATAAGCATTCCAGCCTCCATTTGATGTATATTTTGGTTGACTAAAACTGTCTAATTTCGGTCAAGGTTGGAATATGTAAGCGAAAAGATTTAATATTAACGTATTTAAAAGACGCAGTTTAAAGAAAAACTAGAATATTTGAATATGAATGATTCTTCAAACTGAGTAAAAGCTTATCAATTGGTAAGTGTAAAGTTTATTATAGTTTGCTTGGAATTTATTACAGTTCGGTGTCATTACTTGTTTACAGTTTTTATACATGTCTCAAATGTATGATTTGAACTAATAGCGAGTTTTAAATACAAACCCTGAGCAGAAATGAATGGGTCTATAGATCGCATGCGCCAAATGCTGAAATTTATGGTCTGAGAAATATTGAGACATAACTGTTATGGAGACCATTGTTTAATTATCAATTGATGCATGTACTCGAGACGATGCAGCTTAAATAATATTTCCTTTTCTTTATTCACTTTGTGTTGTGTTTAATTAAAGTACTGAACTGAATAACATAATTACAAATAAGATAATAACCTTGTTCCTAACCTGAAAATTTGTTATTCCCCTTTGTACAGTAAATCACCCATATTTTACACAGCTCCACTGCAGAAATTCTTGATACTTGGAATTTGCCTGTGCTGAAAGTTTGGAATGCAAGTTTTATTTACCGAAATTCTTCACCGTCTTTCCTCCCTATCAACTGTTTGCATGTAACCATATTCAGGACAAATCAATACTAAATTGATTCACTTTTCATAAATTTATACTCTTATTCCGATTGATTTGAATATTTGGTTTCCTTGTTTATTTATAGGTTTTTAAAATGATAACTTGATTCTGAAAAGTCTGTTTATATACTTTTTTGTCCCATAGTACTTTTTACAAATGTACCTGGGTACAATATCCAGGAGATAATATATATGTTAAAAATAAAAATTTAAAAGATATCGGTAAAAAATACACCCAAATTAGACACAGGTACACTTGCAGTTGTGAAGTCTTAGAGCGACATCATAGGCCAAACCTTACCACAGATTTAGACGATAAAAATGTTATAAAGGTCAATAGACAGTATCCAGCATCGTTTCATTTAATTTCGACCTTTTCAAATAGTTAATCAGTACAAAGATATCTTTACAGAAGAAAAAATTGAACGTCTGAACGCACTCTTTTTTTAATTCTGAAAGTTGAAGTTGCTCAAATGTGTACCTTTGCCAAGGATTTTCTCAAATGTGTACCTTTACTAATGATTTTCTTATCCCAGGCATAGATAACCTAAGCCATATTTTGCACAACTTTTTGAAATTTTGGGTCCTCTAAGCTCTTCAAGTTTGTACTTGTTTGGCTTTATAAAATTTTGATCTGATCGTCACTGCGGAGTCTTGTGAAGACGAAACGCGCGTCTGGCGTATTAAATTATAAGCTTAGGAATAATTCCTAGGTAACTAATTCCCAGAAAGTTTTCCATGTTTTATACTTTATGTTAGCATTGAACGACATGGTAAATTGTATATATTACATTATTTAGTGATATAATCTACGGTTCAAATGGGTTATCCATGCAGGCAGTTTTAGGATCAAATTGAAGGAAAGGGAATTTCCCATAACAAAATGATATCTCTAGTTACTTTGTGTGCAATGTCATATAAGAAAAACAAATTCCATATATATTAAAAGTTTGAAGAGTTAAACAAAATATTTAACAGTCCTTTGAAACACACTGTTACTTAATTAAATTAGGGATGGCAACAAGTACTCGGATACTTGTTTGCATGTTATAAATCTTGAGATAAGTCTCCTCACATATCCCTGGTACTTTTGATAACTATTTACGTCGAACAACTTTGTATAGTGTAATTGGTGATACTAGTAGGTCAAATTGTTTTAATTTAAGTCAAAAACCTCCTTGAGTTGTAGAGAGAAAAGTATAATGCCTTTGTATGATGAGGAATAAATTTCTGATTGATTATAGACAACCTGAAACTGGACAAAAACTCTATAAATAAATAACAAGAGTGTCACTGTGACCTTTATCACGAATGTAATAAGCTTAAAAAAGTATTTAAAGGACACATCTTGAAATTGATAGCTTTATAAATAATGATTTTGTAAAATGCTTGGAGTATAATTATAAATTTCTTAGATTTTTATCAACATCAAAAGAAAGAATTCATAAGATGGAGAACATTGAGGCATAACTAATCCCTTATCTAAAAGAAAAAAAATCAAAGTTTTTTCTTAAGCCCCCACCTGAAAGCAATTCTAAGAAAGGAAAATTTAGAGATTAAACAACTGCTCGTATTTCCTCAAAGATTGAACAAGACAATTCTATTTAAGTGTAAGGGAAGAGCTTTTAAGTTTGGGATGTAAAGAATGTAATCTGGACCCTGCAGTGTTTGTCAAACATACTGGCCAATGTTTAAGTGGAATTATTTATTGTCATGTAGATGACTTTCTTCATTCTTGGGATGAACAATTTGTGGAAGTTATGAGAAAACTGCGGACAAGATTTGTTGCTGGAAAAATTGAAGCGAAAAACGTTTCATATGTAGGATTTCCATTTCATCAGAACAAAAAATGACAGAATTCTGGATCATTTTACATATATGGAGAAAATAGATAACACAACTATAACCATCAAGAGTCGATGGAAAACAAGATGTCCTTAATACAAGTGAGCAAATTTTCATTTTTTCATTCTTTTTCATTGATCTCTTTGGTGTTCAAACTACAGTGCATACATTTTTACAAGACATACGTGAATGACATGACATTTAAGGTATTGTTCTACTGTTGTGATTATGCGAATAAGAAATAGTAAAAAATTAAAAGTTAAAAATTTGGATACACAGTATATGATACATCTTAAGAATACTTTGGAGTTCATTAAATATATAATCATATTGAAACTAAATTTAATTAAATAACTTCCATACCCCCCCCCCCCCCTCCTCCCATCTGTCGACAAGTGACTCGTGTTTGTCTTTAGAAAGATATTAATATTCTAAAATTTCCAAACGTCTTTTCAATAATTTATGGTAGATCATAAGTACATATTTTTTGAGACAGAATTTTTTTATAATTTGCCAAAATGAAGATTTGTCTATGCTTTTTTCAAAATATAATAAAAAGTATAGGTCACCGTGCTATTTTTCAAGCTATGAGTCGTTGAAAATTTACTAAATTTGGTTAGTTTGTTCATGAAAAAACACATTATTGTGCATAAAAAAAATTCTATGAGATAGAATTTTGAAATAAATTGTGAAAAGATAGGTGTCATAAAATGTTTTAAGAAAATATAAAGAAAACATAGTGTCACCGAACTTGCTACAAGTAAAAATAAAAAATTTCCCTATTAGCCCAGTATAAATTTTGTACTGAAAGAGTTATCTTCCCTTAAATGGCTCATTTGAAAACAATGATTTTAAAAACCAAAATATTTGATATTTGTTTAAATGTTTTTAATAAAACAATAAATTAACAAGTTTTCTTTATATAAAAATACAGTCTAACCATTAAATTGCAAATCTGTCTCCAAATATGCAGATTTAGTCAAATAACTAGACCGAGTTTGTACTGTGATTGTACAATCCAAGATGGCGGTATACCATGAATCTACCTTAAGGAAGGTTTGCACATATATTAACCGTCTGTCTAATTCTGTGTTCTTTATATAATTAATGTTATTCTATGCCCGTAGAATATAATAATTTAAAACAAAGTTATCAGAATTCAATACACCAAAAATGACACTGGCTTTATTAAAAAATATTCTTACTCCAAAAATTAAATTCCACCAATTAGAAAAATTCTCTTCAAAATTGTTTTATTTCTGTACATTCAAAACATTTATGCTGTATAGTTTCTATTTCTTTACAACTGGCACATTCATTAGTTAAGGACAGTTTATATTTTTTCAAGAAGACAATTATGTGATACTATTATGTGTAACATTTTATATTTGAAAGCTTTTAGTTTGCTTTCAATAGTACATTTGAAAGCAGTGGATACATTTTTTCCATTTTTCATCACTAATTTCTGTATTAAAACTATCTTCCCACCTTTGTTGTGAAAAAGGAGAAACATTTCCCTGATCTATAAAAAGTGAATAAACATCTTTAGCGAGTAGTTTACTGATAGGTATATTTTATTCTCATGCTCAAAAACGAATCCAAATGATCCAAGTGAGCAAACCTTGCACAGGAAGTATAAATATACTGTATAATGACCAAATATATTGGGCTGCTCAAGTTTCAAGACCTGAAATGGCTTTTGAAATGATAGACATGAGTACTGAACTTACAGAAGGGACAGTGGCACCTTTGAGCAATCAAAGCAGGTAATAGACTAGAGGAAATCAATTATTTCATTTCCAAAAATGAATAAAGATATAAAAGAAAGGAAATTATCGTTTTAATAGACGCCTCTCTGGGAAATAATTGACATTGCAGCAATAGCTGAATCATTGGCGTCGAAAGAAGAAGACAATATTAAATGGTGTCCAGGAGATAAAAAATTAGCAAATTGCATGATAGAGTTTGGAGCTTCATCTAATGAACTTTTGCAAGTTATTTAAATTGTTATAGGACTTTGTTTAAATAGAGAAATAATTCATTGGGCAGAATAAACCCCTAGATCTGAAGGTAGCATAAACCTTGTGACAATCTTGTAATTTTTAATTCAGCAACTTATATGTTTTTATATGAATGATATGGGACAGAAGAATCCCGTAAGATCTGAGGGCAGTCTAAACCCTTTGAAAATCTTATTATTGTATAAAACAAAAGAAAGTAGAGAAATGTTAATCTAATGTTTCTTTGACTATATAAAGAGAGATAACTTTATTTTATGTTTCTACAATTAATCCCTTCTTGTAGGAGTGCGTCCTCTTCCTGTTAATGGTCAATCGTGTAACATGTGCTAAGAGTTATGAAAGTATTAATTTTTAAACTTATTCTTGTCTTTCTGAGTGAAACAATACATGGTATGGTTAGAAAAGTCAGCTGCACTATAAAAATGCCAATATATTGAAAAAAAATTAATGAATTGAGAAATAAAACATGTTAAAGTTACTACTAAGAAATCGTCATATTGTCATAGCTTCATCCATTACAAAGTTGACGATGTAATTGAAGAAATGTCCGTGATGGTAAATTCTTGTTTCCTGTCTTTTTCAGGAAAATAATGCAATATTTGGATACTGAAACTCTTAGCAAAAATTTGGCCCTTTGGACATAAATCATCATATAAACATGTGTCATAAGTGTTTATGGAAACCCTGTACTTGAAGTTCTGTTTTCTACCTCCTACCTGTAGGATGCCCGTTGTAATACACCTGTTTCACAAAGCACTCTTTTGGGGAGAAATTAATATTCATTGATAGTTTTTGTTTGTTTACATACTGGTTACCACATATGATCCTTTGCTTCATCTCGTAGAGACACAACTTGAGAATGTTACCAGTATAAAAACATATTAATAGTCGACTTGAATTCTGATGACGATCCAAAGTGAAAGGAGGGGTTACAAGTTCGAGGCATATAAACGTTAAATATATGCTGCATAGCCCTATGCTTTGACCTTTTGAAAAAAAGTGCATTTAAACTTTCCATTCTATGATATTTATTAATTTGCTAAATTTCATATCTAAAGTCGGAGTTCCTGTGGAAAATTGCATTGTCTATATTTACAAAAGTTCAACCTGTAGGTAAATAAATTGTTGAAGGTATTTCATAGAGATGAAGGACAAGGATTGTATTTTTTGAATGTTCTATAATAGATACAAGGTTGTGTATGCTTATAATTTATAAATGAATCTGACCAACACCTATCGCTTTCTACCTTCATTCTCTCATGTTTTGGCCTCAAATATTTATAGTAATGGTAGAAATGAACTGTAATTTATATAAAAAAATATTTATCCCACTATCGAGGGAAATTGTGTTTGATTGCATAATATTTTGATAAATAAAATGAATAAATACTAGTAGTTTTTTCAACAAAATTTGCTTGGCTTCTTTTGATGTGAATGAGTTTATTATTTTTTATCTGGAATGATCAAGCTATCCATAAAACCAGGTTCAACCCACGATCGTAAAATGTCATGTACCAAGTCAAGATATGGCAATTGTCATCAAATAATTGTATATTGGCGTTTGTTTTTGTAGCACTTCATTGTTCCTGATATGGTCATAATTATAAATTAATTGTTTACAAATTTTTGAGTTTTTGAAATACTAAGGCTTCTCTACCTTAGGAATAGAATATTTTTTAATCGAGCGTCACTGATGGATCTTTTGTAGACGAAACGCGCGTCTGGCGCAAATGCAAAATTCAATCCTGTTACTAGTATCTATGATGAGTTTATTTACAACCACTGTGTCGATGCCATATCTGGTGGAGTTTTTATTCACCGAGGTTATCACCAGACCAAAAAGTCAGCACCTCTATGTTGATATTAATTATCATTGATATGGTCATAATTATAAATAGATGTTTACAAAACTTTGAAATTTTGAAATTCTAAGGCTTTTCTACTTTTTTTTTAAATTCTACAAATTTTTAAAGAATTTTGGCTCTCAATGCTCTCAAACTTCGTACTTTATTTGGTCTTTTATCTTTTATTTATTGGATCGTCACTGGTGTTAATGCAAATAAACTCATCATAGATATTAGGATTAAGTTTTGTCAATACGCCAGACGCAACATTCAATCCTGGTATCTATGATGAGTTTATTTACAACCACTGGGTTGATGCCACTGCTGGTGGAGTGTTTACTCCCAAAGAGTATCACACATCCAGTAGTTAGAACTTCTGTGTTGACATCAATTATCATTGATATGGTCATAATTTTAAATTGAACTGTTAAAAAAACCCTTTGAATTTTTTAAAATACAAAGGCATTTCTACCTATGGAATAGATTACCTTAGCTGTATTTGGAAGACTTTAAGAATTGTTGGTTCTCAATGCTCTTCATCTTCGTACTGTATTTGACTTTTATAAATTTTTTTATTCGAGCCGCACCGATGAGTCTTTTGTCAACAAAACGTGCGTCTGACGCTAATGCCAAACTTAATCCTGCGATCTATAATGAGTTTATTATTATACATATACTGAACAGATATATCATGTTAAGGAGGGGTATTTGAGAAAAATACCAGTCGAGAGAATGTTAAATTTCACGAGCCGTTAGGCGAGGGAAATTCATTCTCAAGACTGGTATTTTTCGCAAATACCCCTCAATAACATGATATATCTGTTTAATTACACCGAATGTTAATGTACTAAAACGCATTGATGATCGTGACGTTACAAGCGTCCAGTCGGATAGAGTATTTTTTGGCAAATACCACGGCAGAGAGGGAAAAAAGGCATATCCTTTTAGCAAATACCCGGCGGCGTTAAAAATGAACGATATTCATTTGATAACAGTAAATTGGTGAAAAATACACTGGCTATTAACCAATCAATACCCCGGATTCTTACATAAGGTGTAATAAAGTTACAAAAAGACGTTTTTAAAGTCACTGTTCAGTAAGAATAACACATTTTGCTAGTGCACTGAGAAGTCATTCATTTTGAGAACGAGAAGTAATCTGTGCCTTAATAATTGCCCTATCTTTTCCTGTCACTTTTTTTTTTTTTTATCTGCGTTTGCGTCAGTGTCACAGAGAAGTCACATGTTAGTTGGTTGGTTGCTGGTTGAAGGATCAAGGGTTTAGGTTGAGACATCCTTTGATTTCTTATGCTTTTGATAAGCTGAGAGGCTTTTGATAAAGCAACTTATGAACTCATATGATTTTTTACGCTTTAGAATATTACTAAATTTAAATAGTGTCCACCGATATCATGTTCCACGTGTAATCACAATCCCGCCGTCGTTGCCTCTATTGGGACATCACTGAATGTGTCTTATAACAGTTGACCTGAACAACACCACGGGTGCTACTAGTAGAACAGACACTGTTTACGGAACAGGAGCACATTGGTTCATTTACAGTATTTGGTTTGATTCATTTTTTCACACCTTAAGGTTATTCGTTTTATGTTTGGTGGAGTGTTGTTAAATTTAATTTGCTCTTCGTCTTTTTTGGGGGGCCATAATACAGGTATGTTGGTTTGTATGTCTTTCAGACTATTTGAGGGGGGGGGGGGGGTGATTGCAATAAGGTAGTTTTTCCACATTTGTTTTTAAATTGTGCCAAAAAATATCCCATCATTAAGGATTTTTACAAATATGGTGTCTACAGTGTTCAGTTTGTGTAATCTCATATAATTAAGGCGTATATCATGCCTCTTTCGTCTTCCAAGTAGACTGTAAAGCTACGTCCATTGCTTGTAGTTCAATGAGTTGACATCAGGCGTTAATCTGAGTTATAATAGAAGATGTAGTATGAGTGCTAATGAGACAACCTTCAATTCAAGTCACAATTTGTAAAAATAAACCATTTTAGGTCAAAGTACGGTCTTCAACACGGATAATTTGGGTGTAAAGTGCAACAAATCAAAGCCAAACAAAACAAACGGGATATGATAGTGATCAATATCACATAATCGACAACATATACCAGGAGCATTTTCAAAGACACACAGAAGAGGATTTGTATTCTGACAAATTAAAGGGTCACTAGCTACGACATATAAATATAAAAATAATAAAGTATTTTCAATCATAAATGAAAGTGAAATAGTGAATTGATAATGCGCTTCTGTTTTAGCAGCCATTATGGTTCAATTTTGTCAAAATAAGCTAAGAAACATTGAGTATGAATTATTCACTATTCGAGCTCATTGAATCCGTATTCATGTGAACTTCAATTGAAACCTTTAGCAAGAGATTGATAACGGATGCATTGTGCGTTTTAATTTTTTTTAAATGAAAATGATGTCCACATTGAAAGTGAAACAAAGGTGAATCATTTTATTTTCTGATTCGATCCACAAAAAATCTTATACAGGTAAAGACGATGATTAACATATATTTTTAATCTATAATTTGAAATCAAACAGACCTAGAAAAATCCAATTACACGAGTTTATTTTCTATTTAAATCTTTATGTATGATTATATCGCTTATATGACCATCGGATGTATTCGAGGATCAACTCGATAGTTAACAGATGGCGTCGAGACTAAAATACACTTGAATCGAAGCTACATATTATCGAGCCCATGCCCTGTGAATGGTTTATTCTAGACCTTTATAATTTTGATAAATGTTTTACATGGTTATAAATAGAATTTGAGTCAAATCGGTGAACATGGATTGACAGCTAGTGTCTCTTTAAGAATTAACACTTCCAAGGAGACAACAAATTGAAATAATGGGGATAATCAAATAATGTTCAGGAATTAAATATTAAAAGGATTTGAAAAAAAAGCAACACTTGGTACAATAAAAAAACCTGATAATAAATTGTTCAAATAAGGCCTTTGAAAATAGTGGAATTAATTACTTTTGGAGTGTCAAAAACTCGTTGGAAGTACTTGATAAATTGCATGCATATATTGGTGATTTTGAATCTCTACAAAGTTTTGATTTTTCTACCCTATATACCAATTTGCCTCATATTTTAATTAAGAAAAAATTCACATCGCTAATTAACTGGGCATTTTTAAGTAGCACTGTCCTAGGTTAGGAGGGGGTCACGCTTATATGTTTAACCCCGCCACATTATGTATACATGTATGTACATTTACCTGTCCCAAGTAAGGAGTGTGTAATCAAGTAGTTGTCGTTTTTTGCTGTGTTAAATACTTTATTGTTTTTCGTTCATTTTTTGTACATTAATTAGGCCGTTATTATTCGATGACTAACTATGGTGTATGAGCTTTTCTCATAGTTGAAGGTTGTACAATGACCTGTAGCTGTTAATGGCTGTGTAACTTACTATCTTGTGAAGTTTTGTCTCATTGGCAATCATACAACATCTTCTTTTTATATATCTAGGACATACAAGAAGATATTAAAGTTATTCAATAAGAATAAACTTGAATAGTGAATAGTGCACAAAAACACAATTCACTGTTCAAACTCTTTTAGGTCATTTTTAAGTAGCAATAAACAAAAGAACTATGTCAATTGGACAAGCTTTGATACTATATATGCGCTTGAATTTTTATTTGATAACATTTTTCTGCGCTTTGGAGATTCCGTATATCGTCAGATTATTGGAATTCCAATGGGGACTAACTGTGCACCACTTATTGCGGACCTGTTTTGGTATTGTTATGAGTTACAATTTATGACTAAAATTAGCAAAGACCCATCGGAACAACATTTGATACAAAAATTTAACAGTACTTTTAGGTATTTGGATGATATATTGGCTCTCAATAGTGACGACTTCAGTATGTATACTAAAGAAATTTATCCTGTTGAACTTACTTTAAATAAAGCTAATACTAACAATGACCACTGCCCTTTCCTCGATCTTGATATCTATATCATTAACGGGAAGCTTAATACAAAAATTTATGATAAAAGAGATGATTTTTCATTCCCTATCGTTAATTATCCATTTTTAGATGGTGACGTTCTCTTATCACGATCTTATGGTGTTTATATATCTCAACTTACGATTCTCTCGTGTATGTAACAACGTATTAGATTTTAGCGAGAGAAATTTATGTATTACTGAAAAATTATTACACCAGGGTTTTCGATATCACAAACTAGTCAATACATTTACTAAATTTTATCATCGGTATAAGGAAATAATTCGTAAATATGACTCAACATGCAGACATCTTATACGTTCAGGTATTTCACATCCAATCTTTTACGGTAATATTCTTTACAAAGCACAAAAATGTCAGTATTCACTCAAAAGCTTACAAAACCTTTAAACAGACTTATTAAGAAGGGATGTAGTTACGATACTGTTGTCAGGTCATTAAAGATGCATATTTTGGCTTTAATATTGATTCACTTATAGGGTCTTTGCATCGGAACTAAACACATTTATTAAAAAAACAGTTGTTGGCATGAAACGGTTTATGTTCTTCTCATATATTTTATGATAGTATGATACTAAACCCCTAACGGGATGGTTTGTGCATGATATTCATATGATGAAGACATAATCTTTCAATCAGTTTAATTGAGGTCTGGAAGTGGCATGTCAGTTAACTGCTAGTAGTCTGTTGTTAGTTATGTATTATTGTCATTTTATTTATTTTCTTTTGTTACATCTTCTGACATCGGACTCAAACTTCTCTTGAACTGAATTTTAATGTGCGTATTGTTATGCGTTTACTTTTTTGCATTGGCTAGAGGTATAGGGGGAGGGTTGAGATCTCATAAACATGTTTTACCCCGCCGCAATTTTGCGCCTGTCCCTAGTCAGGAGCCTCTGGCCTTTGTTAGTCTTGTATGATTTTTAATTTTGGTTTCTTGTGTATATATAATTCGTAGTTTAGTATGACGTCCATTATCACTGTACTAGTATACATATTTTCTAAGGGACCAGCTGAAGGACGCCTCCGGGTGCGGGAGTTTCTCGCTACATTGAAGACCCATTGGTGGCCTTCGGCTGTTGTCTGCTCTATGGTCGGGTCGTTGTCGCTTTGACACATTCCCCATTTCCTTTCTCAACTTTAAACAAACAAAAACCAGCGTATATGAATTAAAAAAATACTACGATAACCACTGAATTACAGGCTCCTGACTTGAGACATACCTACACGGGTTTACTTTTCAAATGTTAGACCCGAACAGTTGGGGTAATACAATCGATATCATGCGTCAACTACTCCAAAAAATCTTAAATACAAGGTACTTGATTGGAAATTGATTCATGTTCTGGTGTTGTCATGTTAAAGAATACGGCAGCACGTTATACCTGTTATAAATCAATGTTATGTGAAAAATACGTACTTATTTTTCAGGGAGTGATAATTATTGGCACCTTCTCTTATTCTCCATCAAGTTCTTAAATTCTTCTTATTCAATCATATTGTTCAGTTGTTCTCGTCTTAGACCGGCATACATAAATTAAGACTGTCAGTTTTTTCGTTTGTATTATTTAAGATTTGTCATCTGGCGGCCTTTTATAGCTGATTATGTGGTATGGACTTTGCTCACTGTTGAAGACAATACGGTGACCTGTAGCTTTTGTGGAGTTGAATCATTGACAATCATACCACATCTTCTCTTTATATATACACAACAATTGCCAAATGTGCATACGGCAAAAGTGTGTTATGAATTTCATTATGAGGTTTCATGATACATTTGATTTATATATGACTCTGATATCAAAACTCATTAAAAGAGGGACGAAAGATACCAAAGGGACAGTCAAACTCATAAATCTAAAATAAACTGACAACGCCATGGCTGAAAATGAAAAAGACAAACAGTCAAACAATAGTACACATGGCACAACATAGAAAACTAAAGAATAAACAACACGAACCCCACCAAAAACTAGGGGTGATCTCAGGTGCTCCGGAAGGGAAAGCAGATCATTAAATTTACTTCATTCTCTATTTCTTTTTAAGGAACACATTTTGACAATAAATGGGAATATTGTGCATAGAAAGTAAACATTTTACTTTATTGGTTTATTATTATAAAATCTATTAAAAAAAATTGCAAATCATCAGGCGCAAATTAATGTTTATGTTAGTATCTTTGTTTATTCCAGAAAAATAAAAAAAGTGAGTGTTTTTTTTTTTTTTACAATGGATGAATTGAAACATGGGGCGAAAAAATAATATAGTTAGTGTCAGTTATCTTCCTCCCTTTGCATTCATATTCGGTTTTGAACTTGTCATTCACATACACGTGAATAACGCTATCTGTGATTGGTATAATTTTCAGCTTGAAAGGGTTTGCAAAATAAATCTTTTCGACGTTCTCATCCTCAATTATAGTCTCCTCACCCCATTCTTTGTTTACTACCGTATTCAACACAATATGCGATGTTTTACCTCTTGGATTGAAATGGAAAAGGATGTCGTCCTTTTCATGTCTGGTCTGTTGAAAATTTATTGCGTATCCACTGAAATGAAGAAAAAAAAATAACATGTCATGTTACTTTATTTTGATAATTATACCAGGTGGCGGATTAAGGGAATGGTCGAAGAGTACGTACACAAATCACCGGTTGAATGAATTGTCGCGGTGTATATCCGTTTTCTGGCGTTATGATGCATCATTTGAAAATTCCTGGACTCCTCTTTAAAAGATGATATTTTATTAATAGAAAATAACTCCGAGTAGAATATTGAATGTAAAGCTAGATACTAAAAATGCTAAATATAAGAGATGTTTCACAAATGATATCGGATATGTTCCTTACGTCGTAACTACAACCCCCTTCCCTTTCATATATGTGACCTACCGAATTAGACTATTTACCGGATTTGTTATCACATGAGCAACAAGACAGGTGCCATATGTGGAGCAGGATCTGCTTACCCTTCCGGAGCACCTGAGATCAACCCTAGTGGGGTTCGTGTTGTTTATTCTTTAGTTTTCTATGTTGTGTCATGTGTACTATTGTTTGTCTGTTTGTCTTTTTTTCATTTTTAGCCATGGCGTTGTAAGTTTATTTTCGATTTATGAGTTTGACTGTTCCTTTAGTATTCTTCGTCCCTCTTTTACACCAATTTTGATTTAGTTTTCCGTTTCAGGCTTTACAGTAAGTGACGAACAGAAATAGGCTGATGGTATTTAAAAATATAATTTGATATAACCATTTATCATTTTATGCGATGTTCTGCTTTTTTCAATATGACTCATAGATATTTGTTATACTTACCCAGCGTCCTTAGCTTGGCTTGTTTTGTGACATGTAACCTCTAAGACGAATTCCTCTTTAGTCTTTATTTCTTTGTTCCATGACTTAAGTTCTACCTGTAAAAAGTTTTACAATTAATAGACAATACAGTTAATTTTTTATATATTTTCTTCAAATATTTTTCTATCTGCATAAAAACGTGGTTGTCAATGATTGGAATAGATAATTTAAATATATGTATGTACATGTCACAAAACAAGCCAAGCTAAGTACGCTGGGTAAGTATAACAAATATCTATGAGTCAACTGACAAACAATAGAACACATAACCCAAAATAGAAAACTAAGGAATAAGCAACACGAACCCAACCAAAAACTAAGGGTGATCTATGGTGCTCCGGAAGGGTAAGCAGATTCTGCTCCACATGTGAACAATGTTCATTTGAGACGATATTATGAGAATGCATATATTCTGCTTTGACCAACACTTTTTGGAAGACAGCGTTTCTAATTTGTAATATTTTTATATGTCATGCAGTAAAATTAGTTGATTCATGGCTTGTATAAAGATGTCATGTGGCCATTGTTCTTCAACTCATTTTAATGGTTCAGCGACTGATTGATAGAACTGCATTTTGTGTTAAGTCAATTTCATTTTAACCTATTATGACATGTATGGGTAACACCTGTATAATCACAGTTTGGTATATGCATGGGAATCCTTCAAATGTCCGCCAGAAAGGATTTACCTGACACTGGCCTCATCTAATTGGTCAGTGATGAAGGTTAAACTGTAAAGTATTAAATATTATAAACAGTCGGTTGCAAATGTGTCTGGCCTATTACATTGTCCGTATGGCAGGGTTCACCTGACATTGACCCTATTCATATGGGTCATTGATATGTTTTGTGCGATAATTTTTGAACTACCTCTATCTTACAAACTTTTAACGATATCGGTAGATTATCCGAATTCAGCCAGCGAACTTTTGTTAAATATTTGTGAAAGACATATAAATTCATAACTACTTACGAAAGTTTTAGCCATTTTTCTTCTTTTGCTGCAAAAATCCAATAGAATTTTCTAAATAAATGTCACAAAAATAATACATCACTTTAAACTATTAATAACTTCCTATCAGTCTAAGAGGACATGTGAAGATTATAATATTTGTTATAGGGCTGCATTTCTGTGGAATGTACTCATTGTTTTGTTTTCCCCCTTGTAAATGAACAGTTGACAAATGATGCTTAATTATGTCATCGATGGCTTGATCTTAGGAATGACAAAAACCTGGCAAAAAATCCCCATGATTTATAGTTTTATATATAATAATTTTCAAATATACCAGGATTAATTTAATACGCCAGACGCGCGTTTCATCTACATAAGACTTATCAATGACGCTCAGTTTAAAATAGTTATAAAGCCAAACAAGTACAAAGTTGAAGAACATCGAGGACCCAAAATCGAAAAACATTCCAGACATTTCGAGTAAGCTTTCAATGTTCATTCGACTTGTATACCAGGTGTATATGTTACCGTGAATTTGTATAATCAGGGATTATGTAGAATCCCTAAAATTTTCAGGGATAATGTATAATCACTGGCTAGTTTAGGCATTATACATAATCACTAAAACTTTCAGGGATTATGTATAATCACTAGAAAAAACGTCAGAGATTATACAGAACAACTGAAATGATACTAAAGTTATATAATGACTGTAATATTTTTTTTCTGTCTATGAAGAAATAACATAAAAAATTTGGTGCACACTGAAGAACGCGAGTAGCGGGTTATCTAACAGTGTGCACCACATTTTTTATGTTATTTCTTATAATTTAATTCTAAATTCCATTTTAAACCGTAGAAAACTATGAAAAAACGTTGACGTCACGGTCACATGACTAAATTATGTCTATGGGCTCATAACAAAATAACGTCAGCCAATCAGAAGACGCGTTACATCCAAAATTAAATTATATTGATATATCTTAAAAGTTAACCTTAATATATCATAATAATAAACTTAATATTGTAAAACGTTAGGCATAATTTATTAATATGAAAGACACAAAAAAATTGAAATGTTAAACACAATATAATTTAATGATAAGCAAAATATATAAAGTATAATTGGTGTTTTGTTTTGATGATAATGATTATTTATTTATTGTATTGTTTTAGCTATTGTTTTTAGGTTGAGAATATGAAATAAAATGAAAAAATTAAAACTATTTTTATGCGTACAGTTATGTTATGTATAATATTTTAATATTAAACATTTTATTCACAAACTAAATTTGGATGGCATCGACTATTACACATTTGCCCTGATTTTCTACAGGCATATCTATCAAATTCACATCTGTTTTTACCACGATATCAACATTAAAAAAAAAAAACCTTGTCCTCCACATCGAATCAGATTTTACGACACGTCTCAGAGAAATAGAGTTTTCAGCACAAACATCTGAAGGTACAAATTGCACCAATGAAGGGAAATCAGCAACCTCAAACTGATTTCTTGTATTAAAGATCCGAGCAGGATTCCATGCTATATAGCAAGGCAGTATCCTTCTTCAGCCTTTTCGTGAATATTGACCATTACTGTTTTTGGGATCTCCCTTTCCTGGAACCAAGGATTTGTATAGTAAGACTATACAAATCCTTGCTGGAACCACTAGTGTAATTAGTTTGAGATATCCTTGGAAGCTTTTAATTATTGATAATCTCTGAAATCATATTAGGGAATTTGTAGAATAATAATTAAAATTATCAGTGATTATATAAAATCACTGATTATTTTCAGGGAATCTATATAATCACTAATGTTTTAGTGATTCTACATAATCCCTGAAAAATCAGGGATTCTAAATAATCCCTGATTATACAAATTCACTGTAACATATATATGCCGTTTTTTTATAACATTGGAGGAGCTATTCAAATAGACATAAGAGCTTAATGTGATTTTTATAATTTTGATACAGAGGTCAATACATGCATCAAAGCCATACACAACAACTAACCAAAAAATTTACGAAACATTCAAATAAATCTAGCAAGGAATCCAACAAAAAGGCACTGTATTTGATGGTAAATGTGACAAAAAACGCCACCAAAAAAGCTATTATATACGTATTTCTGTTAATAGCACATACCGTATGTAGTATGCACTTTCTCGACGATGTAAAATTGAAATATAATATCAATACAGGGGTAAACAAAATGGAAACAGCACTCATTAAATCTCTGCTGTCCGAATCACACATCATAACCCATCTGTACCAGGAACGCCAAAAGTCAAAAACCCGATAATTGGATGCATAAATCATGGTCCTCCTTCTTTGCAGAGCCACTATATTGTATTAATTTTTATTTTGGTCTCGTCCTTAATATGCATGCAATCTGCATTAAACACTGGATTTTAATAAAATATTTTACTGTAAACCAATTAATTTTTGCGGGAGATTTATTTTCGTAACTTTCGCGAGTATAAATATAACGTGAATATAAATCGTCGCGAACAATAAAACTTGGATTTTCCCTTACTATCATAGTATACTACATGTAAATTAAGAAATCTCGAACTCAAATAGCCACGAATTGGACTAAAACGGATAGAAAATGAAATAAAGTATAAGTTGGTTTACAGTAATAAAAAAACAGTTTTAAAAAACCCTCAACATATATCAGAATTAGAAACTTACCTCAGGTTTAATTATCTGTCAAAGGCTGAGTTTTTTTTTCGGATGAAAAATAGTTTATGTGACTCATTTAATATATTCGCAATTTATATATTTGCTTGCTACCTTGTTACACATGACAGCTATCCAATAGCTGCGTTGAATTCGAATGCAGCGATTATTTCATTCGTTGTCACCGTAAGAAAGGAAACCAATTTAGGTGTTGTATCATAATGTATTTTTGTCAAGAACTTTAAATCTATTTGGTTATTTCATTTACAGTACAGATACTTTTTTGGTCAAATTGTACTTTGATTGAAAAAAGATCCAATAATGTCCATTTCCAGGCATATTGATTTTGTTTGATATTTAAAGATGGTTTTACTGTTGTACTGTTGTCCATTCGTTTGATGTATTTATCTTTTGATTTTGTCACTTGATTAGGGACTTTCCGTTTTGAATTTTCCTCGGGGTTCAGTATTTTTGTGATTTTACTTTTTACTTTTTGCTATATTGTTTATAGTTCAAACAATTATCTAAACACTGATGTACAGGAGAAATGAATAATGAAATTGAAAACAAAATATTGCCAACAAATAATTAAAGCATTGATGGTCAAATTTTAGTCAAATTTGATTTCTTGGAATAGGCTGAGCGCTCTTTTTTTATGTGTATGTGGTGTATCTTAACATTGATGGTTTTGTTGTTTTATCGTGATTTTATGAATTCAGTCGAATCAATGTTGCTTATTGCAAAAGTGTGTAAATATGTAGTTCTTACAAACAGTCATGCAATTCAGTCAGTTTTTTGTTTGGTACTATTATTTTTCTTTTCTTAACCGAATCACGAGATTTGAACATCGATGAACTACTATCACCTTAGTTTAAAAGCTAGAGAAGAGCATTGTTATTGAAATTGACTATATACAATGAAAATTCAAATTCATGAATTTAAAGTAGTGTTGTCAAATCGTACACTTTTGCCTAACCAGTTACTCGGATAATCGTTCGACCGGTAGTTTGAGTTGGTGCTTGCAAGCCTTATCAATAGTACCCTACAGATATATATAAGATGTGGTATGAGTGTCAATTTGACAACCTTTCATCCAAGTCATAAATTTACGCTTTTAGAATTGAAGTTTGTCCTCTGGCATTATCAGGCTTGTCTGTGAGGATTCCTAGCAAGTTTGACTTTTAATAATCAACTACACCGTATCAACTATAGCGTTTGTACCAACTTCAAATTGAAAAATAAAATTAAAAAAATCTTGAAAATAATGTGGAGTGTTTCATTTTGAGTGACTAATTATAAAAAAGAAGATGTGGTATGATTGCCAATGAGACAATTCTCCACAAGAGATCAAAATTACACAGAAATTAACAACTATAGGTCACCGTACGGCCTGCTTCTTTACTTTGTTTGCATGTAACTGGTACTATCACGTATACATTGAGTACATTCACATTGGTTTGCATTTCCAATTTTTGAGTTAGCATTTCGTTTACAGTAAGACTAAGCCTTGCACGACGGAGGTTGTATATTTAGATGTAGGTTTACACAATATTAGATCAGAAACGAAATAATGAAGTGAATCGTAAAATTTAATCACATTACTGATTTAGAGTTACTGCTTAAAAACATGTATACTAATTATATTTCTTTAAGTTCCTGCCCCGAGCCGAGAGACAAGTTCTAATTAATTATATGTTTATAGGATTAACAATAGCAATCAATTTACTGGAAAATTGATTTGTCAAATTAATTACCACGACGACATTTTTTGAATAAAATCTAACTCTTTAATGATTTCAATACAAATTTATATAAAATCTATCAAAATTGAAAAAAAAGTCCGGTTAACCGGTTAGCGTTTATGGTATTCGGTATTCGGTCGTTCGACCGGTTAACCGGTTAACCGTTGACAACACTAATTTAAAGCATAACATTAGTAAACGTTATGAACTCAACATTGAAAGGTTTTGTAAGTTGACATAAATGTTATGTATAATCAAAAGAAATCTGCCAAATCTTATAATAAATTTTATTTCAAAGTTCTAAAAAAAAACGTTAATTGTGATCAAACCGAAAATGCCATTGTTTTGTTGTTATTCAGAAATGTTCATCTTTAGAAACATTCAATCTAAATGAACACTTATTTCGGAGACACCAAAATGTAAAATATATGCAAAGATCTCTAGTTATTGATAAAAATTTTAGCTTGATACTATAATTATAGATGTAATTGATGGTTTACAAAACCACGAATTTATTACAATTTATATATACATGTACTATTATTTTCATTTAAATATCAAAACAAATGTCTTGCAAAAATCGTATGTTTCACTATCAATGTCAACAATTTAGTTATATTTTATTGTGTATTTTACGTTTATTGTTAAACACAGGTGTTTCGATAATTGTTTACTTAGCTGGAATCATTTATTTTGTCGTTAAATTTCGTTCTCAACCAACCATAACAGTCAATTTCTACATGTCATGTTAGTCATTATATAAGGCCGACTTAACTGTATCGGTTGTATCTTTTAATTCGAGTTCGATCATGTCGATGTAGATGCGTTCAGCATAGGTAACAAATTTTGAATTACTGACAACCAATTTATTTTTTAGAGAGATAAATATTCGAGAATTTCGATGGTGGAAAATTACAAGAACATATATCGTCGCGAATAAGTAAATTGCCGTGAATGATCTACAAAGAGCTAAACAAATAAAACATCCGCGAAAATAGGGTTATTTACAGTATTTTGTGAGAGGACATCATTCATTTACTTTATGCTTGGTAACAGGAAGTGAATTTAAAGAATAATAGCTTATATCATCTCGTTACGTCACATGCATATCTTGTGTTTTTCCATTATATAAAAAGGTTTAATATCCTTAACCTATTTAAAAAGTAAAATAACCAAAAAAAAACTGGACTCCGAGGAAAATTCAAAACGGGAAAGTCCCTAATCAAATGACAAAATCAAAAGCTCAAGCACATAAAACGAATGAAACTGTCATACCATTGAATAATTCATGACGAAAATTGTCTTGATTCCATCTATTCCATTGAATTGAATTTCCATTGATACAGTTTAGAACAAATCATAGCTTGATCTTAAAATGTACAACGACTGTATAATGGAGCCTGAACAAAGCAGAAAAGATCTCTTTTTAAAACTTCCAATTAATATATTGAGCAAGATTCAAGCTGAAACCCCATTTGTAGTACATGTCTTAAGTTGGTATGACATTTCAGCACTCAGGTTTCTAAATTAATGTTGGAAGCTAAATAAGAAGCTATAAAACCAAGTATTTTCGGAATAAGTAACTGTTGACGAAAACCGTTTGAAAATCTTCTAAGCATTATCATGATTTGTTTAACTGTTATGAAATATTCAGATGAACACGTATAAAATCAAATGACTTCATTTCAATGCCTTCCCCTTTTTCCAATATATTTCAACCCCTATATAATTACTTTTTCTTTTTATGAATTAAACAACGAATATTAATACAAAGACAAAATAATTTGGGGCATGTCCCTATTCAAAACCTAATAGGGGTCGTCTATGATGATTTTTTCAGTCATATATTTATGTTGTAATAATTTGGAATACTTGATGTTGACAGCAAATCATTCTTAAAATAAAAATAAATAAAGGCAACAGTAGTATACCGCTGTTCGAAATTCATAAATCCATAGAGAAAAAACTAATCCGGGTTACAAACTAAAACTGAGGGAAACGTACAGTACGCCCTGTATGTCCATCATTATACCCCCTGTTGCTTAATCAATACACAAGGTATTAATCATAAACTAGTCAAGGATAAAGGGAAATCTTGGGTGCATTGAAGTGTTAAAATGATATAACATACAGGTTATATGTCTCAGGTAAAATATACATATATGTGTTTGTCAAATTTGATAACTCTGATTATGTCAAGAAAATTCAAAAACAAAATGAAATAATAAAACTATTTGAACAAATAGCTCTATATTATTTTTAATTGACTCATGACTATTTGTTTGACAATATACCTTTTAAATAGTTTTTAATCAATTTAAAAGTTATGTTTTACATGTACTTTATGGTTAGAAGAATAAATGAATATCATCTTCTAATATAATGCAAACTTTCCCAATGCCTGCCCTTTTCTTAATTCAAAATGGTTTATAATTAGATAATTGTAGATAGACTGATCTGCATTCAACACTGTTTAACAAATGTTAAAAAATGTGTTTAGGACTTATTCTTAATAAAATTAAGGCAATTCATTATTTCTCTATTGAATAAATATATCCGAAATATTCATTACAACAAAATTTCATAATATTTTTATTGTCATATAAACATATTGTATTTAGTTTGTGACAAAAAAAAAACCCGTTATAATGCAAAGAAATAACAATTCTATAAGAAATAAACACATGGAATGTTTTTTTTATGTTTCTGCCCTCAGTTCTAATTTACGACTATTTTATAAAGGAGCCAATATTTTAAACATGTTCATATATTGAGGTTTAGCATTTCTTTCATTTTTTGTTCTTAAGAAACTTTATTATGAGAAGGTAAACAATTTTCGAAAAGATTATCTCAAGTTATTTTGTTAATTTTACCATTAAGGAAGGAGTGTTCTTCATTGTCCAGCAAGTGGCACAGTTTACATATTGTATCCTTTCTAGGAATTATATATTGTCCACTATTTTCTATTTCTAAATTATGACCACAAACTCTCTACTTTTGTGACATATTTGAGTATATACAGTTTTTATCAAAGTTTTATTCTTAAATCTATTTTCAAAAATATTCTTATATTTTTCTTTAAATTAATTTTTCATCAAGGTCTTTAAAAAGGTTTAATTCATTCAAGTCCCTGCAATTATTAACTTTATCTCAAATGCCTGGGTTGAGGGAAATATTCTTTGCAAATGTATACCAAGAATATGTACATGTATCATGCCAGTCCTGCACTTTCAACAATATAATGTAAACACAAAAAAAAAATGATTTAATTAATAGATCATAAAAGTGTCACCATCTACATGATCTATATAAGTGTACTTTTGTCAAATTTTAGCCTTTAACTGACAGAAATTAGCCAAACCGAATTTAACATATTTAATTAGTTCATAGTTGTTTAAAAAAGCAAGACGATTTTTTTTCATAAGATTCAAATTATTCAGAGATAGGAACATTTTTCATTATGATTAGCATTTTTAATGAGTTTTTATCAAAATTTGATGATAACTAGGTTGGCATTTGGAAAATAAGTCTCTTCAACAATAATTGTTCATAACAAAATAAAGATAGACAAAAATAGTTTTTTCCTAAACCGTATGATGATATTTGTAGTTCTCCTGAATGATTATAGATGTTATCAAAATTTATTGTAAAAGGATTGATACTGATCAGTTTATTTTGTTAAGAAACCGGCTTGTTAAAAATTACTTGCCTCGTGGTTTCTTTAAAAATATCATTTGCTTGATTATTAGTTATTATTAATAATAATTCATTAAATAATGCAATCAAACAATTGAATAAAGAACATCATGTACATTTATTATTTTTTTACTTAAAACATAATTATTTAAAATCTGTTGTCTTTCAAATGTTAGTCAATAACTTTATCTTTGACTTTTTTTTCTTTTTTTGCTATTTAAAATTCTTACCAAGATGAAATTAAAAGAATAAGAAACAAAAAACATACAAAAATGAATAAAAAAAATAATAAAAAAAATAATATATAAATTAATTTAAAGACAGATAAATCAATAAATAATCTAAATTAACAAAGAATAAAACAATATTTTATTCTACATTTTCAAAAAAAGATGAAATGTCATTTTTAAAAAGAAAACTTCAACCTTGATTGATTTCAACAGGTAACATAATTAGATAAAACATCAACCTATGTTTTATGACCCCAATAAATGGCCAACATCTCAAGATTGAATACCCCAATAAATGGCCACCATTGGATGTTGACCATGCAAGAGGGTGGACATAATTAAGAGGATGTCACATGCTTTACTGTATCAAATATAAGAGAACTACGACACAACAGAAACACAACACCGAAATGTAACACACACAGAAACGAACTATAATGTAACAATGGCCATTTTACTGACTTGGTACAGGGCATTTTATGAAAAAATGGTGGGTTGAACCTGGTTTTATGGCATCCCAAACCTCCCGCTTTAATGGCAATGTTGATTATAACATTAAAATGACAACATTACAAGACAGGGCTACAATAAATAAATGGGAGAAAATATAGGACAGAGAAACAAAAGAATAATAGCCATCAGAATGGTAACATGTTAAAACATATTTTTAAACGCCAGACGCGGTCCACACAAAACTATGCTCAGATGTAAAAATGTTTGAAAGCCATAACAACTACAAAGTTGAAGATCGTGTAAATAAGTGTATACTTACCATAAATACAGCTATCAGACAATGTTCAAAGGATTAAACTGTTAACAATTGCATGTCACTCTACGGCGTAACACATTGAGCAAAACTCATGCCGATAAGTAAGATTCTGGGATGATTAATAGAGGTAAAATATATAAATAAAAAAACCATTGTTTAGGATGCAAGCGAACGGTTATAGCAGATGTGACGGTTCAAATTATTCACACCTTGTAAAGAGTGGACATGATTTAGATTTTATTATTGAAGGCTGTATGTTGCCGTCTTGGTGACTTTTGGTATTTTTTTTAACTATTTGGTTGCTGTTCTTTTGATGTATAACCGCATGTTTTATTCCTATTATTTCACAAAATGCCTTATAATCTAAAAAGTGCATTGGAACTTTGTACCAGGTTATCAAAAGAGATAAACTCACTTTTCAAAATCAGACTTTTCTCTTCCTCTTCTCAGAACGAATAGTGTCTTCTATACGAAACCGCAATGGCATCACATATTCCAGTGACATATTCAGGAGGTTGATTCCTTACAACCGATACGATACGAGTGTAACAGATAACAAACAGTTTATGTATTTGCATTATAAATTTAGCGGAAATGAAATACCTTTGAATAACGTTTTATGATAAATTTAAAAAGAAAAAAATCTTGAGATGCAGGCTAGAATCGTATTGCATCAAATGAAAAAATACACGAAACGAGATAAAAATCAAACCTGTTTAACCCTCCGTTGGATGATTTGTACTATTCACTTATTGCATAATGATTGACATTGGTCGCTTTATTACAGAATTAAAGTTATCGTATTACCTAGTAACAAAAACTGCCTTCGAAATGAAGACTATATTCTACTGTATGTGACTTTTCTCTGCTATGAAACAAAGAATAGCGTCATATTTCGTTGAATGAATGAACATTAGATGGGTAAACAAATACTTCCGTTACATGTGTAAAGTAAATGTCGTCTTTCTAGGAAACAAGCATATCATTTAAACAAGTATTCCTATTTAGATAGAATATAACTCATACCAATTAGTATATCGCTCATAGTGTATGATAATATGTTATACGTGTTAACGGTATCGTGTAATTTTATAATACATAGTTTTGTGTTAGAATTTATTATCTGGTGTTTTACCAAATATGGATGTAACGAATCGTAAGAAAAAACAAAATTAGTTACCACATTTTTAGTATGATTTTAATGTTGACTGAATTTTTACTTATTGGTAATGATTACAGTTTTTAAAAGTATTGAAAAAAGTTTTCGTACTAAAAATCTACATGCAAGCACTGCTCTTGGACTTGGGACTATACTCTTAATTGTTTTATTTAGATCTACTAAAAAAAGGACGAATATAACACTGAAAATTGATGAGTTTAAATGTCTTATCAAATAAATCTTGATAAAATAGAGTAAACTAATAACTCTATCAAATGACTTTGATGAAGTAAGTGTCGTCTCTCCAGAACTCAGTTTAATGCAATATTCAGATTTTGATCCATGTGAATTGATTTTTGACAACTTTCCAAAGACCATTTGAGTGCAGACTTGTACGTATCTATAGATAACTAGTAAGGATTATACCATGCCTTCAAATGTGTGTGGGTTTTTTTCTAATACAGATATACCAAAACAATAAAACACACCTAGACCAGACTAGTGTAATGACTGAAACGAATCAATGGATAACTACAAGGGCTGATATCACGCCTTCAAATGTCTGTGGTTAAATGTCTCTTCTAGTATAGATATTTCGAAAAGATAAAACACTCTGAGATACCCCATACATGGATAATTTGAATGTTTTATTATTCAATTACGATTGATGATAATCGTCGACTAAAAGATCAAAACATATTGTATTAAACATGCGCTGAACCTTGTGTTGGACTACAGACTAGAAATTTAGGTCTGGTACTTCGCTTTGTTACAAATTAAATGGTCTACCTAAGACCGACATGTCAATTATTATCTTGTCATTTTATATCATGAAACTGTTCAAATATTTCTGTTCTTTTCATCCTTGGCTTTCAAATATTCGGGTTTGAGCTTTCCTGATGAGAGTTAATCTAGCAAGATAAAATATGCGATACCAGGTTACCATTTGGATAAGGTTTTAATTTAAACATAGTAGGATAATTATTAAAAGTACAATACAGATTATTTTGGGTTTTGTTATATTAATGAGTTAGTTTAAGTTGACAGAAAAGGGTATGCCAACGGCGGAATCGTTCTTCTTACTCCAATCCGACCTGTTTTTGTTTTTATTCGTCAATGCTCCTTCTAAGTTAACCATCAATTAAGGCTAATATCAAGTTTTAAGATAAACAAAACAAACCAACTGAAAAAATTGTCTTTTGGCTGAATAAGCAATAAGTACATCAGTATTACATGAATAAACGAAGTTAAGCTATAGGTTTCAAGAAAAATTTAATTGATTCCATCAAATGATTTACAGCAATTTTGTTTGGTTTTTCATACACACACAGATAATTCATATGCATTGATCAAATCAACATTAATATACACAAAAGAGACAAACTAAACCAAATAAGAGGAGGATTCAGAAACCCATTTAACAAGAAAATAGGGGGGTATAGAAATCATGATCCGTTTTTACAGTTTTGCGTCTTCATTCTCCAGTTGAAATTTAAATTTCTTGCCCTTTATGTTACGGCCTACTTATTAGATTTATTTTAAGTTGTAACATGTTCCTCTCAATTTCTTAACCTATATGCACACAAAGACAACTTGATTTAGTTCGGTAGTATTTTATCTGTTCGTTAATTTTTTTGCCAACGTTTAATGGTATTTGATAACTTTTTTAGCATTGTTATACTCTTATTTGAAAGAAAGGCGGGAGAAACCAAATTGAGATCAAATTCATAATTCGATGATAAACTGACAACATAATGAAAAGAAACGAAGGACGACCAAAGACAAATTATTGAAAACAAACATAACGTAAACAACTTTAGACTGAGCAACACGAATCCGACAAACCGGGTTGATCTTAGGTGCTTCAGAATGGTAATGTGACATTTACATCAACAAGATATCTGATCAGTTCCATTCATGATTTGTAGTGTAAACATATCGTATTTATCAAATTCAAATTAGATATTAAACAGAGTAAATTATAAATTAAATAGATCCTGAAACAAGCTTTTATTTATTTCCCCGAGTGTATCACCAGCCCAGTAGTCAGTACTTTTGTGCTGACATGAATTATCATTGATATGGTTATATTTATAAATTAACTGTTTACAAAATTTAGAATTTTTGAAATACTAAGTTTTTCTACCTCAGGCATAGATTACCTTAACTGGATTTGGAAAAACTTATAGGAATTTTGGACCTCAATGCTCTTCAACTTCGTACTTTATTTGGCGTTTTTAACTTTTTTGGATTCAAGCGTCACTGATGAGTCTTTTGTAGACGAAACGCGCGTCTGGCGTATATACAAAATTTAGTCCTGGTATCTATGATGAGTTTATTTATCTTACTAATATAGTAATCCATTTCCTAATACAAATAAGATGTTTGAGGAAGAAGAAGAAGTACTGAAAGTGCATTATGTTACATTTAATTGCAAATAAATCGTAATACTTTTCTTTAATCAATGTCTATCTATAAAATGTGTCGACATCATATTACCCCTAAAGCATTTATTAAGCACATACATTATCAATAAATACAATGCGACAATGAGGAAATCAACCTGACCTGAGTTTCATAGAAAAGTCCCCTGATAAGTTTGGTATACTAAAAGGGTGTCCTCCCATCACAGTTTGTGCCAAAAAAATGTAAATATGCCAGTCTGTTTTCAGATCAGTTTTCAAATTACATTCAACAATAGTGTATAGCGTTGAATAACTTTCCCTTTTTAAAGATTTAGAAACAAACTATTGAAACCTTTTAGAAATATTATAAAAATCTTCTCTATTATTGAATATCGATTTTAACCCTGTAAAGAGAAACAAATACAGTTAAATAGTTCTGATAAATTTGCTGACATTATTTTGTTCATATTATTCGAAGATCACGAAGGTATTTTAAATATGAAATACAAATACAGTTATGATGTCAATTGTTGAATTGTGAATTATTAGATATCATCTATGTTAGTACAAAAATACTTGTCAACTAGGATATGGGATTGTCACAGCAAAATAAGGGCATTTTAGATAGTGTCTGGTTATAGTTAAAAAAAAAAAGGTACCAGGATTATAATTCAATACGCCAGACGCGCGTTTCGTCTACATAAGACTCATCAGTGACGTTCAGATCAAATTAGTTATAAAGCCAAACAAGTACAAAGTTGAAGAGCATTGAGGACCCAAAATTCCAAAACATTGTGCCAAATACGGCTAAGGTAATCTATTTCTGGATTAAGAAAATTCTTAGTTTTTCGAAAATTTAAAAGTTTTGTATAAACAGGAAATTTATAAAAATGACCATATCATTGATATTCATGTCAACACCGAAGTGCTGACTACAGGGCTGGTGATACCCTCGGGGACGAAACGTCCACCATTAGTGGCATCGACCCAGTGGTGTAAATTGTTATCAAAGGTACCAGGATTATAATTTAATACGCCAGACGCGCGTTTCGTCTAAATAAGACTCATCAGTGACGCTCAGATCAAAATAGTTATAAAGCCAAACAAGTACAAAGTTGAAAAGCATTGAGGACCCAAAATTCAAAAAAATTGTTGAAAGTGTAACCTTTTAAAAAGACCCATCAACTGATAAGTCAAGGAGGTCTCACAAAGGATCTTGAAAGGACAGAGACAGTAACACTTGAAGTCAAAATATTTAAATTGACATATATTGTACACTCGTTACTTTAGGTACTGAGAAATGTACAAGGTGTGACACCCTAGGGTCATTTCGTTTTGGACGTTTAAGTGGTTTTAAAATGACTATTCAAGACAAAGGAGGATGTTTTAGCTTCATGTTTTATGTTTTAAAGACATGATTTACTCGTGATATAACCGTAGCTCCTCCAATATGTGTTCCAGTGCTGGATGTATATCCATGTTCTATATCTAGTCAAAGTCTATGACCTATGGTCTTTATGTTCTGTTTTAAGATGCAAAGAGGTCATGAGGAAAATGTAATGTTGTATTCTTATGGGCGATATACCTTTTTCCGTATCAATTCCTAATATGAGGGTAGCCGTTATCATAATTAACAAAACACTTTTTTTTCATTGTTCAAACATGATTTTGTCATACGATCTCTAGAATATTCATCAGTTGTAAAACGTAGAATTAGCATGTGCATTCAGTTTGAGGAACATGCTTATATTTCAAATAACTATGTTTAACAGATGAGCTATTAAAAATGAAATATTGAGGTTCGGTATAACTTCTAATTGTTATGGTTACCGATATAAACCATCTATTGGTTTAGTATCCTTGTGCCTCTTTGTTACATATTTTTTGTTTGTCTTATATGATTAAGGTAATAACGCAATTTTGGACGGCTGTACACCTATTTTTAACATTTTTCCCTATTATATCTGCTTGTTGTGTTCAAACAATGATGTCAATATAATGGAATTTGATGCGACAGTCATACAAGTGAGAGGTTAAGCTAGCTTTAAAACCAGATTTAATCCACCATTTTTACATTAAAAATGCCTGTACCAAGTCAGGATTATATCAGTTCTTATCCATTCTTTTAATGTGTTTCAGCTTTTGATTTTGCCATTTGATTAGGGACTTTCCTTTTTGAATTTTCCTCGGAATTTTTTTGGAATTTACTTTTCGTTTGACACAAGAAAAGTTAATAAGTACTTTTGTTTTATTTTTACTTTACCAGATAATATAATTTTAATACCTGATATAGTAGTAATATATTATTCACTTCTTTAAATGAAATCTAGGAAATTTCGTTGGAGGTCACATAACAACAAAATCATGAACTTTCAACTTAGATAGAAATAAAACTGTACAGGTGGTTTGTCTTTATCATTGGATGCATGTAATGTAAACGTATCATATTGAATTCAGCTAAGCGTAAGTTTTTCACAAAGCATGAAAACCTAGATTGTAAAAAACTAATCAATAGTTCAAAGATTTTCAACTAGATAAAAGTTAAAAACATTCACAGATAAATTTAAAAACATAAACTTGGTTTCGAATTACACATAACGTCATTATTTGTATACAACAACCATCAATGTTTAAAAGACTAATAAGATACCGATACCATCAGTATTCATCTCAGCAATTGTTTTTCAACTTCTTTACGTTCTTTTGAATTCCGTTTTTTTATCTTTCAAGTTTTTATTTGAGTTTTAATTTCCCTTTATATCTATACACCACTTTAGCCTTTCAAAGAGGGACGAAAGATACCACAGGGACAGTCAAACGCATATATAGAAAATAAACTGACAACGCCATGGCTAAATATGAAAAATACAAACAGACGAACAATAGTACACATGACACAACAAATAAAGCAAAAGCTGAAATACAAATGATCCACGCAATACTGCTTTTAAACGTGATTAACATTTTTCTGCGGTTTAAAAGGTCTCAATGATTAGTCGGGAGAGAAATATGATAGAGTTTATTTGATTTCTCATTTACAAAATCCATGAAATAATTGTAAAATAATCATCTACCCCGGTATTTCACAAAAACTCATGTTAGAAATAATAATCAAATATTCATATAATAAATCCTGGATCAGAAAACCAGACACGTAAAAGTTGTTCTGTGCTATGAAACTGTCTAAATAAAAGCAACATTAGTATACCGGTGTTGAAAAGACAAATCGATTGAGAAAAAAACAAATACGGGTTACAATCCAAAACGGAGGGAAACCCAGCATCTACTAAGTATAAGAGAAAAACAAAAGAACAAAGGCCAACACACATAGAAAGTGCAACTAAAACAAACGGCAACACACATAGAAACGAACTATTTCTCATAACAACTGCCATATTCCCGACTTTATATAGGACATTTCAAGATAATTGCTGGGTTGAACCATGGAATAGCATGCAAAATCTCCCGCTTTATGACTATGTTAAAAGTATTGCTAAAACATTACGTGACAGAAATAAAGCATAAATACACGCAAGAAAATTCATAATAGAGAAACGCACAAACAAATGATACAATAGTTTGGAGTAAACTTCAGTAGTCTTTCAATTAACACCAGTTAGTGTGGTGGTCCAATTTTTCTGTAAAATATATTTATTCACCTAATAAAAGTAAATCCCAACGAAATTAAGGTATATAATTTTCGGGAGAAAAACCTACATGAAAATAAATCGTGGCGAAAATTATAAACTTGGGATCTTTCCTTGTCTATTAAATCAAGTTAGTACATGTGAAAATCGCGAAATTAAATCGCCATGAATTGAACTAGAAATGGCTAAACTCGAAACAATGATCCGCAAAAATAATTAAGTTAATTTACAATATGTAAAAACAAATTAGTTCTTTATAGATTGTTGCATCCGAAGAGCATTAATGTATATTTTCAGGATTGACATAAAGACGATGTATATTTGCATGTAAGAAACAATTCTAACAATATCACAAAAGATGGAAAAAAACAGATGCGGTTACTTGTTCTAGTTGTTTTACTTTGAAATGCATGTTCATAAAACTTTTTATGCGATTTTTATATCGATGATACTGCTTTCAATGCAAGTGTGCAATTTCAGTAAAACCTTGATCAGGGGTGTGGAAATAATATGCCTGACTCGCCCTACTCGAACATTTGAACAACCGGACAAGTAATTATTTTTGTTTTGGTTGCCCGTGGACAAGTAAAAAAATATACAAGACAAAGTTCAAATCCAACAAAAACTTAAAATCAATTTCAAAACGTATAAAGATGTTTAATTTATGTAAAAGAAACCAATGTTCAGCAAGTAAAAACATCAATGTTCATGACGATAAATATTCTGTATTCTGATAAATATTACACGACCAATATTACTTGATACCGGAAATAGATCGATTACCAAAATAAATAAAAATAAGTATGCGAACCCGAGTCGCGTAACATTGCATTGGTTTTTTCCTTTGACCCGGGATCGTCGATTAGGTTTTATCCATCATTTACCGGAAGTGTCATTTCTTTAAATTTTGTATCGAGATTCAGATTGATAAATACTTCATTCAGCAATCCTCGGTAGAATCCGCTACTCTCTTTCTATGAGGGTACGGAATCAGCCGAGTTGAGACGAATGATAAATACTTAAGGATAAGGATGTCTGCTAGCCTGGGGTCCTGGCTACTGATGCTCCGCTACATGTTATTGACGCAGTATGATTGGGCCAGGTTTCCAGGCTAGGATGTCTGCTTGTCATGTTTTGGAATTTTTATCAGATTTTCGGAATCCTCTGGTTTTATCCATTGGAATGCCTTAAAAAAAATTCCCCATGAACCCCCATTTTTCTTTTTATAAATCTTATACATGTATAATTATAAGTCATTTGTAAAAGTCTTATAAAATTGTATTTATTTTTTGATAGTATTTGAGAACTTTAACTGGTTAATGGTGAAGCTATGAAAAATCAAGAGAGAACATTTTCCCGCCAAAATTCTAATGGTTAATATCTCGAAAATAAGCACACTGACCCCTATATTTTTTTTGCTTTTTAGATTCCTCAATTTATTACCTATCAATACGTGGATATCAGATTGCCTCTGGCTATCTATGGAAATTCGGAAAATAAATTAAGTTTTTGTCTTATTTATAGATGAAAGGTCAACACTATTTGTTGTCAAAGTGGTGAATAGAAGGGACGCTTTAAAGTCCATCAAGACAATAATAAATAATCAAGAAAAGAACAAGTGTGTCAGTTGAGAGAAACACCACAAAATCTATAGTTTATCTATTATTTAGTTTACATTTCTTCAAGCACTGTCCTCAAATTTAGTATATGTACCTACTGGCTACAATTTTTATTCAAAAACTGCTGCAAAATTGTCCTTTACATGTCATTTCATGGATTGGTTTGTTGTTAGGTTTCTGTCCCCTTGGTGTTCACCCATTTCCTACTTTCCTAATTTTTTACACATATTTAAACAAATGGATTTCATTTGTTTGTGATGCACAACAGTGCTAAGTAAGAATCATAATTTGATTGTGTGTAGTATACGTTTTTGCCGGTTGGAACAGTTTTTCTTCACATCTCATGACATACCATCAGATTATGACACCAGATCTATAAGCAATATAACTAGAATGAATTGTCGATTGTTATTTTTGTGTTCTAGCTCATTTACAAATTATTTTCGAATTTATGTTTAACCTACCTGCTTTGTCTACTTTGTACTTAACAGCCACGCTTGGAATTTTGCGTGCAACAGATCAACATTTGACAGAAAGAAAAATAATGGCATTATGGTCACATTTATCTTATTTCAAGCTAAACTGCCTTGAGCTAAGCCATAAATAAGTGTGTTGCATGAACTTAGGGATGAAACAATTTAAATCATGTAATATAATTATTTCATTTAAATAATAGCATGTTTAACACTACCAGGGACTGAACTACAACATTTTAAGGCAACTGAAAGGCACAAAAACATTCCCTCTCTTGCTCAAATAAGTCAAGTAAATATAAGCAGTAGTCACTTGAACCAAATATTTGTACAAGAGGGACGAAAGATACCAGAGGGTCAGCCAAACTCATAGATAGTTACTATTGTCGCCTCGATTTCATAATTGTTTACTTGCTCGGCAGATACAACGAATCCAATTGTTTCTTTTAATATGTGCAAGCCTCAAATTTATGTCCAGCCTCAAATCTATGTCCTTTATAAGATAGTGACACAAAATGTCGTTGTTAAACACAATGAATTATACTAAAACATTTTTATGTGGTACATTTACATTGAAACATTGAACAAAACATTTGTAAATAAGTGTATGTGTTTATAGCTTACGATATATTTATGTAAAAAAGATTTTCATACTGTTTCTAAAAAATATAGCGATGGTGTTAATCTGTTGAAATAAAAAAAAAGTTAGGTGTGTCTATCCAAAGGACAGAAAAGTACAATAAACTGTTGTCACAGAGATATGTCTCGCCGTTTTGTAATTTTGATTATGCAAATGTTGAAATAAAATAGCAATACCTCAACATCTTACACAAGTTATGCAAACATCCAAAGTCAAGAAACCATGACTGAGTTACATGGCTAAACAAACTCAATGTAAATGAGATGTGCCAATGCTAATACAACTGCATACCAAATACCATTGACTTATTATAAGTTCCTCCCAAATCTAAATACAAAAATTAATTTGTAAACTATGTAAAAGTTTATTTTTTTTGCTTTTTAGATTCCTCAATTTATTACCTATCAATACGTGGATATCAGATTGCCTCTGGCTATCTATGGAAATTCGGAAAATAAATTAAGTTTTTGTCTTATTTATAGATGAAAGGTCAACACTATTTGTTGTCAAAGTGGTGAATAGAAGGGACGCTTTAAAGTCCATCAAGACAATAATAAATAATCAAGAAAAGAACAAGTGTGTCAGTTGAGAGAAACACCACAAAATCTATAGTTTATCTATTATTTAGTTTACATTTCTTCAAGCACTGTCCTCAAATTTAGTATATGTACCTACTGGCTACAATTTTTATTCAAAAACTGCTGCAAAATTGTCCTTTACATGTCATTTCATGGATTGGTTTGTTGTTAGGTTTCTGTCCCATTGGTGTCTACCCATTTCCTACTTTCCTAATTTTTTACACATATTTAAACAAATGGATTTCATTTGTTTGTGATGCACAACAGTGCTAAGTAAGAATCATAATTTGATTGTGTGTAGTATACGTTTTTGCCGGTTGGAACAGTTTTTCTTCACATCTCATGACATACCATCAGATTATGACACCAGATCTATAAGCATATAACTAAAATGAATTGTCGATTGTTATTTTTGTGTTCTAGCTCATTTACAAATTATTTTCGAATTTATGTTTAACCTACCTGCTTTGTCTACTTTGTATTTAACAGCCACGCTTGGAATTTTGCGTGCAGACACACAGATTAACATCTGACAGAAAGAAAAATAATGGCATTATGGTCACATTTATCTTATTTCTTTGAGCTAAGCCATTAGTTAGTGTGTTGCATGAACTTAGGGATGAAACAATTAAAACACATAAAATAATTATTTTATATAAATAATAGCATGTTTAACACTACCAGGGACTGAACTACAACATTTTAAGGCAACTGAAAGGCACAAAAACATTCCCTCTTTTGCTTAAATAAGTCAAGTAAATATAAGCAGTAGTCACTTGAACCAAATATTTGTACAAGAGGGACGAAAGATACCAGAGGGTTAGCCAAACTCACAGATAGTTTCTATTGTCGCCTCGATTTCATAATTGTTTACTTGCTCGGCAGAAACAACGAATCCACTTGTTATTTTAATATGTGTAAGCCTCAAATTTATGTCCAGCCTCAAATCTATGTCCTTTATAAGATAGTGACACAAAATGTCGTTGTTAAACACAATAAATTATACTAAAACATTTTGATGTGGTACATTTACATTGAAACATTGAACAAAACATTTGTAAATAAGTGTATGCGTTTATAGCTTACGATATATTTATGTAAACAAGATTTTCATACTGTTTCTAAAAAATATGCGCTTGTGTTAATCTGTTGAAATAAAAAAAAGTTAGGTGTGTCTATCCAAAGGATAGAAAAAGTACAATAAACTGTTTTCACAGAGATATGTCTCGCCGTTTTGTAATTTTGATTAGGCAAATGTTGAAATCAAAATAGCAATACCTTAACATCTTAAACAAGTTATGCAAATATTCAAAGTCAAGAAACCATGACTGAGTTACATGGCTAAACAAACTCAATGTAAATGAGATGTGCCAATGTTAATACAACTGCATACCAAATACCATTGACTTATTATAAGTCCTTCCCAAATCTAAATACAAAAATTAGTTTGTAAACTATGTAAAAGTTTCAAAGTCAATGAAGCATGAAGAGGGGATGGGCATATATAATCTCCATGCAAACAATATCATTGATTTAACATTAGCAGTTCATCTTATACTGATCTTGTCACAAACTAATACATGTAAACTAAGATAAGTTTCAAAGTCATTAGACTGTGACTGAGGGGCGAGGCCAAATATTCTTCATGGAAATGAGATGTGCCAATGCTTAAACAACTGAATACCAATTAACATTGACCTACCACTAATGGTTCCCCTTGAACTGACCTAATCACGAATTAATACATGATAACTTACAAAAAATTTCAAAGTCAATAGACCATGACTTAGGGGCGGAGCGAAATTGTCTCCGTGTAAATGAGATATGCCAATGCTTATACAACTGCATACCAAATATCATTGACCTACCACTTATGGTTCCCCATAAACTGACCTAATCACAAACTAATACATGATAACTTACAAAAATTTTCAAAGTCAATAGACCATGACTGAGGGGGCAGGGCCAAATAATCTCCATGGAAATGAGATGTGCCAATGCTTATACAACTGCATACCAAATATAATTGACCTACCATTTGTTGTTCACTATAAACTAGACCTAATCACAAACTAATACATTGTTGACGCCGACAACAGCATACCTATGTCTCGTTTTTTTACTCCGTCAAGGCGAGACAAAAACGAAATTTTGTGTGAGTAAATATTTCGATAACTTTTATCTCTTAAAAGTAGCACATGAAGTTATATTTTTTTATTACATATTTGAATTGCTTGGGTGAAAATAAGCTCAAAAGTATGCAAATTTTCGTTAAAAAAATCATCATGGAACCGAAACTGTATCGTATGCCCTTAAACACAGAAACAAGAAAAGCAAACTGGCATTTTGAAAATGTTGTAGTGTTACAATAAAATGTAAATCATACAATAATTACACTTGCATGTAAAACATTTAATCATACGCATGTAGAACACATCCAAAGGAGTAGGTTCAGTAAGACCCCTTTTTGGCCCCAAACTATAGCAGTTTTAGAAAATTGTGAAGATGTAATCGAAAATTGTGAAGATGTAATCGAAAATTGTGAAGATGTAATCTGTAAGCTATATTTTGGAAAGTAAAATGCTTCTTCTACATAAATATGAGCTGTTTTTGACAATACAATGCACAAATATCGCTTTCTAGCATCATAAAGTCATGTTAAATTACTGAAATCTTCAAAATTTTAGCATTTTTAGTAATTTTTAGACGGTTTCCGTCTAAAATGAAAGTGGCCGCATTCGTGTTCATTCATAATATTGAAATGTAAGTTGTATTTGATGATAATACAAAATATATATAAAGGTTGTGGATGAACACGGATGCGGTCACTTTCATTTTTGACAAAAACCATCTGAAAAGTGACGTTTTTTGGCATATTTGATAGATTTTTCGTATTTAAGCTTGAATCAGAGCGTTTTTTATGACTAAATCAGTTAAAATCTTTCACATAAACTAATCGAATCAATTGAAATATACACATAAGTGTTTAAAAAGTGGCCAAATACTTTCGTTAGACGAACCTGAAATTTGAGGCCAAAATCGGCCCTTACCGGACCTACTCCTTTAACATTGAATAATGGGAAATGACTTAATAAAACAACCAGATGCTCCGCAGGGCGCAGCTTTATAAATACGACCGCATAGGTCGAACCCTGAACAGTTGAGGCAAGTATGGACACAACATTCAAGCTTGGTACAGCTCTGAATTTGGATTGTGATTAAATAGTTGACACAACATAGGTTTCTGACACAGAATGAATGTGGTTTAAGAACTGAAACTTAAAAACTTAATCATTTTAAATTGGACATTTACCTATTATGGTCCAATATCCAAAATATAAATACAGGGTTAGATTCAGCATATCATAGAACCCCAAGAATTCAATTTTTGATGAAATCAAATAATGTTCAATTTTAGACCCTTTAAACCTCAATGTGGACCAAATTCATAACCGGGCCCAAATATTAAATCTAAATACATGGTTAGATTCAGCATATTGAAGAACCCCATATATTCATTTTTTGTTGAATTCAAACAAAGTTTAATTTCGGACCCCGATTTTGACCAACTTGAAAACTGGGCCCATAATCGAAAATCAAGTACATGTTAAGTACTAGCATATCAAAGAACCCCAAGGATTCAATTTTTGTTAAAATTAAACTAAGCTTAATTTTGGACCCTTTGGACCTTAATGTAGACGAATTTGAAAACAGGACCAACCAGATGCTCCGTAGGGCGCAGCTTTATACGACCGCAGAGGTTGAACCCTGAACGGTTGGGGCAAGTATGGACACAACATTCAAGCTGGATTCAGCTCTAAATTTGGATTATGATTAAATAGTTGATACAGCATAGGTTTCGGACACAAAATGAATGTGGTCTAATGAACTTAAAATATTTGTTTTGCCTTTGAGCAACTCACTATGCTGTTGAATATTAATCCTCTCAAAAAAATGTTTTTTCTTTTTATATATAAAATCTGAAATGAGAAAAATTTAACCCCCCCCCCCATTTTTTTCACATCCCCCTTTCCCTTTTTCCAAAACTGATCTCAATTCAAATTTCTAATGGAGTTTGCAACAATAACTACTCATTTAAATACATCATAAAATATTAAAATGTAACAAAAAGTGCTTGTAAAGATTGTTTTAATTTATCAGTTGGTAGTAAAAGTGAATATACATTGTATATTGTATAAAACAATGATTTAAGTTGATTCAACTACTATTCTGGACAAAGAAAAATAACTCCAATCAATTGAAAATTACTTGCTATTGCACAATATTGTGCAATTAGATATTTCTTGTTATTGCACAATACTGTGCAATTGAAAATATTTGCTATTGCACAATCTGTGCAATTGAAAATTTCTTGCTATTGCACAATACTTAATATAATTATTTTGGATCCTGATTTGAACCAACTTGAAAACTGGGCCCATAATCAACAAGAGGCTGTCACAACGACAGCAAACCGGATTTATTAATATTTATTTGTGCCCTGGCAATATCACAAGAACCAATACTGATGAATGGTGAAAGTGAAAATCGTCAATATCAAATTTGACCTCCATTTGGCATCAGTATCAACATATTAAAATTTGAAAAGCTTAGATTGAATGGTTCATGAGTAAATGCAACAACGTGAATGGAAACGCCATTTTACAATCTTTCAAGAACCATAACGCCTGAACGGTAAAAGTCAAAATCGTCATTATTGAACTTGACCTCTATTTTGTCATCAGTAACAACATATAAAAATTTCAAAAGCTTTGGTTGAATGGTTCATGAGAAAATGCACGGACACGACTGGAAACACCATTTTTCAATCTTTCAAGAACCATAACTCCTGAACGGTAAAAGTCAAAATCGTCATTATTCAACTTGACCTCTATTTTGTCATCAGTAACAACATATTAAAATTTGGGAAGCTTTGGTAGAACAGTTCATGCGTAAATGCACGGACACAACTGGAAACTCCATTTTTCAATCTTTCAAGAACCATAACTCCTGAACGGTAAAAGTCAAAATCGTCATTATTGAACTTGACCTCCATTTTGTCATCAGTAACAACATAGTAAAATTTGGGAAGCTTTGGTAGAAAAGTTCATGCGTAAATGCACGGACACGACTGGAAACTCCATTTTTCAATCTTTCAAGAACCATAACTCCTCAACGGTAAAAGTCAAAATCGCCATTATTGAATTTGACCTTCGTTTAGTTGTCGGTAACAACATATTAAAATTTTAAAAGCTTTGGTTGAACGGTTCATGCGTAAATGCACGGACAACATTTGATTGCCTGCCGCCCGGCGTACATCCCCAAATCAATAACCGACATTTTTGTCACAAAAATCCGGTTAAAAATCTAAGTACATGTTTAGATTCAGCATACATAAAAAAGCCCAGGAATTCAATTTTTGTTAAAATCAAACTTAGTTTAATTTTGGACCTTTGGACTTTAATGTACGTAGACCAATTTGAAAACGGAACTAAAAATTAAGAGAATCTACATACACAGTTAGATTTGGCATATCAAAGAACCCCAATTATTCAATTTTTGATGAAATCAAACAAAGTTTAATTTTGGACCCCGATTTGGACCAGCTTGAAAACTGGGCCAATAATCAAAAATCTAAGTACATTTTTAGATTCAGCATATCAAAGAACCCCAAGGATTCAATTTTTGTTAAAATCAAACTAAGATTAATTTTGGACCCTTTGGACCTTAATGTAGACCAATTTGAAAACGGGACCATAAATTAAGAATCTACATACACAGTTAGATTCGGCATATCAAAGAACCCCATTTTTTCAATTTTTGATAAAATCAAACAAAGTTCAATTTTGGACCCTTTAGGTCCCTTATTCCTAAACTGTTTGGACCAAAACTCCAAAAATCAAACCCAACCTTCCTTTAGTGGTCATAAAACTTGTGTTTAAATTTCATAGATTTCTATTTACTTATACTAATGTTATGGTGCGAAAACCAAGAATAATGCTTACTTGGGCCCCTTTTTGGCCCCTAATTCCTAAACTGTTCAGACCTCAACTCCCAAAATCAATCCCAACCTTCCTTTTGTGGTCATGAACCTTGTGTTTAAATTTAAATGATTTCTATTTACTTATACTAAAGTTATTGTGCCAAAACCAAGAATAATGCTTATTTAGGCCCCTTTTTGGCCCCTAATTCCTAAACTGTTTGAACTAAAACTCCCAAAATCAATCCCAACCTTCCTTTTGTGGTCATAAACCTTGTGTCAAAATTTTATAGATTTCTATTTACTTAAACTAAAGTTATAGTGCGAAAACCAAGAAAATGCGTATTTGGGCCCCTAATTCCTAAACTGTTCAGACCTCAACTCCCAAAATCAATCCCAACCTTCCTTTTGTGGTCATGAACCTTTGGTTTAAATTTCATTGATTTCTATTTACTTATACTAAAGTTATTGTGCCAAAACCAAGAATAATGCTTATTTAGGCCCTTTTTTGGCCCCTAATTCCTAAACTGTTTGAACTAAAACTCTCAAAATCAACCCCAACCTTCCTTGTGTGGTCATAAACCTTGTGTCAAAATTTCATAGATTTCTATTTACTTAAACTAAAGTTATAGTGCGAAAACCAAGAAATGCTTATTTGGGCCCTTTTTGGCCCCTAATTCCTGAACTGTTGGGCCTAAAACTCCCAAAATCAATCCCAACCTTCCCTTTGTGGTCATAAACCTTGCGTTAAAATTTCATAGATTTCTATTTACTTATACTAAAGTTATTGTGCGAAAACCAATAAAAATGCTTATTGGGCCCTTTTTTGGCCTCTAATTCCTAAACTGTTGGGACAAAACCTCCTAAAATCAATTCCAACCTTCCCTTTGTGGTCATAAACCTTTTGTTTAAATTTCATAGATTTCTATTTACTTAAACTAAAGTTATAGCGCGGAAACCAATGTGTCTTCGGACAACGACAATGACGATGACAACAACGACGATGCCAACATCATTCCAATATACCACCACAAAAATATTTTGCAGTTGTATAATGACATACAGTTATGGTCAAAATTAATATTAATTAATAGTAACTTCTAAAAATAATTCTACAGCTAATCATCTCAAGAAAATCATCATTTCTTAATACATAATTTCAAGCAGTGTATTAAGTGAGGGTAATCAAACATATATATAACAGTGTTCTTTAAATGGAATTGGATTACCTCCCTTACACTGCTTTTAAATTGTCTAAATTGTCCTTTAACCAGAAAAACCCTTGTTTGACTCTAATTGCTAAATGATTTGAGCCATACCCCCCTAACCATCCCTTCGAAGTATGGAAACTTGTGGTATAATTTCAGAAAGATTTATAAACTTAAGGTGGTATGGGAGTCTAAAATAAAAATGATAGAATTTGTTCATACTTTGCCAAAACGATGTATCTATTGATACATGTTGAAAAATATAATAAAAATGAGAGGTCACCGCGCATTTTCTGAAGCTACAGGACGGGACAAAATGACACATTTTGTATGGATTATACAGGAAAAAAACACCATTTTGTGATTAGAAACTAAACAAAATGATAGAATTGTTAAATACTTCAGGAAAAGATAGCTTTCAGACACTGCTTTGAGAATATTAAAAGAAAAGATAGGGTCACCGTACGTTTTTTCCAGCTAAAATACAAAATAGGAAAATTCCATACAGAATCCTTCAGAAAATGCACTTTTTTAGAGTTACCTCCCCTTAAAATGCCAATTTAAAAAAAAAAAAAAAAAAAACAACCAAAAATAATTAACATTTGCAAAAATATCAATATTTAGAAGTTATATTCTTATAAATTGGTACTTTTAAATGAAAATGTACATTAAACATCTGCATTCCTGCATCAAATTTTGCTAATTTGATGGAAAATCTGGACCTTTGATTCTCTGTTTTTTACAATCCAAGATGGAGGAAGACACCCATACCACCTTAAACACAAGCTATTGACTGGAAACTTCAAAAATGCTTATTCTGGACCCTTTTTTGGCCCCCAATTCCTAAACGTTTGGGACAATAATCCCCAAAATGAATCCGAACCTTCCTTTTGTGGTTGTTAACATTGTGTGAAAATTTTATTGATTTCTCTTTACCTATACTTAAGTTATAATCCGAAAACCATGCGTCTTTGGACGATGACGATGACGCAGACGACGAAATGATAGCATTATACACAAAAACATTTTGCAGTCGTATAAAAATCCTATAAAGCAATACTTATAAGACGAGCATAAATTGGAGCATGGTGAAACAAACTACATGGAAAAAGATTTATGAATAGGACACAGTTTTGATCGAGGCTGGGTCTTTTTTAACAAACAAAGGTTTGCGAATGACCTCACAAACAAATTCAAAAAATAGGACACAGATTTGAGGGCATACCTTTTCAAACGGACATTCTTGAAATCAAGATGGGACACAGATTTGAGGCTGTGCACAGATATGAGGTTTACATATATATATACATACAACAAGCAAAAATTAAAAATTAAAAAAAAGCAAACAAAACATAACTTAACTAAGATATTTCATGTTGAAATGCAGATTTGCATTTGTGACTTTTCAAAGTGATTTTTTTTATGTTGTTTTCTATCATATTTCTCTTCTTGGTAGAACTTTTGGTCCTCAATGCTCTTCAACTTTGTACTTGTTTTGGCTTTAAAACGTTTTTTTTATCTGAGCGTCACTGGTTAGTCTTGTGTAGATGAAATGTGCGTCTGGCGTATTAAATTATAAACCAGGTACCTTTTGTTAGCTATTATTCATGTGTTTCTCTGTCCTATATGTTCTCCCATTTATTTGTATTGTAGTTCTGTCATATAATGTTGTCATTTTAATATTATATTTAACATTGCCTTAAAAGCCGGAGGTTTGGCTAGCCACAAAGCCAGTTTCAACCCACCATTTTTTTTCTTAAAATGTCCTGTTACCAAGTGAGGAAAATGGCCATTGTTTTATTATAGTTCATTTCTGTGTGTATTACAATTTAGTGTCGTGTTTCTGTTGTGTCGTAGTTCTCCTCTTATATTTGATGTGTTTCCCTCAGTTTAGTTAGTAACCTTGATTTTTTTTTCTCTCAATCTATTCATGAATTGATTTTCGAACAGCGGTATACTACTGTTGTCTTCATTTAACACTTTCAGTACGGTATTGGTTTTTTTTTTGCGCGTTCGTATAGCCGGAGATTTATTAGCGCGAGCAGTTTCGTGGTCGGGATTAATTTGACATGTGGTTGTAAAAAAATCGTCTCGGAACTTCAAACGACAATTACCGCTATTTGAGATCGATTTTCGTTAAAATATTTTAAGGTTAAGTCGTACCCTACTTGTTTTGAGTTGTGGTGTGGTTAGAGCGAAATGAAAAGGAAGCAATATCAGGGTTACACTAATGACTGGACCGAATGACTGGACCGAATGACAGGACCAAATGAAAAATGCTAATAACTTTTTCATTTCTCAAAGGATTGATCTCAAATTTGAAATATAATAAGATTTCATCATTTGATATATAGATTTAAGAAAAAAAAAATTAAAAAAATTTGTAAGAAACTTTAGAAAACGTGACATGACCAATTCTGATAATGACAGGACCAACATCGACAATGACAGGACCAAATAAAAATGCTAATAACTTTTTTTATTTTTCAAAGGAATTATCTCAAATTTAAAATATAAAATGATATGTCATATTTTGAAAGCTAAATGTTATAAAAAATATAGATTTTATTTCAAAAACATTCGAAAACGTGACATGACCATCGCTGACTGACAGAACCAACCTCGACAATGACAGGACCAAATGAAATTGCTAATAACTCTTTTAGTTCTCAAAATATTTTTCTGAAATTTGAAATATAATAAGATTTCATCATTTGATATATAGATTTAAGAAAAAAAATTAAAAAACTATGTAAGAAACTTTAGAAAACGTGACATGACCATTTCTGATAATGTCAGGACCAACATCGACAATGACAGGACCATATAAAAATGCTTGTAACTTTTTTTATTTTTCAAAGGTTTTATCTCAGATTTGAAATATAAAATGATATGTCATATTTTTAACCTAAATGTTACAAAAAATATAGATATTGTCTCAAAAACTTTCGAAAATGTGACATGACCATCGCTGACTGACGGGACCAATTTAACCTCGACAATGACGTACAGGACCAAATGAAATTACCAATTACTCTTTTATTTCTTAGAATACTACTCTGAAATTTAAAATATTAGAAAATTATACCATTTTATACATGAATATAATAAAAAAAAAAGAGTATTTAAAGCTTGCTGTAATGTGATCTGGTCAACGTTGTCAATGACAGGACAATCCTCGACAATGACAGGACCAAATAAAATTACTTATTTATGCTTTATTATTTGTCAGAATATTCCTCTCAAATTTTAAATAATGACAATTTAGACCATTTCGCACATCATACATGTATAAGAAAAATATAGAAAAAAAACGTATTGAAAGTTGTTGCGGTTATGTAACCTGACCAACATCGGCTATGTCCTGGCCGATGAAAAATCATAACTTTGATTCTTATTTTACTGAAATTTTTCAATTCTGATCCATAATTAGTAACTTGGGAAATCTTGACATAGCTGCAAAACGTATGTTGGCGTACAGAGAGTCACAGGACAAAAAGACACGAATGATCAGTATATCTGAGGGGGAGGACAGGGGGGTACCCTTCTCCCTTCTCCCACCCCTCTTCTCCTTTCTCCTACCCCCGTTCTCCTTTCTCCCATTAGAATAAAACATCTCCTTTTGAGATATTTTTTCTTGAAATATTGGATCATTTTTTAAAAGGAGAGATATTTTATTTTTTCTCCTTTCTCCAACTTTTTCTCCTTTCTCCCAGCCTTCCTCTCCTTTCTCCTACCCCCCTTTCTCCTTTCTCCTACCCCTTTCTCCCTTACCCCTGTCCTTCCCCTCATATCTAAGAAAGAGATCTTGAAATATTTACATATTATTACATATAATCTTTGTATAGTTTAAGAGATACTAGTTCATTAAACTATCGATAAATTAAGATTTATTGAATTATCATCATAATATTTCTTGACATCATGATGTCCAATTTAAGCAACTTTGGAAAGGTATCAAACCTTTTAAAGTAGTCGGTGGAAATGTGTGCTTCAGTATATTTTATGAAAAAATATTTAAAACTAAAAAGAAATCATGCATGCAAGGGTCGGACATACTTCAAGAAATGTTTATTTGTTCATTATGAGAAAAAAATAATCAAGATATACCCTGCACATACTCGAACATTCCTTAAGTAATACATGGAAATAATTATTTTCTGTTTTGAAAATATTAATAAATCACTACATGAACAATTATGTGATTTTAATTACTGTCATAACAATCTTTATTGGATTTATCAACTCATTTATGGCTTATGTCACACCTTTTGTTTGTTACCTTATAATTGTTACCAGAGGTGTCAGATTATGAACGGTAATTAATATACAAAAAATTTGATTGAATGAATGAATTATCTTTATTCTCTCAAACCAAATACATATAAAGTTACAGAGAAGATATTACAATGATATAAATAAGATACACACGTGTGAAATATCAATCAATTTGATAAATATTTACACAAAAGATAAATAAAAATTTAGATGTACTAACCAGGAGGATAGACTTTCACATATATAGATTTTATAAATACAATATTTCTACAACTTTTAATACAGACTAACGTTTTTTCCCATGTTAGTTTTTTCCCTTATTTGCTAAAAACTTAAATCATTCAATCTTAATGTGTGTGTTTTATTTTATTATTTTTAACCAGGATTTATATTGTAGGAACTATGGTCATTTCACGTTTTCGCAATAAAAATAAATCTAGATTTTTTTCTTTAATTGATATATTAAAAGATGAGATCTTATTATATTTTAATTCGGAGAAAATTCCCGTTAGGCAGCAATGGTCATTTCACGTTTTCGCAATTAAAAATCTAGATTTTTCTTTAATTGATGTATTAAAAGATAAGATCTTATTATATTCTAAATCTGAGATAATTCCCTTTTAAAATAAAAAGTGAATATCATTTTTATTTGGTCCTGCCAATATTGTCGAGGTTTGTCCAGTCACTGTAAGTGTTGGTCAGGTCACTTTACAGCAAGCTTTTAATATTTTTTTTCTATAATTATTCCTATGTTTATGTATAAAATGGTTAAATCTAATTATATCTCAAATTTCAAAAAAATATTTTGTAGAAATAAAAGAGTAATTAGCAATTTCATCTAGTACTGTCATTATCGAGGATGGTCATGTCAGTCAGCGATGGTCATGTCACGTTTTCGAAAGTTTTTGAGACAATATCTATATTTTTTGTAACATTTAGGTTAAAAATATGACATATCATTATATATTTCAAATCTGAGATAATTACTTTGAAAAATAAAAAAGTTACAAGCATTTTTATATGGTCCTGTCATGGTCGTTGTTGGTCCTGTCATTATCAGAAATGGTCATGTCACGTTTTCTAAAGTTTCTTACAAATTTTTTCAATTTTTTTTTTAAAATCTATATTTCAAATGATGAAATCTTATTATATTTCAAATTTCAGAAAAACATTTTGAGAAATAAAAAATTTATTAGCAATTTCATTTGGTCCTGTCATTGTCGAGGTTGGTCCTGTCAGTCAGCGATGGTCATGTCACGTTTTCGAATGTTTTTGAAAAAAAAACTATATTTTTTATAACCTTTAGATTTCAAAATATGACATATCATTTTATATTTTAAATTTGAGATAATTCCTTTGAAAAATAAAAAAGTTATTAGCATTTTTATTTGGTCCTGTCATTGTCGATGTTGGTCCTGTCATTATCAGAGTTGGTCATGTCACGTTTTCTAAAGTTTCTTACAAATTTTTTATTTTTTTTTTCTTAAATCTAACGTAGCGGTACCCAAATTGCACCGAGTACCCAAATTGCACCTATTAAGCCAAAATAGTATAAATAATCTTACAAGATTTCCTAGAGACCGTAAACAATTTGTATTTTTATGATTTGATACTATGCACATCTTTCAACATAGGTAAAACTATTTAGATATGCACAAAACGTTCACAGTATTTATCAACAGGTGAAGTGTTTACTGAAAAATCAAAATGTACTGAAACGTCACCATGCGACGTCATCAAAACGTCATCTTTTTAAAATGATCAAATACAATATGTTACAAGTCTCCAGTTATAAAAAAAAAATAAAGATTAAGCATGGACTAACATCCAATTGTTCAAAATATTTGAAGAAATTAAACAAAAGCTCTGTTATTAGAATTTTTACAGTGCGAATTTAAGCATGGATGCAATTTGGGTACTCCTCATTTCAGAATTATTGATGGTTTGGGGGTCAGTTTAGACCAAATTTTCTATGATTCCATATGGATTAACAATCAAATTGGTGTACCTATATAATAAAGAAGGATACGGCTACACGATAAACACAGAATGGAAATTTTTTTCTTTATCATAAAAAAACGTAGGTGAAAAAATGGTCAAAATAGGTGCAATTTGGGTACCGTCACGTTATATATCAAATGATGAAATCTTATTATATTTCAAATTTGAGATCAATCCTTTGAGATATGAAAAAGTTATTAGCATTTTTCATTTGGTCCTGTCATTCGGTCCAGTCATTCGGTCCAGTCATTAGTGTAACCCGCAATATCAACAGTTTAGCTCTATGACGAACGAGGTTTTTTTTTATAACTGAATGTTTACAAATACATGTCTGCGAAGGGGAGAGTTTCTTCTGACCATTCCCTTTCCGAGATATTAACTTACTTTCAATGTTTCTTTTTGTTACAAAGAATAAAATGAAATGTCTATGACAACACCATTTATAACTGATTGGGAAGACGATAAACGACCGACAACATGAGAAGTACCAGCGATTGAAATCCGCCATTTGCAAAGCGTCGTTCATGTCAACAACAATTAAAGAGAGATATTTAACGTAACGGTACCCAAATTGCACCGAGTACCCAAATTGCACCTATTTAGCAAAACTAGCAGCGAAAATCTTATAAGAATTCATAGAGACTAAACAATTTGTATTTTTATGATTTGATACTAAGCACATCTTTCTATCATAGGTAAAACTATTTAGATATGCACAAAACGTTCACAGTATTTATCAACAGATGAAGTATTTACTGAAAAAGCAAAATGCACTGAAACGTCGCCATGCGACGTCATCAAAACGTCATCTTTTTAAGATGAGCAAATACAATATCTTACAAGTATCTATTAAAAAAATAATGAAGAGTAAGCATGGACTAATATCCAATTGTTCAAAATATTTGAAGAAATTAAACAAAAGCTCTGTTATTAGACTTTTGACGATGTGAATTTAAGCATGGATGCAATTTGGGTACTCCTCATTTCAGAATCATTGATGGTTTGGAGGTCAATTGAAACCAATTTTTCTATGATTCCATATGGAATAAAAATCAAATTGGTGTACCATTATAATAAAGAAGGATACGGCTACAAAATAAACACACAATGGACATTTTTGTCTTTATCATAAAAAAAACGTAGATGAAAAAACTGTCAAAATAGGTGCAATTTGGGTACCGTCACGTTAAACTCAACTGTAATTTGGCGGACGACAACTCTTTTTAAATACGTTGCCGTATGTTTTTAAGTCACTTGGGGTATAACAGAATTTCTTGTTACGGTTCTATGACAAATAAAAATTTGTATTTGTTCAATGATTAAACAAAAAATCTCTGTATTTGTCAAAGTAAATTACCTTCCTTGAAAATATTCATTTCAAACTAAGTAACAGGCATGCAACCTAATAGCAATTTAAGCAGATAAAAAAAAATACATTTAAAAAAATAAAAATCAAATGAATAATTAGATATTTGACAAAAAAACTACTCAAGGTATTGATATTATTTTGATTTCTTTTTTAAACTGCTATAAGGTTATATTTATAACAAACAAAAATAACAGTGTTATAAATTTTTGTTTCTTGCCTCTTTCTAAGTCTTTAAAAAAAATTTCAGTGTTCATTTTACTACATTTTGTTGTCCTGATCTCTCTATAAAATTCCTTCTTTATCTATTTTAAAATGTCTCTTGATACTATCTTTTTGAATATATCCTTCATCAGTTATTCTTTAGTTTTGTTCATAGTTTATAAATAAATAAATTCGCAAATTGAAACGGTAAAGTCAATAAATTCAAAATTGTCTGGAACTAACAACATAGCTATAATACTAACAGTAACTTTTAACAGAATGGAACACAGTGAAACACTCTGGTAGACAGAGGTGCTTTCTACAATCTAGACAGCCATATTTTGTTTGTCTACGTGTGTCTTGCTGATTATTTTTCACTCTCATGTGACAGACATGGCACCAACTTTTATTTCCAAAAGAACCTGGCAAGTGTCTCTGTGTAAGACGGTCATCAACCGGGACAAGTGATGGACGGCCTTTACGAACTGAACCACCTGTGTATCCACCTATCAGTCCTGCTGCTACTCCCTTTGAAAACTTCAAAAAGGTTAATGGTCTCTTACCAGGGCCTGGTTGATGATGAGGAGAAGCCAGAAAAAGCCTAAAGGTATTAAATTTCAACATTTCTATCATTGTGAAGAAAATCCTTTTAGGCCATTTCAGTGTTTTGTGTTGGAAAACATAGTACTGGATGTACTGGTCAGCCCTATCAACCCCTCCCATGTATTGTGTGTAATCAGAGATCATCTGTGGACATGGTATCTCTTGTCGTTGAAAAATACCATCTGCTTGTTGCACATTTCTCTGCACTGCACCTACTGAGAAATCGTGTATACTTGATATTAAGTTTACATTTTTTTTGTCCTTCCATACAACAGCAGCCACTGCATCCTTCTGTCTAAACTGCATGTCCCCACGTTAGTAACACCTTCAGGGTTTTTCTTCATTATATCTTTAGGAAGCTCTCTCCTATTTATTCGTACAGTACCACATGCAGCAGTGTTAAAATGTTCAAACAAGTCTGTAAATAAGGTGGGAGAAGTGAAGTAGTTGTCCATATAAATATGGTACCCTTGCCCTATAACATTTGCCTTTTCAATACAATTTTTGACTACACGGTTTGCCAGACCATGAGCTGCGGCACCATTTATCCTACCACTGTATACCTGACAGAAGGAAACATATCCTGTATTAGCTTCCGCTATCGCCCACATTTTTATTCCCCATTTGGTAGGCTTGGCTGGCATATACTGCTTAAAAGACAGTCGTCCTTTCCATGGAACCATCACCTCATCAACTGATAGTTGCCTTTTAGGGATATACTGGTTTACCATAGAATCTGTGAACATATTCATTAACGATTCAATTTTGTATAATTTAGAATAATTGGGATCCCCTGGCTGTGGGGCTTGCTCACTATTTGAAAAATGGATGTACCGCATAATTTGCATATAGCGATCCCTTTTCATGACTTTACTGAAGTACGGGGTCTCCAGCATAACATCTGTGCTCCAGTAGGATTTTATATCTGGTTTTACATTGATTCCCATCAAGAAACATAAACCTAGAAAAGCCTTCATTTCTTCAACAGTTGGTGTAACCCATGGGGATTTATTTTCATCAGGATGATCACGAATTTGTTTATTGGCATACCTGTCTGTCTCCTGTATGATGTATTGCAAAATGGCATTGGTAAACAGCAATGAGAAAAAATCAACGGGCTCTTTATCTGGATCTAAAACTGTGGTAGGACCAGTATTTCCACGTGGTAAAAATATGTGTGGTAATCCCCTCTCATAATAATTAAAATTTTCATGCCACCCATCAGCTTCAGCAGGACAGTCACCAGCTTCATCAACAAGGGGTTCATTTTCATCAGAAAAATCATTTTCACTTTCATTTTCACCATCAACAACATCTAATTCACCTATCCCAATTTGTGCAAGCCTATCATTGTACCGCTGTGCAGCTGCATCAACTTCATTTTGCGAAAATCCGTCAAACTCTTCATCCGAAGATTCAGACATTTTTTTTTATTTTCACCCAGACGACAATATTACGTTTTTCACAACTATTTTACTATGGAACCACCTTTTGGCCTAGAAAAATTTGATTGGCTGCACAAAAATATGGATTTCCTTATTTGGGAGAACACCTGCACATCGTGTGAAATTTATTTGTCGGCAAAAACCGTAAACTTCCGATCGTCAACAGAGCGTAAATCAACAACATGCAAAGATGATACATAAAGAGACAGCCATTACCGGCTTATCTTTTTTATTAAACAGTCCTAAGTAAATATTATTAATTTTTAAAACAGCGATACATAAATGGTTTAAATATTTTGTGTGTAAGGTATTGAACTTTTAATTTTTTAAAGCGATCACGTTGACTACACATGTCAACAAAATTGAAAAAATGGCGGCATATTATTTTATCATGAACGCAAATCGAAAGTACGAAGAAATGACATAACAATGACTTTTATTGTCAAAATTTATACATAATATTAAAAATTGAAACCTGTTAACACATTGTGGTAACGTACCCATTACAGCTTTACGTAATTGATCTGATATTAAAACTGAAAGTAGGTCAGAGTATTTTTCGTTGTCCATGATGCATTTAGGCATCACGCGGCCGTAGCAAGGTGATGCATTCAGGCATCATACGGCGGTACCCAGGTGATGCCTTAAGGCATCATACGCCTTGAATGGGTTAAGCCAATTTTGGTTTTATTTGTCTCAGTAGTTTTTAAGATTAATTCTATAAAAGTCAACAAACAACGATGACGACAAAGACCTCAGTAATGAGAAAAACTCACTTGGCCCTTTCAGGCCAGGTAACCTTAAAAGAGAATATTGTAAATAAACTCATCATAGCTAAAAATAACAAAATATTTTCTAATCATATAGAATTTATTCCACTTTTTGTTTGATAGTCATTGTAAAATTTAATAAGCTCAGAATCTATTCTAGGTGTCACCACTGTCAGTGCATCACTAAAATGTTTTAATTTCACATGCTTTGCATCAATGTTTTCTTGTAAAGCACTCATGGCTGCTTCATGGCACACAGCACAGATCTGTAAAAAAAGAACATGTCACTCCTAATAAAAAAATTATCATGAATTGGAAAAAACTATGGGCAGACAGAGGTCACAAATTCAATTCCTGCTCCCTTCTTGTATAGAGATGTCAAAAAAAATAATAAAGAAATATAGAATTAAAGAACACTAAAAGTTACAACTGAAATATATTCTAGAAATATTTTTGAAATAAGATCATTATTGAAGGAGTTGAAGATACAAACGTGATTTCAATCAGACTAAACTGTAGTTTTTAATTATTTTCTCAAAGTTTCAAATAAATAAGATTGGTTCTTTTCTAATTTGAATTTAAATGGTACACTAAGATTCAAATCAGACTTCCTGTAACAGTAAACTACCTAAAATCTTTAAATCATCTCTTGTGCATACAATAATGTTAAAAGACTCATTCATTTTGTATGGATCTTAGAAAAACTTCATCATTTTCTTCTTTAGTTGTGTGTTAAAATTAAACATTTATAAACCATAATTCTATTATAAAGCTAAAATATGCAAAGTGACTTATTTATGAAAATATATTATTGCTGTCTGAAATGGACAGTTTGTGTAGCTCAAACTTTAGTTTTCCATGTTATTGGTATTGTTTTATTATTGTTATTTGTCTTCTCTGTGTTTTTATCATTGGCCCCTGGTTGAGTCATCTTTCGATGGAATCTTGATTATGATTTTGCCCTTGGAATCTTCTTTATCTTTTACTTTTAATTACCTCTGCTCCAGAATATCCCTCTGTTTTCTGTACAATCCAATCAATGTCAACAGAACTCTCCACTGGCATTTTACACAGGTTAATTCTCAATATCTCATGTCTTGTTTTTTTATCAGGTAATGGTACATATAGTATCCTATCTAATCGACCTGGTCTCATTAAAGCCTACAAAATGATAAAAACAATAAAAGATTGGCAATATAAAAGTAAGGATATGTGTTATAATTGCCAATGGACACCTCTCCACTAAAGACCAAATGACATAGAATTTAACAACTTTAGTTCAGCGTGCAGCCTTCAACAGTGACCAAAACCCATATTGTATAGTAAGCTATAAAGGCCCTAAACTGACATTAAAATTAACCCAGATTACTAAACATTTAGAATTGAAGTTATATGCCCTTTAGAAATGACTGATAAACAAGAATGTTTCCATAGTACACGGATGCCCCACTCACACTATCATTTGCTATGTTTAGTAGACAAAGAAATTGGGGTAAAAACTCTATTTTGGCATTAAAATTAGAAAGATCATATCATAGAGAACATGTATACTAAGTTTCAAGTTGATTGGACTTCAACTTCATCCCAAACTACCTCGACCAAAAACTTTTAACTTGAAACTTGCACTATCATTTTCTATGTTCAGTGGACCATAAAATTGGGGTAAAAACTCTAATTTTGCATTAAAATTAGAAAGATCATATCATAGGGTACATGTGTACTGGACCATAAAATTGGTGTAAAAACTCTTGACCTGATAAACTATATATCCCCTGTAAGATTTGCTCTAAATGCTCTAGTTTCAGAGTTATAAGCCAAAAACTGCATTTTACCCCTATGTTCTATTTTTAGCAAATGGCAGCCATCTTGGTTGGTTGGCTGGGTCACAGGACACATTTTTTAAACAAGATACCCTAATGATGATTGTGGCCAAGTTTGGTTTAATTTGGCCCAGTAGTTTAGAGGAGAAGATTTTTGTAAAAGTTAACGACGACGGACGACGTTCGACGAAGGACGCAAAGTGATGGGAAAAGCTCACTTGGCCCTTTGGGCCAGGAGAGCTAAAAAATGAAAAATTAAGCAAAATTAAGCAATTTTTCCATTTGTTAAGGACATAACTCTAGAAAAGTAAATGTGACAACACCATAATTCAAACTTGATCTGTATAATGTGGTAGTAAGCATTGTGTATAAGTTTTATAACATTCAGTTGAGGAAAAACTTAAGTTAGAGAACGGAAACCAACTTTGGAATGTACCGACGGACGGATGTACAGACTAGGGTAAAACTTAATGCTCCCCTCCACTACAATGGCAGCTACATTAGTGACATCTTTTAACCTTTCAACTAAAACCTCACCTTGTCAATCATATCAGGTCTATTTGTTGCAGCTACAATTGTGACATCTTTTAACCTTTCAACTCCATCAATCTCTGTCAATAACTGAGCCAGGACTCTGTCACCAACATTACTGCTGCCACCAGAGCTATAAAACATTTAAAATTCCTATCATTAAAGAAAGAACAAAACAGTATTATCAAAGAGACCTTTATAATCAAATCACACTTATAATGAATAGTTGTGCTAAAAAGTCTTTTCCCTAAAGAGTATCCATATTCTTATATAGATAAAGGCAGATGTGGTGTGAGTGCTTATGTATGGTTCCATTATCCAATTTTGTCAATATATTTGTCTTACATTTTTCATGTTTATGCCCAACTATACAACATGTTTTTTTCTCATTATTGAAGGCTGTGCAGTGACCTTTACTTACTTCTATGTGTGTCATATTTAACTCTGTTGAATCGATGTCACATTGCCAATTATACCATATCTCCTTAAAATATTAAATGAGACAAATCAAATATCCAAGTTTAAGTTGTAACAACAATGGTTATATAACTGTCATTTTTCCCTTAACATTATTTCACAGCAGAAACCCACAAAGTTCGTTTCATATATAACTTTACAAAAAGCACCCTAATTACCTCCCCCTTTCTACAGCCAAGGCATCAATTTCATCAAAGAATACAATAGATGGAGCTGCTGCTCTAGCCTTTCTGAACACTTCTCTTACTGCTCTCTCTGATTCTCCAACCCACTTATTAAACAGCTCAGGTCCCTGTACAAATAAAAACAATAGGTTTATAGATGACTTATTTCAAAAAGAGGGATCAATTTTGTAACTGCCTTAAACACAAATTGTTAGCATGTTCCCTTATGGCCATTTTCTTTTGTTGTTGTCACTATTCTTTTACATTTTTTTTTTCTAATACATGTAGTGGAATCCTAAAAAAATATGAATAATGATTTCCAGTATTAGTGCCAATGTTTCATTGGTTGACACTGTCATACTTATCTTATGGTTTTAATAAATTTTGAATACAAGCCATTTAAAAATTTCTTCGTAGTTGAACTCTTAAACTCATTGATAACAATTACCAATAAGATCAATGGAAATTACCACCCTAACGTGAGGGTACCCAAATTACACCTATTTTGACAGTTTTTTAACCTACGTTTATTTATGCTTTAGACAAAAGTTTTCATTATGTGTTTACTTTGTAGATGTATCATTATTCACTATATGGTTTCACCAATTTAATTTTGAATTCATGTGGAATCATAGAAAAAATGATCTGAACTGACCTCCAAACCATCAATGATTCTGTAATGAGGAGTACCCAAATTGCATCCATGCTTAAATTTGCATCGTCAAACGTTGAATAACGAGCTTTTGTTTAATTTCTTTAAATATTTTGAACAATTGAATATTGGTCCATGCTTACTCTTCATTTTTTAAGAAATGGATACGTGTAACATATTGTATTTGCTAATTTTAAAAAGATGACGTTTTGATGGCGTCTCATGGCAACATTTCCGTAGATTTCCTCTGCTATTTTTGCTAAATAGGTGCAATTTGGGTACCGTGACGTTATATATATATTCAAAGTTGGCATAGTACAAAAACAAATTGACATACAACATAAGCTCTACTGAGCTCACATATCAACGAATCCACAGTATGATAAAAAGCTTAAAATTACCTTTATTGCAATAAAATTGAGTCCACTTTCTGTAGCTAAGGCTTTAGCAATCATGGTTTTGGAACATCCTGGAGGACCATACATCAATATACCACGTGGCGGACTAATTCCCATTCTCTCAAAGGCCTCAGGATGTAACAGTGGCCATTCTACAGCTTGCTTCAACTTTAATTTAATTTCTTCTTGTCCTCCAATGTCACTCCAAAGAACCTTAATTAAAAATTATTCTGTGTTTTATTAAATAGGATATATCAAATAACAAATTTGAAAGACAGCACTTAACTGGTCCATATTACAAGATTGTTAATCTACAACAGGCTTAATATCTAAATGTCCTATTACTTGTATCATAAAATGTCACTACAGAATACACAAAAGTGACATTCAAATTTTAAAAGGCATTGAAAAAACAAAATTCCAATAAGTATTTATATGTCAACTATGATTAAGAACAACTGAGTGTAAAATATTCTCAGTGTTTAAAATATTTCGAAATGGTAAATTAATAGTTAGTCAATTCAAATAACCAAAATCAAAGAGCTGATAGCTCTGAGGTGGAAGAAGGTGAATAAAAGGTAACCTGAATTACCACAAAAGCAGCCCCACTAACCCAGGCTGCTTTGTTCCATTATCGTTATGATGTAATTTTTTTTCTCTCAAAAACAAGAAAAGGTCATAAGTACATGGATTTCCCATCCGTACAATCATTTTCAATGTTCAGTGGACTGTGAAAATTAGGTAAAATCTTTAAATTGGCAGTAAAATTAAAAAGATCATATCATAAGGAACACATGTGCACTAAGTTTCAAGTTGATTGGATTTCAACTTCATCAAAAACTACCTTGACCATAAACTTTATAACCAGAAGCAGGAAGAACGGACAGACCAGAAAACATAATGCCCATAAATGGAGCATAAAAATAGTAAGGCTTGTTACATACCCGCCAACTTTTGAAAGTTCCCATAGGGGTTTTTAGTGCACAACAACATTTTGTAGGTTACAATTTTATTTTTAAGTATTTTGCACGATCTGGATTGTCTAGAAAAAGTGTCATATTTGTATGATGAACTTACATGCCTTTTTCTTAAGTCTGTTTGCATGATTCTAGTTATTAAATCGGTAGAAGAGATGAAGCTAGCAGATCAGGGTTTATTTTCTTGCGTAAGAATATTAGATGCTTGTTGAAATTTCCAATTTTGAATTATGCACACAAAGATGGACCTTTAACAGGTTGGGAACAACACTCCAAATGAGGGGTAACCTTATTGGAAGAACATTACAACCCACTGTAAAAAATGAGCACATTTTTATTCATATTATTTGATGAAACTTTCCCCCCAAGAACTAAGCATCTATTAAGTACTAAATGGTCAAAATATGTCAAAAGAATATTCTGTTGTTTCTAAACTTCTATCTTCTTTATTAATTTGACCCTTCATTTAGAAAAGTTGTTCCAAATATAAGAATTTTCCCACTTTAAAAATGTTCTTTCTTTTATTTCAACAGTAAAATGACCCCTTGTTTTAGGAACAGTCCCTTATTTAAGGGACACCACTCATAATTGGGGGGGGGGGGGGGTCCCAACCTGAATATAAAAATAAAATATGTTACAACCAGTATTATGTCAATAAATTAGTGAAAAAAAGTACAATTTACTATCTTTATTATGTTTATGGTAGTACAGTAGACTCCGGACAATCAGATACCCAAAATGTCAGCTAAAAATATCTGATTACCCGATATATTCAATTAGGCGATGAATGTATATTCAATGAATATTCTACAATAATAAGTAGATCTATTGCGTATTATGTGAAAGGGCTGGAGGATTGATGGAGTGATTTTCATCAGTTACATCACCACGATGTTTGCGAGAAAAATTATCAGCTGATTATGTAGCTAATGAATAAATTTGTTTCCACTTGCAGTTTTTAAATCCTATATTTATTAAAATCAATCAAATGTCCTGCAATATTTATGTAAATTATTATCTTCCATCCATAGTTTGTCTTTACTTGTTTAGTAAACAAATTATATGTATTTACATTTTCACACAGGTAAACAAATTTGGCTATAAATAGATCAAAGCATGCCTGAGTAGAATCTCTAATCTAAAATCGTAATTGTTATAATTTTATTTCTTTAAATAATCAAATTTATATTTATAAAAATAATCATGATTGATAAAAGAGTATTGCATAAAGTTTACGCTTTCAGAGACTATTTATGTTTAGGTCATGGTTCTAGAGGCTTCTTCACATATTTGTTAACAAACCAATATGGCCGCCACACGTGATTACCTTTGCACATGTAAAAAAAATATTTCTGACAAAAGTCAGATTTCTCTTGTCAAAAGGGATTTATATTTATATTGCAATAAATTATTCAGAATGAGGTACGGTAAATTCAGTTTCAATTATATTTCTTATTTTATGAGCATGATGAGCATTTAGAGTTTAATCAAATTCTCCCAACAGTAACGTACTGCTCTTGTCAACTGAGTCTTGAATAATTTTACAAATAGATTCAAACCATTTGAAGTAGAAAGGCATCTAATTCACATGACAAGGAAAACAATGAATAAAGACACCAATTTAATAAGAAATAGATCCTTTGTATTTATTAAAAACAAAATCTTCTTGTCTGCAAGATTGCAAATTCGTAACTTCAAGGGCGAACTTGTAAACAGGGCGAGTTGTCCCAAATTCATGCATGCGTACTACAAATATCTACAGTAAAAACATCCTGTTACAAGTAAACAAATAACGTTCATGGATTTCATGTGGATGAGATGAAATCTATTAATTCACATAAATAAAAAGGTCATATTTACGATAGTGATTGTTTTTCAATCCTAATTTACAAATTAAATGATTCAGATGCTTAATCATGTGTAAAAATCGGTGTCAGGAATCTTAAGTTGTTATGAAATTGTAATACACAGAAACGAATGCGGCATACAGAGGCTAAATGAGTTTAAAGTCGGTCCCATAGGTCTTCAGAAGACTTGACGTCTTCTTCCACCAAAAATTGTCAAATTAATATTTTTCCATGTGCCTATCAAAAAAAAAAGTCTGCAACTTGAAATCCTGGTGATATCTATCTTTACTTTTACAATAAGTTTTGTTCTAAAAAATCAATCAAAATACCGAAGCCTGCAGTGTACATTTGAAATTGTAGATTATAGATTCATTATTCGAGACATTTTGCAATAATACCTGAGGAATCTCTAGCTGTACTTCTCTCATACCACTAGGCTGTACCATTGTCATGGCAACAGATATATCCTCTTTAGTCACACTAACAGACACCATTTGATTCCCACCATTCTTTAGAGTTCTCTTCAAAGAGTTCAAACTAGCTGTTGTATAACAGAAAATAAAATCCAAATAGATAGAAAACAAGAATGTGTCATGGATGCCCCACTTGCACTATCATTTTCTATGTTACAGTGGACAGTAAAATTAAAGTTAAAACTCTAATTTGGCATATAAATTAGAAAGATAATTTCAAAGGGGACATGTGTACTAAGTTTCAAGTTCAACGTCATTAACCGCAGGGCGCAGCTTTATACGACCGCAGAGGTCGAACCCTGAACGGTTGGAGCAAGTATAGACACAACATTCAAGCTGGATACAGCTCTGAATTTAGATTTTGATTAAATAGTTGACACAGCATCTATAGGTTTCTGACACAGAATGAATGTGGTCTAATGAACTTAAATTTTTTTTGCTTTTGAGCAATTCACTATACTGTTGAATATTAATCCTCTTTCAATTTCTGAAATCTGAAATGAGAAAAATTAACTCCCCTCTCATTTTTTTTTTCACCTCCCCTTTTCCCTTATTCCAGAAATGATCTCAATTCAAATTTCTAATGGAGTTTGCAACAATAACTACTCATTTAAATACATCATAAAGTATTAAAATAAAAAATGTCATACAGTCATGGTTAAAATTAATATTAATTAATAGTAACTTCTAAAAAAATAAATGGGGAATGTGTCCAAAGGGACACAGATGATGCCCCTGCTAGCATATAACAAAAAAAATCTTCAACTTTTCCACTTGTAAAGGGGCATAACCCTAGAGTGGTAATCAAAGTGCTTGTAATCACTGAATGGTAAAGATTGCTTAAATTTATCAGTTGGTAGTAAAAGTGAATATTGCATTGTATATTTTATATAGCATTGATTTAAGTTGATTCAATAATTATTCTGGACAAAGAAAGATAACTCCAATTTTCAAAGAAGATTCATAAAGCATTGGTTTTATGTGATTAAACAACCATTCTGGACAAAGAAAGATAACTCCAATTTATTGTTTTAAAACTACAAAAATGCTTGTTTTTGGCCCCTTTTTGGACCTTTATTCCTAGACTGTATGCCCCATAACCTATTAAATATATTCCAACCTTCTACTTATGCTATTAAACATTGTGGTACAATTTCAGAACAATTGAAATACTTATACACAACTAATTGTCTTGACGCTAGATAAATGCTTGTTCTGGGCCCCTTTGGGCCCCTTTTTCCTAAACCTTAGGGAACATAACCCCCAAAACCAATCCCAAACTTCCTTTTGTGGTTATAAGCATTATGTTAAAATTTTATTGATTTCTATTTACTTATACTAAAGTTATTATCCGGAAACCATCCGTCTTCGGACGACAACGCAGACGATGACATGATACTAATATATGACCGCAAAAAGCAAAAACTTTTTGGGGTTGTATAAAAACTACCTTGACCAAAAACTTTAACCCAAAGCAGGACAGACTTCCTGACAAACAGACAAAAAAGAGGAAGCACAGATCAGAAAACATCATGCCCCTCATCCTTGTCAAACAATAAGACTTGAAAATGCCTACAAGGTACAACTGAACATCTTTTGTGTTCCCTGTTGATTTAAAGATTATTTTTGGTTAGGCCACACCAATTTAATTCCTTGTTTGACGGACCCGCCTGCACCTATTTTTTTCAAAACAGATTTTTTTTTTTTAAATTTTATATTCCAGCTTCCTGCACCTTTTTTTTTTGTTTTGTTTTGTAAATATTATAAAAAGATATCAACATTTGTTTTTTAAAATCACATTCTAACCTGTTTATAATGATTTTAAACCTATAAGCACCCCATAACACTGTGTAAATATCTGTGAGAATATTTGTTTCAGCATGAAACGTGGGAGTGCTCCGATATAAATATATAACAGCGGAAATACCTGTACAGAACAAAACATTGGTTTCTTTCCCCTTACTTATATTCCCTATCAAAAAATGTTCGTTGTTAGAATAAAGTACAAAGAACTTCTGAAGTATTTGCCTTCAACTGCAATTATATTGTATGCTGGCGAAACAAAACTATACATAGCCGGTGCATGTTTATGTACCTGTCCTGATTGATTCAGGGGTCTGTCGTTCAGCAGTTATTGTTTGTAGATGGGGATCATTGGTATTTTTCCGTTAGGATATATAAATTAGATAGTTGGTATTCCTGTTCGAATTGTGTACACCAATAATTGTGGGGTCCCTTAAAGCTTGCTGTTTGATCTAGATCAAAGCCCTTTGTAAAAGGCCGTACTTTGACCTGTGTTTGTTATTATCAGGTTGTGAACAGCCCTCCCTCAGACTTGATAAGGGGTAATTTTACCGTTGTAGAAAAGAAAAAAGATAAACCAAGAATTTGTAGTGCTACATTTTGTACTACACAAAACCTTTGAAAATTTAGATTTTTTTTACTCAAAAAGAGGAGAAATACATCATATTTTAAACAATTTTTCTAAAAGAGGGGTCCACTTATTTTGAATATTATTAAAAAGAATCATTAAATAAACTGTTTATAAAGTAAATGTGTTAACATGGTTTAAGTCCAGGAATATTACAAAATTCTTGGACATGTTTTGACCATTTAATACAAGATAGATATATAGATCTTTGGGAACATATGAGCCCTTTTCTACGAAAAGATGTTTTTTACAAAGAAATATATTATGACTTTAAGATATTGACCCCTCATAAAAGGGATATTTACATTATAACATTAAGCGGTTGTTCCCAACCTGATTATGACTTAATGTAGATGGAGAATTGGCCCATTGTATGTCACACATACATAGACCAGATTTAATTATACAATTATTTCTTGGTGAACATGGTGAACAGGGAAAAAATACTTCATAAATTAAAGAAATGTCAAAGTACAAGTCATAAATATGAGTTTTAATATTGTCAAAACTTACTATTTTATGTTTACAAAAAAAATTATAATCGCTCGCCTGAAAAATTTTCAAATCAAATATTTTTTTATTAAAATTTTCAAATCGCTCGCTCGCCCCAATTTTTGGAGTCCAAAAACGTAGAACAAGAAATTAAATTGGTGTGGCCTTATCATATTATTTATATAAAAAATCTAAGCAGTTTTTTTCCTATCAAATGAAAATGTTTGCTTTTTCTATTTTCGTCACTGCTCTCCACCGAAGTGAACTAGTATGTATAAAACTATATCTTCCAAACAAGGGAAAATTTGTATATCATGACAGCAGTAATTGCAATGCCAAATTCTAGCTTCGAGAAGTGAGTTACATAAAAAAAAAAGCCTGTACCTAGTCAGAAATATGACACTTGTTATCCATTCGTTTAATGTGTAAGAGATTTTTTTTTGCAATTTGATAAGGGTATTTCTGTTTTTTTAATTTTCCTTGGAGCTCTGTATTTTTGAGATTTTACTTTTTTCTAGAAAGTCCTATGACCATGTGTTTTGTCTACAACCATCCAATCTTTGACCTCTACATACCTTGTTGACAAACACTAGCAATGTCTGCTCCAACAAAACCATGTGCTTTATCTACAACAGACTAACCTTTGACCTCTACATACCTTGTTGACAAACACTAGCAATGTCTGCTCCAACAAAACCATGTGCTTTATCTACAACAGACTAACCTTTGACCTCTACATACCTTGTTGACAAACACTAGCAATGTCTGCTCCAACAAAACCATGTGCTTTATCTACAACAGACTAACCTTTGACCTCTACATACCTTGTTGACAAACACTAGCAATGTCTGCTCCAACAAAACCATGTGCTTTATCTACAACAGACTAACCTTTGACCTCTACATACCTTGTTGACAAACACTAGCAATGTCTGCTCCAACAAAACCATGTGCTTTATCTACAACAGACTAACCTTTTAACTCTACATAACTTGTTGACAAACACTAGCAAGGTCTGCTCCAACAAAACCATGTGCTTTATCTACAACAGACTAACCTTTGACCTCTACATACCTTGTTGACAAACACTAGCAAGGTCTGCTCCAACAAAACCATGTGCTTTATCTACAACAGACTAACCTTTTAACTCTACATACCTTGTTGACAAACACTAGCAATGTCTGCTCCAACAAAACCATGTGCTTTATCTACAACAGACTAACCTTTTAACTCTACATACCTTGTTGACAAACACTAGCAATGTCTGCTCCAACAAAACCATGTGCTTTATCTACAACAGACTAACCTTTGACCTCTACATACCTTGTTGACAAACACTAGCAATGTCTGCTCCAACAAAACCATGTGCTTTATCTACAACAGACTAACCTTTTAACTCTACATAACTTGTTGACAAACACTAGCAATGTCTGCTCCAACAAAACCATGTGCTTTATCTACAACAGACTAACCTTTTAACTCTACATACCTTGTTGACAAACACTAGCAAGGTCTGCTCCAACAAAACCATGTGCTTTATCTACAACAGACTAACCTTTGACCTCTACATACCTTGTTGACAAACACTAGCAATGTCTGCTCCAACAAAACCATGTGCTTTATCTACAACAGACTAACCTTTTAACTCTACATACCTTGTTGACAAACACTAGCAATGTCTGCTCCAACAAAACCATGTGCTTTATCTACAACAGACTAACCTTTTAACTCTACATACCTTGTTGACAAACACTAGCAATGTCTGCTCCAACAAAACCATGTGCTTTATCTACAACAGACTAACCTTTGACCTCTACATACCTTGTTGACAAACACTAGCAATGTCTGCTCCAACAAAACCATGTGCTTTATCTACAACAGACTAACCTTTGACCTCTACATACCTTGTTGACAAACACTAGCAAGGTCTGCTCCAACAAAACCATGTGCTTTATCTGCTATTTTCAATATGATTTCTTTCTCTAAAGTATTTGGCACTTTCTGTAACAACTTTTGTAAAATCTGCAACATAAAATAAAATGTTATCTGAAAAAGAAAATCTTTTTCCCTGCCTTTAATCTTTCTTTTCTTTCTATGTCTTTATTCTGTTTTCTGTATTTGTCTTTTCTTTTCTGTTACCTCTGCTTTCCTTTATATAGACACTTCTTATATATGTATGAAACCTTGACTACTGGGTTGTTAACAATCAATCAATCTTTGTATGGTATAAGAGGCACGATGTGTTACATTTAATGAATATGGGTAGGAAGGAAAGTTCTATTTTCACAATTCTCAGCCATTTATGGTTGTGCGGTCATTTAATAGATATAGGAAGATGTGGTATGAGTGCCAATGAGGCAACTCTCCATCCATGTAAACCATTATAGGTCAAGGTACAGCCTTATAGCCTTTTAAAACAAAGTGCTTTAAATACAGTAATAAACTTGCCTCTCTTCTATCCTGTGATGTTGGGACTCCTACTTCAATTTCTTTATCAAATCTCCCAGGTCGCCTCAATGCCGGATCTATTTGATCAGGTACACAACAAGCAGCTACAACCATAATAACTTTATCTTCCTTCTGGTTCTAAAACAGGGTAAATGCAATGAGAAACAAATCAACTGAAACACCTGCTTGTTACACTTTTAGTTTAAAATTTTAGGACATATCACCTATGCTTTAGTCTTCTATGTTGCCTTTTGGGGCATTTTATAATTCTGATTTTTTTTTCTCTCTTTTTACATTCCCTTTTTATTGAAAACTTTCAAAATTTCTCCCAACAGCACATAGTTTCCACCCTTTTTTAGTCTATCTCCCCCCCCCCCCCCCCCCCACCACCACCAAAAAAAAAAAATTAATAAATCTTATATAATTTAAAAACATGAAAATACTTATAAGAGCAATATTATACAGAATAATTTATTCACAAAAAGAAGGATTTTTTAACCAACCTGACTAATCCCATCCATCAATGTTAACATGGTGGCAACCAGTCTTTTCTGAGAGTCATTTTGTGTTTTATCTCGACTGGGTAAAATAGAATCTACATCATCCATAACTATTATAGATGGCGCTCTGGAAAACATAAACACAATTCTAAAAGATATTTTGACATGAGGAATTCTGGTTTAAAGAGTTTTATTGCTATTGACTGAAAATCAAAGTTACTGCAATATGTGATGAAAAAATCTTCCCCGTCCAATTTGTTAATTTGAATAAATAAGCAGCCCAAAGCATCATATGTACCTTTTGTGTATCTTCATGCAATTACATCATACACAAAGCCTTCAGTTTTCCACAGACTACCAAATAGAACAAAATTCACATAAGTGCCCTAATACTAACAAAAACATCCAGGTTTATCTTAGAATTTGACAATTTTATCAACCCAAAACAACTCAATCTGTTCACTTAAAATGAATAACAGGATATGAAAGTGTAGTATCAATGTGGTTCTCTCGATAAAGCCTTCAAAACAAAACAAAAGTCTCCCTGAACATGTCTAATACCAATACTATTTTAATCTTATAAAACACAACTACCTTTCTTCTGCTTCCATGAATATATTTCTCAGTTTAAGTTCTGATTCACCAAAAAATCTGAAACAAAGAAAACATATAAAATTAGAATGAAAAATCTTACATTATTATACATGTATGTATCAAACCACAAATTCCTTTACAATATCATGGACACCAAAATTACTAAAAATTATAAATATTCATTGAACTTTATCCGGCAGAGCACACTACATTAAAATTTTAGGAATCTGATTTATTTAAAGTGTGCAGTGCAAGCTTACAGGAAAAATTCACAAATAAAAATGGATACAGTATTTAGCCCTGCATAGAAGCAGTTGTGTATAAGAACATGAAGAAGCACCCCCTTTTCATCCCTCCAAAATTGTATGGTACAAAATGTACTAAAATCAATTTCATTGGATAGATTGGGTTGAAAGTCTATTCCTAGTTCCTTAGTTTCATAGTGGAGCAGTCCCAATGTTTATTTCTTATGGAAAAGAAGGGATATGCTGTGTAAGCTTTGAACACTTTTATTTCACATGCCCCTCAAAAACAGGATCCCTGTATTCTATAAGTACTTACTTGCTAATGACATCAGAAGAAGAAACACTAATTATATGTGCCTGAACCTCATTGGTTACAGCTTTAATCAACAATGACTTCCCCGTGCCTGATGGACCATATATCAACACTCCTCTTGGGGGAGGTATTCCTAAAACAACAAATTATATTTTTACTTTTAATAGTCCATATTTTCCATGATATTCAGAAAAAATATATTAAATTTCATCAAATACAACTGGTTCCAGTTGTTTTGGAACCAGTTGTTTTTATCTCAGCAATTTTTATTTAATTGCAAGTTGCTTTCTGTTTGGTTTTTTTTTTTAACTTTGTCATGTACTTAATGATAAAATAATTAAGACTTTATTTAAGGATCAATATGAATTGTGTGTACAGTATTAAACAAGAACACATATGTGCAAAGCATACCACCAAAGTTTTGAAAACAGGAATAAGGTGTTTGACAGATCCTTAAAGTTTTTTTCTCTCTCATTGTTGAAAGTCCTATGGTTGCCTATAATATCTTACATCCACTTCATTTGAACTTTCGTGGATATCTGTCTTATTGGCAATCATACCACATTTTTTTTATTTTGATACATATGCTACAATTTATAATTGTTCAGAATTGCTGCAAAATTTTAATAGCTTTAGTGTTATTTTAAAATTTGAATTCTGACAGTGTAACTATTAGAACACTTGTAGCAGGTAATCTAATGTCAAACTCTTTTGTTACCAAGAATATTTTGGTGTCGTTCAAATTTTTGAGAATTACCAGAGTAACATAAATGAGGGGCCTGATGTGTTATATTTCGTTCTTCGTGATCGGCCACTTTTGCTATCGTGATCTGTTTTTCTAGATTTTTTTTTATATTTTCGTGATCTGTGATCGTTGAAATTTATTTTCTGTGAATCGTGATTCACAAAAAAATCAACTCGTGAATCGTGATGAGACCCCCTCCCCCATCAGGCCCCTAATAAATATCAATGACAAGTCCTGGTACAAAAGATTTTGACAAGTAACTTATATCCAATTTGAGAATTTATAATATTACCAAATGATTTAAAGAGTTCTGGTTGTGCTAGAGAATTTATGGTATTACCAAATGATTTAAAGAGTTCTGGTTGTGCTAGAGAATTTATTGTATTACCAAATGATTTAAAGAGTTCTGGTTGTGCTAGAGAATTTATTGTATTACCAAATGATTTAAAGAGTTCTGGTTGTTCTAGAGAATTTATTATATTACCAAATGATTTAAATAGTTCTGGTTGTGCTAGAGAATTTATGGTATTACCAAATGATTTAAATAGTTCTCGTTGTGCTAGAGAATTTATTGTATTACCAAATGATTTAAATAGTTCTGGTTGTGCTAGAGAATTTATGGTATTACCAAATGATTTAAATAGTTCTGGTTGTGCTAGAGAATTTATTATATTACCAAATGATTTAAATAGTTCTGGTTGTGCTAGAGAATTTATGGTATTACCAAATGATTTAAATAGTTCTCGTTGTGCTAGAGAATTTATTGTATTACCAAATGATTTAAATAGTTCTGGTTGTGCTAGAGAATTTATGGTATTACCAAATGATTTAAATAGTTCTGGTTGTGCTAGAGAATTTATTGTATTACCAAATGATTTAAATAGTTCTGGTTGTGCTAGAGAATTTATTGTATTACCAAATGATTTAAATAGTTCTGGTTGTGCTAGAGAATTTATTGTATTACCAAATGATTTAAATAGTTCTGGTTGTGCTAGAGAATTTATGGTATTACCAAATGATTTAAATAGTTCTGGTTGTGCTAGAGAATTTATGGTATTACCAAATGATTTAAATAGTTCTGGTTGTGCTAGAGAATTTATTGTATTACCAAATGATTTAAAGAGTTCTGGTTGTGCTAGAGAATTTATGGTATTACCAAATGATTTAAAGAGTTCTGGTTGTGCTAGAGAATTTATTATATTACCAAATGATTTAAATAGTTCTGGTTGTGCTAGAGAATTTATGGTATTACCAAATGATTTAAAGAGTTCTGGTTGTGCTAGAGAATTTATTATATTACCAAATGATTTAAATAGTTCTGGTTGTGCTAGAGAATTTATTATATTACCAAATGATTTAAATAGTTCTGGTTGTGCTAGAGAATTTATGGTATTACCAAATGATTTAAATAGTTCTGGTTGTGCTAGAGAATTTATTGTATTACCAAATGATTTAAATAGTTCTGGTTGTGCTAGAGAATTTATTATATTACCAAATGATTTAAAGAGTTCTGGTTGTGCTAGAGAATTTATTATATTACCAAATGATTTAAAGAGTTCTGGTTGTGCTAGAGAATCTATTATATTACCAAATGATTTAAAGAGTTCTGGTTGTGCTAGAAGTTTATTATATTACCAAATGATTTAAAGAGTTCTGGTTGTGCTAGAGAATTTATGGTATTACCAAATGATTTAAATAGTTCTGGTTGTGCTAGAGAATTTATGGTATTACCAAATGATTTAAATAGTTCTGGTTGTGCTAGAGAATTTATTGTATTACCAAATGATTTAAAGAGTTCTGGTTGTGCTAGAGAATTTATGGTATTACCAAATGATTTAAAGAGTTCTGGTTGTGCTAGAGAATTTATTATATTACCAAATGATTTAAATAGTTCTGGTTGTGCTAGAGAATTTATGGTATTACCAAATGATTTAAAGAGTTCTGGTTGTGCTAGAGAATTTATTATATTACCAAATGATTTAAATAGTTCTGGTTGTGCTAGAGAATTTATTATATTACCAAATGATTTAAATAGTTCTGGTTGTGCTAGAGAATTTATGGTATTACCAAATGATTTAAATAGTTCTGGTTGTGCTAGAGAATTTATTGTATTACCAAATGATTTAAATAGTTCTGGTTGTGCTAGAGAATTTATTATATTACCAAATGATTTAAAGAGTTCTGGTTGTGCTAGAGAATTTATTATATTACCAAATGATTTAAAGAGTTCTGGTTGTGCTAGAGAATCTATTATATTACCAAATGATTTAAAGAGTTCTGGTTGTGCTAGAGAATTTATTGTATTACCAAATGATTTAAAGAGTTCTGGTTGTGCTAGAGAATTTATTGTATTACCAAATGATTTAAATAGTTCTGGTTGTGCTAGAGAATTTATTGTATTACCAAATGATTTAAATAGTTCTGGTTGTGCTAGAGAATTTATGGTATTACCAAATGATTTAAATAGTTCTGGTTGTGCTAGAGAATTTATTGTATTACCAAATGATTTAAATAGTTCTGGTTGTGCTAGAGAATTTATGGTATTACCAAATGATTTAAATAGTTCTGGTTGTGCTAGAGAATTTATTGTATTACCAAATGATTTAAATAGTTCTGGTTGTGCTAGAGAATTTATTATATTACCAAATGATTTAAATAGTTCTGGTTGTGCTAGAGAATTTATTATATTACCAAATGATTTAAAAGAGTTCTGGTTGTGCTAGAGAATTTATGGTATTACCAAATGATATTAAATAGTTCTGGTTGTGCTAGAGAATTTATGGTATTACCAAATGATTTAAATAGTTCTGGTTGTGCAAGAGAATTTATGGTATTACCAAATGATTTAAATAGTTCTGGTTGTGCTAGAGGAAGCTGAATCATTTCCCTCAACACTTTAATCTGAGATTTCAGTCCTCCTATCCAATCAAATGTCACTTTGTCTTTTATATCGTCCTCTTCAATCGGTTCATCTCGTAAAATCATCAGTCTTGTTTGTGAGGCTATTTTAGCAAATTGTTCATCCATCTTTAAATTCTGTTTCCCAGGAGGCTCTGGAGTTTTAAACATGTCTAAATTCCTTGGTTTAGATTTTGGAGTACTTGATATTGGAGAAGAATTATTAAAACTTTGATTTTCAGATGATAAAGATCTGTCAAATGAACTTGAAGGTGTACCAGGTGATTTAAAGGATGTGTCACATGACATGTCAGACATGTTTATTCCAGAAAGGTCATGTGATAGTTCATCAACATTTGATTGGTTGAGATTTTGAGTTCTTTGTATGGTTAGGTCTGTCACTACAAACTGATACGTTTGTCCATAATAACTAATGTTTACTTTATTTCCTATTTTATAACAATTTCCACCTGAAATAAAAGAAAAGCATGTAGTGTAGTGTAGACAGTATCAAGAAACAAGAAGAAAAAGAATAGGTGTCCATTGATATTGTGTTTTCAAATTTATGTTCATTACCGGAACAACAATTAAGCTATATGTGTTATTTAGTTTTATTGCATTGGTTCTTTGAAATACTGTGATTTAACAGCAAAATAATTTCAGAAAAATTTCACTCCTATGCTGTCATACATGTACAATGAATTTGCATCAAAACAAATTGAAAATGAGTCCTTGTATCTTATACTTTATTTACATATAAAATAGTCAGTAATAAAAAGAATATATATATAGTTAATTAGATAATTCAAATATCGGATAATATACAATACATTACTGAACAAAACTGGTAACTAACTAATAATAGTTATTCATTCATCAATTTGTTCACTCCTTGAATATATTTCTCCACCTGCATTATCCTACTATTATTTTGCCAACACTGAAGATAATAACAGCCTTTTTTCCAAGTCTTTTTCATCATGTATAATACATCCGTGTGTGTGATACTGACTAAAAATGGCAATACTTACATAGTTTATTTCTGACAAAATCTTGAAAGCAACTTTCCTCTGGCGAAAACCCATCAGTGCTGCATTAAAATGGACAATCTGATTCAAATATTTATCAATTAATATTACATACACAAAATGACCAGCTATTTGGTTTGCATCTTATAGCAATACTATACTTCACTAGTTTATTCAATATTCTAAATCTGCAGGGAGACAACTCATGCGACATTCTTAACAGTAATGGTGGCATGCATGGTGCAACTTTTGCAGGAGCATTAGACTGATTAGAGATGTCTCACTCTAAATTCCTAAGTAATCAATGACAAAATTAAAATTCAAGTGAAAAATTCAATTAACTTTAAATGCCAAAGAAATAAGAATGAAAAGAAATTCTCTTAAAAAATCTAAATATATACATACTTTTATGATACATTGTATAAACAAATCTAAATGTTTATCAAAGGTGGGTATTTACAGACAAATTTTGGGAAATGATAAATGAAAACTATGCAAATTATAAACAGTTTAAGAGCCATAATTGCCATGGTAAAAACTTGACTACTTAATGTTAAACGCTATCAAAGGACAAAAACTCAAGAATTATTTAAGTTGATTGTTACAATCAATGGGAGATAACTCTTGGTAATTGCAGAAGTATTGTATTCCACACAATAATGATTCAATTAAAAAAATACATTGATACTGGTTTTTTTCGAATACATAAATCATTTTCAAAATGTCTCCCGTTGAAAGTGTACAGGTATTATCAATCAAATATACACTAATAAATGGTAAATCACTCTGTTCAACTGTCTTACAAAATATGTTTATAAATTTTCTGTTGTACAGGAAACATTTGTTTATCATGTTTATTGTTGATGTCATACAAATTTTTTTTACATGTTACATTGGTTAATTCTTCATTTCTTACAAAATAAATTTTCTTGTGTAAAAGTAACATTTGTTATTTTTTTTGTGTTTTACTCTAACATAACTAATTTGCTGGTACACAGGATATATTTGTTAATTGTTTATGTCTTACAAATTAATTGTTACCTCTGCTTCAAGCAGATCTCTGAAGCTGTTGGAAGTCCGTAGTTTAATGGCTCTACTGTTATTTTTCCACTAGATTCTTTCTCCAGCAACTTCAGTAAATTATCTGGTACCCCAACTGATGTCTGGGCCATGGAGGTTGAAGGCCAGGCTACACTGACATACTGACTGTCCAATAAACATGGTCGTCCAATGGCAAGCCCACTATATTTCATTGTACTGGGATGAACAACTGTAACATTGTCACTTAAATCATGAGGTAAACCAAGCTTCCCAACTGAAACAAAGCAAACAATTTTGTTTATCAGGTTAATACATTTGTACTGATGATACACAGTCAACTGTTCAATAAAAAAAATATGACCACAACTTGGCATCCCTCTTTTGATGCCTTTAAGATTTAATGTTTTTTATTACACTGTTTAACTTGAATCTGCATTGCTTCAGAGATGCATTCAATATGTCTAGGACTCATAAGAAGCTTGTCTTTGACGTGGGTCTCATTGGGGTCTAAGCGTGACGCGGGATTGACGATTTTTTGTAAGCGTGAGACGTGAAAATCAAATTATTGTGCCATGAAAACGGGAAATGAAGTCTAGCGGGACACGGGTAATTGCAAAAAAAATGAGAATTGCTTACGAACATAGTGTAAGCGGGAAACAGGAATATGACAAAACAGTAAGCGGGATCCGGGATCAGAACCCCCCAATGAGACCCCCTTTGACAATAACTTTGTATTGCTTTATGTATGCTGACCTGTTGATGTTATTTGTTTTGTGTTGTTGGATATTTGGTTCATAATAGTGATAGTATACCAAGTACTTCCAATACTATTTAAAAAGATAAGTGCATGTTTATCTACCTGCAAAATCATCTTGTATGGTCCTTGTCGTATTTTTTGGACAATGTAAAGACCATTTTTGGCCTTATATATATATCTATAATACTAAAATTACGAGGTCCAATTGGTCAGCCGTCATCGGGTAAAAACAACAAATCAAAGAATTCAACTCTATGTATAACTAACATAGGACAATGGTGTAGATTAAAAATTACACCACTCCATACCCTTTTGTTTTCCACATAATTAATATTGCCGATAATAAACAAGTTCTGGGTCGAATCCGATACCGATTACGGCGATACCAATACTATATTAGCTATTACCTTATCTGTACGTTCCGCATTTGACAGGCGCACCACCAAACGGTGTATTTAGGATTTTGCTATATACACGGGTAATAATCAAAGGGCTGACACTACTAAATTCAATCATTGTCAAATTGTTCCCTATTGTAGTTTTATTCAGCAATCAGCAAGACTTTCTAAGATAACTAATATAGGACAATGCTGTTGATTAAAAAATACCCCATTCCTGGATAGCCAGGACCTTTTGTTTTCCAAATATTTAATGTCATTAATATTACCAATAATTGATAAGTTCCAGGTCGACGGGTTCAAACAGAAAGATTTGAAAGCAGAGAAAACTTTGTATCTTATAATCGACATGACTTTATCAGATGACAAATTGAATACTTATTACTAAAATAAGGCTTAGGCATAGTTATATACTTTAATTCAGTCACAGACCCGCGATATCACGGGTGTGTACTTGTATATATATATGTATATAAGAGCTAGTTTCACAGCTAATGTTTATAATACAGTACACACAAGGTTATCCAGTCAAAACATTCCCTTTCTGCCTCTAGTGTAGATTCACTGTGAAACAGGGTTTTATTGGTAATTTGACTTGAGATCACTTGTATTTATGACCCTGCCTACATAGAATACACAGAGGGATGTCTTTGATTAAATTCAACAAGGTGAACGCATCTATCCCATTTAACAAGAGATAAAGGATACTACAACAGACACAGGTAAGTCTGCCTAATATCTTGACTAACATCTCAAAATTCACAATATGGGTCTGTTGAAACAAAACATTAATTAGACAAAAGAGATTGTTTCAGGTTCCCGAGCACCTGAGATCACCCCCGTTTTCGATGGAGTTCATGTTGCTCAGTCTTTGGTTTTCTATGTTGTGTCTAGTGTACTACTATTTGTCTATATATGTATTTTTCTTTCATAGCCATGGCCTTGTCAGTTTTTTTTTTATCTATGAGTTTGAATGTCCCTCTGGTATCTTTTGTCAGACTTGTCCCTCTTCTATGTAGGTCTCATTTGGGTCTAAGACTGACGCAGGATGTTTTTTTAGAGTGACACGTGAAAGTCAAATTAATGTGCCGTGAAAACTGGAAATTAAGTCTAGCTTAAAGGGGCACTCACACCACATCTTCCTATATCTATCTACTAGCTATGATATATATAAAAAAATAAAGTATGATTTTTTTAGATCAATCATTAATCAAATTGGAATAATGAAATAATAATTTGCTTTTAGCAATCAATTTCCTTTAATTTTGTTGAAATAAGCGATTAAACATAATTTTTTACTGATTCACTTGCAAGTGAAAACGTCATCATCATTCTAACCGGTATTCATGTGAACTTCAAGTAAACCCCTAGCTAGAGATTGACAACGCATGCATTGTACGTGTACTGGTTATTTAAAGAAAAGAATGTCAACAATGAAAGTGAAACTACGGTAAATCATTTGATTACTAATTCGATGCACATAAAATCATTCTTATATGGTTAAAAACAATGAGAAACATCTATTTTTAATCTATAAAATAAAATCAAACAGACCTATAAAAATCCAATTGCACGTGTTGGTTTAATCTATTCGTATCTTTATTTTTGTTTACATCGCTTATATGGTCATCTGAGGTCAAATCGATAGTTAATTAGATGGCGTCTGGACTAAAATACACACGAAACGAACCTATATATTATCTACCCCATGCTCTGTAAACTGTTTATTTTAGACTTTTGATAGTTTGGATAAATGTTTTACATTGTTATAAACCAAATATGAGAATTTGAGTCAAATCGGTTACAATGAATTTGACAGCTAGTGCCCCTTTAACACGGGACATTACAAAAAAAAAATAAAAAACTGCTTGCGTACATTGTGTAAGGTGGATATGTGAATTTGACAAAGCAGTAAGTGGGATCTGGAATCAGTACCCCCTTCTATGATGAGTGAATCTGTGAAGTGGGGCGAGCTGATCATAAAGGGGCGTGCCCCTGTGGTTGATGGTAAAGTTGGACAAGTTGGTAGATAAAAGTGTGGCGAGTTGGTGGGAAAGTGGGGCGACTTGTCTTGCTTTCAAAACTTATGATGATAACCTTCTAATGCATTCAAAAGGGAAATTAATGCATTGAGTTTGTTTCCATTGATGCTGCAACTTGTGTAATTGATTTGTAAATCACATTCATTGGGATGCTTTTCAATGTCTTTATGAAAAATCAAGTGTTTGCATTTCACACACTGAAGCCATTCTTGTTTCTGCTGTTTAGACTTCGGGGGCATTTTTACTGTGCCCACGTGTTTATGTTTACAAATACTACTGGTTACTTCCGACCGTTTCTTCAACCGGGAACCTGTTGTGTTACTCTCTACACAACTAAAATGATAGTTTTCTTTTACTCTTTATTATTCAAATGTTTAATTAAACTTTAGGCAATTATTTAAATTTCTTTAACGAAAGTTATATATTTTCATTTGATTTCCGATTATTTAATGACTTTAATACCAACCGACTAAAGTTTAGAGATTAAATTGTCGCCATTTTGAAAATTTGCTACACGTTTCCGGCGACGACAAAATACAATATTTGCAAGCTATGTTATAAAGAGTTACTTTAACCATTATACGACCATAAAGTGTAACCTCAGAAATGATTATTGAAGACGTAGAAGCTTTGAAGAAATGGGTGATGGATACTGTTGCACCGATGTAGGTTTAAATTTTGCATGTTTGGCCTCGCATCTGTCCAGAATGGCAGAAAATTATTTAGGCAGCGGTTAACTCGTATGGGCTTATGAGGGTAGTAATGCCTTTTATCTTTAGGCGTCAAACAGCTATTTTCAACTACTGTAAGAATCCAATTGGTTAAAATATTACCGTGATTCGTCAAAATATCCTTAGTTATCGTGATTCGTCCGAGTTCTCAAATAATTATTGTGATTCGTCAAAATCAGTTAAAAAAGAAACTGTTCATATTATCGTCATACAACAAAAATTATGGTTAACGTCATTTGACAAGAATTTTTATCGTTATTCGTCATGAAGGTACCCCGATTACGACCCTCTTATTGCTGAACATTATAAACTAAACAGACTTTGCGGACCATTTTTAAAGCATAAGCATTGTAAGAGAAAAGCTTTTCAAAGATGTGGAACTTTACAACAGGAGCATTTTAATCAAATGTTGAATGGCAAAAATTATTGTCTCTATACGAAATTTCCATATTTGAATGTTAGAAGTTTCTTATATCTTCATTGTCTAACCTTTTTGTTAGTCCGAGATTACTCTGACGTCCAACGGCTGTTTTGCCAGACAAGCTGGGGCCGTGGGACGTCAGAGCTGTTCCATATCAAAAAATGGATATTTGCCCACCCAAAATAGATGCACTGCTTCGTTGCTTCTGGTGCCGACTGACGGCCTTGGAATTATATAAATTGGGCATCAATTTGTTCATTTTTCATTTATCTTTTCATTTATGTAAGTTTCACCTACCTGCCAACCTTTATTTTTCCATATTTTAACAGTTTTCACAGACACCCATCGATTTCTGCATTTTGACTTTCACTTTCAAATGGACATCAAGTTACGAGAGAGTCCGTGGCCTCAAGACTCAAACATGCAAATATTTATATTTTTTCATCTCCTTTGTAGGAGATCGATGTTTAACATTTAGTAGCCAACCACTATTTTTCACCTCCTTTACAGGAGATCGGTATTAAGCATTTAGTTCCAACCATGAGAACAATCGGAAGCTATCGGACATTTAGATAACTTGAATCGTAAATGAACGAGGTGTAACATTATGGTCATTTGCATAAATCATCACTGTTTTCTCATGGTCACGTGATAATCTTTGAAAATGAAAGGCAAAATGCAGAAATCGATAGGTGTCTGTGAAAACTGTTAAATATGGAAAAATAAAGGTTGGCAGGTAGGTGAAACTTACATAAATGAAAAGATAAATGAAAAATGAACAAATTGATGCCCAATTTATATAATTTCAAGGCCGTCAGTCGGCACCAGAAGCGACGAAGCAGTGCATCTATTTTGGGTGGGCAAATATTCACTTTTTGATATGGGACGAGCTCTGGCGTCCCACGGCCCCAGCTTGTCTGGCAAAACAGCCGTTGGACGTCAGAGTAATCTCGGACTACTTTTTGTGTGATCAAATAAAACATTTCCAGAAAAATCCAAAAGATGTTAAAAACAGATTATAGTTCCATGCGAGATGTAAAATACATATATTAAATGGTCAGACCATATGTTTTCATACATCATACGTTTTCATACTATGCATGCTTTTTATAATTGAAATCGCAACATCATGCATTCTAAATAGACAAGATAGAACAAAAACCCATGAGATGTGGATACATGTATGTCTTTAAAATGCAGCTGATTTCACAAGATTCCTCGAGCATATAAAATACCAAACTCTTATTATTGATGGACCTGAATTTCAACAAATTAAGGCACAATGTTTTATTTACATCATTATGATCATGTTTATACAGAAATTAAGGTCTGCAAAATTTTACACCCTCTTTAGCCATGTTAGCAGTTGAGCTGGGTTTTTGAAGGTGTCAAGTCCAGGGACTCATCGTTTTTTGGTCATGGGTAGTCCAATGTTCAGTAAGAATAACATATACCATGTGTCAAAGGGATAAAAACCCAAACCCTAGTACAGAACAGCACAAGGCCAACAATGGGTGGTCTAGCTAGCAACAAGAAAATCCAAACAAGCTTCAGCTGACCCCTGAGCATGATATATGATAGTTCAGCGAAAGAATGCCTCACTTAATTCCAAAGCATATACATGTGTTACCTAAATTTAACAAATACACAAGACTAGATTTGACGTTAAGATCCATTCAAATTCTACTGTCTTTACATTGTACCTTAGAATGATGAAATCTGTTATTTCGATATGAAAGCGAAAGTTATCAGCTTATTAAACTCTTATAAAAACATGATTTTTTACTTTTTTTCCTTTTACAGTTGTGATGCAGATCCTGAGCCATTGTCTCGATATTGCTTAGCTTTAGTGAAGAAAGATAAATCAGAGTCTGAACTTAGAGAGTTTTGTCTAGATCAGCTAGAAGTCTTCTTACAGGGCAGTAAGTAACACTTTGTTACATTAATTACTATTTTTTTTTAAAAGTTTTTGGAAGTTTTCTTAACCAATGTACAGATGGCCTTGGCCAGAAATGCATCAACCGTTTTATAAAATTTTGATTTTCAATACTCTTAATTATTGGTTTGTCCTTCCTAGTATTATGATTAGGGCATCTGGTGTACTAAATTGAAAGTCTGGTATCTTTGATAAGTTGGTAAATTGTTATAGAAACTACTAGAATAATGTACATATTTTAGTACGATCATGTAAACTTGTGCCTTCAGATCCTTTTTTGCACTATTTGTAATCGTTCAATTATCCAATAACAACTATTCACATGGTTTTGGTAAATTTTGTTGTTTATTTTCAAATATAAGGTGGCGATTTCAACGAATCATATACTTGTGAAAAGATCTTAATCAGTTAAAAAAAGGAAAGGGGTGTTATTTGAAAGCAGGATTTTCTTGCTGTGTTGATGAACCATTGGTGGCCTTCTGCTTTTTATACGACCGCAAAATTTGAAAAAATTTTCGTCGTATATTGCTATCACGTCGGCGTCGTCGTCCGGCGTCCGAATACTTTTAGTTTTCGCACTCTAACTTTAGTAAAAGTGAATGGAAATCTATGAAATTTTAACACAAGGTTTATGACCACAAAAGGAAGGTTGGTATTGATTTTGGGAGTTTTGGTCCCAACATTTTAGGAATTAGGGGCCAAAGAGGGCCCAAATAAGCATTTTCTTGGTTTTCGCACTATAACTTTAGTTTAAGTTAATAGAAATCTATGAAATTTTGACACAAGGTTTATGACCACAAAAGAAAGGTTGGGATTGATTTTGGGAGTTTTGGTTCCAACAGTTTAGGAATTAGGGGCCAAAAAAGGGCCCAAATTATAAGCATTATTCTTGGTTTTCGCACAATTACTTTAGTTTACGTAAATAGAAATCAATGAAATTTAAACACAATGTTCATGACCACAAAAGGAAGGTTGGGATTGATTTTTGGAGTTGAGGTCACAACAGTTTATGAATTAAGGGCCAAAAAGGGGCCCAGATAAGCATTATTTTTGGTTTTTGCACCATAACTTTAGTATAAGTAAATAGAAATCTATGAAATTTAAGCACAAGGTTTATGACCATAAAAGGAAGGTTGGGTTTGATTTTGGGAGTTTTGGTCCTAACAGTTTAGGAATAAGGGGCCCAAAGGGTCCAAAATTGAACTTTGTGTGATTTCATCAAAAATTGAATAATTGGGGTTCTTTGATATGCCGAATCTAACTATGTATGTAGATTCTTAATTTTTGGTCCCGTTTTCAAATTGGTCTACATTAAGGTCCAAAGGGTCCAAAATTAAACTTAGTTTGATTTTAACAAAAATTGAATCCTTGGGGTTCTTTGATATACTGAATTTAAAAATGTACTTAGATTTTTAATTATTGGCCTAGTTTTCAAGTTGGTCCAAATGGGGGTCCAAAATTAAACTTTGTTTGATTTCATCAAAAATTGAATAAATGGGTTCTTTGATATATGCCAAATCTAACTGTGTATGTAGATTCTTAATTTTGGTCCAGTTTTCAAATTGGTCTATATTAAGGTCCAAAGGGTCCAAAATTAAACTAAGTTTGATTTTTTTTTAAATTAAATTCTTGGGCTTATTTGATATGCTTTATCTAAATATGTACTTTGATTTTTGATTATGGGCCCAGTTTTCAAGTTGGTCCAAATCAGGATTCCATATCAAGTATTGTGCAATAGCAAGAAATTTTCAATTGCACAGTATTGCACAATAGCAAGAAATATCTAATTGCACAATATTGTGCAATAGCAATTAATTTTCAATTGGAGTTATCTTTCTTTGTATAGAATAGTAGTTGATAATATATGTTGGAAATTTGCCAGACATGACTATGATGTCATTTTCTATTTTTATTTGCCAATAACTTTATGTAAATAACTTCATTGGAAATTTGCCAATATAAAATGTTGCTGATGAAGCTTTTTTTCCTTATCTTATCTAAAATGTTTTTAGATAATGTATGTTGGACATTTGCCAGACATGACTATGATGTCATTTTCTATTTTTATTTGCCAATAACTTTATGTAAATAACTTCATTGGTAATTTGCCAATATAAAATGTTGCTGATGAAGTTTTTTTTATTGTTTTATACAATAAACAATGTATATTCACTTTTACTACCAACCAATCTTTACCATTCAGTGATAACAAGCACTTTATTTTACATTTTAATATTTTATGATGTATTTAAAAGAGTAGTTATTGTTGCAAACTCCATTAGAAATTTGAATTGATATCAGTTTTGGAAAAAAGGAAACGGGGATGTGAAAAAAAGGGGGGAGGGGTTTAAATTTTTCTCATTTCAGATTTCATAAATAAAAAGAAAATTTCTTCAAACATTTTTTTGAGAGGATTAATATTCAACAGCATAGTGAATTGCTCAAAGGCAAAAAAAAAACTTTTAAGTTCATTAGACCACATTCATTCTGTGTCAGAAACCTATGCTGTGTCAACTATTTAATTTTAGATTTAAAAAGTTTGAAGAAGAAATCTTTAATTGATTTGTAAAATCTTGACATTTGTTTTGTGTAAAAAAAAACCATGTAATGTCAAAAATTTGATCACAATCCAAATTCAGAGCTGTATCACGCTTGAATGTTTTGTCCATACTTGCCCCAACTGTTCAGGGTTCGACCTCTGCGGTCGTATAAAGCTGCGCCCTGCGGAGCACGTTACTGCTTATTGGTCGTGTTGTTGTGAATGTTGTCTCTTTGACATTCCCCATTTCAATTTTATTATTCTACCCAATTGTATAATATATTATATTTGAATATTATATACTTTAATTAAATAAAATTTAATGTATATTCCCTTTGAGAAAAATTTATTATGTAACAAATCAAACAAAATCTAAAATCAGTTAATAAATTAAGATATTTTTTTCCTCTTCAGAGACAGCAGGTTTTGTTGATGTTCTTTTTGATGCTTTAAAGTCCAAAGCTTACCTCCAATCAAAAGGGAAACCAGATGTACCAGATAACAGCCAAGAGGCACCCTCCTCTACAACAGACGATATAAAGGTCAAGGAAGAACCAAAAGAGGTAATAGAGGAGGCCAATTTTGAGATATATAGTATAATTAATTCACTGTCGAAAACTTAATTAACGGTTTAAAGTGTTTATTTATATTCTGGAAGGAAAGATGATGTTCTTTTCAGTTTTTTTTTGAAAATGTCAATCTTTATTGTCCAATGTATTAAATAAAAGTTATCTTGAAAATGGCAATTCTTGTTTCTTATTGTTAGTTGCCTTGCCAGTACCACTTTCGTTACGTCAAATTATTATCTTTTCCTTTATACAGCAATAAGTATTGCAATATATATTTATGAGTTATTTTTTTAATTCTTTAAGCCTCCAGTTAAAAGAAGCACCAGTAAGGAAGATCAAAAAGATTTACGAGATGTTATCAGGAAACGACACAGTTCCAGAAGTCCTAGTCCTCGAAGGAGAGAATTGTAAGTACAGTGCTCGGTTTCTAAATTTTTACATGTTTGAATAAAGGAACCTTCGGTCAATTTATTATTCTGCAGATGCATTGTGGATCTTCTTTTACTTATGAAGTTTTGGATCTAAATTTTTATGCCCCATTTATGGGCATTATGTTTTCTGGTCTGTGCGTCCGTTTGTCTGTCAGGGCATCCATGTACTGAGGACACATTCTTGTTTATATAGCTATTTACCAGATCTATACCAGTGTTCTCCCCAGGCTGTTTTAGCACAGCAATTTTCAGCGCTATCCAAATTTCACGATGTTCTATTGCACTGACCGCAGCGCTATCCAATGCAAGCGCTTCGCTATTTTTTTTCCGTAATTTTCGAATTTTTTCAAATTTCCCGCTTATTTTTCACTTTGGATCACATGATCGACTGGTTTACTATTTCTGAATGAATTATTTCTGTTGTATTAAGTAACTCTGTGGGACCAGTCTAATAAATTTTACAAAATGATTACTTTGAAAGATGAAAATAAACAAAGATTTCAACATTGACATCTATTGTTTTAATTAATATAATATATAGAGGCGTATATGAATGAAATGAGATAAAATAAATTGAACGCATTTCCCGACGACACACAAAATTTTGTTTAACGAACTTTGAGAACAAACAATGATTTGAAAAACGACCAAACACGGGTTTGTTACAATTTGCCAATATACTATCCTTACAAACCCCGAAAATGAGCAAATCTTTGAAGTATTAATTATAACCTTTTCCGACTAATTATTGGTAAGGCAGCAATTCTACAGTAATGAATTTTACCATTTGAAAACAGTTGAGAGGATATGATTAGATAAACCAACCCCAAGCTGAAACAGCTTGACAAATTCATTTTCTCGATGTCCCGCTTGGATGAAGCCATTTGAATATTATATAACGTTAAGGTCAAAAAAATGTCAATTCCACCTTCCTGTCAAACGTCGTAAGGTTAACAGAACACTGCTACAGTGTGTTACAAAACCAAACACAAAAGCTGACAATGACTTTATTGTTGGTCCTACATGTTCTGCAACATCACCTGTTAGTGATAAGAAATCTTCACATAGGCAGTCTGGTAAAGACCCATCATGGAAAAGACTTCTCTTTGGGTTCTAAACACAGATAATATGAGGATTGTATGAATTTACAATGGCAAAAAAAGACTTTTCTTCTATCATGTCTATATCCAGACAATAACATTGCAAACAAAGGGATAACTTCCATGAGCATGATGAGGACACCATTACAAGAGAAAACATCGATAGCATAATATAAGAAAAACACATAACAAATCAATTACAAACCAATCGCGCGCTGCGACAAAGTTATTAAGAATTGTCGAAAATCACGCGCTTACCACAGCGCTATCCAAAAATCCTGGGGAGAACACTGTATACTGTTTAATATGATGGTATTTAATACATATTCACTGAAATTTAAACCTCAAAGAAATTGCAATATCTGAGATAAATCACATAAAAGAAATGCGAGAACACTGTCAATGTACTTATCAAATTAAGAAGATGTGGTATGATTACCAAATGTGTCTACTCTCCAGAAGAGACCAAATGATGAAGAAGTTAAAAACTATAGGTCACTGTATTGCTATGAATTTCATGTGATAAAAGGTTTTTAAGCATTATATTTACATGATAAGTTTAATACAGGAAATATCTCTTCTCTTATTCTGCACTTTAGTTGTCGAAATAGCAAATTTGTCTGCCATACAGGCTTTTCATTGAGTACTCAGTACTTTTAACTCATCTATAGACATTAAATAAGTAATCAATTCTGCCTGAATTTAGGAATTTTCATAGAATGTTTTCTTCCTATAGTTAAAAAGGTACCAGTCCAGTTATAACATAATGAGTCTTGGTTACACAAATCAAGATAGACTATTGTACATAATGTTAATAAACCCATAATGCACCCTTCTATTTTGTTGTCTTGTCAGTGATGAAAGAAGACGAAGAGTTGATGACAGGAGAACAAGACGAAGAAGTAGATCAAGAAGTCCATATAGACCACCTAGAACTCGATCTCCAAGGGCATGGTCTCCAAGGGGAAGGTCAAAGTCACCAAGACACTGGTCACCCAGGGCAAGATCCCCTAGATTGAGGTCAAGATCACCAAGAGGTCGAAGTCCTAGGAGGATTGTTAGAGAATCACCAAAACGATGGTCACGATCACCAAGATCAAGGTCTCCAAGAGGAAGATCACCTGGTTACAGGTCACCCAAAGCTAGAGCCAGGTCACCACGTTCACCAAAGCGATCTGGATCATGGAGTAGGTCTAGGTCAAGATCAAGATCCACCCCTAGGTCTCGTTCTAGGTCAGGATCAAGGTCTCCAGGTGAGTTTTCATAATATTGAAAGAAACGTTAGAAAATCAGATGACATTTCAGGGTTGTTAAAACTACTGTTTGAGATAGGCGACCTTTATGAATAACATATCACTTATTTTCAATTTATACATGTATTTATGTTCTGACATGGTAGTCTAAAAGACAAGGCCAGCATGAGGTGAACTTGCAGTAAAGTGACACATGATACTTCCAGGCCTAGGACAAACAACAAACTTCTTTGTTCATTCAGGTTAGTGTCCTCAGGTATTGTCAATTTTGTAGGAAATGTTTCTGAGTGAAGTTTCTTACAATGTGGCCATCTTTATTTTATTTTAGGAAGGAAAAGAGACAGCAGAGGTCCAACTCCAACAATGGATAATGGAAAATATATAGAATCCAGTATTCCTGTCATGGGGGTCACTGTCTACAGCACTGCAAGAACAGAACCCAATGAGACTAAGCCGTCAGCTGTGAAATCACTGCCTAGATGTAAAGATTACGATGGTAATTCAGGATTCTCCGTCTATAGCGGTGGATGAAATTGTCCTTGCTTTCTATGTTTGTAAAGGGATAAAATAATGAAAAATAAAGTTTTCTTTGGTGAATATTAATATTAAAAAAGATCTGAAATAAAATTCTCATCATTACTCTTTCTTAAAAAAAAAAAAAAAAAGAGACCAGAATAGAAAAAAAGAAAAGTCTTGCATGTGAAAAGAGAAACTAGAAAAAAAGAAACAAAGAAATGAGAAAAAAGAAGCAAATAATGACGTGAAATTATACTAAAGACAAAAAAATATGAGAAAAGACTAAAAAAAAAGAAGAAAAAAAGAGAAAAGACTAAAAAAAAAAGATTTCAAAGAATGAAGGAAAAAAATAAGCAGGCTGGTCATAAGAAAGAGTGTGATGCTTAATTGGTAAATCAAGTTATCTTGCTACATTTTCATATTGGAAAAAAATAGGTTAAGACATAGCTTTATAGAAATCATGTGCTAGTTTATTATTAGAAATTACAATTGTAACTTTTAGAAAAGGACTAAAAAAGAGTTTTGATGTGCACCTTCAAAAAAAAATCTTGAGAAAAAAAAAAGAGCAAATTTAGTTTAAAATCTTCAGTAAGAGAGGAAGGAAAAAATAAAACCTTCAAAAGAATAAAGATAAAAAGAAAAAAAAAGTAAAGGTGCAGACTGGTCCACAGAAAGAGTTGAGGTTATTCTTTTAAATGCATGAAAATGGAACTTTGGTTTAAATTGCTGCATGTATTATGTAAATATGTTTCTTTTTAAATACTCAAACTGATCAAATACCTGTTACTAAATATTTAAGTTGTATTGAGTTTAAACTTCATGGAATAAAGATGTGTTGATTGAATTTTCGGAAATAACTAGCAATTTTATTTAAAATTGTATAAATTAATATTTTTTTAAAAAGGGGGTAAGGAATTAAGAAACAAAAATGGGATGATTTTGACCTCCGTCTGCTTATTTTCAACTAAATTTCTAAACAGAAATTAGTTTGAGTATTTAATTGCTTATTATTTATAATATAATGAACACAAGTATTGGGTCAGAAATTGAAGAAAAAAATCATAATTTAAGATAGAATCAAAGAAAAAAAATTAGAAAAAAAAGATTAAAGAAAAAAGAGATATTGAAAAAAGAGAAAATTTCGACCCTAATATGAGAATTAGAGCCGTTTGTATTTTGACAGAGCAGGGATTCTGCATGAGAGGAGACTTGTGTCCATTTGACCATGGAGTAGATCCAGTCATTGTTGATGATGTTCCTATCACATCTTATCCTCCTCCTTCAGGTAAGGGGACAGTTTAGGGGGCTGCTTGTATAACCAGGGGTCAGGCTTTTAGCGAGAATTAGAAGAAAAGTTGTCTTTAAAATTATGAAAAATAAATAAAATACAAAACATTTCTGCTAAATTTACATTTTAAAGAAGTCAAAATTGATTCCGTTGAATGGTCATTAATTATGCCATTAGTTTGTTTAACACTTATATGCAAGTGAAAAATGTTTATTTTTTTCTGCTTTATTAGATTTTCAAAAGGTTTTGAAACTTGACCATTTACTGCGATATTTTCAGGGGCATAGATAGAGTAAGAACGAAAAGGTTTTATATTTTTTTATTGCTGCAATTATGACATTAATGATAATGTAGAGAAAAATTATGTTGTCCCTTCTAATGTATATTATTTTATCATTCATTTTAGTCATTTATTCTTGTAACATACACTCATTCTGCTTTCCATTGATTTTAAGCATTCATAATTTTTTTACATTTACTCATTCAGAATAAGATTTCACTCATTCATTCAATACAATAATTTTGTTTACAGTCAATTTCAGGTCTCATCAATTTTTCACAAGATACTAAAGTTAAAAATGTTTTTTAGGCCAGGATTTTTTAATTTGTTGGTTTCCGCCGCCCCGATTTTGCTGATTTCCAAAATAAAAATAAAATTGACTTTTCATGCCTTTTTATTCCCGCCGACCCTAACAAATGCATTATCCCTGAAAAATAATTAAAATATTCTTTTTTTTTATGAAATGAAATGCATTTATCACTTAAAAAATTTATAACTCTTTCTGTAGTGAAAAAATAAAACTTCCAGTTACGTTTCTAAAAATAGACAAATCAATTATAACTGACCTTGAAATGCCGTTTGCGCAAAAAAAAATTGCAAAACAAAACCTGTATTTAAAACCAATTACACAATAAGTTTGTTTCCTGTATTTGTCATCAGTCCGTAAGATACATCATCTGATAGAAATAGACTTGTCCAAATGTGGACAGGTGGAAGACATCAAGTAAAAGTACTGAATCATTTGGAATTTTCTTGTTTCATAGATAATAAAAAAAATATCGTCCATTTGGATAAAAAAAACGGGAATGAATGACAAGTCAACAGATAAACCCGATATTCTCATTTTTCCAGTGGACGAGTCTATTGCGTTTTTGACACGTGTGTTAAAACTTATTTTCCTACAACTTTTTTACATTTTTTTCTTTATCAGTTACGTGCTTGAAGGTCATGATTCACCAAGTTTTCTGGAATTGATTAAGAGCTATGCGAATCTGATTTTTGTTTGTTGTGAAATGACGATTTTAATTTTGTCTTTTTCCGTGCACCCCCATTTTGTACGGGAAATTATTAGAATGTCATGCGATGTTTATGACAGCTGAGCAATAAAATTTCATTGAACTAAAATCTAAGAAATGATGACAAAATAGCATAACAAACATATTGTTAGAAAGGTGAAATATATATTTATTTTGCATATTTTTCTGTCTTGAAAGATATTTTTTTTTCCTATTTTTTTCCCAACCGACCGACCTGACTTTATCATGGGGAAAATCCGTAAACCAACAAATTAAAAAACCCTGGCCTTATTGTGGCATCTCAGATGTTATTTAATGTGTTCTTTATCTTACAGGACCACCACCCCCTCCAACCAGTGGAGCACCACCAATGCCACCTCATGTTGGACCACCACCACAGATAATACGGCCTCCCCCACCCAGGCCAGGTTTGTACATGCTTGGTTCAGGTGTCTCAGAACTTTTTAACCTGTTTAATACACTTTAACACAATTTGTCCACCATTACTGGGCATCACAAAAAAATTAAATGTCACAAAAGAAAATATCTGCCACAATGGAAAAGTGATTGTTATATAACATCAATAGTTCAAGAGGCTCAAGCAGTTCAGAATTACAAAAATTGATAAGAAATATTCATATAAGCACACTATTTCAATAGCTTCCAAATAATAAGTTAATCTAACTACCGACACTACACTGAATACAAAATTATAGTTGTATTTGAATACAAGCATTTTTCTATGAAGAAAGTCAAGGTAAAAAGTGATGCATGAAACTTCTCTTAATTAATTTTAAGAAAGGGTAACATTACCACTGGGAAAGCTGTTTTGATATTTTCTTTTTTTTTCAGAAATAAAAAAAAACAACACATCATTTAAAACATTTTGTTACTAATGAAATATATCTTTGAAACTTATTACACGACATAGTAATTATATGTGTTTATCTGATAATCTGTTTTAGAACATTTTGAACCTTACAATCCTGAAGCACCAGCCATGAGCAGGCCTCCACCATATTGGACTGGACCTCCTCCACCTCTTGGTGGTCAACCTCCTCAAAGACCTCCTGGGATGTTTATGATGCATGGACCTCCCCTTCCTCCGAACATGAACCAACAGAGACCAAGGGACCTTGTAAATATACAAACTATGCCTAATCAAAGAAATGGTAAGTAAGACATTTGATATTGGAGGGTGGAGAAATATTGTATCCTACTTGTTTAGGTGGAAGAGTCTGTTCTTTAATGATTTACAGTTTATTTGTAAACGATTTCTACGATGTGCAAGATGTGATTTATTGTTTCTGTGACATCTGTTTTTGCCTTTATTTCCTGCAGTCACACTGACAAATATGTTTATAGAATTTAAATCTACATAAGAAATCAAATAAGCTATTTTACACATTGATTTTCAAAGATTGATTGATTATTCTGGAAAATTTAATCAACCACGAGTTAAAGAGTAATTGATATGCAATGTCAAGCAATAGATTAAACACAAAAAATGGTAAATTTTGGCTAAAATTGGTATGTACATGTATGGAATATTTTAATGATCAAATATTAACATTTCTAATTATGGAAGAAAAAAAATTATAACTAAATCATTGATATTTTGTTATATCAGATGAGCCTCCGATTCATCCTCCAGGCACTGAGCCTGTACATATCCCTCCACCATCATCTCAGCCAGAGAGGACAGTGATTGCACCAAAGAGGCCTTACGATAATGGACAAGACAGACATTATGGAGGACCACCCTCAAAAAAACCTTTTGATTACAATAGGATAGGAGGTATTGTCTTCTCGAAGTCTGTCAAACTAAATCTTACTTGGTTTATACAGACTAAAGTAAAATATCTAATTTGTTACAACAAATTTGAAACTTGCAATGTTGCATAATACCACTTAAATAACCTCTTGTATCATGATGGTTTTTCTCTGTCAATTGTAACTGCAATCAATTAAAAAACAACTTTGCTACATTGTATACTCTACCCCCTGTGAAATCAGCATCAAGCTATAGAGTGTCCGGAAAATAACTGTTTTGTTTGTTTGAAAATTGTCTAAGGGCTATTCCAGAAAAAATGTAGGGGGGGGGGGGGGGGTTGGAAGGCAGTTTTTGTCAGCACCCGCCACCCAGACAATTGTAATTGAGAATTATAGTGCATTATAGTGTGAAAAGTTGCAATGATACTAATCACCCATGTATTATTAATACAATGTGCCTTCCAACCCCCTACATTTTTTTCTGGAATAGCCCTAATGAGGAACACATATTATCTGCCAACAAGGGATATATATTTCCCTTGTGTGGTCAAAGAGTAAATGAGTAAAGGAACAGCAATTATTGTTGTTTTTTTTCATTTCAAAGGTTTTAACATAGAGCAAAAGATCACAACTCCTTCAAACTTCAGATAATTTATTCTCTTCTCTGGAGTCGTACAACAACAAAATTTTGTTGATGAACAAAAAAAACGTATTCTTAGATCAAGAAGAATATATTTTTGTTGGTTGAATATCAACAATGTTTAATTGCTTAAAGACCTATTGCGCTCTACTTTGTAATTTAACAAAATGGAAAGGCATAATAATTATTTTTTGGTGACTTGTTTATTTTAAACACTTATTTTATTTTGACTAGGTTACAGGAAACCAGGAGCCAATAACACCAATACAACATTAGAACTGAGGAAAGTCCCAAGGGAAAATAACAATATTGCCAAATTGTATGAATACTTCGGAAAGTTTGGAACACTAACCAATGTACAGGTAGGTTCGGATTTAATACTTTTTAATGATCATTTTAAATAAAATGTGTCAAATTATTACTTATTTCTGGAGAAAAAATTGAAATAGAATTTATTCAAAATGTTTTCTATAATATTTGCCTTTATTTTGAAATTAAAGTAATTTAGAAAAAACCTGAAATCAACTGTTGAATGTTTTGTAACTTGGGAACTATCAATTGTCTAATAAAATGATTTTTCAAAAGTATTGGTTCTGTTAAGATCATTCATTTTAATTGATGGGCACCTTTTAAATTACCAGAGAATCATTCTGTTTATTTTTTGTTTTGTGTCCTCTGACCTATTTGTTTTCAGTTACTTCCACCGTTACCTATCTTTTTTTCTTGCAGGTTTCTTATGAAGGAGACCCAGAAGGTGCTGTGATATGTTTTGCAAACAATGCCCAGGCATTTGCTGCCTACAGAAGTAGTGAACCAGTTTTCAACAACAGATTTATTAAAGTTTTCTGGCATAAACCAAAAGACAAGAAAGACCAGGTAGGAGAGTGTGCTGATGCATAGACGTGGACACTTCACAAACAATAAATATTCAGCAATCAATAACACATAAAGCCAATTTTTGTTACTTTGTTCAGTTTAATATGCTTTTTGTTGCTATGTCATGATAAAACAAAGAATTGGTATTAAAGTAACAACATCTTGATTATTTACCCCACTAGATATAAAAAGGAATATGGAAATGATTGCCAATGAGACCACTCTCCACAAGAGACCAAATGACACAGAAATTACCAACTATAAGGAACTGTATGGCCTTCAACAAGAAAAGCTATTTTAAATAATCGATTAAGATCAAAAGTGTAATTGCCTGATTTCAATGAGACAGTAACATAACAAAAAACAAAACACAAAATCAACTAGAGGTTAATATATATATGATCTTCACATTGGGTAACAAGATTCTATAACTGCAGAGGAATCCAATCCTGCGAAGCAATTAATGACAAAAAGTTTATATCAGTAGTTAAGTAAAATCCGATTCTGATTCCAACACAGGAATTTTATTTTACCTGTCCTTCAATAAAAACTTTTAACTAGAAGAAATTGTTATACCATATTTTGGATCTACAGATTTTCAATTGAGATACCTGGTGTAAACAATAGCCTTGAATGTTCCATATATTAAACTTTGAATTGCCCCAAGATCAAGTTGTGAATGAATTAAATATGACTACCAAAGGTCTGCCATCAACACCATATTCTTAAACAAGACAAACAGGCACATTAACACACATGTGTGACATGCATTGGAAATATATTTGGACATCCATATATATCAATAAAATTCTTGGGCAGTACTACATTTATTTAGTGATTTACTACTATTGAAAGGGAAAGATAGAGAGACTTTAGTGTAATAAAAAAAAGTTGTAAATTTTTTTTCATTCATCTTTTAATAAATATGAATATGTTTTAGGGAGATGACTCAAACACAACGACATCTGATGCCACAAGTACAACACCAACTCCTCCTCCACCCAAACAGAAGGATGAAAGAAATGTTAAATTACGCGTGGAAATTCCTCCTGCTCACAAACTGTCACTTAACAATACAATACCCAAACAGTATGATGCTTCAAAACCAGAAAAGGTTTTTATTTTTTTACAATTTTTTCAATGATTTAAACACACTTATTTTAAAATTCTTACTTGGATTATATATTTTATTTTTATTTTGTTTAGTTCAATATGAAATATAATTTGTAAAACATCTTATAGCTGCATTTGTAAGGCTATGTATTTGCTTCATTTACATGATTTAGTGATTTATGTTTGACAGTTGAAAGTAAATATGAATGAAATTTTGTTTAAAAAGCATTAATTATTATTTTACTAATTAATAACTTGTTATCATTTGACAGAATAGTAAAGAGGCAATAGCATTCGTTTGTAGATTTTCTCACTTGAAGCAAAAAAATAAATGTGTAAGTAGATCTTAAAGAGATTTTGTATTCATTTAAAACTCTGAATAACATCTTTAATTATTTTGTAGAGCATTGTGTTCACACCATCCTTAGGGGTTATTACAAAGACTGTGTATAATCCAAAAGTGTCACCTGCTGGCAAACCAAAACTCACTAGTCCAACAGCTGTAGGTTCGGCCCAGTTTGTGTCAAAGATAGAAGCCATTAAAAAACAGGAAGATTTGAAGAGAGAGGCAACCAAGAAAAAAGCAGAGATACAAAAACAGAAACAAGAACTATTACAGAAACAAATAGAACAACAGAAAGTAAGGAAACCATTTTGTTAAATTTCATAAAAAAATATGTTATTCCTGTCCCTGGGAAATCAATTTAGATTGTCATTTTTCCTGCAGTGACCTAAATATTTTTTTCATTAGCAAATTGGGAATAACAGATAAAAAGTTTCTACTTGTCACTGAATCACTTAATATTAGGAAAGTTATAGGTAGTGGTCATTAAAAACACAGTTTTTGTTTATAGTAAATTATGTCAAAAGTATTATTTATATTTTCCAGAAATTGATAGAGAAGTTGGAGAAGAATAAGGCATTAGCAGCTACAGACAAGGAAAAAATAAAAGAGGTATAATTCATTTATATGCATAGCTTCATAACATACAATATGATGGGTCAGTCTGACTTGTGCAACCCTTCCTCAATGTTCTGTATCGTGTATGTTTCATAGATTTAGCCCTTTCTTTATAAGTAAGAAGCTCAATGTTGCTGACTTGTTTAAATAAAGAAATCTATCAGGGTGATATATAAGCAATGACTTATAGAAAAATCCATGAGTTTCTAAGGAATTTTATAATGCTGACACCTTCATAGTTTTCTTTATCAGAACAAGTATCTATCAGTTCATTGTCCTTTATGGTGTTCTATCATATTTAAAGAATAGCAAATTAAATTGATGAATTGAGTGTTTTGTGAATACAGAAAGCTGTCCTTAATCCAAAAGTGTACACATTCTCCAGAGAAATTTACCTGATCAAAACACATTTAAATTAGACCCCAAGGGTGATTGGGGAATAAAAATATGGTCACTTGGTCTTCTCCAGACCGACAGTAAAACGCTTGCCGAAGTGGGGCGTACGTTTGGCTGTGCGGGATGTTTTAAGATCGCAGTCACGTCCGGTCAGAATGGGGACGTTAAATCTGATGTCTCGTGTAAAGAAAGTGCCACGCTCTTTGCACGTTAAGAACCCTTGCAACACCTCTTTGAGGGCCCGTAGGTGACCTGTTGCAAGGCAAAATTTCTGTCCCTATCCAATGTACCCTCATTTACTAGTGGCAGTCCAAATTTACCCGACCATCATCCCAAATGGCCTCTTTTAAGACAAGACCTACCTATGTATTTATTGTAAACTTGTTCTCGTCCTGAATATTCATGAAATATTTGTCACTGGACTTTAAGCAACCAACAATCAATCAATCAATCACATCTAGAAACCTTCAGAAATCGCAATTATTCTCTTGGAAAATACTAGGTGGTCATCTGAATCAATTCAAGTGATGGAGATGATTTTAAAATAGTAATAGATAGCATTGTTTATAAACTTAATTTATGTTATTAGGCTAACTCTTAACCAATATTCACCTAAACATTTTCTGCGTTTAGGCATCTGCTAATAAAGGTTATTCCAGTCATACAGGTATAGTGACTGATTCAAACAATTACTTTGTACACTGTAAATTTTAACATATAATCTTGTGATTTCAATCGTCTGGGGTCATACAACAATAGATAAAGTCCAGAAATCAATAAAATTGCATCAAAATAAGAGAATGTGTAGAAAAAAATCCTTGTATTTCTGCTTTAAAATTTGCAGTGTGTGAAAAAGTTAGATGAATTTTTGGACTAGTTATTCAATGATGATTTGTTTGAGTTCTGAAAAAACTTAAAATTTTTGCTTTTGTCTTTCAGACTTTGAAGATACTAACAGGAAGTATAGAGAGGCTAACCAAAGAAGTGGTACCCGTCATCCAGAAGTCTACACCACCAGCTACGCCTGAGTTACCTGTAATTACATCACCAGAACAGGTTGGTGACCAATAGCAAATTGGCTTCCTTTGATCCATTGTTGTCATTGTTTGTGTCAAAAGGCATTCCTTAATATTTGTTTCTGTAACTTGAGTATATGTGCAGGCAAATCTGTGTTCAAATTGTAACAAAATGATTTGAAACAGAAGAAAAAGAAATTAATCAAGTTATGAAATTCTAAGCTGCCCTTATATATTAATAAAATTAAAAAGAGAAAAAAAATAAGGCTTCTTACACTAAATAAAATCACAAATAACGGTTCAAGTTTCTCTATTATTTGAATCACTAGGGAAATGTGCTTAACAAAGTATGCTTTATGTTTTTCAGGCAAAGAAGGAGATTCTAGATACAGAATTAGAATTATTTAACAAGCAGCAAAGTGGTGAAGACACAATTATACTCAGGAAAAAACTTAATGAACTTACAAAACAGGTAATAAAATAATTAGTTACACAAAGAATGTGTATACCATACATTAAATAGCATGAACAAAATCCTTCTTCTGTTGAGTATAATTATTCCAGTCTGCTAGTATGACCTTTTATCATAGACCCATTTTACACCAGTGAAACAGGAAATTGGCAACAACCTGTTAAAAGCAGAAATTTTATTGGAGGATTTAATATCGTTTATTTCGTGGAAAGAATATATCCACGAAATTAAAAAATCCACGAAAATTTAACCTACATAAATATACCTCCATTTACTGAAAACAACAAAAGTTAAAATCCCTTGAAATCTTATATGGAGATAAAACCACAAAATTTTAACCCCACTAAAATTAATGTTTCTACAGTAGTAAAATTAACTTACTGGTTTGGGATTATATTGTTGCTTCACAGATTTTTCCACTTATCTCCCTATTAATTATCACACTAAATCTCTTGAAGGCTATTTTTTTTATAATGTTGGTGATAAGAAGGCTTTGACCTTACACAATAGCAATTGCTAAAATGTTTTACTGAATAACAGTTTCAATTCACCTCTACAAACTTATCAATTGGTAAAACTTTTTAGTACAGTGCTTCAGTAAAAGGTGGTTAATATGAAGTGAGTGCAGTTAAATTATAGTAAAGCTCATCATCCAAATCTAGTTATTTACTGTGTTTACTTGTGTTAAGTGCAAAACTTTGATAAATCCCCAAAAGGTGTGGAGGTTGAGCAGGTAGGGTTAAATAGTAATTTCTGATGAAGATGAAATGTATTTACAAAGATTCTTTGGTATTTAGAAATTTAACAAAGTTTTGTTTTGTACAGGCTACTGCTATGGGTCTACTAGGTCGAGGCAGAGGCCGTGGAGCTATTAGAGGTGGTAGAGGTCGAGGTTTCATCCCTAACCGTGGTGCTATGACATGGGTAGCTGGAGGTGCTGCACGAGGAACCAGTCCATTCCCTGTTGGTCGAGGGGCTAGTCAGTTCCCAGCAGCCAACACCAGTAGGTCGCTAGACAACAGACCTAAACAGTTTGAAGTGACAGGCTTTAAAGCTGAACAGAAAGATCTATTGGAGACTCATTTTAAGGTAAATTGATGTACCTTGTAGGAGTTAAAAGTGAAGGATGTTTACAAAAATTTCAGGACTTTTTAGGACTTAACTTTGAAAGTCTTATAAATTTGATTGCTTTAAGAATAATGAATAATAACATTCAATGTCACCAATTTTAATGCACAAGACAAAAAATATCTCCAGTGATGCTCAAGGCCTAAATATAATAAAAAGCTTATGCAGGTCTGAAATGCTGACAGAGATACTTTGTCTTGTTGACTTTAACTGATGTCAGGATCAGGTATCCACCACAATCTTTCACATAACTTGAAGGGTTATATACAACCACTACAGCAATGTCCCTTTCACTTTGAATTCTTTTCTTGATTTGATGTTTATAATTTTTGAGACTTAAAAGTAAAAACAAGGGAGTAATTGTATCATGTGGGTAGGGCACAGTTCAAATGTTTTTTCTTAAACAGTCTTCAAGCTTAACCACAAAGTTCAAATGTTTTTTCTTAAACAGTCTTCAAGCTTAACCACAAGTCCTACTGCCAATGCTTGTAAAATTGCTTTCAGGCTAGTGAAATTCTTCTCTACAAGCCAACAGAATTCAACTAAAAATGTTGTCAAATTGAGCTTAGGGCTTGTGGATTCAAAAGTTTATCGTGAAGACTGCTTAAATATTTAAACATTTTATCATTAGTTGTTAATCTTAATCTACAAAATCTCAAACACTTTGTTATTTTCAGCAATATGGAATGGTGGAAAGAATTGACTTTGATGATGTAGATAACAGTGCAATAGTCTCATTTAAAACAAGACAAGATGCAGAACATGTAAGTCATTATACAACTCTAGATGATGGGAAATCTTTGACAATCAAAGAAGTCGAAGAAGTTCATCTGAAATATTTGCAAAAAAGTGGTTTCCCCAATGATAACACAAATATCATTGGATTAGAACCAAACATGGGTACTGGGTATATGGTTATATGTGAAAGGATTTTTGTAGGACAACTTTTTCATGATACTACTATGAAAGCTGTAACTGACTAGAAATGAATTTATGGCATGGGATATCTTGAGGTTCTTTAATTTAGTGCTATAACATTGCTGTTTCATTGACATACCTAATTCTCCATTTGTTGGATAAAAAGATGCTGAGACATTCATGTTGAAATATTTTAACATATATATATATAAAAGAGAAAAGATTAGATTGCAAACAGAGGAAGGAACAAACTGCACATGAATGTAAAATGAAAAGTTAATTAACTTAATTTATTGAATGGCATACAGCTATCTCACAGTCAATATACATGTAGTAATACTATTACAGGAAATATAACAATTGTATTTTGAATTTTAGGCAGTTCTACGTGGTGCTAAGTTACAAGACAGTGTATTGACAATGAAATGGCATACAGGAGTTAAGATAAATATTCGCCTTAATGTTAGCAGTGATGATAGCTTTACAGAGCATCACGACACTACAGATGAGGTAAAGTTTTATGTTAACATGTTTAAAAATGTCATGAATGAAGTACAAACAATACCGAAGGGTAACATCTTTTCTGTATTTACCTTCATCAGGAACACTCATACGCCAAACATTTAAAAGCTAAGGATGTATAAGTATAGAAATACTGTGGATTCATTTATTTTCGTAGATTACGGAAACCTTGAATTTTTGTGGATATGTGATTCCATGGTTCTGCCAAAAGTCTGGATACAACTTAATGAAAATATGTATTTCTTTGAACATTTTAATTCGTTGCTGACCTGTATCAATGTATCAAAAAGGAGGGAGTCAATTTTAAAGAAAGGCTCCAGCTGGTATTCAGCTATGTATATTTCAGATTATAGAATTCGTTTTCTCTTTTAGGGTCTCAAAACTCTACTATATATATGTGTTAACAAGTTGGGGTCGATTTGTATGATGTCTAAACATCCTTCTGTAGGCATTTTGGGGAAGTAACCAGTAGATTAAACATGCAAATAGGTTCAGGGTATAGAATAAATAAGCTAGCTGCCAAAAAAAATCATTTATTTAACTTTGATGTTTTGTGTTGGCAGGGAACAGAGGAGATTGATGAAGAGGCATTGTTAGCTGATGAAGAGGATCTGTTAAGGGTTGAGGATGAAGAAGAAGAGGATGAGGAAAGTAGGTCGTGGAGAAGATGATCAAGGTCAAAGAGTAGACGAACTGAAAAAGACAGTTGTAGAGGATTTCAATAAAAAAGATTGTGAAAAAAATACTAAATGGAGAATTTAAAAAAAGTGGTTGAAATAAAACAATTGTGATATGCATGTCATTTATCCGATATAGTATTTAAAAAGGACTGTTTAAACTAAATTTTGGAGTTTGTTAGTTAACTTTACAAAGGTTTCCTAAAAACAAAAAGTTTGATTGTAAAGTATTGATGATAACAATTATGGTTAATATTGAAAAAATGTTGATATTAGGTTAATACACATTAGAGCATTGTTTCAGACCTAAAATGTAGGTATTAAATGACTTCTTTTTTGAGAAATGGTAGCTAATAACTTTCTACTAGTCAGTTTTGTCATTTAATTAGTTTGCTAGTTGATAGTTTGAAAAGCAACTTAAATTTGTCAATATTTTGATTTGCTATAGTCTTACAGCAGACATGCAGAATATTTACAATTAAGCCAAAGTGCTTTGTGATTTTAAGTTAGTATGTAAGTAGATGAATGTGGTCGAACTTATGGAATATGAAATATTTTATTGTGTTCATTTAATTTGGTGCACTGTCTGTTACTGTGTGAAATGTGTGGAGTGAATTGAGAAAAAATTGAGGTGTGATCAGTTATTTTTTTTGGGGGAGGGGATGGGGTGTTATCACCAAATCTCAATATTTAAATGTTTATCTTTACAGTTCTGCTTAATCCCTTGTTGATTGTGTTCATCTAAATTGTCACCTTTCCATCTTTATCTTTGATTATATATGTTAAGAAAGAAAGATAAACTTTACCTATATTGTTTAATATAATGAATCCATTGTCAATTGGGTCAAGCATTGTCAATTGAGGGTATTTTTGTTACTTGTGATTCATATCCTGCCTTCTCTTTTTTTCTCATTCCAAAATCAAATAGTTTAAATTCTGTGATGTTATAATTGCTGTTATTGTGTGTTTATTGATGTATTTAATTGTTGAGATATTATATCTGCTTTTGTCAAAGAAATAAGTTGAAAGCAGAAATGATTAAAAACTTAAGATGCAATAGACCATGTTGTATGCAGATGAAACTGTGGTGAGAGTTGTGTGTGTTGTTTTGTTAATGTCTGTTTTATTGAGATGAATGCTGAAATATTAAATTGGTATAAAATATGAATGCTTGCCATACTTGTGACAAATTGTAAATATAGAATTGATAAAATGATGGGAAAGCAAGTAATTATCTTTATTATCGTTCTGCCTCATTGAAGTATAAGGCGACCATACTGACAGTTGTCGAAAACAACTGAAACCGCAATTGGGGTCCCACAGAAGATGTGATATGATTGCCAATGAGACAATTCACTCTCCACAAGAGACCAAAATAACACTGAAATTAACAACTAAAGGTCACCGTTCGGCCTTCAACAATGAGTAAAGGAAGAGGAAGTTAACCATGTAAAATAACTATGAAATTTATTGCCTTATTTTGAGGAACAATCTTCAGAATTAAAATCGGTTTTAAAATCTCCTTCACAAGTTTTTATATGGAAAGAAGAATGAGATATGATTGAAAATGAGACAACTACCATCCAGAAACAAAGTGACATAGATGTCACATATTACATGGCTTCAACACTGAGCAAAACCCAGACTGCATAGCAATATAAAAAAAGGCCCAGGAAATGACAAAGAGTAAAAAAACTGTTACGAGAAAATAAATATAATATATATTTATCCAAGTTAATTGTTACTTCTTGGTTTCCTTCACTCACATACATAATACAGGCAAACCTGTATCAAGAATCCAATCATGGAAAGCATCAAAAGTGACTTCTCAAGACAAATGACTTTTTGAAAAAAGGTCCTAAAAAATTCTGATTCCAATATCACCAGTGACAGGGTTCAAATCAAAAGGTGTAAGTGTTTTTAAGCATTAGGACTATTCTTCTTGCCAGCATTGAACTATTAATGGTGATTTGACTTTGTTAATGTGAAGAAAACATTTGAAATATATTTATATCATGGAGATATATAAGTAAGTGATACAATTTTCAATGGAAACTTATGAGGATTTCACAAATTCATCTTTTGTATGATCTAGGTTGTAAATTGTTTTAGATTTTCATTTTGACTGCTGGTACTGAAAACACTGGAAAGCATTAAAATGACCATTTTTTTATGGAGTCGTATATTGGTATCACGGTGTCAAAAGACATTTGATTTCTGGACAATAACTTTATTTAAAGTGTATGGATCTCTATGAAATTTAATCAAACAGTTTGATTTCAAAAACGGATGGTGAGGATTGTTTTTGGGGTGTTGGTCTGAACTGTTAAGAAATTGGTGGCCAAAACAAGCATTTTTCTAATTCCCAAAGAATACCTTGTAAGTGTATGGATCTCTCTGACATTGTACCTCAAGGTTCCATATCACAAAGGGTAGACTGGGATTCAGTTTTCGGGTAATTGCACCGAACATGCTAAAAAAAGGTAAAAAACAAGATTTTTTCTATTTTCCAGACAATAATTTGTGTTTAATTGTTGAAGTTTCACATTTATTTTGTGTCAGAAATCTATATGTAAAAAAATTGATAAATCCAAATAAAGACCTCACTAAATTTGTATCAAATGCACTTTACAATGTCTATTGTACCTGTTCCATTTCACATAATATCATTCTTTTCTTCTGTAGGATAGCAAGTGGTTTAAATATAAGCCTGTTGAGAATAAATTGCATGCAAGTTTTTCCCTAAAAAGGCAAAAATCTTTGTATCAGACCATTCTGTTTGTAAGAAAAGTTAATTGCAAGAGTCTTTTTGTGCTCAGATTTGTTGTATCATGTCACATGAGTATACAAATGATAAAAAAAGACACAAATTTTTATTTTTTATAGCCTCAATATGCATTTTTTAATGTAAATATTGGCACGGCCTAAATTGACCCTAAATTTTTTCCAGTCTTACATGGCCTAAGACCCTTTTAAACTAATATGATATGTTATTTGTATCTTTTCTTTCATTTAAAGTACTTTCAATACATATGTAAGGATTATTTCTAACCAAAAAGCTTCACAAAATTTAAAATTGCTGGAAAATATTACATCTTCATGTAAGGCCCCCTTCATTGAAAAACTCAATTTTTAGGACAGGATATAATTGTTTTAATTATGGTCTGAAATCAATGAGTACTCATTGTTTTAACATGATAATTATAATTGAGGATTTTAAAAGTATTTTTTTGCAATATTTAATTTCAAAGCCCCAAATGTTGATAGTTGAAACAATTTTACTCATATTTTCCGCAAAATGGTATAAATATTAAGTCTTTAATATAATTTTGTCAGAACTTGTAAGCAGTGTTATAATTTATTAAGCTTGAAGATTTGTCAATCTTTTCCCTATTGGTCCGAGACCACCATTGTCGTCCCTGATTTCGTTGTTCACAAATCTAGTCCTAGTGTTGACAGTGTTTACTTGCCATTAATTTTTATACCCTCCAAATTTATTTCTCCATGTTTAATGCATAATTGCAAGTAGGGGGTGAAATTCACTGTAACAAATTTGGGTCAAATTTTAAAGGAAAGTAGTGATTGGTCAGCTGAAAAAGGATTAAAATAGCACTTCGGAAGCTGTCAAAAGATTTCAAGACGCCATAAAGATAAAATTGTCCATATTTGAGTTAGAGACGATGAGTTTTCTATAATTTTGATATAATTGTCCCAAAAGTAGTACAACACACTGTAAAGTTCTTGAGAAAGCGCAGGGGGATTTTTTTTATTTTCATTTATGTTCTAAAGAATGCACTACGAAATAATTGTGGTCTCGGACCTAGAGGTGAAATCTGTAAATATAGAATCTGTACTTTGCAACTTCCCTAAATGATTGATGGTGTCAATTTGTCAATAGCATGAAACTAAAGATTTAATTTTATTTTATAGAATTTCTGCAAAAATGACCAATTTGGCATTTTATGGTCAAAATAGGCATTTTATAACTTTTTCAATATTGATGCATAAATGGCATCCTGACTTTCTAATGACAGGTTTTCATGTGTCAATATTTGGTTTCTATGCCTTATCTACTTCTTTACTATTTATGAACTTGAATCTACAGAAAAGAAGATTATCTCAGACAAAATGTGCAAAATGTGTTGTATAAATGACCTTGTCTAACCCTGTTTGAAGAAGTCAATGGGGAGCTTGGTACATAAAATTGATGTCTATAAAACCTCATAAATTGTATCAAATGCACTTTACAATGTCTATTGTACTGTTCCATTTACATAATATATTTTTTTTTGTAGATGCAAGTGTTTAAATTAACCTGTGGAATAATTGCATGCAAGTTTTTCTAAAAAGGCAAAAACTTTGTATCAGACCATCTGTTGTAAAAAGTTAATTGCAAGAGTCTTTTTGTCTCAGATTTGTTGTATCATTCACATGATATACAAATGTAAAAAAAGACAATTTTTATTTTTATACTCAATATGCTTTTTTAATGTAAATATGTGGCTCGGCCTAATTGACCCTAAATTTTTTCCAGCTTACATGGCTAAGACCTTTTAAATAATATGTATGTTATTTGTATTTTTCTTTCCATTTAAATACTTTCAATCTATGTAGATTATTTTAACAAAGCTTACAAATTTAAAATGCTGGAAATATTACATCTTCATGTAGGCCCCTTCATTGAAAAACCTCAATTTTAGGCACAGGCTATTAAATTTGACTTTTGATAATTATGCAAGTCTGATAAATCAAATGAGTACTCTATTGTTTTGGAACATGATAATTATTATGAGGCATTTTAAAAGTATTTTTTTGCAATATTTTAAATTTCAAAGCCCCAAATGTTGATAGTTGAATTTTTAATTTTACGTAAATTTTAACGCAAAGATGATTAGAACTAAATTATGTTTTAATATACATCTATTGTCATGAAATTTGTAGCAGTGTTATAATTTATTAAGCTTGGTTTTTTAAGATTTGTCAACTCTTTCTACCCTATTGGTCCGAGACCACCATTGTCGTCCCTTGATTTTCGTTGTTCACAAATATAGTCCTAGTGTTGACAGTGGGTTACTTGCCATTAATTTTTATACCCTTCCAATTTATTTCTCCATGTTTAATGCATCAATTGCAAGTAGGGGGGTGAAATTACACTGTAAACAAATTTGGGTCCAGAATTTTAAAGGAAAGAGTGATTTGGTCCAGCTGAAAAAGGATTAAAATTAGCATATGTCAAAAGATTTCAAGACGCCATAAAGATAAAATTGTCCATATTTTGAGTTAGAGACGATGAAGTTTTCTATAATTTTGATATAATTTGTCCCAAAAGTAGTACAACACACTGTAAAAGTTTCTTTGAGAAAGCGCAGGTGGATTTTTTTTATTTTCATTTATGTTCTAAAAGAAATGCACTACGAAATAATTGTGGTCTCGGACCTAGAGGTGAAATCTGTAAATATAGAATCTGTACTTTGGCAACTTCCCTAAATGATTTGATGGTGTCAATTTGTCAAATAGCATGAAACTAAAGCATTTAAACTTTTATTTTATAGAATTTCTGCAAAAATGACAATTTTGGCATTTTATGGTCAAAATAGGCATTTTATAACTTTTTCAATATTGATGCATAAATGGCATCCTGACTTTCTATCTGACAGGTTTTCATGTGTCAATATTTGTGTTTCTATGCCTTTATCTACTTCTTTTACTTATTTATGAACTCTGAATCTACAGAAAAGAAGATTATCTCAGACAAAATGTGCAAAATGTGTTGTATAAATGACCCTTGTCTAACACCTTGTTTGGAAGAAGTCAATAGTGGGGAGCTTGGTACATAAAATTTGATGTCCATAATAAAGACCTCACTAAATTTGTATCAAATGCACTTTACAATGTCTATTGTACCTGTTCCATTTCACATAATATCATTCTTTTCTTATGTAGGATAGCAAGTGGTTAAAATATAGCTGTAGAATAAATTGCATGACAAGTTTTTCCAAAAAGGCAAAAATTTTGTATCAGATCATTCTGTTTTAAGAAAGTTAATGCAAGAGTCTTTTGTGCTCAGATTTGTGTGTATCTGTCAATGAGTATACAAATGATAAAAAAGAACAAATTTTATTTTTATAGCTCAATATGCATTTTTTAATGTAAATATGTGCACGGCCTAAATTGACCTAAATTTTTTCCAGTCTTACATGCCTAAGACCTTTTAAATAATATGAATGTTATTTGTATCTTTTCTTTCATTTAAAGTATTTCAATTTATGTAAGGATTATTCTAACAAAAAGCTTCACAAATTAAAATTGCTGGAAAATTTACATCTATGTAAGGCCGCCTTCATTGAAAAATTTATTTTGGACAATATTTATTAAATGTATGGATCTCTATGAATTTAATCAACAGTTGATTAAAAACGGTGTGAGGATGTTTTTGGGTGTTGGCTGAATTTAAAATTGGTGGCAAAACAAGATTTTTATTCCCAAAGAATCTTGTAATATGTTCTGACATTGACCCAAGGTTAATCACAAAGGTAGATGATTATTTTCTAATTGCAAACATGCTAAAAAAGGGTTTAAAAAACATTTTTTCTTTTTCCAGACATATTTGTGTTTAATTGTTGAAGTTTCACATTTATTTTGTCGAATCTATATGTAAAAAAATTGTAATCCAATTCAGACCGTATAACTTGAATGTGTCCAAGCCAATGGTCGAACACCATTGTCGTCCCTTGATTTTCGTTGTTCACAAATATAGTTCCTAGTGTTGACAGTGGTTACTTGCCATTAATTTTTATACCCTTCCAAATTTATTTCTCCATTTTAATGCATCAAATTGCAAGTAGGGGGGTGAAATTACACTGTAAACAAATTTGGGTCCAGAATTTTAAGGAAAGTAGTGATTTGGTCCAGCTGAAAAAGGATTAAAATTAGCACTTCGGAAGCTGTCAAAAGATTTCAAGACGCATAAAGATAAAATTGTCCATATTTTGAGTTAGAGACGATGAAGTTTTCTATAATTTGATATAATTTGTCCAAAAGTAGTACAACACACTGTAAAAGTTTCTTTGAGAAAGCGCAGGGATTTTTTTTTATTTTCATTTATGTTCTAAAAGAAATGCACTACGAAATAATTGTGGTCTCGGACCTAAGAGGTGAAATCTGTAAATATAGAATCTGTACTTTGGCAACTTCCTAATGATTTGATGGTGTCAATTTGTCAAATAGCATGAAACTAAAGCATTTAAACTTTTATTTTATAGAATTTCTGCAAAAATGACCAATTTTGGCATTTTATGGTCAAAATAGGCATTTTATAACTTTTCAATATTGATGCATAAATGGCATCCTGACTTTCTATCTGACAGGTTTTCATGTGTCAATATTTGTGTTTCTATGCCTTTATCTACTTCTTTACTTATTTATGAACTCTGAATCTACAGAAAAGAAGATTATCTCAGACAAAATGTGCAAAATGTGTTGTATAAATGACCCTTGTCTAACGCCTTGTTTGGAAGAAGTCAATGTGGGGAGCTTGGTACATAAAATTTGATGTCATAATAAAGACCTCACTAAATTTGTATCAAATGCACTTTACAATGTCTATTGTACTGTTCCATTTCCATAATATCATTCTTTTCTTATGTAGGATAGCAAGTGGTTTAAATATAAGCCTGTTGAGAATAAATTGCATGCAAGTTTTTCCCTAAAAAGGCAAAAATCTTTGTATCAGACCATTCTGTTTGTAAGAAAAGTTAATTGCAAGAGTCTTTTTGTGCTCAGATTTGTTGTATCATGTCACATGAGTTACAAATGATAAAAAAAGACACAAATTTTATTTTTTATAGCCTCAATATGCATTTTTTAATGTAAATATGTGGCACGGCCTAAATTGACCCTAAATTTTTTCCAGTCTTACATGGCCTAGACCCTTTTAACTATATGATATGTTATTTGTATCTTTTCTTTCCATTTAAAGTACTTTCAATACATTGTAAGGATTATTTCTAACCAAAAAGCTTCACAAATTTAAAATTGCTGGAAAATATTACATCTTCATGTAAGGCCCCCCTTCATTGAAAAACCTCAATTTTAGCACAGGCCTATATAAATTTGACTTTTGAATAATTTATGCAAGTTGATAATCAAATGATACTTATTGCTTTTGGAACATGATAATTTATATATGAGGCATTTTAAAGTTTTTTTGAATATTTTAAATTTCAAAGCCCAAATGTTGATAGTTGAAATTTTTCATTTTAACGTCAATATTTTACACGCAAAGATAGTATAGAACTAATTAATTCTTTAATTATCATCCTATTGTCATGAAACTTTGTAAGCATGTTATTAATTTATTAAGCTTTGGTTTTTTTAAGATTTGTCAACTTTTTCTACCTATTAGGTCCAGAGCACCACCATTGTCGTCACTTGATTTTCAGTTGTTCACAAATCTAGTCCCTAGTGTTGACAGTGTGTTACTTGCATTAATTTTTATACCCCTTCCAAATTTATTTTCCATGTTTAATGCATCAAATTGCAAGTAGGGGGTGAAATTCCACTTTAAAAAATTTGGGTCCAGAATTTTAAAGGAAAGTAGTGATTTGGTCCAGCTGAAAAGAGGATTAAAATTAGCACTTCGGAAGCTGTCAAAAGATTTCAGAGCCTAAAGATAAAATTGTCCATTATTTTGAGTTAGAGACGATGAAGTTTTCTATAATTTTGATATAATTTGTCTCAAAAGTAGTACAACACACTGTAAAAGTTTCTTTGAGAAAGCGCAGGTGGGATTTTTTTTATTTTCATTTATGTTACTAAAAGAAATGCAACTACGAAAATAATTGTGGTCTCGGACCTAAGAGGTGAAATCGTAATATAGAATCTGTACTTTGGCAACTTCCCTAAATGATTTGATGGTGTCAATTTGTCAAATAGCATGAAACTAAGCATTTAAACTTTTATTTTATAGAATTTCTGCAAAAAATGACCAATTTTGGCATTTTATGGTCAAAATAGGCATTTTATAACTTTTTCAATATTGATGCATAAAATTTGCATCCTAAACTTTTATCTGACAGGTTTTCATGTGTCAAATTTGTGTTTCTATGCCTTTATCTACTTCTTTTACTTATTTATGAACTTGAATCTACAGAAAAGAAGATTATCTCAGACAAAATTGACAAAATGTGTTGTATAAATGACCTTGTCTAACACCTTTTTGGAGAAGATCATAGTGGGGAGCTTGGTACATAAAATTTGATGTCCATAATAAAGACCTCACTAAATTTGTATCAAATGCCTTTACAATGTCATTGTACCTGTTCCATTTCACATAATATCATTCTTTTCTTATGTAGGATAGCAAGTGGTTTAAATATAAGCCTGTTGAGAATAAATTGCATGCAAGTTTTTCCCTAAAAAGGCAAAAATCTTTGTATCAGACCATTCTGTTTGTAAGAAAAGTTAATTGCAAGAGTCTTTTTGTGCTCAGATTTGTTGTATCATGTCACATGAGTATACAAATGATAAAAAAAGACACAAATTTTTTATTTCTTATAGCCTCAATATGCATTTTTTAATGTAAATATGTGGCACGGCCTAAATTGACCCTAAATTTTTTCCAGTCTTACATGGCCTAAGACCCTTTTAAACTAATATGATATGTTATTTGTATCTTTTCTTTCCATTTAAAGTACTTTCAATACATATGTAAGGATTATTTCTAACCAAAAAGCTTCACAAATTTAAAATTGCTGGAAAATATTACATCTTCATGTAAGGCCCCCCTTCATTGAAAAACCTCAATTTTTAGGCACAGGCTCATATAAATTTGACTTTTGAATAATTATGCCAAGTCTGATAAATCAAATGAGTACTCTATTGCTTTTGGAACATGATAATTTATATATTGAGGCATTTTAAAAGTATTTTTTTGCAATATTTTAAATTTCAAAGCCCCAAATGTTGATAGTTGAAATTTTTCATTTTAACGTCAATATTTTACACGCAAAGATGAGTATAGAACTAAACTTAATGTCTTTAATATACATCCTATTGTCATGAAACTTTGTAAGCAGTGTTATAATTTATTAAGCTTTGGTTTTTTTAAGATTTGTCAACTCTTTCTACCCTATTAGGTCCGAGACCACCATTGTCGTCCCTTGATTTTCGTTGTTCACAAATATAGTCCCTAGTGTTGACAGTGGGTTACTTGCCATTAATTTTTAACCCCTTCCAAATTTATTTCTCCATGTTTAATGCATCAAATTGCAAGTAGGGGGGTGAAATTACACTGTAAACAAATTTGGGTCCAGAATTTTAAAGGAAAGAAGTGATTTGGTCCAGCTGAAAAAGGATTAAAATTAGCATATGTCAAAAGATTTCAAGACGCCATAAAGATAAAATTGTCCATATTTTGAGTTAGAGACGATGAAGTTTTCTATAATTTTGATATAATTTGTCCCAAAAGTAGTACAACACACTGTAAAAGTTTCTTTGAGAAAGCGCAGGTTGGATTTTTTTTATTTTCATTTATGTTCTAAAAGAAATGCACTACGAAATAATTGTGGTCTCGGACCTAAGAGGTGAAATCTGTAAATATAGAATCTGTACTTTGGCAACTTCCCTAAATGATTTGATGGTGTCAATTTGTCAAATAGCATGAAACTAAAGCATTTAAACTTTTATTTTATAGAATTTCTGCAAAAATGACCAATTTTGGCATTTTATGGTCAAAATAGGCATTTTATAACTTTTTCAATATTGATGCATAAATGGCATCCTGACTTTCTATCTGACAGGTTTTCATGTGTCAATATTTGTGTTTCTATGCCTTTATCTACTTCTTTTACTTATTTATGAACTCTGAATCTACAGAAAAGAAGATTATCTCAGACAAAATGTGCAAAATGTGTTGTATAAATGACCCTTGTCTAACACCTTGTTTGGAAGAAGTCAATAGTGGGGAGCTTGGTACATAAAATTTGATGTCCATAATAAAGACCTCACTAAATTTGTATCAAATGCACTTTACAATGTCTATTGTACCTGTTCCATTTCACATAATATCATTCTTTTCTTATGTAGGATAGCAAGTGGTTTAAATATAAGCCTGTTGAGAATAAATTGCATGCAAGTTTTTCCCTAAAAAGGCAAAAATCTTTGTATCAGACCATTCTGTTTGTAAGAAAAGTTAATTGCAAGAGTCTTTTTGTGCTCAGATTTGTTGTATCATGTCACATGAGTATACAAATGATAAAAAAAGACACAAATTTTTATTTCTTATAGCCTCAATATGCATTTTTTAATGTAAATATGTGGCACGGCCTAAATTGACCCTAAATTTTTTCCAGTCTTACATGGCCTAAGACCCTTTTAAACTAATATGATATGTTATTTGTATCTTTTCTTTCCATTTAAAGTACTTTCAATACATATGTAAGGATTATTTCTAACCAAAAAGCTTCACAAATTTAAAATTGCTGGAAAATATTACATCTTCATGTAAGGCCCCCCTTCATTGAAAAACCTCAATTTTTAGGCACAGGCTCATATAAATTTGACTTTTGAATAATTATGCCAAGTCTGATAAATCAAATGAGTACTCTATTGCTTTTGGAACATGATAATTTATATATTGAGGCATTTTAAAAGTATTTTTTTGCAATATTTTAAATTTCAAAGCCCCAAATGTTGATAGTTGAAATTTTTCAATTTTAACGTCAATATTTTACACGCAAAGATGAGTATAGAACTAAACTTAATGTCTTTAATATACATCCTATTGTCATGAAACTTTGTAAGCAGTGTTATAATTTATTAAGCTTTGGTTTTTTTAAGATTTGTCAACTCTTTCTACCCTATTAGGTCCGAGACCACCATTGTCGTCCCTTGATTTTCGTTGTTCACAAATATAGTCCCTAGTGTTGACAGTGGGTTACTTGCCATTAATTTTTATACCCCTTCCAAATTTATTTCTCCATGTTTAATGCATCAAATTGCAAGTAGGGGGGTGAAATTACACTGTAAACAAATTTGGGTCCAGAATTTTAAAGGAAAGTAGTGATTTGGTCCAGCTGAAAAAGGATTAAAATTAGCATATGTCAAAAGATTTCAAGACGCCATAAAGATAAAATTGTCCATATTTTGAGTTAGAGACGATGAAGTTTTCTATAATTTTGATATAATTTGTCCCAAAAGTAGTACAACACACTGTAAAAGTTTCTTTGAGAAAGCGCAGGTTGGATTTTTTTTATTTTCATTTATGTTCTAAAAGAAATGCACTACGAAATAATTGTGGTCTCGGACCTAAGAGGTGAAATCTGTAAATATAGAATCTGTACTTTGGCAACTTCCCTAAATGATTTGATGGTGTCAATTTGTCAAATAGCATGAAACTAAAGCATTTAAACTTTTATTTTATAGAATTTCTGCAAAAATGACCAATTTTGGCATTTTATGGTCAAAATAGGCATTTTATAACTTTTTCAATATTGATGCATAAATGGCATCCTGACTTTCTATCTGACAGGTTTTCATGTGTCAATATTTGTGTTTCTATGCCTTTATCTACTTCTTTTACTTATTTATGAACTCTGAATCTACAGAAAAGAAGATTATCTCAGACAAAATGTGCAAAATGTGTTGTATAAATGACCCTTGTCTAACACCTTGTTTGGAAGAAGTCAATAGTGGGGAGCTTGGTACATAAAATTTGATGTCCATAATAAAGACCTCACTAAATTTGTATCAAATGCACTTTACAATGTCTATTGTACCTGTTCCATTTCACATAATATCATTCTTTTCTTATGTAGGATAGCAAGTGGTTTAAATATAAGCCTGTTGAGAATAAATTGCATGCAAGTTTTTCCCTAAAAAGGCAAAAATCTTTGTATCAGACCATTCTGTTTGTAAGAAAAGTTAATTGCAAGAGTCTTTTTGTGCTCAGATTTGTTGTATCATGTCACATGAGTATACAAATGATAAAAAAAGACACAAATTTTTATTTCTTATAGCCTCAATATGCATTTTTTAATGTAAATATGTGGCACGGCCTAAATTGACCCTAAATTTTTTCCAGTCTTACATGGCCTAAGACCCTTTTAAACTAATATGATATGTTATTTGTATCTTTTCTTTCCATTTAAAGTACTTTCAATACATATGTAAGGATTATTTATAACCAAAAAGCTTCACAAATTTAAAATTGCTGGAAAATATTACATCTTCATGTAAGGCCCCCCTTCATTGAAAAACCTCAATTTTTAGGCACAGGCTCATATAAATTTGACTTTTGAATAATTATGCCAAGTCTGATAAATCAAATGAGTACTCTATTGCTTTTGGAACATGATAATTTATATATTGAGGCATTTTAAAAGTATTTTTTTGCAATATTTTAAATTTCAAAGCCCCAAATGTTGATAGTTGAAATTTTTCAATTTTAACGTCAATATTTTACACGCAAAGATGAGTATAGAACTAAACTTAATGTCTTTAATATACATCCTATTGTCATGAAACTTTGTAAGCAGTGTTATAATTTATTAAGCTTTGGTTTTTTTAAGATTTGTCAACTCTTTCTACCCTATTAGGTCCGAGACCACCATTGTCGTCCCTTGATTTTCGTTGTTCACAAATATAGTCCCTAGTGTTGACAGTGGGTTACTTGCCATTAATTTTTATACCCCTTCCAAATTTATTTCTCCATGTTTAATGCATCAAATTGCAAGTAGGGGGGTGAAATTACACTGTAAACAAATTTGGGTCCAGAATTTTAAAGGAAAGTAGTGATTTGGTCCAGCTGAAAAAGGATTAAAATTAGCATATGTCAAAAGATTTCAAGACGCCATAAAGATAAAATTGTCCATATTTTGAGTTAGAGACGATGAAGTTTTCTATAATTTTGATATAATTTGTCCCAAAAGTAGTACAACACACTGTAAAAGTTTCTTTGAGAAAGCGCAGGTTGGATTTTTTTTATTTTCATTTATGTTCTAAAAGAAATGCACTACGAAATAATTGTGGTCTCGGACCTAAGAGGTGAAATCTGTAAATATAGAATCTGTACTTTGGCAACTTCCCTAAATGATTTGATGGTGTCAATTTGTCAAATAGCATGAAACTAAAGCATTTAAACTTTTATTTTATAGAATTTCTGCAAAAATGACCAATTTTGGCATTTTATGGTCAAAATAGGCATTTTATAACTTTTTCAATATTGATGCATAAATGGCATCCTGACTTTCTATCTGACAGGTTTTCATGTGTCAATATTTGTGTTTCTATGCCTTTATCTACTTCTTTTACTTATTTATGAACTCTGAATCTACAGAAAAGAAGATTATCTCAGACAAAATGTGCAAAATGTGTTGTATAAATGACCCTTGTCTAACACCTTGTTTGGAAGAAGTCAATAGTGGGGAGCTTGGTACATAAAATTTGATGTCCATAATAAAGACCTCACTAAATTTGTATCAAATGCACTTTACAATGTCTATTGTACCTGTTCCATTTCACATAATATCATTCTTTTCTTATGTAGGATAGCAAGTGGTTTAAATATAAGCCTGTTGAGAATAAATTGCATGCAAGTTTTTCCCTAAAAGGCAAAAATCTTTGTATCAGACCATTCTGTTTGTAAGAAAAGTTAATTGCAAGAGTCTTTTTGTGCTCAGATTTGTTGTATCATGTCACATGAGTATACAAATGATAAAAAAAGACACAAATTTTTATTTCTTATAGCCTCAATATGCATTTTTTAATGTAAATATGTGGCACGGCCTAAATTGACCCTAAATTTTTTCCAGTCTTACATGGCCTAAGACCCTTTTAAACTAATATGATATGTTATTTGTATCTTTTCTTTCCATTTAAAGTACTTTCAATACATATGTAAGGATTATTTATAACCAAAAAGCTTCACAAATTTAAAATTGCTGGAAAATATTACATCTTCATGTAAGGCCCCCTTCATTGAAAAACCTCAATTTTTAGGCACAGGCTCATATAAATTTGACTTTTGAATAATTATGCCAAGTCTGATAAATCAAATGAGTACTCTATTGCTTTTGGAACATGATAATTTATATATTGAGGCATTTTAAAAGTATTTTTTTTGCAATATTTTAAATTTCAAAGCCCCAAATGTTGATAGTTGAAATTTTTCAATTTTAACGTCAATATTTTACACGCAAAGATGAGTATAGAACTAAACTTAATGTCTTTAATATACATCCTATTGTCATGAAACTTTGTAAGCAGTGTTATAATTTATTAAGCTTTGGTTTTTTTAAGATTTGTCAACTCTTTCTACCCTATTAGGTCCGAGACCACCATTGTCGTCCCTTGATTTTCGTTGTTCACAAATATAGTCCCTAGTGTTGACAGTGGGTTACTTGCCATTAATTTTTATACCCCTTCCAAATTTATTTCTCCATGTTTAATGCATCAAATTGCAAGTAGGGGGGTGAAATTACACTGTAAACAAATTTGGGTCCAGAATTTTAAAGGAAAGTAGTGATTTGGTCCAGCTGAAAAAGGATTAAAATTAGCATATGTCAAAAGATTTCAAGACGCCATAAAGATAAAATTGTCCATATTTTGAGTTAGAGACGATGAAGTTTTCTATAATTTTGATATAATTTGTCCCAAAAGTAGTACAACACACTGTAAAAGTTTTTTGAGAAAGCGCAGGTTGGATTTTTTTTATTTTCATTTATGTTCTAAAAGAAATGCACTACGAAATAATTGTGGTCTCGGACCTAAGAGGTGAAATCTGTAAATATAGAATCTGTACTTTGGCAACTTCCCTAAATGATTTGATGGTGTCAATTTGTCAAATAGCATGAAACTAAAGCATTTAAACTTTTATTTTATAGAATTTCTGCAAAAATGACCAATTTTGGCATTTTATGGTCAAAATAGGCATTTTATAACTTTTTCAATATTGATGCATAAATGGCATCCTGACTTTCTATCTGACAGGTTTTCATGTGTCAATATTTGTGTTTCTATGCCTTTATCTACTTCTTTTACTTATTTATGAACTCTGAATCTACAGAAAAGAAGATTATCTCAGACAAAATGTGCAAAATGTGTTGTATAAATGACCCTTGTCTAACGCCTTGTTTGGAAGAAGTCAATAGTGGGGAGCTTGGTACATAAAATTTGATGTCCATAATAAAGACCTCACTAAATTTGTATCAAATGCACTTTACAATGTCTATTGTACCTGTTCCATTTCACATAATATCATTCTTTTCTTCTGTAGGATAGCAAGTGGTTTAAATATAAGCCTGTTGAGAATAAATTGCATGCAAGTTTTTCCCTAAAAAGGCAAAAATCTTTGTATCAGACCATTCTGTTTGTAAGAAAAGTTAATTGCAAGAGTCTTTTTGTGCTCAGATTTGTTGTATCATGTCACATGAGTATACAAATGATAAAAAAAGACACAAATTTTTATTTTTTATAGCCTCAATATGCATTTTTTAATGTAAATATGTGGCACGGCCTAAATTGACCCTAAATTTTTTCCAGTCTTACATGGCCTAAGACCCTTTTAAACTAATATGATATGTTATTTGTATCTTTTCTTTCCATTTAAAGTACTTTCAATACATATGTAAGGATTATTTCTAACCAAAAAGCTTCACAAATTTAAAATTGCTGGAAAATATTACATCTTCATGTAAGGCCCCCCTTCATTGAAAAACCTCAATTTTTAGGCACAGGCTCATATAAATTTGACTTTTGAATAATTATGCCAAGTCTGATAAATCAAATGAGTACTCTATTGCTTTTGGAACATGATAATTTATATATTGAGGCATTTTAAAAGTATTTTTTTGCAATATTTTAAATTTCAAAGCCCCAAATGTTGATAGTTGAAATTTTTCAATTTTAACGTCAATATTTTACACGCAAAGATGAGTATAGAACTAAACTTAATGTCTTTAATATACATCCTATTGTCATGAAACTTTGTAAGCAGTGTTATAATTTATTAAGCTTTGGTTTTTTTAAGATTTGTCAACTCTTTCTACCCTATTAGGTCCGAGACCACCATTGTCGTCCCTTGATTTTCGTTGTTCACAAATCTAGTCCCTAGTGTTGACAGTGTGTTACTTGCCATTAATTTTTATACCCCTTCCAAATTTATTTCTCCATGTTTAATGCATCAAATTGCAAGTAGGGGGGTGAAATTCACTGTAAACAAATTTGGGTCCAGAATTTTAAAGGAAAGTAGTGATTTGGTCCAGCTGAAAAAGGATTAAAATTAGCACTTCGGAAGCTGTCAAAAGATTTCAAGACGCCATAAAGATAAAATTGTCCATATTTTGAGTTAGAGACGATGAAGTTTTCTATAATTTTGATATAATTTGTCCCAAAAGTAGTACAACACACTGTAAAAGTTTCTTTGAGAAAGCGCAGGTGGGATTTTTTTTATTTTCATTTATGTTCTAAAAGAAATGCACTACGAAATAATTGTGGTCTCGGACCTAAGAGGTGAAATCTGTAAATATAGAATCTGTACTTTGGCAACTTCCCTAAATGATTTGATGGTGTCAATTTGTCAAATAGCATGAAACTAAAGCATTTAAACTTTTATTTTATAGAATTTCTGCAAAAATGACCAATTTTGGCATTTTATGGTCAAAATAGGCATTTTATAACTTTTTCAATATTGATGCATAAATGGCATCCTGACTTTCTATCTGACAGGTTTTCATGTGTCAATATTTGTGTTTCTATGCCTTTATCTACTTCTTTTACTTATTTATGAACTCTGAATCTACAGAAAAGAAGATTATCTCAGACAAAATGTGCAAAATGTGTTGTATAAATGACCCTTGTCTAACACCTTGTTTGGAAGAAGTCAATAGTGGGGAGCTTGGTACATAAAATTTGATGTCCATAATAAAGACCTCACTAAATTTGTATCAAATGCACTTTACAATGTCTATTGTACCTGTTCCATTTCACATAATATCATTCTTTTCTTATGTAGGATAGCAAGTGGTTTAAATATAAGCCTGTTGAGAATAAATTGCATGCAAGTTTTTCCCTAAAAAGGCAAAAATCTTTGTATCAGACCATTCTGTTTGTAAGAAAAGTTAATTGCAAGAGTCTTTTTGTGCTCAGATTTGTTGTATCATGTCACATGAGTATACAAATGATAAAAAAAGACACAATTTTTATTTCTTATAGCCTCAATATGCATTTTTTAATGTAAATATGTGGCACGGCCTAAATTGACCCTAAATTTTTTCCAGTCTTACATGGCCTAAGACCCTTTTAAACTAATATGATATGTTATTTGTATCTTTTCTTTCCATTTAAAGTACTTTCAATACATATGTAAGGATTATTTCTAACCAAAAAGCTTCACAAATTTAAAATTGCTGGAAAATATTACATCTTCATGTAAGGCCCCCCTTCATTGAAAAACCTCAATTTTTAGGCACAGGCTCATATAAATTTGACTTTGAATAATTATGCCAAGTCTGATAAATCAAATGAGTACTCTATTGCTTTTGGAACATGATAATTATATATTGAGGCATTTTAAAAGTATTTTTTTGCAATATTTTAAATTTCAAAGCCCCAAATGTTGATAGTTGAAATTTTTCAATTTTAACGTCAATATTTTACACGCAAAGATGAGTATAGAACTAAACTTAATGTCTTTAATATACATCCTATTGTCATGAAACTTTGTAAGCAGTGTTATAATTTATTAAGCTTTGGTTTTTTTAAGATTTGTCAACTCTTTCTACCCTATTAGGTCCGAGACCACCATTGTCGTCCCTTGATTTTCGTTGTTCACAAATATAGTCCCTAGTGTTGACAGTGGGTTACTTGCCATTAATTTTTATACCCCTTCCAAATTTATTTCTCCATGTTTAATGCATCAAATTGCAAGTAAGGGGGTGAAATTACACTGTAAACAAATTTGGGTCCAGAATTTTAAAGGAAAGTAGTGATTTGGTCCAGCTGAAAAAGGATTAAAATTAGCATATGTCAAAAGATTTCAAGACGCCATAAAGATAAAATTGTCCATATTTTGAGTTAGAGACGATGAAGTTTTCTATAATTTTGATATAATTTGTCCCAAAAGTAGTACAACACACTGTAAAAGTTTCTTTGAGAAACCGCAGGTTGGATTTTTTTTATTTTCATTTATGTTCTAAAAGAAATGCACTACGAAATAATTGTGGTCTCGGACCTAAGAGGTGAAATCTGTAAATATAGAATCTGTACTTTGGCAACTTCCCTAAATGATTTGATGGTGTCAATTTGTCAAATAGCATGAAACTAAAGCATTTAAACTTTTATTTTATAGAATTTCTGCAAAAATGACCAATTTTGGCATTTTATGGTCAAAATAGGCATTTTATAACTTTTTCAATATTGATGCATAAATGGCATCCTGACTTTCTATCTGACAGGTTTTCATGTGTCAATATTTGTGTTTCTATGCCTTTATCTACTTCTTTTACTTATTTATGAACTCTGAATCTACAGAAAAGAAGATTATCTCAGACAAAATGTGCAAAATGTGTTGTATAAATGACCCTTGTCTAACACCTTGTTTGGAAGAAGTCAATAGTGGGGAGCTTGGTACATAAAATTTGATGTCCATAATAAAGACCTCACTAAATTTGTATCAAATGCACTTTACAATGTCTATTGTACCTGTTCCATTTCACATAATATCATTCTTTTCTTATGTAGGATAGCAAGTGGTTTAAATATAAGCCTGTTGAGAATAATATTGCATGCAAGTTTTTCCCTAAAAAGGCAAAAATCTTTGTATCAGACCATTCTGTTTGTAAGAAAAGTTAATTGCAAGAGTCTTTTTGTGCTCAGATTTGTTGTATCATGTCACATGAGTATACAAATGATAAAAAAAGACACAAATTTTTATTTCTTATAGCCTCAATATGCATTTTTTAATGTAAATATGTGGCACGGCCTAAATTGACCCTAAATTTTTTCCAGTCTTACATGGCCTAAGACCCTTTTAAACTAATATGATATGTTATTTGTATCTTTTCTTTCCATTTAAAGTACTTTCAATACATATGTAAGGATTATTTCTAACCAAAAAGCTTCACAAATTTAAAATTGCTGGAAAATATTACATCTTCATGTAAGGCCCCCCTTCATTGAAAAACCTCAATTTTTAGGCACAGGCTCATATAAATTTGACTTTTGAATAATTATGCCAAGTCTGATAAATCAAATGAGTACTCTATTGCTTTTGGAACATGATAATTTATATATTGAGGCATTTTAAAAGTATTTTTTTGCAATATTTTAAATTTCAAAGCCCCAAATGTTGATAGTTGAAATTTTTCAATTTTAACGTCAATATTTTACACGCAAAGATGAGTATAGAACTAAACTTAATGTCTTTAATATACATCCTATTGTCATGAAACTTTGTAAGCAGTGTTATAATTTATTAAGCTTTGGTTTTTTTAAGATTTGTCAACTCTTTCTACCCTATTAGGTCCGAGACCACCATTGTCGTCCCTTGATTTTCGTTGTTCACAAATATAGTCCCTAGTGTTGACAGTGGGTTACTTGCCATTAATTTTTATACCCCTTCCAAATTTATTTCTCCATGTTTAATGCATCAAATTGCAAGTAGGGGGTGAAATTACACTGTAAACAAATTTGGGTCCAGAATTTTAAAGGAAAGTAGTGATTTGGTCCAGCTGAAAAAGGATTAAAATTAGCATATGTCAAAAGATTTCAAGACGCCATAAAGATAAAATTGTCCATATTTTGAGTTAGAGACGATGAAGTTTTCTATAATTTTGATATAATTTGTCCCAAAAGTAGTACAACACACTGTAAAAGTTTCTTTGAGAAACCGCAGGTTGGATTTTTTTTATTTTCATTTATGTTCTAAAAGAAATGCACTACGAAATAATTGTGGTCTCGGACCTAAGAGGTGAAATCTGTAAATATAGAATCTGTACTTTGGCAACTTCCCTAAATGATTTGATGGTGTCAATTTGTCAAATAGCATGAAACTAAAGCATTTAAACTTTTATTTTATAGAATTTCTGCAAAAATGACCAATTTTAGCATTTTATGGTCAAAATAGGCATTTTATAACTTTTTCAATATTGATGCATAAATGGCATCCTGACTTTCTATCTGACAGGTTTTCATGTGTCAATATTTGTGTTTCTATGCCTTTATCTACTTCTTTTACTTATTTATGAACTCTGAATCTACAGAAAAGAAGATTATCTCAGACAAAATGTGCAAAATGTGTTGTATAAATGACCCTTGTCTAACACCTTGTTTGGAAGAAGTCAATAGTGGGGAGCTTGGTACATAAAATTTGATGTCCATAATAAAGACCTCACTAAATTTGTATCAAATGCACTTTACAATGTCTATTGTACCTGTTCCATTTCACATAATATCATTCTTTTCTTATGTAGGATAGCAAGTGGTTTAAATATAAGCCTGTTTTTATGCAAGTTTTTTCCCTAAAAAGGCAAAAATCTTTGTATCAGACCATTCTGTTTGTAAGAAAAGTTAATTGCAAGAGTCTTTTTGTGCTCAGATTTGTTGTATATCAGTCACATGAGTATACAAATGATAAAAAAAGACACAAATTTTTATTTCTTATAGCCTCAATATGCATTTTTTAATGTAAATATGTGGCACGGCCTAAATTGACCCTAAATTTTTTCCAGTCTTACATGGCCTAAGACCCTTTTAAACTAATATGATATGTTATTTGTATCTTTTCTTTCCATTTAAAGTACTTTCAATACATATGTAAGGATTATTTCTAACCAAAAAGCTTCACAAATTTAAAATTGCTGGAAAATATTACATCTTCATGTAAGGCCCCCCTTCATTGAAAAACCTCAATTTTTAGGCACAGGCTCATATAAATTTGACTTTTGAATAATTATGCCAAGTCTGATAAATCAAATGAGTACTCTATTGCTTTTGGAACATGATAATTTATATATTGAGGCATTTTAAAAGTATTTTTTTGCAATATTTTAAATTTCAAAGCCCCAAATGTTGATAGTTGAAATTTTTCAATTTTAACGTCAATATTTTACACGCAAAGATGAGTATAGAACTAAACTTAATGTCTTTAATATACATCCTATTGTCATGAAACTTTGTAAGCAGTGTTAAATTTATAAGCTTTGGTTTTTTTAAGATTTGTCAACTCTTTCTACCCTAATTAGGTCCGAGACCACCATTGTCGTCCCTTGATTTTCGTTGTTCACAAATATAGTCCCTAGTGTTGACAGTGGGTTACTTGCCATTAATTTTTATACCCCTTCCAAATTTATTTCTCCATGTTTAATGCATCAAATTGCAAGTAGGGGGGTGAAATTACACTGTAAACAAATTTGGGTCCAGAATTTTAAAGGAAAGTAGTGATTTGGTCCAGCTGAAAAAGGATTAAAATTAGCATATGTCAAAAGATTTCAAGACGCCATAAAGATAAAATTGTCCATATTTTGAGTTAGAGACGATGAAGTTTTCTATAATTTTGATATAATTTGTCCCAAAAGTAGTACAACACACTGTAAAAGTTTCTTTGAGAAACCGCAGGTTGGATTTTTTTTATTTTCATTTATGTTCTAAAAGAAATGCACTACGAAATAATTGTGGTCTCGGACCTAAGAGGTGAAATCTGTAAATATAGAATCTGTACTTTGGCAACTTCCCTAAATGATTTGATGGTGTCAATTTGTCAAATAGCATGAAACTAAAGCATTTAAACTTTTATTTTATAGAATTTCTGCAAAAATGACCAATTTTAGCATTTTATGGTCAAAATAGGCATTTTATAACTTTTTCAATATTGATGCATAAATGGCATCCTGACTTTCTATCTGACAGGTTTTCATGTGTCAATATTTGTGTTTCTATGCCTTTATCTACTTCTTTTACTTATTTATGAACTCTGAATCTACAGAAAAGAAGATTATCTCAGACAAATGTGCAAAATGTGTTGTATAAATGACCCTTGTCTAACACCTTGTTTGGAAGAAGTCAATAGTGGGGAGCTTGGTACATAAAATTTGATGTCCATAATAAAGACCTCACTAAATTTGTATCAAATGCACTTTACAATGTTATTGTACCTGTTCCATTTCACATAATATCATTCTTTTCTTATGTAGGATAGCAAGTGGTTTAAATATAAGCCTGTTGAGAATAAATTGCATGCAAGTTTTTCCCTAAAAAGGCAAAAATCTTTGTATCAGACCATTCTGTTTGTAAGAAAAGTTAATTGCAAGAGTCTTTTTGTGCTCAGATTTGTTGTATCATGTCACATGAGTATACAAATGATAAAAAAAGACACAAATTTTTATTTCTTATAGCCTCAATATGCATTTTTTAATGTAAATATGTGGCACGGCCTAAATTGACCCTAAATTTTTTCCAGTCTTACATGGCCTAAGACCCTTTTAAACTAATATGATATGTTATTTGTATCTTTTCTTTCCATTTAAAGTACTTTCAATACATATGTAAGGATTATTTCTAACCAAAAAGCTTCACAAATTTAAAATTGCTGGAAAATATTACATCTTCATGTAAGGCCCCCCCTTCATTGAAAAACCTCAATTTTTAGGCACAGGCTCATATAAATTTGACTTTTGAATAATTATGCCAAGTCTGATAAATCAAATGAGTACTCTATTGCTTTTGGAACATGATAATTTATATATTGAGGCATTTTAAAAGTATTTTTTTGCAATATTTTAAATTTCAAAGCCCCAAATGTTGATAGTTGAAATTTTTCAATTTTAACGTCAATATTTTACACGCAAAGATGAGTATAGAACTAAACTTAATGTCTTTAATATACATCCTATTGTCATGAAACTTTGTAAGCAGTGTTATAATTTATTAAGCTTTGGTTTTTTTAAGATTTGTCAACTCTTTCTACCCTATTAGGTCCGAGACCACCATTGTCGTCCCTTGATTTTCGTTGTTCACAAATATAGTCCCTAGTGTTGACAGTGGGTTACTTGCCATTAATTTTTATACCCCTTCCAAATTTATTTCTCCATGTTTAATGCATCAAATTGCAAGTAGGGGGGTGAAATTACACTGTAAACAAATTTGGGTCCAGAATTTTAAAGGAAAGTAGTGATTTGGTCCAGCTGAAAAAGGATTAAAATTAGCATATGTCAAAAGATTTCAAGACGCCATAAAGATAAAATTGTCCATATTTTGAGTTAGAGACGATGAAGTTTTCTATAATTTTGATATAATTTGTCCCAAAAGTAGTACAACACACTGTAAAAGTTTCTTTGAGAAAGCGCAGGTTGGATTTTTTTTATTTTCATTTATGTTCTAAAAGAAATGCACTACGAAATAATTGTGGTCTCGGACCTAAGAGGTGAAATCTGTAAATATAGAATCTGTACTTTGGCAACTTCCCTAAATGATTTGATGGTGTCAATTTGTCAAATAGCATGAAACTAAAGCATTTAAACTTTTATTTTATAGAATTTCTGCAAAAATGACCAATTTTGGCATTTTATGGTCAAAATAGGCATTTTATAACTTATTCAATATTGATGCATAAATGGCATCCTGACTTTCTATCTGACAGGTTTTCATGTGTCAATATTTGTGTTTCTATGCCTTTATCTACTTCTTTTACTTATTTATGAACTCTGAATCTACAGAAAAGAAGATTATCTCAGACAAAATGTGCAAAATGTGTTGTATAAATGACCCTTGTCTAACGCCTTGTTTGGAAGAAGTCAATAGTGGGGAGCTTGGTACATAAAATTTGATGTCCATAATAAAGACCTCACTAAATTTGTATCAAATGCACTTTACAATGTCTATTGTACCTGTTCCATTTCACATAATATCATTCTTTTCTTTGTAGGATAGCAAGTGGTTTAAATATAAGCCTGTTGAGAATAAATTGCATGCAAGTTTTTCCCTAAAAAGGCAAAAATCTTTGTATCAGACCATTCTGTTTGTAAGAAAAGTTAATTGCAAGAGTCTTTTTGTGCTCAGATTTGTTGTATCATGTCACATGAGTATACAAATGATAAAAAAAGACACAAATTTTTATTTTCTTATAGCCTCAATATGCATTTTTTAATGTAAATATGTGGCACGGCCTAAATTGACCCTAAATTTTTTCCAGTCTTACATGGCCTAAGACCCTTTTAAACTAATATGATATGTTATTTGTATCTTTTCTTTCCATTTAAAGTACTTTCAATACATATGTAAGGATTATTTCTAACCAAAAAGCTTCACAAATTTAAAATTGCTGGAAAATATTACATCTTCATGTAAGGCCCCCCTTCATTGAAAAACCTCAATTTTTAGGCACAGGCTCATATAAATTTGACTTTTGAATAATTATGCCAAGTCTGATAAATCAAATGAGTACTCTATTGCTTTTGGAAAATGATAATTTATATATTGAGGCATTTTAAAAGTATTTTTTTGCAATATTTTAAATTCAAAGCCCCAAATGTTGATAGTTGAAATTTTTCAATTTTAACGTCAATATTTTACACGCAAAGATGAGTATAGAACTAAACTTAATGTCTTTAATATACATCCTATTGTCATGAAACTTTGTAAGCAGTGTTATAATTTATAAGCTTTGGTTTTTTTAAGATTTGTCAACTCTTTCTACCCTATTGGTCCGAGACCACCATTGTCGTCCCTTGATTTTCGTTGTTCACAAATATAGTCCCTAGTGTTGACAGTGGGTTACTTGCCATTAATTTTTATACCCCTTCCAAATTTATTTCTCCATGTTTAATGCATCAAATTGCAAGTAGGGGGTGAAATTACACTGTAAACAAATTTGGGTCCAGAATTTTAAAGGAAAGTAGTGATTTGGTTCCAGCTGAAAAAGGAATTAAAATTAGCATATGTCAAAAGATTTCAAGACGCCATAAAGATAAAATTGTCCATATTTTGAGTTAGAGACGATGAAGTTTTCTATAATATTTGATATAATTTGTCCCAAAAGTAGTACAACACACTGTAAAAGTTTCTTTGAGAAAGCGCAGGTTGGATTTTTTTTATTTTCATTTATGTTCTAAAAGAAATGCACTACGAAATAATTGTGGTCTCGGACCTAAGAGGTGAAATCTGTAAATATAGAATCTGTACTTTGGCAACTTCCCTAAATGATTTGATGGTGTCAATTTGTCAAATAGCATGAAACTAAAGCATTTAAACTTTTATTTTATAGAATTTCTGCAAAAATGACCAATTTTGGCATTTTATGGTCAAAATAGGCATTTTTATAACTTATTCAATATTGATGCATAAATGGCATCCTGACTTTCTATCTGACAGGTTTTCATGTGTCAATATTTGTGTTTCTATGCCTTTATCTACTTCTTTTACTTATTTATGAACTCTGAATCTACAGAAAAGAAGATTATCTCAGACAAAATGTGCAAAATGTGTTGTATAAATGACCCTTGTCTAACGCCTTGTTTGGAAGAAGTCAATAGTGGGGAGCTTGGTACATAAAATTTGATGTCCATAATAAAGACCTCACTAAATTTGTATCAAATGCACTTTACAATGTCTATTGTACCTGTTCCATTTCACATAATATCATTCTTTCTTCTGTAGGATAGCAAGTGGTTTAAATATAAGCCTGTTGAGAATAAATTGCATGCAAGTTTTTCCCTAAAAAGGCAAAAATCTTTGTATCAGACCATTCTGTTTGTAAGAAAAGTTAATTGCAAGAGTCTTTTTGTGCTCAGATTTGTTGTATCATGTCACATGAGTATACAAATGATAAAAAAAGACACAAATTTTTATTTTTTATAGCCTCAATATGCATTTTTTAATGTAAATATGTGGCACGCCTAAATTGACCCTAAATTTTTTCCAGTCTTACATGGCCTAAGACCCTTTTAAACTAATATGATATGTTATTTGTATCTTTTCTTTCCATTTAAAGTACTTTCAATACATATGTAAGGATTATTTCTAACCAAAAAGCTTCACAAATTTAAAATTGCTGGAAAATATTACATCTTCATGTAAGGCCCCCCTTCATTGAAAAACCTCAATTTTTAGGCACAGGCTCATATAAATTTGACTTTTGAATAATTATGCCAAGTCTGATAAATCAAATGAGTACTCTATTGCTTTTGGAACATGATAATTTATATATTGAGGCATTTTAAAAGTATTTTTTTGCAATATTTTAAATTCCAAAGCCCCAAATGTTGATAGTTGAAATTTTTCAATTTTAACGTCAATATTTTACACGCAAAGATGAGTATAGAACTAAACTTAATGTCTTTAATATACATCCTATTGTCATGAAACTTTGTAAGCAGTGTTATAATTTACTAAGCTTTGGTTTTTTTAAGATTTGTCAACTCTTTCTACCCTATTTGGTCCGAGACCACCATTGTCGTCCCTTGATTTTCGTTGTTCACAAATATAGTCCCTAGTGTTGACAGTGGGTTACTTGCCATTAATTTTTATACCCCTTCCAAATTTATTTCTCCATGTTTAATGCATCAAATTGCAAGTAGGGGGTGAAATTACACTGTAAACAAATTTGGGTCCAGAATTTTAAAGGAAAGTAGTGATTTGGTTCAGCTGAAAAAGAATTAAAATTAGCACTTCGGAAGCTGTCAAAAGATTTCAAGACGCCATAAAGATAAAATTGTCCATATTTTGAGTTAGAGACGATGAAGTTTTCTATAATTTTGATATAATTTGTCCCAAAAGTAGTACAACACACTGTAAAAGTTTCTTTGAGAAAGCGCAGGTGGGATTTTTTTTATTTTCATTTATGTTCTAAAAGAAATGCACTACGAAATAATTGTGGTCTCGGACCAACTGTTCAGTGTTTGACCTCTGTGGTCGTATCAAGCTGCGTTCAGCGAAGTATTTTATTAAAAGTTGAAATGACAATTTTGTGCAAAAATTAGGTGACCACTGCGTGTGTTTAACAGGTGAACATTGAATAGATTCAATTGTATAGAGGAAATGTTTGTTAGGGTCTGTTGGACAGGTTTGACTGTACTTTGTTTACTTCAGTTTTGTGACAGGTATTCAAAAGTATGATCCACTGCAGGTCAACTTGTTTTTGAACTCAGAAGCAGAATTTATATAGAACCTTCATAATGCAAAAAGAAATAATAGCATCTGGCAAAGATGGAAAATCTTCAAACTAGAATCTATTACAAGAGTGATAATTTAATTGTTCCCATTTCTCAGCAGTTGCATACGTCTGCCCCGTCATATGGCAATTATATATCTCCATTAAAAAGGCTTAATTCACAATTTTGTATGAAAATTGCATGTGTAAATTCAGGAATTTGACACAGATGTTTTCCATTTTCTTGACCGTTTTGAATTTGTCAGGGTTTATTGACTCCAGTTTTTGAATAACTTAATCCTTGGATTTTGGTATGCTAGTTAATACATTTTCGTTATTTTTCGATTTAAATTCAAATTTAACATGTATTATCAAAGACATCTTATACATGTATTATTTGTTTCTGGTATACTATAACGCAGTTGCATGGAAAAATATTGCAACAGTTCTTCACTTTGATTTAATTCTTTTTATGTTATAACTAGGCCTGCATTGCCCAATCTTTAGTTTCTTGTATTTTATTCTTAAATGAAAACATTACATGATCGGCAATTAATATGGAAGGATTGTTTTTGCCAAAACTCTCAAACCTTGCCATCATAATTGAAACCAGGGAGACTTAGACCCCCGTTTACACTGACATAAAGATCGATCTTTGGTCCAGTGTAAACGGTAATATCGATTTTCAATCGGACTTAAAAAGTCTACCTCTACTAGAGGTGGTTTTAAATAGATCGATCTTATTTGAATCTTTTTTTTTTGTTGTGTAAACGCTTATGTCGATCGCGATTCATCTTTTTCGGGCGAATGTAAAATATATTTAGATACAAAAATAAAGGTCAGACCGGTTTTTTTTATGTTGTGGATTAAATAAGATCGATCGCGATCGATCTTGCGTAAGCAATGTGAACGCAAACTGGTCTTTTTAAGATCGATTCAAATAAAGATCGTTTCATTTATTTGGTGGCGTAAACGGTGTCTTAGCTACCCATGCAGCTTTCCGTTGGGAATTTTCCTTGAAGTTCGGTATTTTAGTTATTATACTTTTCACATATGATTGTTCCAAATTTACATCTATGATATGTAGGTGCTTAGTCTTGTTAATGTGTTACTGTACATGTCTTGTCGAAGCTACTGTATGGTTTATCAATAAACAACAATACACTTAAAATGACATTTATTCAGTAAATATTAATTAATTTAATAATTTGGTCGGATTTTTATCAACCTGATATTAAATATCCTGAAAAATAGCTGTTTTTATTGGCATGAACTCTTGACGCTCCGTGTCTGTGTTTTATGTACACTCTGTCACCTTTTCTAAGATTCATCAAAATGAGGGAAGTCTCAGTGTTCCAATGTCCTCCACTACTCGTTGTGCCATATGAGTAAATGCTTCCATTTTTCATAACCAAATAATAAAATTCGTATCCCGCAAACCCCATTATAGTACAGGACATTTGATAAATTCCTTGCTTTGGAGCTGTGAACACTCCTCTCGAAGGGTTAAAGGCGCCTCCTTTATTTATCCTCACATCAGCAAATTTGAGTACCTCACTGCCAACTGCATACAGGTCATTCTTTAAGAATGCAAAGAACGCTACTGAACTTCCTGAAAAAATAGTTATATTCGTAGTAACAATAACACACAATGTAATGTAGTATCATGTTCATTCAATAACAACGTTACACGCAATGTCTTTGCATCACTATTTCAACTACTGAGTTTATTGTTGTTTGTTGATTTAAAAAAAATCAATTGTGTAAAGGGAAATGAAGAAAACAACTTCTATCATACAAACTCTTATAATATTGAGCGATTCTTTTGAAATATCGTCACACTTTTTTTTTTAAAGTTTTTGTGTGCCTCTATATTTTTTATTAGTAATAATTTTATTTGCAAAAATACACCCATATGGGTCAAGCAAACACAAATACAACATTTAATACAGACAGTGAAGATCAATATACTCACTTCTTAAATTCGTCATCTGCGATTGAATCTGTCGAACATTTTGCTGAATTGTGCGTACTTTATTTTCGAGTTGTCCATACTTTGCTTTCTTAACCATTCCATTTTTAATGACATCTATCTCTTTCCGAAACGAATCGAGTTCTTTTCCATTTTTCGCTGCAATGGTCTCTATCTTCTTCAAACCATTTTCTGCGAGAAAAAAAAAGCAACTAAATTTTCCAATTACAAATGATATATATAAAAATACCACATCATTATGAGATATTTGTTTTAGAATGGTTAAAAGTACACATTTCAAATTATATCTTTAAAATTTAACATTGAGAGCGTGGATGGTTTATATCACTCTTACTGACATTTGACGTGTTAATGAATACAGGTCTAAATTGTTAATTGAATAACATCATCAGTACTATATGGAAATCAAAGACGAATCACACTTCTATTTTTTGCAGATAATAATTTTACACCGGGGTCCTAACATAACATTTTGGTGTGTGGCTGGGCTGTCAAAAACCCCCGTATAAATATATTGAGGTCTTTTTGAAATCACGAGCCATGTTTACAATTTCATGGCAAAGTATAATAACCAATTCACATATTTCTCGGTTATCACATTCATATGTATACAATTCCATACATCTTTATTTGATTTAAAAGGATAAAACAGCATACATTTTGATTTCCCGTTCTACAGTTTTTCTTGGGATGTTGATAACTTTTAAAATTCAAAAAGGAAAGTCCCTAATCAAATGGCAAAATCAAAAGCTCAAACACATCAACCGTTAAATTCCTGACTTTGTACAGACATTTTCTTAAAAAATGGCGGATTAAACCTGGTTTTATATCAAGCTAAACCTCTCACTTATATGATTGTCGCATATAATGTTAATAACTTATCTATACAAACCAATTGGCGATGATTTATGAGTTATGTCATTTCAATATTATATTTTTTAAACATAATAAGATCGGAATACTTACTTTTAAAATCTTCCATCTGCTTAATCAATGTATCATTATCATCTTGAAGTTTAGAAGTTTCAAGATTTGATCCAAGTTTCGCAAGTTTATTTTGCAGAATACTGTTTTTTTCCTCAGCGGTTTTTCTGTTTTCGTCAACAGCTTCTCGTAATTTTTCCAATTTTTTACCTATTGCGCTGAACTGTTGTAGGATGAACCACGTCATAGGATCACTCTTCCCATCTTTGCGCAATCGTTTGACCTTTGAATGATCAGGGTTCGAAAAAGTAAATTTGACGAAAAACAAAACGATCAAAACGGAAATCTTCATGTCGACTAACAACACAAAAATGAACTAACAAAGCGAATCATGATATTTTACTAAATACCTGTTCGCGTGAGAAAAGCAACCTTGGAACAAATATATCCTTCGAAAATCGAAGGTTTCAAAATGCTGCCTGTTCGTTATTCAATAGCTTGAACCATTGATCTTACGTAGAAATCGTAGAGTTATATTAAATCTCAAGAGCCTGAATCGCTCACCTGTAATGTTTTGCGTACATCTTTTATCAATGATTATTTTTGCTTTTCTATTTATATTTAGGAGGCTACAAAATGCCATTCAAACGTTCTTTGTTTCTTTCATATTTTCTTCAAAAGCAAAAACAAAATTCATTTAACCCCTTTATTCCATTATAGTCATAGTGGCTATAGTTCTTGACGTACAAGGGGGAAAATACAGAAATGTAAATTAGATACTCTTAACTCATTCAGCCTATATTTAGCTAACGTGTTTCAAAGGAAAATGTTTTTAAAGTAAGCCAACGAGATGAACAAATTATGAAACATGTATTTTAAAGGCGATAACTCCTTAAAAGGGATCACTTGATAATATTGGTCATCCAAACGTATTTGTAGGTCTTACTTTGCTGAACATTAATGTTGTTGACGGGTTGTCTTTATATTCAATAATATATATTCAAGATAATATCAAATAACTGCAAAAGTTCTCTTTGTTCTATGTTTAGCCATGGCGGCCATGTTTCTTGATGGATCAAATCTTCGCATACAGTTTATAAACCAAATACCCTGAGGCCCATTATGTTAAAGTAGTTTCATAGAAGAAGATTCTTGAAATAGTTTACGACTACAGACGATGACAGACGACGACGACGGACGATAAGTGATGACGTAAGCTCACATGGGGCCTTTCGGGTCTGGTGATCTAAAAAGATATGTTCATTTATTCAATTTGATTTAATTTTATATATCAATGGAGCGAACATTTATATTTCATTTGATTTTGATATTTCGTTATTTTACCATCTTCTAAAGCACAGTTATACATATATTAAAACTTCAAAATTAATATAAAATTAATGTAAACTGAAAACATTTATTGGTAAAATACATGGCTATATCAAATAAAAATATACCTATAAAGTATAATATTACACCAGAAAACAACAGTTTGAACATATCATAATACGTAATATAGATTTATGGATCGATCTTCCGTTTCTGTATCCTTAGAAGCACTGTTGATCCGTTTTGTATGTTATAGTCTCCCAGAGAATGATTATTTCCCAATTGTTGTCCTGCGAATAGAAGGCACTGTTGGTCAACTGGAATACCTTCCCTGTTCATGACCTTTTCTTTTATAGATTCTATCGTGTTTGACGACTCAACATCCAATCTGCATGTGTGACCAGAAATCAATTTTAGAAATATCTAATAAAGAGTAAACATAATAATATAAATTCAAATTTATAAGATTGGGATCCTAACAATAAATAAATATAAATGCAGAATGTATAATTATAGATAATATACTAATGGTTTACCGGTATGTGTACATAATTAATATGATCTGAAGGAGTATGCGTCAAGCTTGCATACACATAAAAACATGGCAGAAATGTATAACATAGATTTAAAACTTTAAATGAGAAACTTCTATTCATATAACTAGGTAAGAAGCTTGAGTTTTCATCTGTTTTGTTGCTAGTATTGATGAGGTTAATATTATCTATTACATTTTAGATTTTTTAGATATTTCATGACACGGCCCACGACATTGACAACATAATGAACTGTGGTGTACATCTGCGGAAATTAAAAATTCGAATCAGAAGCATGAGTGAAGAGAGATCGTGTGTTTGTCCCATGCCTAGTCAAACCAAATATTTGATTTATAATTTACTGCTTTTCTGCTAATCATGTGGTATCTAGGAGTAAGATCAAAGACTGGTCAGCTCAGAGTAAAAGCCGGGTTGAGTAACATGTCTTTTAGTCCGAGATTACTCTGACTACATGTCTTTATGCTGACTGAACACTACCCCTTGGGAACTAGCACGTTAAAGGACCCGGCTCAGTGTGTCGCCAAAGTCCAAAGCAGTGTTTATATTTTTATCACATTAACATGTTCTCGTCCCCAATTCGTCTTTGATTTGCCGGTGGACGTTAAACACCCATTAATCAACATCAATAGAAAATACAAACCATCATTGCCATTACCAATACTACAAACAAAAAGAAAAAAATCTTAACATATTAATTTTGTTCATGCATTATAAATACTGACTTATCATGCATGTCATGTAAACTACGGTTTGATATAAATACCGAAAGCGACTTTTCATCGGATGTTAAAAAATGTATTTCTGCTTATGTATTTCTATATAATCTCTTGTTGTTTCTTGCATTAATCCCAACCTAATCCTAGTGCATCTTTACAATAATGTTAGTTACGCTAACTGCTTTGTGACTGAATTAATACGTTTGTAATATAAGTAAACGTATCATAGACTGCAAGCTTACTATCTATAAATTATATGTTTTCTTACTAGTAAAACGAGCATGTAACCCGATTGTGTGAAATTCGGATGAAATTCACGACGAGATACAAGGAACACACAATACTGAAGGTGTCACAAACACAAGTCTGTTCTAAAGAAAACCAGGTTGTCTTCTTACTTTACTCCATAAAACTGACGTAAAATGCGAACAGAGGCTCTACATATAAACTAACAGTACACATAAAAATACAGGAATCAGAAGCAGTTAATTTCACCGTGATTATAATTCCTAAGTTTAAACTACACATTAATTTAAGATGATCAGAAACAAAACATAACATTAATTCGAAATATTATAGAGCTGTAAGTATGAACTATACATTATGACATTGTTAGTCCGTGTAAGACTCATCAATTCAAAATTTTAAAAAGTTTCGAAATTTTAGATTTTTTAAAATTTTGGTCTAAGTTTTAAAATATCAAAATTTCAAAGGAGTAGGTCCGATAAGGGCCAATTTTGGCCTCAAATTTCAGGTTCATCTGACGAAAGATTTTGACCACTTTTTAAACACTTAAGTGTCTATTTCGTTTGATTCAATTAGTTTATGTAAAAGATTTTAACTGACCAGGCATTAAAAAACGATCCGATTCAAGCTCAAATATGAAAAATCTACCAAATATGACGAAAAATGTCACTTTTCGGATGTTTTTTTGTCAAAATTGAAAGTGGCCGCATCCGTGTTCACCCTCAATCTTTATATATGTTATGTATTATCATCAAATACAACTTATATTTCAATATTAAGGATGAACACGAATGCGGCCACTTTCGTTTTACACGGAAACTGTCTAAAAATCTAACTAAAATGCTAGAATTGTGAAGATTTCAGTAATTTAGCATGACTTAATGGTGCTAGTACCCGATTTATGTGCATTGTATTGTCAAAAACAGCCCATATTTATGTAGCAGAAACATTCTACTGTCCAATAAATAACTAAAAGTTTACATATTAACAATTTTGTAAAAATGCTAAATTTTGGGGCCAAAAAGGGGTCTTACTGGACCTACTCCTTTTCAAATTTTTAATTGATAAGTGTTACACGGACCATTGTTGTCAGAAGCTCAAACTTTAACCTTCTCGCACTATCATTGAAAGCAGAAACGTTTAAGCTAAACATGATATCAATGAGTTATAAGCTTAAGATAATTTCAATGTATCAAGAAACTCTAAGAATAACTAGACATGATTTCCTTGTGATCAGAAGCTCTATGAATACTACTATAACAGAAGCTCCAAGTATAAACTACACTTACGACACTATTCTCATAAGCTCTAAGTATAAACTACACAGCCACAAATGGGTCGTCAACACAGCGACACTACAGATGCTGTCAAAATGCTCAGAGGCTCTAAGTATAAACTACACATAATGTCATTGTAGTCAGAAGCTCTCATACTGTCACTATAAACAGAAGCTCTAACTTTAAACTAAACGCATTGTGACTCACTATGAACAAACGCTCTTTAGTATAAACTACACATAATTTGATAAGTTTCTGAAGATAAGCGACGGGAGCCAATTGTGGAGCAGGAACTGCTTCCTCTTGAGGAGCACCTGGAGATCACCACTGTTTATGGTATGATTTATCCCCTATTTCTTGTCTTATGCAACAATATAAATGCATCCTTAATAAAAGTCAGTTATTATATTCCCTTTATCTTTTTATACTCACATTTTATTGTCCCTTGTTTGCTTCGTAACAATGTTTTACGTCAAATCAATCATAAATGAGGGCCTGAATGGGGTTTACAAAATAGAATTATGGACAAGAAAGTACAGAATGAAGAGCAAAAGGATAAAGAAAAGAGAAAAATTGGTAAAACAATCTAGAATAGAGAATAATTGGGTATTTAGATATAAAAATTCAGAATAATTGGCAAAAACATTCATAATAGAGAAAAATGGACTTAATAATGAAATAATATAAAAATGAAGAGCCCCCTCCACCAAGACCGTAATATATATGCGGTTTTTACTTGATCGTTTTGATTCCGTTTTGTTCGACACGATAATAATCATTTCCTGTAATCTTGTGTAAATAAAAACCTTATAAGACAATATATGAGAAAAATCTGAATCATTAGTACATGTATTCAACATTTCTTTAATTAACCTGATACTTTTATAACGCTTATATTTACATGTAGTAGTCTCAGGTTGAAGTCATCATTTTTTCAAGAGTCAGCAACCAAACGACCAGTAAATTTCAATTTTATATTTTAACTTTTTCGTCCGATGTTTGTTTTTATGGATGATTGCTATTTTATCTTAAAGTTTCAAATGTCTTTTTGTCATTGTTTCGTTTCACTTATCTTGAATCGCGGTTTTCTGATTGTTTGGCTTACTTGACGATAAGCAATATTGTATTTCCCTTCTTTATGGACCTTATAGTGACCGAGTTATCTACTTACAACATATAGTTCAGAAAATTTAGAGCTTAAAGTTAAAACTTTTTGCACTATCACAATTCTAATGATTATATGGAACCAAGTCCATGTACATGTCCAAGAACAAAAGTACGAATATAGTCCCAGAGGTGTAGCATCTAAATTTATATTGGTACGGCAGGACATTATGATGGGTCGCGAAGTGACTCATTCCAAATCTCAGATGTGGTGATTCGTGGGGGGGGGGAGGGGTGTGGGTTCGGCCTCCGACAAAATTTTGATAAAAAGTGCAAAATCCAGCGTTCTGGTAATCTCCTAACACACAAATTTCGTGCCTCAAAACCCCAGTTTTTGGAGAAACAAATTGACATATGACTTCTTTTTTTCTAAATCAACAAAATATAGAAAAAGTGAGAATTTAAAACATGAAATGGGTTCAAAAGGCAATAATTAAACTTTATAAATAAAGTAAAATATCTTAGCTAAATATACTACTTAAACTTTGTGAATGACACAAACAAACATAACTTGTTTTAGGTAAAGAAGGTAAAGTTTAGTTATGTCACAATTAATGTAGGAAATGCATGGTCCACCTCCGGTACTGAGAATTAGTTCAGCATACCCCTGCACCACTGGCATCGTTAGAAATATACAGAATTTTAATTACTTAATATACTCAAGACGTGAAAAAACCATATGATAATTCTCCAAGCTTGTTTTCTTTCAGAAATTATGTGTTCGGATGATACATTTTTGTTGCCAAAAACATGATTGTATAGGAGGAATATACTCTTTAGTCTGTCAATTTTCTATTGAAACATACATGTTCCTTCATCTAAACAAAAGTGTTTTTAATTTCAACATTCCCGAACACTTTCGAAACCATGTCTTGTTACATCTTTTTGCAAAATAAATAAAGGATATTTTAGCGGTTTTTGCAACTTTTACGATAAAATCTTTTAGAAATGACTACGGATTTTTAGCGCATTTCAAGTTTTTGATTGCGCTGGTACACTTAAAATTTCATTTTAACTAGTGTATAAATTCGAACTATTATTTTAATTAATCATCAAAAACTCACTGCACAGTTCTTGAAAAAAGTGATAATTCTCTCCAAAATAATGAATTTCTATGCACTTCTTTTGGAAAATATTCTTTAAAATTCGAAGAAAAGAAAGATTTATACAGAAAAAAATAAATGCATGTCAGTAAGAGGCGACTTGACTATAAACTGACAATGATAGAATCACATTGCTGGTATTCTGAGGATTAATTTGAGCCCTCAACTACATTTGTACGTCAGCAAATGGCGCAAAAATATCTTAAAATTTGCTTCACAGGTAAGCTGTACCGATGTGGAAGGGAAAGGGTTAATAATGTAGGGAACAAGCAAAATCACAAACATACTAAACTCCGAGGAAAATTCAAAACGGAAAGTCCCTAATCAAATTGCAAAAATCAAATGATAAAATACATCAAACGTATGGACACCAACTGTCATGTCCCTGACTTGGTACAGGCATTTTCAAATGTAGAAAATTTGTAGCAAATGGTGGATTGAACCTGGTTTTATAGCGCTAAACCTCTCACTTGTACGACATTCGAATCAAATTCCATTATATTGACATCGATGTGTGAACAAAGTGTCACAAATAGGGATACAACAACAACACAAACCCAACCAACAACTGGGATTGATTTCAGGTGTTCCTGAAGAGTAGGTATATCCTGCTCCATTTGTGGCACCCGTCATGAAAGTTTTTTTGTATATATAGAAAAATAAGACCCAGATATTTCAGGGGGGAAAGTTGGTAATCGGGGAAAAAATACAAAGAGTTGGATGCGTTTTGGGAATATAATTGAATAGCATTTTCCTATAGCGTAAAACGGACTTGTAACTCGTCTAAGACCAGCCCTGGCTTCAGCAACTAATTGTTTGATTTTTATAAAAGAAAATTACTGTCAGTGGCCAAAATAACTAGAGGCTCTCAAGAGCCTGTGTCGCTCACCTGTATGTACTTTGGTTTTTGAAATCATATAAAAAATGATAAAAATTCATAAAAGATACTTGAATAGTGATTGAGGCCAAATTTGGTTTAATATTGCATTCCATTCTGTGGTTCTATGAAAGAAGATATTTGTATGTATTTCTCATAGGGTCCTATGTTAAACTAAGTCCCCCGCTGGCAGCCATCTTGGGTGATGGATCGGCTACAAAGTAACAACACTTGGTCAACATCTCATAAGAAACATTCATGCTATGTTTGGTTTCATTCCATTCAGTGGTTCTCTAGAAGAAGACATTTGTATGTGTTTCACATAGGGTCTTATGTTAAACTAAGTCCCCCGCTGGCGGCCAACGTGGATGATTGATCCGCTACAAAATAACAACACTTGATCAAGACCTCATAAAGAACATTCATGCTATGTTTGGTTTTTTTTCCATTTAGTGGTTCTCTAAAAGAAGATATTTGTATGTATTTCCGATAGGGTCCTATGTTAAACAAAGTCCCCCGCTGACGGCCATCTTGGATGATGGATCGACTACAAAGTAACAACACTTAGCCAGCCAGCACCTAATAAGGAACATTCATGCCATGTTTGGTTCCATTCCATTCAGTGGTTCTCTAGAAGAAGTTCAAAATGTAAAAAGTTAACGACAACGACGACGGACGACATACGACAGACGCCAAGTGATGAGAATAGCTCACTTGGTCCTTCGGTCCAGGTGAGCTAAAAATGAGTCACTGATGCTGGTCTATCATTATGTACTTTTTTCTTTTGTGATCATGCAAAGGTTGGTACGTCTACTATGTGACTGTTGGATTTACATCCCCGGCGTATATTCGTAACACTGGCTTTCAGATTTTAGCGTCACAGAACGCTAAATGCTTTCTGCTTTTTTTTTTCGAACATCAGCAGATTGTAAATTTGTAGAGTGTTAAACTCCAAAATTACAGAAAATAACATACAACTAAGTGCCATACACTGAACATTTGAATAGGTGGTCTTTTACTTTTCTGCATTGGCTAGAGGTATAGGGGGAGGGTTGAGATCTCATAAACATGTTTAACTCCGCCGCATTTTTGCGCCTGTCCCAAGTCAGGAGCCTCTGGCCTTTGTTAGTCTTGTATTATTTTAACTTTTAGTTTCTTGTGTTCAATTTGGAGTTTGGTGTTCATTATCACTGAACTATTATATATTTGTTTAGGGACCAGCTGAAGGACGCCTCCGGGTGCGGGAATTTCTCGCTGCATTGAAGACCTGTTGGTGACCTTCTGCTGTTGTCTTCTCTATGGTCGGGTTGTTGTCTCTTTGACACATTCCCCATTTCCATTCTCAATTTTATTTTTGTTTTAAATTTACTTTATAAAGCGATTACTAAGTGTTAAATGAAGAACAAATTTCCAATACAATAAAGAGAAAAATTACAAGAGAAAATTACCCCCATTCTGTTTTTTGTATGTTAAACATTCTTTGCAAACACTCTTTAACCTCTTAAAAGGAAAATAAAAGGCATGTAACAAAGCACATGAGCAAAAACGAAATACAAACTTACCATTGCACAATGATGGGATGTATAAGTACCGAACCACGTCAAATGGATATTACCAAAAATTGGGTAATTGACTAAACAGTAAAAGTGTGTATGGTGTTGTTGTAATCGGTTTATATTCCCATCGTCCTGGTGACGAAGCATAACGTGCAGATTAACCACGATGTGCATATATGCGTTGATCTGTCCCGGTCTCGGGTAGATCGGTCCGAAATAAGATTGGGACAACTCGCCTATCGTCTGTTAATGATTACTTAAACTTTATGGTGGTTGCAATGTGACAGACAATATTTTTGTTGCAAAAAGTAAAAAAACCAAATACACCGAACTCCGTATGACAGTCCACAGGCACAGTAGAATAAAATTCCATGCTTGCCTCACAACGTTTGTTTCTTCATTGGAAAGTGTTAACTTTAGTTCTTTCAATATTATTGATATTTAAACCAACACAATCAGTGTGGAAAGCCATAGATGGTGCTATTGATTGTGCATTGACTGTTCATGATCTTGATCTATTAAATTTTTTTGTTAGATTAGATTTATCAGTAAAACAATGCCGTATACTTTGATTAATACAAGGTCGACATGTTCGATACCTCGTGTAACCTATACCGCATATATATAACAGTTATAATAATAATAATAATAATAATAATATCTTTATTTAGAGAGAGTAACTCATTTGGATTACACCAATTTTCAATAAGGCTCTCTTAATACAATAATAATTACATAACAAATAAACAATGCATCAATAATAATGGTAAATAAAGATTATGTACAATTTAAAATACAATAAACAATTATGATATGGCATTACAGTAAAAATATGATGGTAATGTTAAAAGTACATAGATTTGTATCTATGTTTAAATTCGGATACTGTATTTGATTTTTTTTATTGAATTAGGAAGAGCATTCCACACTTTTGGTCCATTGTACGAGAAACTAGACTTATACAACTCTGTATTTGGTTTTGGAATAATAAAATTATCTGAGGATGAAAATCTCGTATTATATTTTTGGTTTGCAGAGGCTGATACAATAAGACTGGACATATATTCTGGAGCTAAGCCATGTTTTGCCTTATACATTAGTAATGATTTGTGATAAAGTATTCTTTGTGTGATTGGCACAATGTTACATTCGTGAAATAATTCTCTTGAAGGTTTGGTGTAATCATGTTCGTCTAAAATTATTCTTGCTGCCCTTTTTTGCAGTTTTAGTAAACTATCTAATAGAAAGTTATTACAGTTTCCCCATATTGAACAACAATAATACAGGATATATCGACCCAAAGAAGTATATCGACCTCGGACTTCGTCCTCAGTCAATATACTTCTTTCAGGTCAATATATCCTTGTATCGACCTCATACAAAAGGCTATATTTGCATAAAATTATTAATTCGTATATTTTAACAAATCTGATTCGTTTAGGGATAGTCACATGTTAAACAATATTTTCGAAGGTAGAGAGAAAACGGCGGATAGCAAAAGGCATATTGACCGGCAAAAAGCATATCGCACGGTTATTTTTAGAATATCTAAAAACCGATATACTTTGTGACGTCATGTAATGAATTTCAGGATATTTTTTAACGTTTTGAAACAAATGATATCTATGGCACGCCGTTATTATTATTAATATTATTAAGTATTAAGATATCTTTATTTTTTATAAGATATCTTATTCAATTTGAAAGTAAATAAGATATCTCTATTGATTTATAAGATATCTTATTAATTATATAAGATTACTTTTATATAGTTAATAATAGAGATATCTTATTTACTTAATAAGATATCTCTTTAAGTTAATAAGATATATCTATTAGTTTATAATATATCTCTATCAATTAATAAGATATCTTATAAAGTATGTATTTAAGAGATATCTTTATAAAAAAGTAAGATATCTTATATACTGTATAAGATATCTTATTAATTAATAGAGATATCTTATAAACTAATAGAGATATCTTATAAACTAATAGAGATATCTTATAAACTTTTAGAGCTATCTTATTAACTTATAGAGATATCTTATTAACTTATAGAGATATCTTATAAACTAATAGAGATATCTTATAAACTTTTAGAGATATCTTATTAACTTATAGAGATATCTTATTTAATTGGTTATAAAGATATCTTATTTAAAATATAAGATATCTCTATTAGTTAATAAGATATCTCTATTAATTAATAAGATATCTTATAAAGTATGTATTTAAAAGATATCTTTATAAAGAAGTAAGATATCTTATATACTTTATAAGATATCTTATTAACTTATAGAGATATCTTATAAACTAATAGAGATATCTTATAAACTTATAGATATATCTTATTTACTTTCAAATTAAATAAGATATCTTATAAAAAATAAAGATATCTTAATACTTAATAAGATATCTTGTTAAATAAATAAGATATCTTCAAATTTGAATAAATATAAAAACGGCGTGCCATAGATATCTGTGATCGATTATTTGACGAAAAAAAATCTTCAAATACATAAGATGTCCAAAAAAAAAGTAAATGAAATAACAACTAATATGTTGTTAATGTCAAGAAGACAATGTAATATCTATAAAGTTCCAACAAACCTAAATGACGATTTTGATACAAACATGGTCGGAAATTAATAATATAACAAATATAGCCTTTGCATGAGGTTAATACAGGATATATCGACCCAAAGAAGTATATAGACCTCGGACTTCGTCCTCAGTCAATATACTTCTTTCAGGTCAATATATCCTTGTATCGACCTCATACAAAGGCTATATTTGTATATTGCTATGACTTCCATATGGGATTTTCTATCTGTAAAACAACAGTATTATTTTCTGTATATAATATTTTCTACGCCCCTACAGAAGAAAGTAGAAAATTCTTGTTTCATATAAAATTCTTTTTTAACATATAATTTTGTAATTGAGAGTTTTATATAGTCTATTCATCTATAAATATATCTTACATTCTAATGCAACAACGTTTGTAACGTTCATTTTGATTGGATAACGTCACTTTCTTACATGGCATCAATTAGGAGATAACTGTATTGTATTTTAAGCTCCGACGGCATCAATTGGGGATTTGATGGTCGCAAATTAAGTTTACTGGCGACGCGTTAGCGGAGACAGTAAACGGGTATTTGCGACCATCAAATCCAAAATTGATGCCGTCGGAGCTTAAAATACAATATTGTTATCTCCATTCTAATGAAACTGACAGAAAACAACGTTAAAACACGTATTTAAAATCCGTCATATGCCGTCTGCGCTTGCGCGTACGTCCCATAGCATCAATTGTCAATTGATGCCATGTAAGAAAGTGACGTTATCCAATCAAAATTAACGTTACAAACGTTGTTGCATTAGAATTGACAATTCGATATTTTTTTGGTAGGGGTGTGCCATATTTGCCTCAAAAACGTACCCATTTTAATATAACATTCACTGAAATTTAGTACCTATAGTTATATAAATATTTAAGAAACAATGACCTATATTTATATACAATATTTAAAATATGACCCATGCTTATATGTCTTATATATATAAGCACTCAGTAACTCATCATCACTTCCTGATAATTCATGAATATACCAGCTACCCTTAAGTTTTTATATATGAATTGACATCGTTTGGTGCACATTTGGGAACTTATTTGAAAGGTGAACTTTCAAATGAATTGATTCAATTTAATATAAATTGACCATTAATAATGTAAGATTCTCAATACCGGTAGCATATTTATATAAATAATTCATTTAAAGTTTATATAAAAACAAGCTCTAAAAACTACTTTGAAAATTTGATACATGATAAGATACAAAACATTGATGAAAAAAGTAAACTTTATTTATATAAGAATCTTAAACAAAATTTACGTTTTGAAGACTATTTAAGAACATCAAACTTTACATATAGAAAATTAATAACAAAACTAAGAATTAGTGACCATAATTTAAATATAGAAAAAGGCAGACATACTAATATTCCTAGAGAGCAGAGATTATGCCTTAAATGTAAAACATTAGAAAACGAAAAACATTTTATATTAGATTGTAAATTAAATATTGAACTAAGAAATAACTTTTTTAACAATTTGGATTTTAATTTTTCTGTTAAAGATTTATCTGATGAAGAAAAGTTGATTATTATACTCAATCCATCAACACCCTCACAAGTAAATAAATTGGGGTCATACATCAAAAGGTCATTAGAACTGAGGACAGGGGACACTGGAATATTTACTGTAAATGAATGATTGTGTATATATATATATATGTGAAATATAGTTATATTGTTTATTATTTTGTATGTCACAAACTTAATGTTTAAAGTTTACATGGCAATAAATATTTGAATTGAATTGAATTGATATATATGATATGTAGATCATACCCCAAATCAATATACAGTTATCAAACGTAAATGCATTTTAATATAGGATGTCATTAAAAAGGAGGCCCATTTTTTTATAAAATCTCGCAAAATTATGACCCATATTTTTGGCAAATCCCCGTATACCAGTAATAGGAAGTTACCCCCCCCCCCCCCCCTGTGCTGAGATCACCGACAACCACACGTTGATTAAATTTATTTGTACAATGAGTGCATGTGTGCAGAAAGGTATAAATTGTCAAATTATTCGAGACGGAATTCATTTTATCTATGCTAATTTCGTGACCGATATCTTACTCGTCTAAAATAGTTATGTAATTTGGGTTGACAGATAATGTAATAAATCTATATTTATATTTGACATAAGAATATACATGTAGCTGACATAAACAGGTAAATAAACTCATCATAGATACCAGGACTAAATTTTGTATATACGCCAGACGCGCGTTTCGTCTACAAAAGACTCATCAGTGACGCTCGAATCCAGCTAAGGTAATCTATGCCTGAGGTAGAAATGCCTTAGTATTTCAAAAATTCTAAAAATTCTAAATTTTTTAAACAGTTTATTTATAAATATATGCACATTCGTAGTACACAATAATTCAAAATAAATTGCTACATATTTTATTTTGCAAATAATGTTTAATTATAAATATTAGGTGCTTTGCAATATTTATTATAATTTATTTTTCATTGACCAATTTAACATGAATATTTACTAGTATTTAGACATTGTCGAAAGTCGGTGACCTTTGAGGGCTTTGACTTCAAACTAACATATAATTATTTAGACAGTCAAAAACATTTTCTACACTGTCTAAATAACCATGTTTAGCCTTGTAGTTGGGTCAAAGTTTAATATCATGTTTATGCGGTTATGATTTAAAGGGGGAAACAAATCACATCAAAATGATAGAAAGTAGGACGAGTTTGCAAACCGGTAAAATTGCTCGATTTTTCAGGAATTCCTTGTGGGATAGAATATTCATTTTCATTCTGTTATACATAATTGGACAGACGAATAATTTATTGACCTTATCATATATTTCGGATAGTTTTCCCCACCTAATCACATATTTTCAAAATGACAACCCCATCACGCCATAGGCGGATTTAGGGGGGGGGGTAAAAATTTGGTTGCTTATATAGGGAATCACTGAAGCGTGACTGGAGCGGGCCCCCTCTTAGGTCAGTCAGTGGGCCCCCACTTATGAAAATTTCTGGATCCGCCACTGCACGCGGTTTATAGGAAGTACCAACCTGGCAAGTTACTGATGCAGATCTTGTGCACAATGCCATTAAAAAAAAAACAAGAAAGAAAAAAAAAAAAAAAAAAAAAAACAAAAAACAATGCCCTTACTTTGTAAACGGCTATCTGAAACACAGAACCTTGAGAGAAGGATACCCATTTTCTTAATATTTCTTTTGTTTTTTAATTTTTATCCAGTAAAATTAATTATCTAAATCATTAAACTAGAGGCCCTCAAGAGCCTGTGTCGCTCATCTGTATCTACTGTGGTTTGTTGTTGTCCATTAGTTCAAACATAGTTATTTATAGTGGATTGGGAAACAAGTTTTGCAACTTATATTAATCCCTTTCCACTTTGCGGATGCGAGTGCTGCTTTGTAGCGGCATTAGCCTGCTCTTTTTCGAAATCTACAAGGGTGTCTTTAACGTGCAAGAGATATTGCTCTCTCTTAACACGGGTCAGCCATTTATCGTCCCCTTCCGACGGACTATCATCGTTTCCTCGAGACCATACCCGCAAATGGTGTCAAGGGAGAGCCGAAAATTCAGTTCCTGAAATTTTCATCCCAGACGGGAATCGAACCAGGAACCTTTGTGTTAGTCCATTTGTTTCATGTGTTTTGTCATTTGATTTTGTCATTTGATTTTGCCATTTGATTAGGGACTTTCCGATTGAATTTTCACCGGAGTTCAGTATTTTTTGTGATTTTACTTTTTGGAAATCATGAAAAATAAGATTTAAATCATAATAAATAGTATATATATAAGATACCCTAATAATGATTGAGGCCACGTTTGATTTAATTTGGCCACGGGATGTCAAATTGACTCTAAAGGACAATAACTTCTTTTAAAGGGGTCAACTAAAAATTATTGTCATATCGACTTATTCGTAGATCATACTTTGCTAAACGTTGTCACTGTTTACAGTTTATTCTATCTATAATGCTATTTAAAAAAACTGAAATTTTTTCTGAAAAATTACCAATTAAGGAGCAGAAACCCTGGCAAAAAGAGGTTGTCTGATTCGTCTAGAAATCTCAGGGCAGATAGGTCGTAATCTGGTGAACATTTTTACCCCGATGTCAGATTTGCTCTAAATGCTTTAGTTTTAGAGATATGAGCCAAAAACTGCATTTTACCCCTATGTTCTATTTCTAACCTTGTCGGCCATGTTGGTTGGCAGGCGGGGTCATCGGACATTTTACCCCTATGTTCTATTTCTAACCATGTCGGCCATGTTGGTTGGCAGGCGGGGTCATCGGACATATTTTAAAACTAAATACCCTAATGATGATTATGGCCAAGTTTGGTTAACTTTGGATGAGTAGTTTCAGTGGTTTTTTTTTTAAATGGATGGTCGTTTCCCTAACGCCTGTGATCGAAAACCAAATACTTTGAAGGATTATAATAACTTATGAAAACTATTTTACGAAGGAAATGTGGTATTGCAAAAGAGAAGTTAGTTTTCGCTAGATACCAGATGCTCTTCAACTTTGAACTTGTTTTGGCTTTCGAACTGTTTTTTTATCTGAGCGTCACTGGTTAGTCCTGTGTGGACGAAACGTGTGTCTGGCGTATTAAATTTTATACCTGGTACCTTATGATATAGCTATTATTCGTGTGTTTCTCTGTCCTATATGTTATCCCATTTATTTGAATTGAAGTCATGTGATGTTATGTTATCTATCATTGTAATGTTATATTTAATATTGCCTTAAAAGCGGGAGGTTTGACTATCCACAAAACCAGGTTTAACTCACCATTTTTCTTTCTTAAAATATCCTATACCAAGTCAGGAAATTGGCCATTGTTATATTATATTTCGTTTCTGTGTGTGTTACATTAGTGTTGTGCTTCTGTTGTGTCGTAGTTCTCCTCTTATATTTGATGTGTTTCCCTCAGTTTTAGTTTGTAGATTTGTTTTTTTCTCAATCAATTTATGAATTTCGAACAGCAGTATACTTCTGGAAACCGTGTATATTTAATATTAGGTTAGTTGGGAGCTTCGCTCTTATCCCATATGGAATTTACTGACCCCATATATACCGTATTAGGTCACTAGCACATAATGTAACTAATAATATCTGTGTTCCCTTTGAGAAAAATGTGCAATTAAAAAGAAGGAAAATTATATGTACAAATTCATGAGATGGACTTTCTGCACTCAAATTAATAAGCCGAAATCTAGATCAAATGAACAGAAAAAATATATTGGGTGTATATATATATAATATAAAAAAGAAGATGTGGTATGATGGTCAATGAGACAACTCTCCAAAAATGACCAAATTGACAAAGACATTAACAACTATAGGTCACCGTACGGCCTTCAACAATAAGCAAAGCCCATACCGCATACAAGCTTATCATGATGTTTGCGTTCTTGTATTCTTTAATTTAAGTATTCCAAGGATATGGCAGAAAGTAAACGATTTGTTGGAAGAGTTACGGTTGTTACCGGTGGATCACGTGGTATAGGCAAAGCTTGTGTCAAATTATTTGGTGAGCGCTAACAGTATGTTCTGCGGCAACATGTTTGTTAACTGGCAACAGTGGTATTTATGACATTTTTGTAACAAACAGTGTTTATTGTGTCATTATTGTCCCTAGCAACAAATAATTAATTAATTTTACATATTTTATGTGTTTTATATTTAATTTAAGGTACTATGTTTTGCGATACCAGACATTCAAATGTTAAGAAAATAATTAAAAAAAAACTCACATGAAAAAAATCCATGCTTCATCCTGCAGTTTGCAATGATATTTCAAAGGAATCTTTTAATAAGTTGTGTAACTGTACCCGTATTACATTTTTTTTTCTCTCTCGATACAATATAAATGCGCATGCTTGTCGTGGTTTAAATGTTATTGTTTTACATGTATTTTTTATAAATTATTTTTAGCGCAACATGGATCCAGTGTTGTCTTTTGTGCAAATGAGGGTATGTTTTTCTAGTATAATGTCACGTGTTGATCGATACTAATGCAGAAGATACTAATGCAGCGCTGAATGAATAGTAAATCCAATACAATCAGTATGACATCAACATGTGGAGCAGGATCTGCTTACCCTTCCGGAGCACACGAGAACCCACCAGCTTTTGGTGGGATTCGTGTTGCTTAGTCTTTAGTTTTCTATGTTGTGTCTATTTGTCTTTTTATTTTTAGTCATGGCGTTGTCAGTTTATTTTCGATCTATGAGTTTCACTATCCATCTGGTATCATTCGTCCCTCTTCTTTAAGCAAAATCTGTTACATTTTTTTTTAATTTTCACTTGAAGGATAAATACATTTGCAATATTTACAAAGTTTTTGGTTACTTTAACTGAGATGATGATGTTAACGACGACCATTTCGCTGTTCTATGGTGAATAAAAAAACACCCAAAAATACAACAAACAAACAAACAAACAAACAAACAAACAAAACAAAACAAAACAAAACAAAACAAAACATAAAACAAACAAAAAACAAACAAAACAAAACAAAACAAAACATAAAACAAACAAAAAACAAACGTGAAGGCGAGAACACAAAAAGTCAAAAGCCATATCAGATCACCACACATAACGTTTTTGTATTGTTGTTCCATAGAGGATGAGGGAAAACAAACTGAAAAAGAACTTCAAGAAGAAACTGGCAATAACGAGATTACATTCGTGTATGGCAATGTGACACAGGACGATGATGCCAAGGTAAGTTTTTTTTTAAATTTATTTGATTTACGTTGATAAACTTGGGGAAAACACTATATGAATTAATTGCCTTCCAACTAATTCTAAAACGCTTGAAGTAATGCTCAAAGAGGACTATGTGGCAAAAACAAAGTAATATAAAGCAATGTGTGATTCAAAGGGGGACCGCCTCATTGTTTTATGAAACCTAATTCCAAATGACATTGTTTGTCTATCTATATTTTGTTCCGTATTGTTATGGGTCCTTTAGCGGGACAATCATGTAAAATAGAGTAAGAAGATAGCAAGTCGCACACAACTGAGGGTGAGCGCAAATGTTTCTGGAGGGTACGGGTACTTAATCATGTCCTTCTTGAGCTGGCCAATCATCAGTTCCATTCTGAAAAAAAAGTCATTACAGAGAAATTAATGACGGATATTGAAAAGCCATCTTATAACAAGATATTCTTTAACGATCGACCAAGTCGTCACTTTTTTAAAAGCACCAGACCGTATTAAAATCCGCGAAGGAAATGCTGTTGACCCACAATTGACATTCTAAAAATAAAATAGATAGCTAAATAAAATATGTTATAATAATTTCTTGATAACAACAATGGTGTAATACTACGTGTTATATCTAACGTACTGTGATAGATATAAAACGAAATAATTGCTTGAAAAACGACATTCCATCCTTTTCATTGTGAATAATAAAGTTTTTCTTTTTTAGCGGATTATATCGACAACCATAGAGAAATACAAACGACTAGATTGTCTCATCAACAATGCTGGAACACGTAAGTATCAATCAATCAATCAATCAATAAATTGATACTATGAATTTGATTTATAAATATAATTGGAAATCAAAGACTTAAAAACATTTCATTTGATGTCACTATAACACTTTAAAAGTAGATTTTATCTTGACTCGAGTGAGGTCAAGTAATTAGGTATAACGTATCATTTCGGGGTATACACACAAATGAGTCAGCAACCAAACAACAAAAATACGATACATAGATATAGGAAGATGCGGTATGAGTGCCAATGAGACAACTCTCCATTCAAATAACAATTTATAAAAGTAAACCATTTTAGTTCAAGGTACGGCCTTCAACACGGAGCCTTGGCTAACACCAAACAGCAAGCTATAGAGGGCACAAAAAATGATTAATGTAAAAATAATATGCTAATATATTTCCTATAGTATAGATACTGAATCCCCAACTGGAGGAAATGTGCCTGATTTTCATATGACGATGACTTGTTTAATTGAGGTCTCATGATAGTAACTGCTAGTAGTCCTTGGCTAATTTATGTATAATTGTCATTTCGCTTAGTTTCTTCTGTTACCTATTTTAACATCGAACTCGGACTTCTTTTAAAATGAGTTTCAGTGTGTGTAATGTTGTGTGTTTTTTTTTTATAATTCTACATTGGCAAGACGTATATGGGGAGGGTTTAGATTTTTTTTGGTTATATATATGTTGTACGTGGTACTTTTATCCATCTGATGAGTTAATCCTTTTCAACTGATTTTTATAGTTCGTTCTGTTTTGATGTTGTACTGTTACACCACTGTATTATGTTAGGGGGAGAGCTGGGATCTCGCTAACATGTTTAACCCCGTCACATTCTTGTATGTGCCTGTCCCAAGTCATGCAGGAGCCTGAAATTCAGTGGTTGTCGTTTGTTGATGTGTTACATATTTGTTTTTCGTTCCCTTTTTTGTACATATATTAGTTTTCTCGCTTGAATTGTTTTACATTAATTTTGTCATTTCGGGGCCTCTTACAGCTGACTATGCGGTGTGGGCTTTGTTCATTTTTGAAAACCACATGGTGACCTATAGTTGCCAATTTCTGTGTCATTGGTCTTTGTGAAGAGTTGTCTCATTGGCAATCATACCACATCTTTTTTTTATATTAACCCCCTCGCATCGTTTGCGCCTATCCCAAGCCAGTCTTGTATGTATTTAAAAAAAATAGTTCATTTTTATATGTTTTGAAGTTTAGTGTGACGTCCATTTTCGATGAACTAGTACTGATTTATGTTTAAGAATCAATCAATCAATCAATAAATCAATCAATCACTTATGTTTCAGACCCACCACATGCAACTATAGATAATATATCATCTGAGCAGTTTAATTCCCTGATTAACATCAATCTTACTGGATACTTCAGATTTTGCAAGGTAAGGTTATGTCGCCAAATAGTGACTTATAATGTAGCTTTTTTTGACTTTTGAATACTATACCATGTATACGGTCTTTTGATTTTTGTGTAGAAATTTTGCTGCATGTCATATAACAAATGAAGTAAACAGTCAGGATTCTACTTCGTCAAAAATTATTTGACCATAACTCCAGCTAATTTTTATAATCGTAATAATGGAAGCTATATTGCTCTTGAAAACCGAGGATGAAAATTAAGACGGGAGTTTTCAGTAAAAAAAAAGGGCAGGATGACCAACTTGGCCAAAAAAGGCAGGGATAATTTATGTTAAAAAAATCATGATAAACTAATTAAAAAAGGCGCGACCGTCTAGAGTAAAGAAAAAAGTCAGAACAGGGATTACAAATAATAAAAGGCAAGACTGGGCCCAATTTTTCATCTTATTTTATTTCAAATACTAGTATCTTGTCTTTGTCTAAATGTGTAGGTGTGTAAAACTGGTGGAATGATTGCACTGAAGTTCCTACACCAATAATGAATCAGTAATATTATCATAACCTCTAGTTTGTGTAGGAGGGCTTATTAGATGAATATTTCTCATTGTTTCTCGTAAATCATACCCTATGCATGGTTATAACAGCCTTATCCAATGCTATCTTGCACTGAGCCATAACGAGTACAATCATCATGATGTAACTTGTAGTGGTTTAAGTGACTGGTGGAGCTCTTATAATGTTTTCCTTTTATTTATTTACTTCCTCATTGTAGGAAGGATTTTGCTAGAAATTTCTGAAATTTGGTTATTTAAACCAGTGGAGAAAATTAAGTCTATATAATAGAAATACCGCCTATGCAAAGTATCTAATGGGGTTTAAAAATGCAAATTTATGTATAAAATATATCTTTATTGTCAAAAAGGAAATTTATAATTTGCAATTTGATCAATATTAAATATTTTTTCTTTTTAATTTTATTTAAATAAAGTTAATATCATTTGCTCTAAAAATTGTAAATAGGTGTATTCAAGGGAGGTAATCATTTTTTATTATGCGGTTATTTGTGTTTTGTTAAATTTATCAATAACTCTACTTAAGTTTTGGCTGTCAACTATCAGTAAGGGAAACATCTTGAAAGGCTATTATAATTTTTTTCTTTGACGCCTTACTTCGAGATTGTTTCTGTCTGACTGACATCAAGTGACAAAATATGCAAGCACTTTCTGAACAAAAATAAAATTTAACGATAAACCAAATTCGATCTGTTTAAATAGTGTTAGGACCACCTGGGATAAGTGCACGAATTTCACAAGCAACTAGAAAAAAAATCAGAACTCAAGGGAACATGTTTGACGGGGGAAGTGAGCAAGGAACAAGTTGCTCTTGCTGCACAGTCCTCCTATTCTTGTATACGGAGTCCTGCTCCATGGGATCTGTAACGTGTATAGTACTAATGATTCCATCAGATTATAGTACTGCAACCAGACTTCATTTTTTAAAACTTTAATGGTCCGGAAGAACACACACCTATATGACCTATATGTCCTACATTATCATGATTATATGTCGATGGAACTTGAGAGGAATTAAAACGTTTACAATACGAAAAGTCAAGTTGGTCGTAAAAATCCAGAGAGGTCACATTTTTGTGAAATTGAGGTCAAAGGTCAGACCTAAAAATAACTTATCACGAGCAGCGATTTATTTTATCAGGAATAACACGACGTTGCACTTGTAAAGCAGGAACTTGGAATCATTCTAGAGCACTTTTTCATTCTTTAACTCGAAGTCATTTTTCCTGTTCTTTATTTTTCCCGCATTTTTTTCTATTTTGTTAGGCCCACTATTTTACGTTCTCAAAAATTAATTTTTACCGTCAATCATGTGATTATTTGTTTTCAGTTCTCATTACCAGCTCTTAGAAAGGTACAGGGATGCATCATTAACATGGCCAGTTTAGTAGCGGAACTAGGAGACTATCACGGGGTTGAATACAGTGCATCAAAGGTTTGTTACATACTCACACTCTTTAATCACTGGTTTGAAGTGTTTTGATTTATGTGCTTATTCTCTTCCATTTTGTGGTGTCATCATGTGAAAGGTGGTTCAGTCACATGAAAGAAAGGTGGTTCAGTCACATGAAAGAAAGGTGGTTCAGTCACATGAAAGAAAGGTGGTTCAGTCACATGAAAGAAAGGTGGTTCAGTCACATGAAAGAAAGAAAGAAAGAAAGGTGGTTCAGTCACATGAAAGAAAGGTGGTTCAGTCACTTGGAATAAGCGAGAATAAATATACCAATTAAATCTCTTAGTTATTTGAAAGATGCAAAACCGTATTATTTATAACATTTAAGTGAATTTTGTTTGACAATTATTTGAAATGAGATGTAACGAAATAATATAATACATGTATCCATTACCAACTTTATTACAAAAAATGATAATGATAATAACAAGATTAATCATGAGAGCCGTGGTGTAGTGGTTAGTGCATCGGACTACTGACACAAAGGTTCCTGGTTCGATTCCCGTTTGGGATGAAAATTTCAGGAACTCAATTTTCGGCTCTCCCTTGACACCATCTGCGAGTATGGTCTTGAGGAAGCGATGATAGTCCGTCGGAAGGGGATGATAAATGGCTGACCCGTGTTAAGAGAGAGCCATATCCCTTGCACGTTAAAGACACCCTTGTAGATTTCGAAAAAAGAGGAGGCTAATGCCGCTACAAGGCAGCACTCACACCCGCAAAGTGGAAAGAGATTAATATAAGTTGCAAAACTTGTTTTCCAATCCACTATAAATAAATATGTTTAAACTAACAAGATTATTTTGAACCTTCCTTCTATATGGTATTTGGCCTCTGGTGGAGAGCTGTCTCATTGGTAATCAAACCACATCTTTTAATTCTATATTATAATCACCATAGATAATTGATAAAATGAGATTGGAAATTACAGAATTTCCTACACTAAACTTTATCTTTTTTTAGGGTGGCATTATTTCAATGACAAAAGCACTAGCCGTTGACGAAGCTGAACATCGTGTTCGTGTTAATTCGTGAGTACTTTTTATTTTATTAGCTCACCTGGTTCATAGGACAACAATAGGAGCAAATTTAAAAGTGTAAATTGTAAAAATACGCATAAGAAATGCACACATAAATTTTGCGACCTCTTTTGAAGTTATTGCGAATATAATATTGACTTTAACTGTTTTTTGCTGTTGTAAAAAAAAAAACACTATGATTTTGAGGAAAATGGTTCATTTTGACATGGGAACACGAAAAATGTAAACCTGTTTTTTCTTTGTGAGAAGCCAACAACATGTAGACAGCCGTTGCCTTTAACTTGAATTAACATGTGGATAACTATTCTTAACTAAACTGGGATGTTTTACGTTTTACAGAGCGACTTAATGCTTAAAGTTGTACTATGATATAATCAATCGGCGTCATATTTTGAATATATTTTACACTTTTTTTTCATCTTCAAAGATTCTTTGAAAGCAGTACAAATTTCACCCTGCTTTGAGTATTATAAATACCCAATATACACAATGTGACTCTTTCCAACTAACACCTTACCTAGAGCGGATACCAACAACAAAACAGTGCATTACCATCACCATTCATATCAAGTATGACTCGAAGGTTATTTATCCTGTCTCATCATATTCATAGCAAATAATAATTCATTGTTTCAGAGTGTCTCCTGGAAATATACGTACTCCACTGCTCGATTACATGTGTTCGTTAGAACCTGACCCCAAAAAGGCGCTAAAGGATTGCGACAACACGCAGGTTTGTTAATTAATAAATATTAAAAATCCTCATGGGTTGTTTTTTTTCACTTTAATAATTTTTGTAGACGTCGAGATTTTTTTTTATTGCAGTTTTATATTTTTTATTATTTTGTTTACTAGTATATCATATGCATTTAAAATATGCAAAAATTTTAAATGATTAACTTCTTGAGAAATTATCATTGTGCCACACATGAAGGTTGTTTATAAATTATAGATCACCTTGGATACAGAAAGTACCCTTAAACTTCTCTGAACTTAAAAGTCCTTATGCTATCTTCGGATTGCTAAGAGGTCCTTGCCAGAGTAGGCCCCAACTATAACAAATAAGATTCAATATACACGGTGAAGGCTAGTGCAGTTAATGAAAAACAACAATAATACATTTTATAGTCCAAAGAAAACATCGCTACTTCACTTCTCATAGAGAGAGCAATTATGCCATAATGATAAACATAAAATATATTTTAACCTTCTATGAGTGGCATGCTCGAGCAACGACTAAAATGTTTTTAAAAACACACAATTTTCTCTTAAACTTTAAGCAAAAAAAAACCCATGAAATGATCGCAATTATAATATCTAAAAGCTGATGTTAATTTGTTTTCCTTAAAACAGATACTTGGTAATATTGGAGAAGGAAGAGATGTTGCCATGGCATGTTTATACCTAGCTGCTGATGCTCCTTTTGTAACCGGAACAAACTTAAATGTGTCTGGTGGTGCTGAGGTTGGCTTTGGAAACAAAAGTGAACCATGTGTTTGACTGCAATTATACTCTTATAGTCATTGTACAACATGACTTAGTATTTTTCTAATTTTAAACTGAGACAGAGAGTGACAGCACTTGCTTTCCGTCGACATTTTGTAAAGTATTATCAAAAATATAGACCTCCAAAACAACTTAAAATTTTGTTCTTATATTTTGTGAGTAATCACCGTTTCAGAATTTAAATGATTTTGTGCAAATTGTGAATTGTCCCTTTATTTTCGAAAAAAAAAGAGGTAAAAGATACCAGAGGGACAGTCAAAATCATAAATTGAATATAAACTGACAACGCCATGGCTTATGAGTTTAAATGTCCCTTTGGTATCTTCGCCTATCTTCATTTGTTGTACATCATTGTGTTCAGAGATGTCATCCAATCACAACGTTTCTGTACACGTTTCTGAAAATTTTACAATGAATGCAGTTACTCATCATAGATACCAGGATTAACATTTTGTACGTCAGAACAATGTTTTAGAAAAAATTGTTTTTATCATAACTTATAACAACATTATAACGTGGTATGATGATGACAGCCATTGAGTCAGCTATGCCGAATTAAAGTGATTAAGTTTGTATATTTTTCAGAATATGTCCAAGAACGAAAATGACAATAGAGGGGAGAAATTACTTTAAATAAAAGCTGATTTTGAAAATATCTTGTGTCATTGCAACACATGGTCTTTTTTGTATTGAACGAAGGTCTATGTTTCACGATGTTTCAATGACATTCTTACACCAGTGTTTGTTTTCGTCTTCTTTTTCTTAGTTATTGAATGTTTATAGCTTCATAGAAGTTCAACTTCTTAAAAAAGTTATGTCTTAACTCCTGGTATATAAATTGATTTTTCTATGTTTCACGTTTACGGAAAAATACAGTTATGATTGAAAATAACAATTTTTCATTTTGTTAAAGATCACAAGAAAACCATACATCAACATAAGGAAACACAAAAATAGGTGTAAAGATCATGAGAAAACCATACGTCAACATTATGGTAACACACAAATAGGTGTAAAGATCATGAGAAAACCATACGTCAACATTATGGAAACACAAAAATAGGTGTAAAGATCACAAGAAAACCATACATCAACATTATGGAAACACAAAAATAGGTGTAAAGATCATGAGAAAACCATACGTCAACATAATGGAAACACACAAATAGGTGTAAAGATCATGAGAAAACCATACGTCAACATTATGGAAACACACACATAGGTGTAAAGATCACAAGAAAACCATACATCAACATTATGGAAACACAAAAATAGGTGTAAAGATCATGAGAAAACCATACATCAACATTATGGAAACACACAAATAGGTGTAAAGATCACAAGAAAACCATACATTAACATTATGGAAACACACAAATAGATGAAGTTACATTTGCGCGAACATCCGTGTATAATCCTGAAAATAGTACGAACTTCACGAATATGCGGTTAAATCTGGTCATATTGATAAATGCATTATTCGATCACATATATAAGCATGTACAAGCAACGTTGTTACCGCATGTTTGTTCTCGTAAGGCACTTTTTCTAGGAAATAAGGCGGTCCAGTTCTACAAATTTCTAGCATCGATGTTAATTGTTGTGTTTTAAAAGTTCTAATCCAAAAACTTACACTTTTGCGTACCAATATACCTAATCTACTGTGTGTAAGTACAGTAGGTCTCATGTGACGAAGCTAATTCCTGGAATATCATAATTCGTATGGCTTTATTTATAGGTAATCAACTTATTATATAATCTTTATTGCAAAATCACACCCATGAGGGTCAAGCAATACAATCAAACAATAATTGTATACTATACAATGCAATACAATGAAATACAAAATAATACAATACAATATATAGAATAATAGAACATTAGAGTGCAATTATAAATGTATGTAAAAAACACCATCATAACCTTGCCTGACACGGGTCAAATTATACTCAGTATGATTCAGCATTGGCCTTGAAAGTCAATGGGCCTCTAGTTCAGTCTGTAAACTGAATATGTATATACCTAGTGTCGTGTAGATCAGTTGAGATACTGAGTTATACTTTGTTAATTAGGGACGACATAAATAAATCAATGAAGGATAAAAAAAACTTAATTCAAATAGTTTGGTGTGTGTGTGTGTGTTTTGGTGTGTGGGGGGGGGGGGGGGGGCAAAAATTGCTGCAAGTTTTGTTTAATTGACATCAATTTTATATATATATGCCTATTGGTCAATCAATTTTACCCAAATTAAGTTAAGAGGGGGGTCAGTAAAAAACTATATGAATTAAGTTTTTGCCCTACATTGAACTTTTGATGTCGTCCCTTAGTATGAACGGATTGACGCATCATGGCGCATGACCAGTTTCGTTACAATAGCCTCTTTGCTAAATTATCACGACGTTCATGTATCGTATAGACAGAAAACGAATAGATGAAAATTGGCGGAATCATTTTTTTTTTCTTATTTTAAATAGCCTAATGCCGGCGTTATTATTTTACCCTTTGATACGATCCCTCTATTTTACCTTATTCTCTTACCTGAAGTTATTGAAAAGGTCGTATAAGAAAGACCAATCAATATTCTTTAGAATTTATTTTTGAATTAGCTTGTTGTTAAATGCATAGTTTATCAACCGGAATATTAGTTTCGGGTTTAAATTCTAGAACATGACCTTATATAAAACGTTATATAGTAAATTTGACATCTTCAAACAGATAACTTGCTCGTTAAAAAATCATGACAAAACGAGTAGCCATTGTAAGTCTTTGCCATTTATATCGTTATTTTTTAAATTATTTAATTCATATGTAAAAAAGGGGTATTTCTTCTGGTCATCTTCTATTTATTTTAGTGGTGTTAATTCATTTGAGAGGTAATATTTTACAGTGGCGGATCCAGAAATTTACATAAATGGGGGCCCACTGACTGACCTCAGAGGGGGCCCGCTCCAGTCACGCTTCAATGATTCCCTATATAAGCAACCAAATATTTTCCCAAAAAGGGGGGGGGGCCGGGCCCCCTGGCCCCCCCCTAAATCCGCCTCTGTTTTATTTGCATTTATTATTTCCATATAAAACACGCATAATGTATAATTTAAGATTTGAGCTAACTTATTTTGTTTAGATTTTAAAATGTAAACGATTTTTTTTACCAATTTTGTAGCAGAAATGTAAGGGTAAACAGAAAAAAAGGGGGCACACTTCTGAAAATAACGAGCGATTTTTTTTTACTACAGTTTTACAGTCTATGAGTAAGTTAATGTCCTCTTTCATTTCTATGTTTTTTGTTTTAATAAAGTGTTTTAGTCAGTGTTTTGTGAAGTAGGAGCTTGGGTTATGGAAAAGGGGGGGGGGGGTCAAAGAGTTGTTGTTTATATGCCTTTCGGGGTTATTGTAACGTTTTACTAAAGTAAGAGAAAGATAACATCAAATTGAAAGTTTTACATTATACCATCTTAGCCGAAATTGTCAGATAATTTTCAAAAGCAGAAATATGCTACATACACTTCTTATAGAAGTTATTCGGGCCTTAGCCATTTAATAACAACAATTTCAATTTATAGAATAGTACCTTTTCGGACAAGTAAAGTTCCAATTGAACAACTAATTTTAGAGGTCAAGTAGTTGTTTTAATGATAATGGCCGATTAAAAATGACAAGCGATGTCAATATCTCAAATTGGCAGGCTAGTATAAAACTCATCAATGATAATAAGTCTTCAACCACGTACCTATGGCCAAGTTCGGATGGATATCTAGAGTAGATTGAATTGACATGGTCATATGTAACACCTGTTATGATTGGATAAAGCTTTTCCGCCATTAACACTCGAGGAACCCTGGTTGTGGCAGGGTTCCATGAGATCGACTCGATATCCCGGATGTTATGACGTCAATCCAATCAAATTTGAATGTAAACATATTCAGAGTAGGGGCCTTGTACTTCCGGTAATCTAGAGACCTTACTCTTCAAAATTATTTACCGTTCATATGGAACTCTAGTCAGAACTCTAGTTCCATCCGAACTTGGCCTCCGAGGGACAGTCCCCGAGAATTACCCTTTGTATATATATATTCTACTAAACTGTGTAACATCAGAGTTTATTTATATCCAAATAGGTGACCGGAGCCAACAAAGGGATAGGTTATGCTGTAGTTCAGGCATTGTGTAAACAGTTTGATGGTGATGTTCTCTTGACAGGTAAGACAAACAAAGGGATAGGTTATGCTGTAGTGCAGGCGTTGTGTAAACAGTTTGATGGTGATGTTCTCTTGACAGGTAAGAAAGCACAATGTGGTCAGTTAAGGGTCGGTAAAATTCAATGAACAAGCAACGTAACAACACAAGTTTTACTCAAAATATATGTATGTATAATATAAACTGAAGTTCAATAAAATGGAAATGGGGAATGTGCCAAAGAGACAACAACCCGACCATAGAAAAAAAAACAACAGCAGAAGGTCACCAACAGGTCTTCAATGTAGCGAGAAATTCCCACACCCGGAGGCGTCCTTCAACTGGCCCCTAAACAAATATATACTAGTTCAGTGATAATGAACGCCATACTAATTTCCAAATTGTACACAAGAAACTAAAATTAAAATAATACAAGACTAACAAAGGCCGGAGGCTCCTGACTTGGGACCGGCGCAAAAATGCGGCGGGGTTAAACATGTTTGTGAGATCTCAACCCTGCTTCAAATACTATTATCAAAATAAGAAGATGTGATATGATTGCTAATGAAACAACTTTCCAAAAGTACCAAAATGACACAACATTAACAGCTATAGTATTAGGTCATCGTACGGCCAACAGGCACTTGTTGTGCCTGTGGTATGGCCGTCAATAATGAGTAAAACCCATACCATACCGCATATTCAGCCTTAAAAGTTCTTGAAATGACAAATATAAAACAATTCAGTGTTTAGTAGATTTATACAAATATATGTACAAAGTAGTTCCAAATGTAACATGGCTGATTCAAAAACAATGACAACAAGCAACACCACATTGACTTTTTTTTATTGAATTCATGGCATATTATTTTTACTGCGATAAAAACAAATGCAAATATTTTACAAGTATCACATTTAAAAAAGATTCGTCAGATATAAAATATTCTTCTATAAAAATACAAATTCCACATACAATTATGTTATTCTTTTAAAATATGTGCTACCATTCATTGACTTAATATACATAATTTTCAAATAATTGTAGGACGAAGTGAGGAGAGATGTAAGGCTGCTGTTGCAGAGCTGCAGAAGCAAGGGATGTCACCTAAATATCACCAATTAGACATTGATGACCAAGCTTCCATTAACAAGCTGAGAGACTTTGTCAAGGAACAATATGGTGGAATTGATGTCTTAGTAAACAATGCTGGTATTGCATTCAAGGTAAAGAAATTGTATATTTTAATTTTGGATCACTAAAAAACAGGTATGCACTTTAATTGTAAGAACTATATTATCTTACAATTAAAGTGCATACCTGTTTTTTAGTGATCCAAAATCAATGTCTAATTTTTCTTTCAAAAATCGTTAACCAGTCAATCACGTGATCCGAAAAGAAAAATAAGCGGGAAATTTTAAAAAATACGAAAAAAAATATAGCGACGCGGTTGAACGGAATAGCGACGCGGTCAGTGCAATAGGACAGCGGGAAATTGAAATAGCGCTGAAAATCGCGGCGCTAAAACGGCCTGGGGAGAACACTGTATTTAAGCAAGTCTTTGATAAGATTTGAATATTATTAAAAGGGCAATTTCATTTCTTCCTTTGAAATACTATACTCATTTTTATTGAAAAGTTGTACTTTGCTAGAAATGTTAATAAAAGTAAATGTAAAAAATATAAATCTTGTCATTGAAAACTTTCTCACAGAAGCTGACAATGACTTTATTGTTGGTCCTACATGTTCTGCAACATCACCTGTTAGTGATAAGAAATCTTCACATCTAAGCAGTCTGGTATAGACCCATCATGGAAAAGACTTCTCCTTGGGTTTTATAGACAGATGATATGAGGATTATATGTATTTACAATGGAGACAAAAAGACTTTTCTTCTATCATGTCTATATCCAGACAATAACATTAGCAAACAAAGGGGTAACTTCCATGAGCATGATGAGGACACCATTACAATAGAAAACATCAATAGCATTATATAAGAAAAACACATAACAAATCAATTACAAACCAACCGCGCGCCGTGACAAAGTTACTGAGAATTGTCGAAAATCACGCGCTTACCACAGCGCTATCCAAAAATCCTGGGGAGAACACTGAATATATATATGAGTGTCTGGAAGGGGGTCCTTTACTTTTATATTCTTTACTTGATTTGACCATTTTTTCTCCGTTCTTTATATTTTAGCAACCGAATATTCGTTATTCTTTTTTTTCTATAGTTTTAATATTTTCGTTTTTCATTCTATTTTCTTTTTTTTTCTCTTCCTTTGTTTTGCACGTTTTGCCTATTATTATTCATTCTGAAACCAAATCAAGAAATCAAACCCCTACAGTCTTGCGTAACAAGGAGTTAAATTTTGATTAACCTAAAAAAAATCCTGAATTAATAATTTTAAAGAAGTAAATTCATGTAATTTTATTTATTGTAAAATAAGAAAATCTAAAATATATAGGCATTTAGATAATAATTTGATTTGGAAGTGGGGTGCTTTACGTCCAGTGACAAATATTTGATGGAGGTTCAGGATGATGCATTGCAATCATACCCGTTTTATTTTTTATATTGTAGCAATCCGCTACAGAATCATTCGGTGAACAAGCAAGAGTGTCGTGTGGTACAAACTTTACTGGTACCCTAAATGTATGTAACACACTCTTCCCTCTACTGAGACCACATGCGAGGTAAGTCGTCTTATTGAGATTTATTACTGGTTAATACTCATTCAGGTCATTCTAACATATGTCAATGATAACCCAACATGTGCTTATAAAAGTATTTTGTTGGAAAACAAAAGAAAAGACGAACGAACAACGGACGGACGGACGGACGGACGGACGGACGGACGGACGAACGAACGAACGGACAGACGGACGGGCGAACGGACACACAGACCAAAAAACATAATGCCCCTCTACTATCGTGGGTGGGGCATAAAAATGACTTATTTTCTTTAAAAGGGTAAGTTAATAATGTTGTGATTCATTCGACTCTTTTGATAATGCATATACTATTTATTTTTGTTGTTTATTTGGTATTTGAATACCAAAACGTACTCTTCTACGCAGAAGGCAGGTAAAATCTACGTGTGTTCATTTGAAGAGGGGATGCAGGCGGTTGGAATGTGGGATATTGGGAGTAAGTGGTGACAATTCGAGATGGATATGGGGTAAAAACTGTGAGATATAGAGGGAGTGGGATCTGAGAAAAGAATGAAAAAGTGGTAATTTATAGTAGATGGATAAAATATGAATGAAAACGTGATTTAGGAAATGAACACCCCATGTCCCCCTCTTTAAAAACTCAAGAATTTTCGTTTTATTTGCAGAGTATCAAATGTCTCTAGTTTCGTATCACAGATGACAATATCCAAATGTAGCAAAGAAATCCAAGAAAAGTTTAAGAACCCTAGCATAACTATGGATCAACTGAAAGGCCTTATGCAACAATTCATTGAGTAAGTAAAACATAGAACATAATTTTTTTTAGACTGTAGACTACGTGCATAGTGGAGAAAAGGCGCAGTTAAAGTGTTGGGCAACATTGATTCGAAACTTAAATGTTATTCAAAATTTCTATAATTTGAATCTTTGAACTACAAAAAAACGTTTATGTTTTATTGTAAAACATTCTATTTTGAGAAGATGTTCAGCAACAAAAATGCGTTAATTGCAATGATTAGCTTGATATGCCTAAGGTGGAAGGTGGAATTCATCAGAAAATTTAGAAATTTCCTAGCATTTAGCTATAATAGAGCAAAAAATTATAACGAAAACAGTTGCACTTATTGTTTATGTAATCAGTAAAACCCTATTTCAGTGCTGCACAAACTGGGAGTCACCAAAAACAAGGATTTGCTGACTGGTCGTATGGAATGTCAAAGGTTGGTGTTACTGTGATGAGCTTCATACAGCAGAGAGAATTGAACTCTGACCCTAGAGAAGATATTGTTGTGAATGCAGTAAGTAAATGCTATTTAACTGAACTAGCTGTTCCTAATATTTTTATGTCCCATTTATTGGCATTTTGTTTTTTGGTCTGTCTGTCTGTCTGTCTGTCTGTCTGTCTGTCTGTCTGTCTGTCTGTCTGTCTGTCTGTCTGTCTGTCCCGCTTCAGGGTAAATTTTTTGTCAATGTAGTTTTTGACGAAGTTGAAGTTCAATCAACTTGAAACATAGTATACTAGTACACGTTCCCTATTATAAAAAGTAAAATCACAAAAATACTGAACTTACAGGAAAATCAATTCGGAAAGTCCATAATCACATGGCAAAATTAAATAACAAAACACATCAAATATGATCTTTCAAATGTTAATGCCAAATAAGAGTTTTTATCCCATTTTCACGGTCCACTGAACATAGAAAATAAAAATGCGAGTAGGGCATCCGTCTACTGGGGACACATCATTGTTGGTCCTGTTTCTGATTCACCAACTTTTCACCTGATAAATTTCATGTTATTTTTTGAAAAGTTAGAGTTTTTCTATTCTTGTAGACATAGCCTACGCAACATGATTGTTAAATAATAAGTTACAGATCACATGCACATGAGTGATATAAAACTACATATATTTGACGTATGATTCGTTTATGTTTTAAAGGAATCGCTTTGGCTCAGGCAATTCGATGATTATTGTATAGAAACCAATAGATCCATCACAACTTTCTAAATAACCCAACGATAATACATGATTATAGACATAAACGAAAAAAACAATATTATATAGTGTATGTAGTTTTTGACGAAGTTGAAGTTCAATCAACTTGAAACATAGTAAACTAGTACACGTTCCCTATGTCATTTTTGCGCCTGTCCCAAGTCAGGAGCCTCTGGCCTTTGTTAGTCTTGTATTATTTTAATTTGAGTTTCTTGTGTACAATTTGGAAATTAGTATGGCGTTCATTATCACTAAACTAGTATATATTTGTTTAGGGGCCAGTTGAAGGACGCCTCCGGGTGTGGGAATTTCTCGCTACATTGAAGACCTGTTGGTGACCTTCTGCTGTTGTTTTTTTCTATGGTCGGGTTGTTGTCTCTTTGGCACATTCCCCATTTCCATTCTCAATTTTATGATGTAAAACATAATTGTATAAATTGTATTTTTAAATATTTTTAATATTTTTCCTATTTTCAGTGTGACCCTGGATATGTTGATACTGATATGACTTCACACAAAGGAACTAAAACAGTGGAACAAGGTAATCATACTATCTATATGTCTTTCAACAGTTGTGTCATGTGTTCTATTGTTTGTCTGTTTTTCTTTTTCATTTTTAACCATGGCGTTGTCAGTTTATTTTCGATTTATGAGTATGACTGTCCCTCTGGTATCTTTCGTCCCTCTTTTATCAAAATATACACTATAGGTCAATGTTCAGTCTTTAACACGGAGCCTTGCCATCTGTATATTCATGTCATTGGCCTACCATATATTTTTTAACATTTAACAAAAGTGTTAAAATGCAAATAACTATTATCCTGACTATGAAAATTCAATATACTAGTATAGTCTTATACTTATGTTTCTAACTTTGTTTTCACAGGAGCAGATACACCCGTGTATGTAGCGATGCTTCCACCTGGAACAACTAGCCCGAAAGGTGACTTCGTCTCTGATAGGACCATTAAAAAATGGGGATGAAGATCTAATTGGCCATAGTGCATTTATACATGAGCAAGGCTTGTTTATAGTAGCCGCAGTAGGAAGATATTCGTATTGTGAAATCTGGCAGCCTCAGTTTTGAAAGATTATTGTGATTTTTATATTTATATTTGACTATTATATACTTGCAAAATCGCAATTTTTATATTGTTTTTATCTTACAATTAAAATTTATTTTACATCCCTTTCAATACTGTTTTATTATTAGACGAAACACCATATAGCTTTTGTTCCTTGAATAATAGGAGTCCTGAGTTTTCACTATTATAAATTTATGATAGCTCAGATCGATGTTCTTACATGCACCAACCTAGTGCGGGAGTGGGAAAGTTTTATTGAGGCGTTCAAGTGCCCTACCATATATAGTCGGCATACCATTATTTCCATGTTCAATCACTGTATTAATTATACTGCTAGTGTGGAATGCTAGTATCTATAAGAGGACCGTCAGCTAAATAGTCAACATGTCGGAACTGTTACAATCGATACATGTAACTTATCCGTTAAACTTGATATCGTTGATAAATCAATTTAGATATTATGAAGAACAAAGGCGTCAACTCCCTCAGGCAAATTGACCATAGATGTATTTTGCCTATCCTTAATGTTACTATTGGTCGTTAACCAAGTATTTAACACTGTGCGGGACAAATTTGCTGAATTGGCAAATATGACTTTGCTGTTTTACAAGATATCAAAAATATTTTTTTGCCCAAATGATTTTAAACATTCCTGCATGGCTAACAATTTTCGGGGTTTGACCGTTACATCCATAAAAGGTCTTGTCGGTCAGTCATCCGTAGTCAATCGACTTCAGTGTTAAATGTATGGACGTCATCTTCAGTTTTTTGGGGGTATTGATTTCGTTCTATATCTGCAAGGTAATTTTACTTTCGAGAAGCAAGGTTCTCTTGACTTCAAACATGAACGAACATGTTGTTGTATTATAATGCAGAAACCTAACAGATGAGACACAAGTTACCTCTTCCCAGCAATGAGACCAAAGACTTCATATCGGGATGTACAGGACAGCTATATATAGATTGATTTCCTTTGAAATGACACCAGTGACCATTATTAAAATTAAACATATAAATTGGTTGTAAGTACGGCTTATTGTGATATTATTAAGAAAAACAATCCTTCATGTAGTAGTACATGTCGATTTTACAAAAGTATAAATTTCGTTATAACCCATAAATATCAAAATACCGACATAGACTGCCCGTGCCTGTGGTGTATGCCCTTATATTTTCTCAGTTAGGGATTTTTGAGCTGTCTTCATACATGTATTTCATTATCATGATTAATGGCCATTTGGTCTCTTGTGTAAAATTGTCTCATTGGCAATCATACCACATTTTTTTTATATTGACTGTCAATTATCTTCGCACTGCAAATTTTGTTATTTCATTACGTTTTGTTAGAGAAATAAGGAGATATATATATGTGAAAGAATGATCAATTATACAGCAATCAACCAGTGTCCAACTGACGATGGAGTAACAAATTATAGGATACTGCGATGCCTTCAAAAATGAGCAAAATATATAGTGTTTAGTGGGAAAAAAAATCCCGATAATAACGAACCACTTACATACAAAATCCCGACTTTGGACAGACACATAAGGAATTAATGTGTCGGGCTTAAACATGTTTGAGTTTTCAGTCCTCTGTTTTCGCTGTGACAGCTGTGAAGATGTGAAGCATACGAACAAAATTAAACTTTTATAATCAGTTTGAAAAGGCTTGACTTACAGACCAGCTTTAAACATGCACGCACGAAACACGAACAAACATGTCATTACCGATGACCGAACCATTTATGCCAGGTTTCATTGGCTTTCGTGCTGAGCAACTAGTATTGCGAATATTCCTTTTTGTGTTAATGTTCATTTTGGGATTAGTTTTGCGGTCTGCGTTTAATCTGTGTCGATTTCTTTGAAACTTTATAAACTTAGAAATGAAACAGAAAAAACTGGTATACGATGGTCAATGACAACAATTTTGGAAGCTCTCGAGTTTGCTTATGACATATGTTTATTATCATCAAGCCGAATAAATATGCAGAACAAAGTACTCTCAAATCTGTACGTTATGTCTTTTTGTTGTTGGGATATACAAGTACCCGGCCACGTCCACTTGTATTTTTGTCCATCTGATTAGCTTAGCCTTTTTGAAATGATTTTTTTTATAGTTCATGCTTATGTCGTACTGTTATACCACTTTCCCAGGTTAGGTGGAGGGTTGGGATCCCCCTAACATGTTTAACCTTACCACATTATGTATGTACGTGCCTGTCCCAAGTCAGGAGCCTGTAATTCAGTGGTTGTCGTTTGTTTATGTGTTAACTTTTTTTTTCTTTTTTTTTTGTACACAAAAAAGGCCGTTAGTTTTCTCGTTTGAATTGTTTTACATTGTCATTTCGGAGCCTTTCGTAGCTGACTATGCGGTATGGGCTTTGCTCATGGTTGAAGGCCGTACGGCGACCTATAGTTGTTAATTTGTGTGTCGTTTTGGTCTCTTGTGGTGAGTTGTCTCATTGGCAATCATACCACATTTTTTTTTTTTAAACATAAAGACTGCATGCGACGGTTTACTCTGTAGGACTAAAGCTTAAGAGTAATACAAGGAAGACAAAGGTAATTAGCATAAACGACAAATCTACGAAACCGCACATAACACTAAAAGGAGAAATTATTGTAGAAGTTGAATATTTTACTTATCTTGGCGGTACAAGCATCAACCATGCAGGACCATTGAAATGGCAAATAAATAATGGCAAGGAATAGCAAAGCAAATACTGTTTTCTGACGAATACAAACAATATGGGAGGTAAAATTAATATGCAGGACCACAAAAATAAAAGTTTACAATAAGACAAATTAATGTGAACATCACAACGACATATAAATGCACAAATTAACAAAAGTCGATGGAAATGGCTTTGCAATGTTTTCCGTAAAGACAAACAAAGGCACAATTAAAGAGTGGCAAAAATGGAGGATTTTGGAGATGGTCTCGTGTGCAAGTAGGTAGGTAAAAATTAAATTAGATTAGAAGACTACTTGCAAAATCTAAAAAGAAAATAATACTCGTCAACCTAATTTAAACAAAATTCCTACATGCACAATCTAAAACAAAATAATAGTGTTCAACTTTTAACAAAATTCCTTCTTGCACAATCTAAAAAGAAACTTGATAACAGTGGTCAACTTTTAACAAAATTCCGTATAAGTGACCATTACTTGGAAATTTAAATAGGTCGATACAAGAAGATTCCAAGAGAAAAAACGTGTGTGTAAAAGTGGGAAAATTTTAAAGGACCGAGGAGGAACACTTTTTCCTCCGTTGCCAAAAAAAAAAAGAAATATTAGAAATCCCGTAATAAATGCAATTAAAATCCATCATATCCTTATTTCAACCAGCTTGAGTCAAACTCTAAATTTAAAACTATTTATGATCCCAATGCAGATTTTTTTTCTAATGTTGAGGGCTTTAAAATACATTAGTACACAATTGTATTAAGCTGAGGACCACCTCGAGCCCCGGGTGCGGGATTTTCTTGCTGCGTCGGTTGAAGACCCATTGGTGGCCTTAGTCTGTTGCCTGCTCTTTGTGCGGGTTGTTGACTTTTTGCATGTGTTTTATGTTGCTTTTGAAAGTACATGTAATGTTTGTATTTTACTTTTCGCAATAAAATTGTATTGTATGTATATGAGATATTACTGCGAACATAATATAGAAATTTACCGTCTTTACTATTTTATTTTCAATGTTCCAAATCATATATATATAATCTTACGGTGTCAAGATATGGGTTTTCGCTAAAAACTAGCTGAAACTAGAAAATTTCTTAAATTATTTCAGTATACGGATTTCGTTTAAAAAGTAAAATGACTGGCAAGTATACTGAACTCCGAGGAAAATTCAAAACGGAAAATCCCTAATTAAATGGCAAAATCAAATGATAAAACACATGCATCAATCGAATGAACAACAACTTTCATATTCCTAATTTGGTACACTGTGGCATTTTGAAATGTGAAAAAATGGTCGATTGCAGTGGCAGATCCAGAAATTTTCCGAAGTTCAGTGGTGGCCCATGCACTGACTGCCTCAGAGGGGGCAATCTGTGGTCATGCTTCAGTGATTCCCTATATAATCAACAAAATTTTCCCCTGGGCCCCCCTCTAAATCCGCCTCTGGATTGAACCTGGTTTTATAGCGCTAAACCTCTTACTTGTATGACAGTCGCATCCAATAAAAGAGACCATAGTAAATAATATTTTTTCATAAATTGAAATTGTTGTGGTTTAAAAGTGCATTTTTGTTAAAAAATCGATAATAACTGGAAATGCGATATCGATAGTCAAAGTATAAACAAGTCGATTGTTAGTTTTCTTTTCTTTCTATTTCGACATAATAACCAGTCTATTTATATTACATTATTAAACGGTTTTTAATAGTTGCATCATTTTTTTTTCAATTTTAATTTATGATAGCAATGTGCGGTTTACTATCCATCATATCAAATTAATATTGATGCAAATGTTAAATCGTTACTACTGTAAAACATATAGACTGGACATACGAGGGGGGAAAATGGATACATATTTTTTTTAATCTGCTTTTATAAAAACGACAAAGTTGTGGTTGTTGTACACCTTGAGATACTCCCTAACAAAAGGTTACCGCCATTTTGTCAACTTTACCGTAATGTTGTCTTTCACAATCCGATTTGATTCGGAATTTATCTTTTGAGTTTAAATTCTAGAACACGAACCAATTCCTTGACGCCTTGACAAACAGAAACACAATTCAAGCTCGTTCAAAATGGCAAAAAGAGTTGCAATTGTAAGTCAACATGATAACTGAGATTGCCATAGCAGATAGTAGTCTTATGTGATACTTCGTCTTCTTAATATAAGCTTACAGAATAAAGATATTTGATTTGATTTGATTGGTAATGAGCACAGGCACTTGTCTCATATTTTTTGTGATATATATATGTAACATAATATAACTTGTTATGTTCAGGCACGTAGCTCCCTATACACTAACACGCAGTTGTGTGCACATCAATTTGGCATAAAAAAAAAATGGCAAAATAAAAATTTATACATTAAATGTTTAAAGGAAACACATAGATCTATATGTTGTCGCTTTTTAAACAATGTAATCATGGTGATGTCATTAAATAGCGGCATTTGGTTTCAAAATTAAAGCTTTATTGCAGATGACAAAAACACAGACAGTAAATTGAATTTATTAAAAGATTAGAATTTGTTAAACTCTTGTAGTTTTGGAGAACATTTTACAGAGTACGGGTTATCTGTTTGGAATGCGATATACAAATCGGCCATTAAATTTATCAGAACCCTTAGATATCGTTAATTATGCTGATGCAATTTGTTCAACAGACTAACAGTTCTAATCACTCTGCAATCACGCTAAAACAGTATTAGAAAGTCTAATTATATTGTGGGTCCATAGACCACATGATAATGGAACTGGAGTCACGTCTGATATCATCAGAAAATTCACTGCTTTTCCCATTATCTGTCTACTGGTGTTGTAAGAAAAACAACAAACGAATAAATTGCAGCATTATTTGAAACATACAAAACTGACCTGTCATGTAATTTCGACAAATTCAATTGGGATGTTGCTCGATAGCAAACATGCTGGATTTACACCTTGCCAGTGCTACCGTGGAAAGATCATTCAGTGTACTACTTCTGTTGAAAATATATGTACGATTAACCATGGACAATGACAGTTTATCATTGCTAGCATTGCTGCATATTCATCGGAATTTTTGTGTGAATATTGACAAAGTAATAAAGAAGGTCTTTTCTGCTAAGACCTGAAGAGCAGATTTTTTACAATTTTGAGTATTAATTCTGTATTACAAAAATGTGTTGTTTATGTATTCATTAACCATGCTTTAATCTATTTAGATGATATATTCAGAAGTTTTCTAAATAGTTTTGCATTCATGAATTGTGTATAAGTCCTACATGTATGTACATGTAGCTCCTCTTTTAACTGTCCTATGACCAAAACCTTTTTCTGGGTTTTGGTCATAGGACGGTTAAAAGAGGAGCTACATGTACATAGGACGGTTAAAAAAGGAGCTACATGTACATCATTTTTACATAGGACTTATACATAATTCATTAATGCTTGCACATCGCTTCATTCTAGCTATGCCTCTGATGTTAACATGATTAAGGTAAATAAAATTAAATTCTGAGACATGAAGTGCCTGTGGTAATGAGGGTGTTGATTAGGATTTTTAGAAAAGAGAAAATGGACATAAATATAAAAAATAGAGAATAAGAAGGCGCTAAAATATAAACACGATAAAGAAAAGAGAATAATGTGCAGAAAGAATAAAGAATGATGGGCAAAAAGTACAAAAAATAGAGAATGATGGGCAAAAAGTATAAAGAATAGAGAAAAATGACCTAAAAAAATACACTCTCCTTTATGTACAGTAGATACAAAATGTACATTATCAGCATTTTTCTAATTCAACATAAAGAATTATTCTAAAGGACAGAATTGATTATAATAATTAACAATAAATAAGGTTAAATATGACTGTCAACAAATATCTACACATTTATATTTTATTTCCATCTGAAATGTATGGAAAGGGAGGAAACTCTAACCAACTTAATATCAATCTCTAGAAATTACTACAAAAATGTCATATCCCTGGATATCAATTAGCTACCAGTTCTTTTGTAGCAGACCAGATTTATTAACTTCTGTTTTTGTATACATTAATGATAGGGGACTGTAAACAAAATAGAATTTCCTTCTTAATATACGGCCTAGCCAAGATCAGATGTGCATTTCATATTGGGTCTATGTTATAGGCTTGTAAAGACAAGAAGATAAACTTTACATAAGTAATACATCTTTGAACTGAAGAAGAGAATGTAGGGCTTCACAATGAATATCAAATATCATTTATACAATGTAGGTGTTACCGTTTTGAAAAAAAGCACTAAAATACACGCTGAAAATGGGCAAAATTTCACGTTACATGTATGTTGTTTCATTTAAAATTTCGCTGTTTTTATCAATTGATAGTTAATAAGTGAACTTAATTTGAACTATATTATTGGTTCATTGCTATAGACAATTTATTCATCTTTCTTTTACTGTTTGTTGCAACAAAAAATCTTCAGTGGTTACAAAGTTATGATAAAAGTTGAATACTATGCGCTTGTTATGAAATTTTGTACTTTTGTTTTTAGCTTGCTCAGTGTAGTGATAAAAGAGAAAACTAAATCAAATTTATGCTATTATGTGTTTTGTTTTCTCTTCTAGTATATACATTATCAAAAACTACCTCATTTATCAAAATTGCAGTACCCTAGCTGGAGATATATGCCATCAAAGTTGGATATACATGTACAAATAAAGTGAAAAAATGTCTTGTCCGTAGACATGGATTCCCTAGTAAACTGGAAGCATAATTACATTAATGTTGCATTGCTAAGTTCCTGTTCTTTTGTAGATATGAAAACACTACTAACATTTTTTTCTACCATCTATTAATAGAGGAAAAAATTCAAAAATATGTCAGAATGTCTTGTCCGTAGACACATGTCTTGTCCGTAGACATGTCTTTTTATCAATATTGCTTGGCTTTATGGGTCTTAATTAGTCCTATGTGTTGTTTAAACTTAGAAATATCTTATTTTTAATAAATAAATGGTAATTTAAGTGTTCTCAATTTTTGTAAAATGACTTTACAGGAGTGGATTTTAAAAAGTGTCAGATTATCAGTCATAAAAAGCATACCTTATTTTACTTCAATATTGTTTATTCCAGTTGCTGCATACCTTAAAAGATTAACTAAATCAAATGAAGAAAAAGTATTTCTCTCTCTCTAACTTTATCTTTTGGATTTCAGTATTAACAGCAGGTGAGGAAGTGTCTACGGACAAGACACTTGTACATAACAAGTATTAAATTCAATTATTTGTCTGCTATGGAACTTAAATCTTATTTATAGGTGATGAAAGTTATCTATTCAAATTAAAACTCAGTATTTTCAACATAAATATAGTCACAATTAATTCTAACAGATTTTTTTTTTAACTGAAATTGTCTTGTCCGTAGACATTACCACAATATATTTGTATCCAATTTCCTTGAGTTCAGCCTAATTTGATAGGTAAAATGTATGTTATTTTTTCAAGAGAACACATTCAACTATGTCAAAATAGAGTTTTAATAATAGTTTGATTGTTTTAAACAGTCAGATATATGGATTTCAGTTAAAAGAATGTGTCTTCATTTTGGCTTAATCAATAAATTATTGAGATATGTAAAGAATTATGGGTACATTTTTATATTTTCCAAAATTAAAAAACACCGCTTAAAACTTAATTAGTAACTTTTAATCTTAACTTTAACAATCATCTTTGAAAGCATTTAATTGAATATCAATAAAATGTCTTGTCCGTAGACATTATCAAAATGTATTTGTTTCCATTTTCCTCGAAGTTAAGCATCATTTGATAGATAAACCTGATAAAATGTATGTTTTTTTTTCAAGATAACACTTTCAGCTATCAAAATTAGGTTTTAATAATGCATTTCATTAAATATGAATACAATGTCTTGTCCGTAGACAAAATATATAAATTGTATTGCTAAGTTTGATTGTTTATTGTAAGAATATGCATCAAGTTATTTTAATGTTCTATACACCAAAAGAAAGGGTTCTTTTGGAAGTTTTGTTATTTATAGATAATTTTAGATACAGTTTTATCAGATAAGATTAATGATCAAAGAAAGCTACTGTTGTTTGAAATAACTGTGAGTCAAACATGTTCTTGTTATTTTTTTTTTCAATTAAAATGTTTGATATTCAATAGTTCTAAACATATTTTGTTGTCTTTGTCATTGACCAAAAATCTGTCACTGGTGACCATGTCTTGAAGGCAACCATTAAAGAAAATTATACAGTTTTTAAACACCATTTATTTAATAAAAATATTAAATATTTCTTTCAAAAACTGCATGTAATTATATAAATGCTTCCAGTGTTAGCCTAACGATGGCAATTTTTTATAATTTAAACCATTTTTGAACCAAAATATCAAAAGAGTTTTTCCCTGAGGTGATACTCATTTTTGACTTCATGTGAAACACAAAATGCACATCTGATTGTGGCTAGGCCGATAAGTTCCAACTGAAGAAATATTCTGTAATCTTGTTTCAATTGAAACAAATATGAGAGTATTTGTTCCTTACAGAATAAAGGGTGTAGAATATTTGTTCCAACAGAAACAGATATTATTACATTGTTTAAAGTTTCCAGGTGAACTTCAGTGGCGATTCCAGAATTTTTCACAAGTTGGGGCCCACTGACTGGCTAAGAGGGGGCCTGCTCAGGTCATATTTAAGTGATTCCCTATATATCAATATATATAATCAAGCAATTTTTTCCCCAAAAAGCCTGGCGCCAACTATAAATCCCCCTCTGAACTTCTGTTAGGCGGAATAAATTTACGTTGATAAACCAACACAATATTTAATTGGTACAGTTTAAACTTTTTCATTGGCTTCATGTACGTATATAGTTTGTTCAATTTCAATTAATAGTTATGCTACATATGTCTATGTTCCAGACCATATGAGTATTTGTCGGTCCGGACTCCGACTGTATTGTATAGTATACTGGTACGGTCCGACCAATATGCGTACGGTTGGACTGTATGAGTATACGAGTATGGTCCAGTTCGAGCTGACCATACATATTATTGGATCATATGGGTTAAATCTAAACAAACATTTATCACAATCTTTATTTTTAGTTTTACTAAATGTTATTATTACAATTAGATGGATGAACAAACCAACAATTGAAATTAAATTAAATTTTTTATTTTAGTACTCTCACGGCCCAAGGTTACACTTAAGCTTGCTACCACAACATGCACAAGTAACGTAATATTTTTTACATTTACATACTTGCAGTTCATGCATGTTCCTTTGCATTTGCATTTTTTGTAAAGTTGCTAAATATTCTAAACCAATTGTCTTCCCACATTATGTTTACTTCCGATATCTTCAACTTCAGTGATCATGATTAAATAATAGTTAATGTATTACTGATCAACATGCTAACTACAAGAGATTAACAGATTTAATTAGCATGAATCTTTTAAATAGTTAAAATATAAAGTTTTTATTTCAATTACAATTGAACTTTTTTATATTAATTTGAGAGTTAAGTTATGTTGATCTGTTATATACATGTATGCATTTGTTCTAGTAAACTTGACCAACTTCTTAATATTAGTCAGACCGTACACGTACGGTCTGACTATTTTGAAAAAGTACGCATACGGTCCAAATACTCATACGGTCTGGAACATCTATACAACTGAATTTTGAATTTTGAACTTTATGCATTTTTAATGCATTTTTTATTTTTATGTATATTATTTTTTAAATGTCTCTGTAACCTTTGTACTTGCATGGTTTTATGAGAATAAACTATCTATCTATCTATGATAATCTAGATGAACTGACAATTAAATGGTAAATTAATTAGACCAATATTTATATCATTTATACAGGTGACCGGAGCCAACAAAGGGATAGGTTATGCTGTAGTTCAGGCGTTATGTAAACAGTTTAATGGTGATGTTCTCCTGACAGGTAAGACAAACAAAAGGGATAGGTTATGCTGTAGTTCAGGCGTTATGTAAACAGTTTAATGGTGATGTTCTCCTGACAGGTAAGACAAACAAAAGGGATAGGTTATGCTGTAGTTCAGGCGTTATGTAAACAGTTTAATGGTGATGTTCTCCTGACAGGTAAGACAAACAAAGGGATAGGTTATGCTGTAGTTCAGGCATTATGTAAACAGTTTAATGGTGATGTTCTCTTAACAGGTAAAAAAGCTGAGCATGAATAAATTATAAGTAATGAATAAATGATTTACACAAAATTGTTCATCTCCTGAAAATACTACATGCAAAAGGTCTACTATAATCATGATAATTGGTGTATGGAATGATTGGAAGGTGTCCATGTCCGACCAACAGGTGTCATCTGACCTTGATCTCATTTTCATCATGTTCATGGTACTGTGGTTAAAGTAAAGTTTTTGTGTTTTGTTTGTTTTTCTTATCATGGTTATACTGTATGAAATAGATCATCTATATTTCATATGTATTTATTGTATGTAAATATTTTATGATGTACATGTCTCATTGGTTGTCTCATTGGCAATCATACCACATCTTCTTTATATGTCAGTCAGGCATGTTTAATATGACCTTGACCTCTTTCTAATGGTTCATTGCCCAGTGTTAAGTTTGTGTTTTTTTTAACTATTTTTCTAATACTTTAAGCAAAAGGTCATCTTAGGCTATATTTGGTGTATTGAATGATTTTAAGGTATACATCTGTCTGCCAGGATTCATCTGACCTTGACCTCATTTTTATGGTTCATTGATCAATTTTAAGTTTTCCTAGTTAAGTTTGTTTCTTAGATATGAAATACATGTAGGTCAACTACATGTAAATTTAAAACATTTTTGGTGTATAAAATGACTGTAGGTGTATCCTGGATATAGGTATTTCAGTTTGTTTATCTGACCTTTGACCTCATTTTCTTTGATTATGTTAAGTTAAGTTAATGTGATAGTTGTAGTAAAACTTTTTATTTAGAACTACATTGTATCAACATAATATCAATGATCAGTAAAATAGGTTAGGCATTTCAGTGTGTGCACTCTTGTCTTATATATTATTAAAAAGTTTAAAAAAAAATGTTTTTATTATAAGTTATAATACCTTTTGTACCTTGGATATATAAAACATGTGCAATGCTGGGGAAATTAGAACTCTGTGCTTTTATTCATAAACAAATAATTGTAGGACGAAGTGAGGAGAGATGTAAGGCTGCTGTTGAAGAGCTGCAGAAGCAAGGGATGTCACCTAAATATCATCAAATGGACCTTGATGATCAAACTTCAATTAACAAACTAAGAGACTTTATTAAAGAACAATATGGTGGAATTGATGTTCTTGTAAACAATGCTGGTATTGCATTCAAGGTAATACTATGAAATAAAAAAATACTATATTGTATATATGTACATACTAGTAGATCAATAAGATCTAAATTTTTATCCCATTTTTATTTGTCGTTTATTTTGCCTGTTGATATGACACAAACCAAAGAGAAAATAACAGACTAGTAGGGTGATATTGGAATGCTGATACAGGTTTCTTATGCAAATCTGAGTGCCTAAATTAGTCTTCACATGCAAAATCTGAATCAGCACTCACACGCAAAATCTGTATAAACGTACATGCAAAATTTATTTATGCTATCACATGCAAAATTTGTATCATGCAGCCCTCACATGCAAATCCATATCAGCCCTCAAAAGCAACATCTGCATTAGTCTTCACATACAAAATCTGTATTCGTCCTCATGTGGAATTCTGTATTAGCCCTCATGTGCAAATTATGTATACTGTATTAGCCCTCATGTGCAAATTCTGTATAAGGCTCACATGCAGATTTTGTATCAGCTCTCAATGATGTGCAAAATCTCTTTACAACCTCATATGCATATCTGTATCAGCCCTCAAAAGCAAACTCAACATAAGCCCTCATGTGCAAAATTATTAAAGTATATCATGAAATATACCCCGTGTAGCCCAAATGTTATCATTTTATATTGCAGGCAGCGTCAACAGCACCATTCAGTGAACAAGCCACAGTGTCATGTGCTACAAACTTCTATGGTACTCTTAATGTGTGTAACACACTTTTCCCTCTACTGAGGCCTCATGCTAGGTAAGCCATCCTGTGTAATGTGCTACAAACTTCTTTGGTACTCTGAATGTGTGTAACAAACTTTTCCCCCTACTGAGGCCTCGTACTAGGTAAGTCATCAAAATGTGCTACAAACTTCTATGGTACTCTGAATATGTGTAACACACTTTCCCCTTATTTTTTTAGGGAGAGGGAAAGTTAGGGGAGGGGGGGGGGGTGGCTAGAATGTAAAATTTTGTCCTGTTTTTTTTTTAGATATTATCTCTGTGTCCTGCCTTTTATTTATGTAACTGATTTTGAATATATATAAGACATAATGTATATAACGATTGAAATAACAATGAATGACCTTCTTTTCTATGATTTTTTTTTCATAGGAGGATTCATGTTGTCCAGAGATATCTTATTATTGTAGAGGTTTAGTAGATGATTGTTTTTTTGATATGTTCTCTTTTTTCAAATTGTGTTTATCTGTCATTAGTTAAAGGTTTCTTTTTAATATTTTTGTATACTGTAAACCAACTGATATTCATGGATATTTTATTTCGCGTTATCCCTTACTAGACCATTTAGGGGCAATTTGATTTCGGACTTTCTAATTTGCTTGATGAATTTAAGTAAGGAAAGATTAAAGTTTTCCATATTAGCAAAGATTTATATTTGCATATTATAATGCTCATAAAAGTCGCCAAAATAAATCACACATGAAAATAAGTTTGGTTACAGTATTTGAATTTCACAGATCGACAAATCCTTTCTTAGATATAAGAAGATGTGATACAAGTGCTAATGAGACAACTTTACATCTAAGTCACAATTTGTAAAAGTAAACCATTATAGGTCAAAGTATGGCCTTGAACTCACACCTAACAGAAAGCTATAAAGGGCCCCAACAAATATATACTAGTGTAAAACCATTCAAGCAGGGAGACCAACACCCTTATCTATGTAAAAAAAAATATTATCAAGAAACACTTATGAACCATGCCAACAAATGACTGAACATCAGGTTAGTTTATATTTCAAAGGAAGCATGCAAAAAAAACAGTAAAAATATATATATATGCTTCAATTTATTTACAGAGTATCCAACGTATCTAGTATGTCATCACAAATGGCTATAGCAAAGTGTAGTGATGAAATTAAAGCAAAGTTCAAAGACCCAAAAATAACAATGGACCAGCTTAAAGCTCTTATTCAGCAATTCATTGAGTAAGTACATGAAGTATGTAGGTAGGTACATTTGGAATTCAGGTTAGAAATTATATCCATTCACCTTTTCAGAATCTAAAGGACTGTAGATAATTTCATTGTTCATACACCAAAAAGAAATTAATTTCCTGTCATTGGATTGATTTCCATTGTTTAGTACGTTTTAAACCAAACACAAAGTTTTGGTGTATGCTATTGAAAATATTACCCAGAATGCATTGGTTCTGAAACGGCAAATTTATTTAGAATTCAATGTTATATAAAAAGTCTTTTGGCAAAATTCCATATAGAATTTATTCACTGTGTAGTCTATGGTGAGTTTTTGTTTTGAGAGGTAAAACTTCATTTGTGCAAACCAAATAAAAAATAATATTGTATTTTGTTATTATAATGTAAAACACTATTTTCAGCGCTGCACAGACTGACAGCCACCAAAAACAAGGATTTGCTTCATCAGCCTATGGAATGTCAAAGGTCGGTGTAACTGTGATGAGCTTCATACAGCAGAGAGAATTGAACTCTGACCCTAGAGAGGATATTGTTGTGAATGCAGTAAGTAAATAAGTTTAGATCACCTGGTCCCAAAGCCTATGTCAGGTTGGAGTTGTTTCCCTTACTTTGTTAGTTTAAACATATTTATTTATAGTGGCTTGGGAAACAAGATCTGCAACTTATATTAATCCCTTTCCACTTTGCGGGTTCGAGTGCTGCCTTGTAGCGGCATTAGCCTACTCTTTTTTTTAAATCTACAAGGGTGTCTTGAACGTGCAAGAGATATGGCTCTCTCTGAACACGGGTCAGCCATTTATCGTCCCCTTCCGACGGACTATCATCTTTTCCTTAAGACCATACTCGCAAATGGTGTCAAGGGTTAGCCGAAAAATGAGTTCCTGAAATTTTCATCCCAAACGGGAATCGAACCAGAAACCTTTGTGTTAGTAATCTGAGTGATGCACTACACAAGGGCTCTCTTACTTTCATTCTACTGTGGATTCATTTTTTTCATGGGTACCAATTTTCGTGGATTGTTGAAAACTTGCATATTCGAGGATATTTGATTTAGTGTTTGTACCAAACGCTTTATATGAGAAAGCCTATTGATAATATGTTATTTGTTGAACGTTTGAATTCGTGATTGACCTGTACACAAGAAAATTGATATCCAACAAATAATAATGAATCCACAGTATGTCATCAATTTTTGATCTTTTTAAAGACCCTCTCTGCTCTGACATTCCTTGTTTAAGAGAAGGGAGGAACCAGAGGGACACCCAAACTCATAGATCGAAAATAGAGTGACCAAACCATGGCTAAAAAAGAAAAAGACAAACACACAAATAGTAGTATACAAGACACATCAAAGAAAAATGACACCAAAATTAATTACAATAATTCTTATGCGTGTTATGATTGTTATGCAAATTTAGTCCCGAATTTACCACTGATCACCAAAATGGCGTTCCTTGCTAAAATTAGAAACATTATGGAGAAGACTAGCAAAATGACAGTTTAGTTAGTAGTCTTAAATAAACAAAATGATTTGAGACAACAAAAATGTAAGATTGTTGTAGGTTACAAATCTATAAAGATCACAACATAAAAACGAACTATAAAAATCTATACCTACTTAAGATGTTGGTGGCCACAGCTTCAAATAAATTAAAAAAACTCCCACATGTGTTAATATTAAGGATGGTTCTTTTATGCAATAGTCTTTATGGGACCTTTTTCATGAATATGAATATTGCTTTTAACCAAAAGTTATGAAATTAATATTCTTTCCTATTTTCAGTGTTGCCCTGGTTATGTTGATACTGATATGACATCTCATAAAGGACATAAAACAATAGAACAAGGTAATCAAATCAATCATTTCTATTTTGAGATATACAATTTATTTTTCATATTTCAGTGTTGCCCAGGATATGTTGATACTGATATGAGTTCTCATAAAGGAACTAAAACAATAGAAGAAGGTAATCTATTTTTTAAATTTATAATTCAGCCTAACATAATTTCATTTAGTACCCAATTAATCTCTAGTCAGGTTACATCCATGTCACTTTAAGGTGGTACCTAACACTACAGGGAGATAACTCTGTAAAATCAGCTAAACGTTTTAATTACGTTGTGTTGTTTAGATAATATTAAGCTTCTCGATGATCAAAATAAGTGTTTGTCAAACTGCTATATAACCAGTGTAATTTTTCTGATAAAACGGTTGGTTAAAAATTTTTGAAATTTTTATATTTTTGTCAAAGGGTCAAAGTAAATACTTTGTCAAAATTTTATGAAAATTAAACGAGCCAAATTAATTTTAGTGAAAGTGTTTGGTGCCACCTTAAAGGAAATTTATAGAAAAATCAAGATTTGCTCCTGTTTCTTGATCAATTCCCAAATGCATAAATCTAAAAAAAAACATACACAAGCATATCGTTTTCTGTTTTACTTTTACAGCTATAACAACTGTCTTGCAATTTGCAAGACCTATTTTTAATAGAACAATTAACAGAAAACATACTTGCAAATATTCATCATTAAAAAAAATTTCAAACACAGCATGCATGTATTTATATATTTAAGTTTGGTATGATTTTGAAATTAAAACAGTATTTATACAGGTTTTCATGTTCAAAATGTAATAATATTGCATTTGACAATTGAATGTTTTCGTTTTTAAAAGTAATTAAGATTTGATTGCCATTTTGGTTGTGCTGAGAATACTTTCTTTGTGAACAAACCACACAGTCCCTAAAATTGAATACGTTAAGGAAAAATTGTTAGCCTAGGACAGGAGAATGGAAAGCAGATTGAAAAAGTTATGATTAATATTCAAATTCAAAATACTTGGAATCAACTTATCAATTTAACCTTATTGTATCTATATGCTTCTACCTTGATTTTACAGGAGCAGATACACCAGTGTATTTAGCAATGCTTCCACCTGGAACAACTAGCCCAAAAGGAAACTTTGTGTCTGACAGAACCATTCAAAACTGGGGATGACTATCTAATAAACTTTGATGGGCTAGTTTAATTAGCCTTTCTTGATATAAATTTATTATTTAAAAACATTATACATCATACCTCTTTGTCTCAGTATTCTTTTTTAATCTCTGAAATTCCATTTCTCAATAATGAATTTTTAAGAGATTTTAATAAAGGGAGTCATTGGAAATATATGTCAATGAAAAGATATACATGAAAAAAAGGAGTATTGAAATTATTGCACAGACAGCACAACAGACCAAAACAACAACTTATTCTATGCAACTTTCATAGTAAGAGGTTAAGCTATAAATCCAGGTTTAAGGTGGTATGGGTGTCTTCCTCCATCTTGGATTGTAAAAAACAGAGAATCAAAGGTCCAGATTTTCCATCAAGTTAGCAAAATTTGATGCAGGAATGCAGATGTTTAATGTACATTTTCATTTAAAAGTACCAATTTATAAGAATATAACTTCTAAATATTGATATTTTTGCAAATGTTAATTATTTTTGGTTGTTTTTATTTTTTTTTTTAAATTGGCATTTTAAGGGGAGGTAACTCTAAAAAAGTGCATTTTCTGAAGGATTCTGTATGGAATTTTCCTATTTTGTATTTTAGCCGGAAAAAAACTTACGGTGACCCTATCTTTTCTTTTGATATTCTCAAAGCAGTGTCTGAAAGCTATCTTTTCCTGAAGTATTTAACAATTCTATCATTTTGTTTAGTTTCTAATCACAAAATGGTGTTTTTTCCTGTATAATCCATACAAAATGTGTCATTTTGTCCCGTCCTGTAGCTTGAGAAAATGCGCGGTGACCTATCATTTTTATTATATTTTTCAACATGTATCAAAAGATACAACGTTTTGGCAAAGTATGAACAAATTCTATCATTTTTATTTTAGACTCCCATACCACCTTAATCTATTATATATACAAATGGAAACCCCTGTCTGAAGTCAGGAATAAGATAATTGTTTTCTATTCGTTTGATGTGTTTGAGCTTTTGACATTGCGATGTGAAAATTGACTTTTTTGATTTTTCCTTTGGAATTCTTTATTTTTGTTATTTAACTTTTTACATTAAATCCTCCAAAGAATGGATGTATTAATAAAGACAAGCAACAAGTAACAACATTTGGTCAAGATAACCTGACTTGCAATAGTACCGGCACAAAAATTGTTGGGTTAAACTAGCATTTGTCAATAGTTGCAGAAAGAGGGATATAGAAATGCTTTCGTGGCAGCGAACAGATTATCGAATACGGGTATATTGATATGAACCATATTTTCCCCAAGGTTTAATGTTTCACCTCGTCTTCAGTGTTACCCTTTAATGTGTCCTTTGTATATGACCTCATATCATACTTGAAAGTTTCTTATCCGAGGCATAGATTTCCATAACCGTATTTATCACAACGTTTTTCGATTTTAAAGTTCTTAATGCTCTTCATTTTTTAACTATTTTAATATGTTTATGTAGACGAAATGCGTGTCTGGTGTATCAACTAAAAAGCCTGGTACCTTTGATAACTATTTATCAAATATTGTTCAGTATTTCACTAATCTCTTGCTTACAAATATGTTGTTGTCGGAGTAGTTTACAGTGCCTGTTTCAGGTGTACCAAATACATAGCCATATTTATCTGAATTGGATACGCCAAACCAAGCAGGTGCTACAATAGCCCAAAAGTAAAGTACGAAATTGAAGAGCATTGAAGACCAAAAATTCCTTAAAGTTTCGCCAAATACATCTTAGATAATATATATTCCCGATGTAGAAAAGCCTTACTTATGTCACTGTTATCAAGCAAACTTTTCTATTGTGAATACTTCTTCAAAATTTTCTACATCAGGAAATGTTTGTTCCAAGTCAGCAATATGGCAGTTTTTTCCATTCATTTGACATGTTTGATGTGTTGGAGCTTTTGATTTTTTTGTTTGATCATAAGGAACAGTGGCGGATCCAGAACTTTCCCTAAGGGGGGGGGGGGGGGGCGCTGACTGACCTAAGGGGGGCCCGCTCCAGTCATGCTTCAATGATTCCCAATATAATCAACCAAATTTTTCCCACGAAAAAGGGGGGGGGGGCGGCCCCCCAGGCCCCCACCCCTGGATCCGCCTATGAGGAAATATGAGGAAATTTTTCTTGGAATTTCGGTTTTTTTGTTTATTTAACTTTTCATTATCTTAGACATTACAAATTATATCCGGCTATGGGACTGTTATAAAGAAGTTTTATTTAATTGTACATACCATCTCAAATACATTTTTCCAAAACTCTTCGATTTCACAGGGGCGAGGCAATTAAAACCATAATCCGAAAAATGCAGTCTAGCGAAGGAAAAAAAAAGGTATAAAAAGTATAGCCAAATCCCTGGAAGGAATCAGAGCTTTGCATGAGGGAGATACATTCCTTAATTTATAATAAGTTCTATCATTTTGTAATAGCAAATTTTAATAACACAAAAAATCCGTATTTTCATGCCAGTACCGAAGTACTGGCTACTGGGCTGGTGATACCCTCGGGGACTAATAGTCCACCAGCAGAGGCATCGATCCAGTGGTAGTAATAAAATTAACGGTACCAATTTTCTTGCACCAGATGCGCATTTCGACAATACATGTCTCTTCAGTGATGCTTGTGACTATATATAACACAAAACTATGCTAATTCATACTATCTCCATCGGAACTTTCTCCACATAAAAAACTTTTATGCGTATTCCGTCTGATTTCGATTACATTGTTATATATACATTCTCTTCAATTGATGTTCATTGAATAAAAAGACAAAAAATACCAATGCAATTTCTTTTATAAGTTCTGGATGAATTCTTTCAAAATAGGCGAAATTTTGTATGGAAAGCATATACAATCAGAGAAAAAGATTCTTATATGTGTCTATATATAATCTAATCTCTTATTTTAAATCCAGAGATTAAGGGTTTCCCTTTGGTAAATGTGCAAAACGGAAGGACGTCTCCAGGTTCGGGAGTTTCTCGCCGCATTGAAGACCTATTGGTGACCTTCTGCTGTTGTCTTTTTGACACATTTTATCTCTGTTATTCATTATATTTGTTATTTTGATACTATTGCGGTTTGAAAAGTTCGTACTTAACTAGCTACAGCAGAGATCATAAACCTTAAGCAAAGTTCGTCTAGAGTTTTTCGGTCTTTTCGATCTAATTACATTCAATGTTTACATCGAAATAGGGTCCGTTTGATTTTGCTTAGTAACTTAGTTTTAAAAGTGCCAATTTTGCTGCATATCTTTTGATTAAGTTGAGCCTTCCAATTGATATTTATCGTGTGTTTTTTTGTGTGGTGGTGTTATTCTATTGTTTCAAAAAAGGGAGAAGGTTTTGTATCGTTAAAACGTTTAATCCCGCTGCAAATGTTTGCACCTGTCCTTATAGTGATCAAGAGTCTGATGTACAGTAGTTGTCGTTTGTTTATGTAACTTATACGTGTTTCTCGTTTCTTGTTTATATATATGTGGTAATGTGTTAATTTGGATATTTTTAGTTATGTACGATTCTTTGATATTGTGATATTTTTATATTTAGTGCAGGGTTTCCGCTGGCGGTCGCCATTTTCGCAATTTGCGAAAAAATAATAATTGTGGCAATAAAAATTCGTCATTTGCGAAAGAATTTGGCGAAAGAAATATATAAACCGATTTATTTTCCTCCATCTTGTTTATTTGCCTTTTTTCGAGTTTCTCGGACTTTACCCGATCAGACAATACTCGGAATTCACCTTGACCTCATTAAGATTTAGACAGAAAATCAATAATCAGCTGATTGCATTTTATAGCTATCGACAACAAAGGACTAATTAATAAAGGTGTTGATTGAATTGTTTCACAAAATGATATGGTCAAATGGCTTCCGCTATACATCTTTGCGACGCACGTGTTTGAAGCAAACTTTTGACATCTCTCCCTTTAAAGATAGTTTTGAAAAGAAAGCTGTTGTTGTGACGAAAATTGTTCAAAAGCAAGAAAAATCTCCGATTTAAAACTTTAATTCTTTTATCCTTTGACTTTAATAAAGTCGTTTGAGTGACACATGCACGTGTTTCAAGCATAGTTGTACGTCTCAACTTTTTCATTTACGATGGTCAAGAAAAGAAAACTGTCGTTATGAAAAATCTATCCAAAAGGCTGGGAACAACCCCTCGAATGAGAGTAACCCTTCAATGTAATGACTACACATGAAATGAGGGATCAATTTCATGTGATAAAAGCTTTTGTTTTGTTGTAAAAATTACTTCTTAGTACAAAGGGCACAACAGGAAAAATATATTTATGTTACTTGGCGAAAAAAATAATAAAGTGGCGAAAATATATTGTTTTGGCGAAAGAGGTGGCGAAAAAAATAATTGACCCAGGGGAAACCCTGTTTAGTGAGTAGTTTCTATTCATGCTCCACTGGTTATGTTCATAGTATGATCTTTACATGGCTCAGTGAGTTTTGATATATTGGTCATTTGTTTACTTTTTTGATTTTACCAGTTTGTATTGTGGAACTTTCTCTTCTTTGTGATAATTGGCTAATTTAGTCATATGGTCATTTTGGAGGGAAATTCTATTGTTAGCTCAGATTTTACTCATACTTTGAATTGAATAGTTGTGTGTTGTTTGCTTTGATATATTTATATTTGTGGACATCTTTGATTCTGTTATAAGGTCAATTTTCTCTACTTAATATTTCACATTCATACTTAAATACTGATATGAATGATTTTGTATGAATGGTCAGAATGAATGATTTCAGAGTAAAAGGTGTATAACATAGTTTAAAACATATAAAAATATATTAAATATTGTTTAAATCAGTTTAACTGAATTGACACAGTCAAGGAAATCATTTTGTAAGTATTTCAGCCATAAACAGTAAAATTATATGAATAACTCAGTTAAGTGAAAAGAAGTAATAGTAAGAGATAAAATAATAAATTTGTACGTTAAGACGTATTTTTAACTACTAAATGATTGGATAATTTAATGCGTAAACTATAAACACAAATAGTTATGATAATACTTTTATTACAGATATTTGAACCATACTGTTCGTATGTCATGTAGAAATAGAAGATTCCATATAATTGTAAATATAGGACCTATGTACCTCATACATGGTAGGTTTTGTATTCTGTTTATATGTGTGTTTTGTTGCTTAACATTTGTCTTGAGCATGGCTATAATATTTGTTTTAATAAGCTTATTGTGTTGTTACTGTACGCTTTGCTTTATGTGTACTAATTCAATGTAGTTATTAATTTGAATGGAATGATCCGTAAATGACTATGTAAATGTAAATCTAGATGGCCTTTTAATTAAAATGATCAGTCCATACATATGAAAAGTAAGCTTAAATGAAATTAAACGTTGCTTCAAACACGTGCTGGTGGTGTTGCCACAGGTTTGTGTATGCGCCTAGTGCAGTTGGGAGTCATAGACTCTTAAACTGCCGCTGGATAGCTTAAATTCATAGGGGAAAAGAAAGCCGAGTGGGTAAGTCTTTCCTGCCAGTACATAGCCTCTACACTAACAAGACTTCTACAGTGCCTCCCCGCGACAGCACACGGTAACTAGGACCTTGTACGTGTCTTAGGCATTACTGTAGAGGATCTCGGAGTAGCAAGGACCCTAGAGATGAAGTGTGTAGTCCCACCGGCGTGTGGATACGCCCTAGCACTCATCAACCTTGCCCCAGCTATGGGTTAATAGCCGGCTAGATGAAAGTCGTCAGCCTTGAAAGGCAATTCATATAGGAGAGGAAAACTCTGATATAAAATACCGGGTAGATTTGACTCGTCAGCCTTGGTCGGCAATGGATCTATAGGAAAGAAACCTTGAGTAAAGATTCTCTGGTTCTCCAGGTTGGGGATTGAGCGTTAGGCCAACAACCTATCCTTGTAAAAAACTTTAAAGTTACAGAAACGCGAAATGGAAGAACGACTTTTCTGATGGGAAATACCGAGGTGAGACCAGAAAACAGAAATCAGTTAGAAGGTTTAATGAATGATGTTGGCCAAACCCAGAATCAATTGGAAGCAAACATCAGGAGAGAACCTTTGGTTCATCCTAGAAAACAGATCAAGGTCGGATGCTGGAATGTTAGAACAATGTATGCACCTGGAAAGACATACCAGGTAGTAATAGAAATGAACAACTATGGAATTGATGTATTGGGTATTAGTGAATGTCGTTGGACCGGAACAGGAAAGATCAACCTCAGAGGTGGTGAGACTATGCTATACTCAGGACAAACAGAAAGACATGAGTATGGAGTAACACTTATTATATCAAAAGCAAACAGAAAAACACTCATGGAATGGCAACCTATTAATGAAAGAATAATAACAGCTCGATTTTTTTCTAGACATATAAAGTTGACCATAATGCAGTGTTATGCACCAACGAATGACGCTTCTGATGAAGTAAAAGAGGAATTCTACCAAACCTTGAACGATGTAACAGCAAATGTTCATAAACATGATATGATAATTGTAATGGGAGACATGAATACAAAGATAGGATCAGATAATGTTGGATATGAAGATGTAATGGGGAAGAATGGGTATGGTGTTATCAATGAGAACGGAGAACTATTTCGGGATTATTGTCAGACTAACAACATTGTAATTTGCTCTATCATATTCCAACATAAAGATATTCATAAATATACATGGACGTCACCAGACGGAAACATCAAGAATCAGATTGATCACATCACGATTGACAAAAGGTTTAGAGGATCTATGGAAGATGTACGGTCATATAGAGGTGCTGATGTTGGTAGTGACCATGAACTACTTATATCCAGAGTTAAGCTTAAACTTTGTAGACAGAGAGTAAACCAGGGACAGAAGAAAATATATGACATAGATAAGCTAAAGATACCAAAAGTTGCACAAGAGTTCAAACTTGAGTTAAGGAACAGATTCCAGGTATTGGGAGAAACATAAGGCATAGAAGAACAGTGGATAGATATTAAACAAGCAATATGTGAGGTTGGTGAGCAAACATTGGGATTCAAAGACAGAAAACAACCAGAATGGATTACTACCAACAGTATCCACAAAATACAAGAACGTAAACAGATAAAACAAAAAATCAATGCTACAAGATCACAAAGACAGAAAGAAAAGCTTGAGAAAGATTATAAGGATAAGAACAAGGAGGTAAAATTTAGTACAAGAGATGATAAGAGAAAATATATTGATAATATTGCAAAAAGTGCAGAAGAGGCATCAAATAGAGGAGAGCAGAACAAGCTATATATGCTGAGTAAGAAAATTTCCAACAGCAGCATGAGAGGGAACAGACCTGTAAAGTCAAAAGAGGGACATGTAATAACCAACGAGAAGGAACAGTTAGAGAGATGGAAAGAACACTTTGAAGAGATTTTAAATGCGAAAGATCCACCAGTACTAGCCGATATTCAGCCTTCAGATGTTGTCGATATGTATATTGAACCACCAACCATAGAAGAGATAATAAAGAGTATAAAGGCACTCAGTAATGGTAAGGCTCCAGGTATTGACAACATACAAGCTGAACTATTGAAAACTGATGTAGGCACAATAGCAAAAGTCTTTTGCCATTTATTTACAAAAATTTGGAACAGGGAAGAAATACCAACAGACTGGTAAAAGGGAATTATAATCAAACTCTCAAAAAAAGGAAATTTAGAAGAGTGTGAAAACTGGAGAGGAATAACCTTACTATCTGTACCTGGGAAGGTCCTCTGCAGAATCATCATCAACATAATTAAAGATGCTATTGACAACATACTACGTAAAGAACAAGCTGGGTTCCGAAAAGGTCGAGGCTGTATCAACGAAATATTCATCCTAAGAAATATTATAGAACAATGCATTGAATGGAACAGCCCCCTATTTATCAACTTCATCGACGTCAGAAGAGCATTTGACACTATCCATCGAGAAACCTTAAAAAAGATCATGGCCAACTATGGAATCCCAGGTAAAATAATCAGGATGGTACAAGCATTTTATGATCACTTCAGTTGTGTAGTCGAGCATGAGGGTAAACATTCGGAATGGTTCCACATTAAATCAGGAGTCAGACAAGGGTGTGTAATGTCTGGATTCCTTTTCTTACTGGTTATAGATTGGACAATGAAGCAAACAACACAGAAAAGGCGTGGTATCAACTGGGGAAGACTACAGGTATTAGAAGATCTTGATTTTGCAGATGAAATTGCTCTCCTATCAGCAACAAGAACACAGCTGCAAGTTAAAACAGATGATATACAAAAGATAGCTAAAACAACTGGCTAAGAAATAAACAAGAAAAAGAGTAAAATAATGTGTGTAAAGGCAAACAACATCCAGCCTATTACATTGAACAACGAAGAAATAGAGATAGTAGACAGCTTCACATACCTTGGATCGGTCATAGATACCAACGACAATGCAACAGCCGACATAAGGAATAGAATTAAAAAAAGCAAGAGCAGCATACTATAAGCTAAGAAAAATTTGGACATTAAACCAATACAGTAGAAACACCAAAATGAAAATTTATAAAAGCAATGTAATATCAGTGTTGCTATATGGGGCAGAATGTTGGAAGATAAGCAAGAGAGATGGAGATAGACTTAACACCGTCAACACCAGGAACTTGCGTAGAATCTTTAAGATATTTTGACCAACTATGATATCCAACGCAGAACTGCTACAAAAAGCCAACATGTGCAGCATAACCAACACCATTAAGATCAGGAAATGGAGTTGGATAGGTCACATCCTGAGGATGGACCCATGGAATGATTGTAGAATCGCCTTGACATGGACACTACCAGGAAAGAGAAATGTAGGAGACCAAAAGAAACTTGGAGACGAATGGTAGATAAAGAAAGAAAGAATTTGGATGGAGAACATGGGGAGAAGCACAACAAGCAGCAGCAGACAGACTCAGATGGAAGGCTTCCATTCGCGCCCTATGCGACACATGGCGCTAACGGGAGTTGTAAGTTGTAAGAAAGTCAAACATGTTACAGTGGCTTTTAACGCGTTAAAGTTGTTTTTAACGCCTCAAAGTCGCATTTAACGTGTTAAAGTTGCATGTAACGCATTAAAGTTGCATTTAACGCGTTAAAGTTGCATTTGACGCGTTAAAGTTGCATTTAACGGGTTAAAGTTGTATTTAACGGGTTAAAGTTGTATTTAACGGGTAAAAGTTGCATTTAACGCGTAAAAGTTACATTTAACGCGTTAAAAATGCTTGTCACGCGTGTAAAGTTGTATTTTTCTTATCTTTTTACCCAGTAACCTTTCTTTAAACGCATAAAAACCTCTTTTAACGCGTAAACCTTCGTTAATTCTTATTCTGTTGAAAATCATTGAACTTTATCGCGTCAATTGACAAAGTTATGCCACATGTGACCATTTCATTTAGTAAGTTTCGAGCAAAATCTGACGCATTAAAACGTTGTTATGGCGAAAGAAGAAAGTATTTTCGGTCATTTTTTGTAGTTTTGTGCTTAACGTGTTAAATAATTGAATAACGCGTTAAAAATTATCTAAACGCGTTTAAAACTGTATTTATCGTGTTAAATGTGATTTTATCGTGTTAAATGTGATTTTATCGCGTTAAATATTAACGCGTTAAATCTGGTTATATTGATAAATTCATTATTCGATCACATATATATGCATGTAAAAGAAAGGTTGTTACCGCATGTTTATTCTCGTAAGGTTTTTTTTCTAGGAAATAAGGCGGTCCAGTTCTACAATTGTCTAGCATCGATGTTAATTGTTGTGTTTTAAAAGTTATAATCCAAAAAACTTACACTTTGCGTACCAAATATACCTAATCTACTGTGTGTAAGTAAACAGTAGGTCCCATGTGACGAAGCCAATGCCTGGAATATCATAATTTGTATGGCTTTATTTATGGGCAATACACTTATTATACTCAGGTATAATTCAACATTGACCTTGTATTTCAATGGGCATCTAGTTCAGTCTGTAAACTGAATATATGTATAGTTCCTAGTGTCGTGCAGATCAGTTTGAGATACTTTAGCTATATAGTACTGTATTCATAAGTATGAACGGATTGACGCATGAATAGTTTCGTTACAATAGCCTCTCAACTATTTAGCCTTATTTTTACGGAAATGTTGTTAACCGTGCCCGGAAATTTAGAAATGATCCATGTAAACTTGTCGCTCCTTTAAATAAACTTATTCTAAAAGGTTACATATTCAACACTGTAATAAGATCATTGAATATTGTTTTTATTGGTATAAATATTGATTTTGTTATCAGTAAAAATTAAAAGCTAACTAAATATACATATTCATGGAACTATGGAACTACAATCTGTCGATAACTTGGCATTGCACAAGGTCATGTTTTTCTCTGGCTGTTTATGACGTCTTTACACTAAATCCATTGGATGTTGGATGTTTACGGATTGATAGTTTAGTCTTAGTTGCATGCTTTTTTTTATTAGTTGTTAGTGGCTTTGAACTAGCTGTCAGGTAACTGTGAGTACTCTCAGATCTGTTCATTGTGTCTTTTTGTGTCGGGATGTATAAGTACCGGGCCACGTCCACTGTATTTTTGTCCATCTGATGAGTTAAGCCTTTTTCAACTGATTTTTATAGTTCGTTCTTATGTTGTACTGTTATACCACTGTCCCAGGTTAGGGGGAGGGTTGGGATCCCGCTAACATTTTTAAACCCGCCACATTATTTATGTATGTGCCTGTCCCAAGTCAGGAGCCTGTAATTCAGTGGTTGTCGTTTGTTTATGTGTTACATATTTGTTTTTCGTACATTTTTTTTAAGGCCGTTAGTTTTCTCGTTTGAATTGTTTTACATTGTCTTATCGGGGCCTTTTATAGCTCACTATGCGGTATGGGCTTTGCTCATTGTTGAAGGCCGTACGGTGACCTATAGTTGTTAATGTCTGTGTTATTTTGGTCTTTTGTGGATAGTTGTCTCATTGGCAATCATACCACATCTTCTTTTTCATATTAAATTAAAAAAAGACAAACCGTCCTCAGCTATAGGCAAATATTTGTAATTGTACATGTATCGTATAGACAGAAAACGAATAGATGAAAATTGGCGGATTCGTTTTCTTTTTCTTTTTTTAAATAACCTTATGCAGGTGTTATTATTTTACTCTTTGATACGACCCCTCTATTTTACCTTATTCTTTTACATGAATAGTCTCGATTGCCCAGACGCATATTTAAATATAGCTCTTCTTTGAAAAATTAAGCGGCTGGATGATCGAGACTATTACCTGAAGTTATTGAAAAGGTCGTATAAGAAGACAAATCAAATTATTATATTCTTTAGAATCTATTGTTGAATTAGCTTGTTAAATGCATAGGTTATTAATCGGAATATTAGTTTCGGGTTTAAATTCTAGAACATGACATTTTATGAAACTTTATTTAGAGTAAATTTGACAACTTCAAACAGTATAGTTCCTCGCTTGTTAAAAAAATCATGACAAAAAGAGTAGCAATTGTAAGTCTTTGCCATTAATATAGTTATTGTTTTATTATTTAATTCATATGTAAAAAGGGGTTAGTGCTTCTGTTCATCTTCTGTTTATTTCAGTGGTGTTAATTCATTTGCAAGGTCATATTGTATTTGTATTTAGTACTTCCATAAATATAACATACATAATGTATAAATATTTGAGCTACCTTATTTTGTTTAGATTTTAGAATGTAGACGTTTTTTCTTACCAATTTTGTAGCAGAAACCTATGAGTAAACAGAAAAAAGGGGTCTGACTTCTGAAAATTACAAGCGATTTTTTTTAATTATTACAGTTTAACAGTCTGCCAGTAAGTTAATGTCCTCTTTCATTTCATTTAAAGTCATAAGAAACAATCATGTTCCGTTAATTCTTGAACCAATGAATACAAACATCATAAACTTAGTCTTCTGTGCACGAATTTATCAATTTCTTCGTGTAAATTTCGTATAATCGTTAATTTTTTTTCAATCGGTCAGTGTTGTGAAATATGGCAGGGTAATTAAAGTTCGTGATTTGAAGCAGAAGTTTAACGATTGTCGCCTGTTTGTCAACAATCGACAAAAATAAACAAAAGAGCATGGAAATTGAGCACGTGTTTAATATGTAAATTCAGATAATAGTTTATTTTAAGGACATCCATGCGTATTGTGATCACCGGATGTTTACAAGATGGGTCACACTGAGGTCACTTTGCATACGGAAAATATGTCGGGGGGGGGGGGGGGGGGAAATAAAGTAAACTTCTTCTAATTATGAATAAATTAAAGAATTTTCTTAAGAAAAAAGTATATGTACAAACGTTTTACAATGAAAACTATCCATTGAGTTATAAAAAACGTATGCATTATTTTTTTTTGATTTGAGGTTTCTTATGACTTTAAAAAAAATTAAAAGTCAGTGTTTCCTGAGGGTTTAAGAGGTGTTGTTTTGTCCTTTCTGGTTTGAATGTTACGTTATCCTACAGTTAGAGATAGATAACATCAAAATTGAAAGTGTTACATTTTAATTATATCATCTTGACTGAAATTTTCAGATATTTTTCAAAAGCAAAAATTAGCTACATACACTTCTTCTATACAGTCAGGATTCTACTTGATCAAAATTTTCTCCCCTTTACGCCAGTTCATTTTCACAATCGTAGAAATGGAAGCCATTGTAGGGATAACGCACTGCCAATTTTTCTCTCGGAAACCGATAAATTTATCCACATTGCACCAATACGATCCTTATATGTCAGTTGTATTTTAAAAGACAAATGTATCAATTAGCTAATGAGCATCAGTTAATAATCTTGTCTGCATTAATTTAACCTAAAACTATTATCTGATCGGTTTGCCAGGTGGAATTTTCGAAATTCATAAACATTTAAAAAAATTCTAATTAAATATTTCGTGGAAAGGCAGACTAGATTTTTTTAGTGGTTGAAGACTATAAACCCTAGTTATCACACACACAACATTATAATTTTTCAAAGATATGCATTTTCATCATCCAACTTGAAAGACTGTCGTCAAGTACTTTCAGTAAAAACATAGCTATTCGAACACACCTACTCTGTTTTTGTGATTCATTAGATATGTATTTCACTTGACCCATATATTTCATCTTTTAGTACTGTGATTTTTTTTTATGTTATAAGTCAATCTGTAGCTTTGATATATAAAAATGATAGAATCTGAAGCGAGACGATGTATGAAATATTCTTGCTTTGTACGATATCAAGACAAAATATTCAACTAAAAACGCCCTAACATAGAAAGGTGCACTCGATTTTCTCTTTTCGATACAATTGTTACCCATTTTTTGGATTTTTTTCTTGAGTCACATAATAGAAGGGCAGACACGAAAATTACTGAACTAATAGATTGATATGTTTTCCGTCCGTGGTAAAAAAAAAATTGCCGATTTTTTGTAAGCGTGACACGTGAAAATCAAATTATTGTGCCGGGAAAACGGGAAATGAAGTCTAACGGGACACGGGAAATTACATAAAAATGAGAATTGCTTACATAGGTACATGTTGAAGCGGGATACGAGAATCTGACAAAACAGTAAGCGGGATCCGGGATCAGAACCCCCAATGAGACCCCCAATAATGACAGGATGATTAACCTGATAGTGATTTCATTACATATTTGGAAAAACTTGTGAATATGTTAACATTTTTAAAAACTAATCCGTTAAGGGAACACAACTAACTGTGTGTGCTCCAACGTTGGATGGATTTACATGAATAATAATAATAATAATAAGTGACAGGACGGTTGACCGAACGACATATAAATACTGTTATTCGGTAGATTTGTTTAATATTTGTAGACCTTAAAGATATTAAAATATATTTTATGAAAATCAAACAAAATTAGTGAAAACATATTTTTGAGCAAATAAAGTTGACCGGACGGTATTCACGCTCGCCGTTATACGCTATACATATATGTATAATCAACGTGTACATTGACGAATGTGAACACCGTCCGGTCAATTTTTTTGTCAGAAAAAACATTTTTGGTTTACTATAAATTTATTTACATATCTCACAGATTTTTAAATTTCTTGGACAAAAGAGATATTAACACTTGTTGCCGATCAATTGAATATATGTACAGCGTATAACGGCGAGTGTGAATACTGTCCAGTCAACCTTATTTGCTCAAAAATATTTTTTCACTTATTTTGTTTGATTTTCATAAAATATATTTTAATATCTTTAAGTCTACGAATATTATACAAATCCATCGAATAACAAAAAAGTTATGACTATTTATATGTCTTCCGGTCAACCGTCCTGTCACTATCCGGGCAATCGTCCTGTCATTGGTGCAATTCATCAGATAGTAGTCTTATTTGATACTTCGCCTTCTTTGTATAAGCTTCCCATTAACATGATCACCTCTTCTTCTTCTGTTAATGGCATTTTTCCAATACAAGTGTATCTAACATAAGGTTGAATATAATTAAATCATAATGCTAAATTTAAATAGTCAAAATTTTACTGCAAAAATAAAGACGAATATAATGATTGATACTCAAAAAGAATGTTGTTCCTCAAATTAACATAGATAAATCAGTCTGCTTGGTTAATTTTCCCTCTTAACCATGCATACCCGTGATGATGATCATTTGAAGCAATTTTACCTGTTGTCAATTATATAAGTCTTATTTACAAACTGACAAAGATGCTGTACATTCAGTGCTATACATTTTGATAAAACAAAAGGTTTTTCATGCTTTCTCTATTTTACTCCTTAGGAGTCCTGACCAAATTGAATCATGAAATATTTGCCAATTGACTTTAAGGAACAAACGATCAGGCAATCTATATATATTGCTCTTTTAACTTTGTCATTTCTTAACGGACTTTCACCAATCTTATCAACATTTCCTTCCGAAAGAGTTTCACAGCCTCCAAACATTTTCATGATCCAAAAGACGGGGGAAAAAAAGTGACAAACGTTAAAATAAATTAATAGAGTTATTCCTCTTTGTACTGGCTCTCTCCTATCATGTGCATATGAACATAATTTTTTATAAATTATAATCATGTTTCAATATTTGTTCTAAATCATATTTAATTAGTAACAATCAGTATTTGCATGTGTCGTTTGTGTGAATATTGTATGATCTTTGTGATTTGTGTTGATTTATATGCTCTTTATGCCTATATGGGCCAGCCTTTGATCAGGAATAAAGATATTTGATTTGACCTCAAAGGTAATGAGTACAAGCACTTGTCTCAGATTTTTTTTTATATGTACCATAATATAAGTTGTTATATTAAGGTACATAAAATCAAATTCTGAGACATGAAGTGCCTGTGGTAATGAGGGCATTGATTTGGATTTATAGAATAAAGATAAAATAAGTTGTTATAAAAAAGAATAGAAACTAATGAGGTAGGTACTAAAATATAAAGAAAAGAGAATAATTGGCAAAAAGATTAAAAGGATAAAGAGTGATGGGCAAAAATTATAAAAAAAGAAGAGAAAAATTCCCTGAAAAAGAAATATATACATGATATATATAAATATATATACTCACCCTTGTTAACATTGATAAATAATCAGCATTTTTCTAATTCAAGATATCATTAAAGGACAGAATTGATCATGATAAATAATAATAAACTAGGTTAGATATATACATGACATACAGTTACAAATGATTGACATGAATAATTGGCATTGATTCTGTAAACAAATATTTACACATTTTATATCTATCTGAAATGTATGGAAAGGGAGGAAACTCTAACCAACTCAATATTCATTCTCTAGGATTTACTACAAAAATGTCTTATCCCCTGATATCAATTACCTACCTGTTCTTTCATAGATTTATTCACTTCTTATTTTGTATATATATGCATATATGGTAGGGGACATAACTCATAACCTGTAACGAAATAGAATTTCCTTCCTAATATAAGTTCCAACTGAAGAAATATTCTGTAATCTTATTTCCATTAGAACAAATATGACAGATTTGTTTCTTACAGAATAAAGGGTGTAGAATATTTGTTCCAACATTGTTTAAAGTTTCCAGGTGAACTTCAGTTGCGGATCCAGAAATTTTCACAATTGGGGGCCAACTGACTGCCTAAGAGGGGGCATGCTAAGGTCATTCTTTAGTGATTCCCTTGGCGCCCTCTCTAAATCCGCCTCTGAACTTCTGTCAGAACAAATAACTGTTGATAAACCAACACAATATATTATCGTTCAGATTTAGTACAGTTTTTCATTGGCTGCATGCACCTATATAGTTTGTTCAATTTTAGTTAATAGTTATGCTACAAATGTCTATACAACTCCATACTAAATGAACTGACAACTAAATGGTAAATTAATTAAACCAATATTTATATCATTTATACAGGTGACTGGAGCCAACAAAGGGATAGGTTATGCTGTAGTTCAGGCGTTATGTAAACAGTTTGATGGTGATGTTCTCCTGACAGGTAAGGCAAACAAAGGGATAGGTTATGCTGTAGTTAAGGCCTTGTGTAAACAGTTTGATGGTGATGTTCTCCTGACAGGTAAGGCAAACAAAGTGATAGGTTATGCTGTAGTTCAGGCCTTGTGTAAATAGTTATCAAAGGTACCAGGGTTATAATTTAGTACGCCAGACGCTGTAGTTCAGGCCTTGTGTAAACAGTTTGATGGTGATGTTCTTCTGACAGGTAAGACAAACAAAGGGATAGGTTATGCTGTAGTTCAGGCCTTGTGTAAACAGTTTGATGGTGATGTTCTCCTAACAGGTAAGAAAACTCAACATGAATAAATTTGAATAAATGAATAAATTATAAACAATGAATAAATTATAAATAATGAATAAATTATAAGTAATGAATAAATGATTTACACAAAGTTGTTCAACTCCTGAAAATACTGTATGCAAAAGGTGTACTATAATTGGTGTATGGAATGATTGTAAGGTGTACATGTTCGACTGGCAGGTGTCATCTGATTTTGACCTCATTTTCATCATGTTTATGGTACTGTGGTTAAAGTTTTTGTGTTTTGTTAGTTTTTCTTATCACGCTTATACTGTATGAAATAGATCATCTATGTTTATTGCATGAAAATATTTTATGATGTACATGTCTGTCAGGCAGGCATGTTTAATATGACCTTGACCTCATTCTAATGGTTCATTGCCCAGTGTTAAGATTGTGTTTTAATGCCCCATTTATGGGCATTATGTTTTCTGGTCTGTGCGTGCTTTCGTCCATCCCCCCGTCCGTTCGTCTGTTCTTCTGTCCCGCTTCAGGTTAAAGTTTTTGGTCGAGGTAGTCTTTGATGAAGTTGAAGTCCAATCCACTTGTAACTTAATGCACATGTTCCTTATGCCTCTTTTTAATTTTAATGCCAAATAAGAGATTTTCTCCATTTTCACGGTCCATTGATCAAAGAAAATGATAGTGCTGATGGGGCATCCGTGTACTAGGGACACATTCTTGTTTTGTTTATGTTTCTAATACTTTAAGCAAAAGGTCACCTATATTTGGTGTGTGGAATGATTGTAAGGTATACGTCTGTCTGGCAGGATTCATCTGACCTGGACCTCATTTTTATGGTCCATTGATCAATTTTAAGTTTTTCTGGTTAAGTTGTTTCTTAGATGCATTAGGTCAACTTCATGTAAATTTAAAGCATATTTGGTGTAAGAAATGATTGTAGGTGTATATGTATTTCCAGTTTTGTTTATCTGACCTTTGACCTCATTTTCTTTGATTATGTTAAGTTTATGTGATAGTTGTAGCAAAACTTTATATTTAGAACTATCAACATTATATCAATGATTAGTAAAATAGGCAAGGCATTCCAGCGTGTGCACTCTTGTCTAAGATATTAATAAAAAGTTTTAAAAACCTAAATTTTGTTTTTAAGTTATTTCCTTTTTTACCTTGGATATATAAAACGTGCAATGCAGAAGACATGGGAACTCTGTGCGTTTATTCATTACTCATTGTATTTTAAACAAATAATTATAGGACGAAGTGAGGAGAGATGTAAGGCTGCTGTTGCAGAGCTGCAGAAGCAAGGGATGTCACCTAAATATCATCAAATGGACCTTGATGATCAAACTTCCATTAAAAAGCTAAGGGACTTTGTTAAAGAACAATATGGTGGAATTGATGTTCTTGTAAACAATGCTGGTATTGCATTCAAGGTAATACTATGGTAGAAAAATTATTACTAGTAGATCGATGATTTATTTTGCCTTGCTGATTATATGATATAAATGAAAAAGCAAATACGAGACTAGAAGGCTGCTATTGGAATGCTGATACAGGTTTCTAATGCAAATTGGAGTGCTTAATTTAGCCGTCCATGCAACATCTTAATTAGCTCTCACATGCAAAATCTGTATCAACCCATAAATGCTAAATCTATATAGGCCCTCGCATGCAAAATCTTTATCAGCCCTCACATGCAAAATCTATTTATGCCATCACATGCAAAATCTGTATCAGCTCTCACATGCAAATCCATATCAGCCCTCACATACAAATCTGTATCAGCCCTCAAAAGCAAAATCTGCATCAGCCCTTGCATGCAAAATCTATATGTCTTCATGTGCCAAATCTGTATTAGCCCTAGTTCAAAATCTGTATACTTGCCCTCATGTGCCAAATTTGAATAAGGCTCTCATGCTAAATCTGTATTGGCTCTCATGTGCAAAATCTCTTTACACCTTAATATGCATATCTGTATCAGCCCTCAAAAGCAAAATCTGCTTCAGTATCATGGGCAAACTCAATATAAGCCCTCATGTGCAAAATTATTCAATTATATCATTAAATCAATACCCCCTGTAGCCCCAATATTATCATTTTATATTGCAGGCAGCGTCAACAGCACCACTCAGTGAACAAGCCACAGTGTCATGTGCTACAAACTTCTATGGTACACTGAATGTATGTAACACACTTTTCCCTCTACTGAGGCCTCATGCTAGGTAAGTCATCCTGTGTAATGTGCTACAAACTTCTTTGGTACTCTGAATGTGTGTAACACACTTTTCCCTCTAGCGAGGCCTCGTGCTAGGTAAGTCATTGACTGTCATGTGCTACACACTTCTATGATACTCTGAATGTATGTAACACACTTTTCCCTCTACCAAGGCCTCGTGCTAGGTAAGTCATTGAGTGTCATGTGCTACAAACTTCTATGGTACACTGAATGTATGTAACACACTTTTCCCTCTACTGAGGCCTCATGCTAGGTAAGTCATCCTGTGTAATGTGCTACAAACTTCTTTGGTACTCTGAATGTGTGTAACACACGTTTCCCTCTACCGAGGCCTCGTGCTAGGTAAGTCATTGAGTATCATGTGCTACAAACTTTTATGATACTCTGAACGTGTGTAACACTCTTTTCCCCCTACTGAGGCCTCATGCTAGGTAAGTCATCCAGTGTCATGTGCTACAAACTTTTATGGTACACTGAATGTGTGAAACACACTTTTCCCTCTACTGAGGCCTCATGCTAGGTAAGTCATTGAGTGTCATGTGCTACAAACTTCTTTGGTACTCTGAATGTGTGTAACTCTCTTTTCCCTCTACTGAGGCCTTGTGCTAATTAGTCATTGAGTGTCATGTGCTACAAACTTCTTTGGTACTCTGAATGTGTGTAACACACTTTTCTCCCTACTGAGGCCTTGTGCTAGGTAACCTTAGAGTGTCATGTGCTACAAACTTCTTTGGTACTCTGAATGTGTGTATTAACACACTTTTTCCTCTACTGAGGTCTCATGCTAGATAAGTCATTGAGTGTCATGTGCTACAAATTTCTATGGTACACTGAATGTATGTAACATACTTTTCCCTCTACTGAGGCCTTGTGCAAGGTAAGGCATCCAGTGTCATGTGCTACAAACGTCTTTGGTACTCTGAATGTGTGTAACACACTTTTCCCTCTACTGAGGCAACATGCTAGGTAAGTCATTGAGTGTCATGTGCTACAACTTTCTATGGTACTCTGAATGTGTGTAACACTCTTTTCCCCCTACTGAGGCCTTGTGCTAGGTAAGGCATCCAGTGTCATGTGCTATAAACTTCTTCGGTACTTTAAATGTGTGTAACACACTTTTCCCTCTACTGAGGCCTCGTGCTAGGTAAGAAATCCAGCATCCTGTGTAATGTGCTACAAACTTCTTTGGTACTCTGAATGTGTGTAACACACGTTTCCCTCTACCGAGGCCTCGTGCTAGGTAAGTCATTGAGTGTCATGTGCTACAAACTTTTATGATACTCTGAACGTGTGTAACACTCTTTTCCCCCTACTGAGGCCTCATGCTAGGTAAGTCATCCAGTGTCCTGTGCTTCAAACTTCTATGATACTCTGGATGTGTGTAACACACTTTTCCCTTTACTGAGGCCACATGCTAGTTAAGTCATTCAGTGTAATGTGCTACAAACTTCTTTGGTACTTTGAATGGGGCTCAGATGTAAAATTTTGTCCTAATTTTTTTAAGTTATGATCTTTGTCCTGCCTTTTTATTATGTAACTGATTTTGAATATATTTAAGACATAATGTATATAACAATGGAAATAACCATAGTTTTTTTGGATGACCTACTTTTCTATGATTATAGTTTTTTCATAGGAGGATTCACATTGTCCAGACATATCTTATCATTGTAAAGGTTTAGTAGCTATATTCATATATAGATAACTGTTTATTTTTTTCAGGGGTAGTTTGATTTCAGACTTTTAAATTTGCTTGATGAAGTTAGATAAGGAAAGATTAAAGTTTTCCATATTAGCGATGATTTATATTTGCATTATTTTAATACTCCCAAAAGTTTGCGAAAATAAATCGCACATGAAATTAAGTTTGTTTACAGTGTTTGAATTTCACAGAAAGACAAATCCTTTCTTAGATATAAGAAGATGTGATATGAATGCCAATGAGACAACTTAACATCCAAATCACAGTTTGTAAAAGTAAACCATTATAGGTCAAAGTATGGCCAATAACTCAGAGCCTTGGCTCACACTGAACAGCAAGCTATAAAGGGCTCTAAAAATACTGGTGTTACTGTAAAAGAATTCAAACAGGGAAACTAACGATTTAATATATATATAAAACTTGAGAAGCAAGAAACTCTTACAAACCAAGCCAACAAATGACAACAACTCAACGTCAGTTAGTTTATCTATGGGTCACAGGAAGTGTGAAAATACAGTAAAAAACATATACTCTTCAATTTATTGATTTATTTACAGAGTATTCAATGTATCTATTATGATATCACAATTTATTGATTTATTTACAGAGTATCCAATGATCTAGTATGGCATCACAGATGTCTATAGCAAAATGTAGCAATGCAATCAAAGCAAAGTTTAAAGACCCAAAAATAACTATGGACCAGCTAAAAGCTCTTATTCAGCAATTTATTGAGTAAGTACATGAAGTAGGGGTACTTTAGGAATTTAATTCAGAAAAGGTATCAATTGATTCAGAATTCAACATATAATAATAAATCTTTACGTAAAATTCAAATAAGAATTTAAGTACTGTGTATTCTATCTTTTTTTAGAGTATAAATACTTCATTTGTACAAACCAAATTAACAAATGATATTGTATTTTGTTATTTATTTGTAAAACGCTATTTCAGTGCTGCTCAGACTGACAGCCACCAAAAACAAGGTTTTGCTTCATCAGCCTATGGAATGTCAAAAGTTGGTGTAACCGTGATGAGCTTCATACAGCAGAGAGAATTGAACTCTGACCCTAGAGAGGATATTGTTGTGAATGCAGTAAGTAAATAACTTTAGCTCACCTGGTCCCAAAGTCTATGTCAGGTTGGAGTTATTTTCTTCACTTTCTATGTCATCAATTTTTAATATTGTTTAAGACAATTCTCCTCTGACACTCCTAGCTATATGATTTGATTAAGAACCAGTCCATACTGCAAAATCAGCTACAAAAAGCACTCAAATGACAAATGTAAAAAAAATTTAAGGATAAAATTAATTTAATTGAAGAAAAAAATGAAAGAAAAACAAATATGCAACACACAATAATCACTGAATTACAGGCTCTTAATGTGGGATAGTAACATACATACAAAATGTGGGTTTAAACATGTTGGTGTAACATTACAACATAAGAACGGAAAAAAAACTTATACCTACTTAACTTGTTGGGACCACAGCTTCATATATATATCCAAACCCCTATATGTAATAATCTTTATGAAACCTAAATGAATATTAATTTTGATAATAACCAAAAGTAATGAAATTTATTCCTCATGTTTTCAGTGTTGCCCTGGGTATGTGTTGATACTGATATGACATCACATAAAGGACATAAAACAGTAGAACAAGGTAATGAAATCATTCATCTCTATTTTTATCTATACAATTTATTTTTCATGTTTCAGTGTTGCCCAGGATACGTTGATACTGATATGAGTTCTCATAAAGGACCCAAAACAATAGAACAAGGTAATCTATTTTTATTAATTATTCAGCCTAACAATTAATACCCAGTTTAAGTTATGTATCAAAGGGACATTCACACTCATAAGTCAAAAATAAAATGACAACAATTTGGCCAAAAAAAAAAAGACAAACAACAGTACACAACACAACATAGAAAACTAATAATAACATGGGAAAGAATACATTTTTTGTTAAATGCAGGCCTCTACATTATCATTTTTTCCAACTTGTCCCTTTTTGTCCCTTTGGACAAGTTGCAAGAAAATCAACTTGTCAGAACTCTTAACTCACTTGTCCGAATTGATAAGTAAAATTTTACATATTGATGATATTTGCATGATAAAACTCAGCAGTGGCGGATCCAGAGGGGGGGGGGGGGGTGTAGAGGGCCCCTTTGCTGGGACTTTTTTTTTTTTAAATTTGTAAAAATTATTAATCAGACTAAGACTTCGTGAAATTTGCCATTTCCCGTGTATTTTGTTTTTATGCGACAATTCTTAACTTATAACAATATTTTTTGCTCGTAGCTACTGTAATATACTATTGGTTATGTCAAAGTCATGTGATTCAAAACGGTGGAGTTAACCAGTGCGTCGAAAAAACCGTCATTCAGTCATTTTGAAATTCAGATTACAGTAACACTTGCTTATGCTGAGGGTGACAAGTATGACACCTTCAAAGCCACAAAGGATTGAGCAAGAACGTACTGACTTCAAATAATAATTCCACCAAACAGAACGTGTGTGGCCGCCACGGCTAAAAATAGAACATAGGGGTAAAATGCAGTTTTTGGCTTATAACTCATTTAAAGCATTTAGAGCAAATCTGACGGGGTAAAATTGTTTATCAGGTCAAGATCTATCTGCCCTGAAATTTTCAGATGAATCGGACAACCCTTTGTTGGGTTGCTGCCCCTGAATTGGTAATTTTAAGGAAATTTTGCTGTTTTTGGTTATTATCTTGAATATTATTATAGATAGAGATAAACTGTAAACAGCAATTATGTCTAGCAAAGTAAGATTTACAAATAAGTCAACATGACCGAAATGGTCAATTGACCCCTTAAGGAGTTATTGTCCTTTATAGTAAATTTTTAACAATTTCATAAAATTTTCCACTGAAACTACTGGGCCAAGTTTATTATAGATAGAGATAATTGTAAGCAGCAAGAATGTTCAGTAAAGTAAGATGTGCAAACACATCACCATCACCAAAACACAATTTTGTCATGAATCCATCTGCTTCCTTTATTTAATATTCACATAGACCAAGGTGAGCGACACAGGCTCTTCAGAGCCTCTAGTTCCTTCTCATTATATTATTTATTTAACTTGTTAAATATATTACCATTATAATTATTATTTGTTATTTATGATTAGATCCTTCGTATTTCTTTAATTTATTTTTTAAAAGTTTGAATTGTACAACAGAAAGAGCACACATTATTGGCAAAAACGTTTTAAATGCCTACAAATAAGCTCACGGCCATTCAATTTTGTTTGCTTAATGTAACCTGTTTTTTTTACATAATTTCATTTTGTACTCCATTAATCTCTTTCCTGCAAAGTCAGGTTATATCCATTATAGGAAATTTATAGAAAATATCCCTACAAAAACAAGAAAAAACAAGATTTGCTACTATTTCTTGTTTAATTCCCATATGCTTATATCTTTTAAAAAAACAAACACACAAGCATATAGTTTTCTGTTGTACAATTACAGCTATAAAAAGTGTCTTGCAATTTTTAATGCCCAATTTTTATAGAACAATTAACAGAAAACTTACTTATAAATATTCATAATTTAAAAGATTTTCGAACACATCATGCATGAATTTATCTATTTAAGTTTGGTATGATTTTTAAATTAAAACAGGAATTCTGTTCAGTTTTACACGTTCAAAATTTATAATATTGTATTTGGCAATTGAATGTTTTCGTTTTTAAAAGTTATCAAAATTTGATTGCCATTTTGGTTGTGTTTCGGATACTTTCGTTGTTAAACAAACCACACAGTACTTAAAATAAAATATATTAACGAAAAATTGTGACCCTTGGACAGAAGAATGGAAAGCAGATTGAAATAGTCACGATTGATATGCTAATTTTAAATTGAATTCATCATAGACACCAGGATTAAATTGTGTATTTATGCCAGACACACGTTTGATCTACAAAAGACTCATCAGTGACGCTCCAATCCCAAAAAGTTAAAAAGGTCAAATAAAGTACGAATTTGAAAAGCATTGAGGACCAAAATTCCGAAAAGTTGTGCCAATACAGCTAAATCAACCTTAATTTAATTTAACCTTATTATATGTTTCTACTTTCTTTTTTTCAGGAGCAGATACACCAGTGTATTTAGCAATGCTTCCATCTGGAACAACTAGCCCAAAAGGAAACTATTTATCTGACAGAACCATTAAAAACTGGGGATGACTATCTAATAAACTTTGATGAGCTAGCTTGTTTAATCAGCCTTTCTGGATATAAATTTATTATTTAGAAACATTGAACATCATACCTTTACATGGATGTCTTAGTCTTTTTTTAAATTTCTGAAATTCCATTTCTCAGTAATGAATTTTTAAGAGATTTTAATAAAGGGAGTCATTGGAAATATATGTCAATGAAAAAATATACATGAAAAAAAATAAAAGGAATATTGAAATTATTGGACAGTACAACAAGTAATAACACTTGGTCCAGATAACCTGACTTAGGGAGCTACCATTTGATTTTTATGGGGGGCTAGGATGAAAAATTTTGTCCTGCATTTTTTTTAGCTGTAATCTCTGTCCTGCCTTTTTATTTTTCACTCTAATCGGTCCTGCCTTTTTTTTTTTAGTTTATCCTGACTTTTTTTTACCTAAATTGTCGTCCTGACTTTTTTTTTTGCAAGTGTCACATCCTGCCTTTTGTTTTACTCAAAACTCCTGTCCTGCCTATTTTTTTCAAATTTCATCCTAGCCCCCCCATAAAAATCAAATGGTAGCTCCCTTATACAATCGTCGGGCACACAATTTGTTGGGTTAAACTAGCATTTGACAAAAGTTACAGAAAGAGGGACATGGAAATGCTTTTCTGGCGGCGCCAACAGTTTATCGAATATTTATATAAGTCATATTTTTCCGAATGTTTAATATTTCACCTCTTCTTCAGTGTACTACTGTAATGTGTTCTTTGTATATGACCTCATTTTTATGGTTCAGGAACATTACCAATTAATCAAAATATAATCGGTTATTTCTTACATTTGAATTGAACGTCCAATTACATAAAAAATATAATTACCAGTTTGGATAAGACGTTGAAATGGTTTTAAAGATATCTATTATATGTTGAAATAATGTCTGGAACTTATACCCACTTGTGCAATAAAACAACAGAGATATCCTAAAAGAACTATAATATAAAAGCAATTTAGAACCAAAACAAAGTTTAATACATTCTGTCCCAGAAGACTAATATCATGCTACTATTTTTTTTAACGAAGACAGGATAATGTCTTGTTTAACCACCAGCCCAGTAGTCAACACTTCGGTGTTGACATGCATATCAATTATATGGTTATTTTAAAATCATCTGTTTGCAAAAGTACAAATAATTCAAAATACTAAGGACTCTTATCCCAGGCATAGATTACCTTAGTCGTATTTGGCACAACATTTTGGAATTTTGAGTCTTCAATGCTCTTCAACATTATACTTCTTTAGCTTTCTTACTATTTTGATATAAGTCTTATATAGACGAAACGCGCGTCTGGTGTGTCAATTAATTAGCCTTGTACCTTTGATGACAATTTATCAAATGTTGTCCAGTATTTCATTAATCTCTTGCTAGTTAGCACATGTCCGTGTAATTTACAGTGTATCTGTTGAAGGTGTACCAAATAAATAGCCATATTAATTTGGACTGGATACTCCGAACCAAGCAGGTTAAAATAGGACAAAATAAAGTAAAATGAAGAGCATTGAGAACAAAAAATCCCTAAAAGTTTTGCAAAATACAGCTAAGATAATCTATATTCCGGAGGTAGAAAAGCCTTATAATGTTACATGTGTCACTGTCAACTCCCTCAGGCAAAGTTGGCTTTAGATGAATTTGGCTATTTATTTTAGGTATTTTTGACATAAAGCTCTTCAACGATTTTCGGTACTTATACATCTTCGGATTTCAAATGTTTGGCTTTGAGCGTTCCTGATGAAGGTAAATCCAGAAAAGCGCTTCGGACGCAATAAATTATAAAACGTGTTGTTTTCCATTTTTTATCAAAAAAACATTTCTATTGTGAATCCTGTCTCAAAATTTTCTACGTAAGGAAATGCCTGTTATAAGTCAGTAATATGATAGTTTTTGCATTTATGTGACATATTTGATGTGTTTGAGCTTTTGAATTTGCCATTTGATTATAAAGAAATTTCCGTTTCTAATTTTTCTTGTAAGTCGGTATTTTTGTTATTATACTTTTCATTATCTTAGACATAACAAATTATATCAAGATATGGGACTTATAAAACCAAGGACTATTTTATTGTACATACTATCTCAAATACATTTTCCAAAACTCTTTGGTTTCAAAGGGGCGAGGTGATTAAAATCATAAACCGAAAAAGGCAGTCAAGCGAAGGCAAAAACAAATAATAAATTGACAAAAATGCCTTTCAACAGGGTACCGATGGACTCTGAAGAGAGTTGTAATTAGGATTCCTTAATGCAATGAGGGCAATACAAATCTCCAAAGTGTACCCATTCATACATGGGCATAGCTGCTTATTGACATCCCATACAATTAAAATAGTACCCCGACTTTAACACAGATTTACCGATGGACGTAAGACTCATTGGAAAACCATATTTCTATTCCCCGATGACATATTTTATAATACGAATGCAACAGAAACAGCAGCTGCAAGTAATGCTAGTATAGGCTTACTAAGCGGTTTTGTTATTAACTTAGTTTGTCATTTTTACAGACTAAGGCTCTGATAAACAACAAAAGAGATGGAAAACGAGGTGTCGTCCGATGCTGGCAAAAAGAAGACATATAATCGCCCCTTCTACTGAGGCTCGGTCACATCCGAGCTGTGTCAATTATTACAGAAGTGGAATCAATCCCAAATATCGAGTCATCTGTTTCTCCGTTTATGATAGGTTTTTGAAAAACATGACTGTAATTTAACATAAAAATATCCTAATTCATACTATCTCAATCGGAACTTTCTCCACATTAAAACGTTTTATGCGTATTCCCTCTGATTTCGATTACATTGCTATACATCCATGTTCATTGACCAAACAGACCAAAATTACCAATGCAATTTCTTTTCTGATAAAATACTGGATGAATTCTTTCAAAATAGGCGAACAATTATTTGGAAAGCACATAATATCGGGGAAAAAGATTCTTGCATTTGCCTATAAATCATCTAATCTCCTCTTTTAATCCAGAGATTTATCTTAATAAATAAAATGTGAAATTATTTTGGCTTAAATGATGTAGCTTAACATAATGGTCACTGAATTCGTTTTTATGGTAAACATCATTCAAATTGGTAAAAGATACTAAAATACGTCGAAATAAGCGTAACATCAGATAGGTAATAAATTGGTTAATTTATAAAAAAGAAGGGAGTGACTATGTTTATGTATCTAACGAATACAAATAAAACGGAAACGACCAAAGCAGATACGTATATTCTTGTTCTATGACAAAAAATAATCTTAGTCCATCTAATGGACAATTCTTTAGTGGAACATGAAGATGAGCCAGCAATATATCGTTGTTTGTACGGAATTAAATGAAGCTTTGGTATCCAATACAAACAAGGTAAGTCCTCCGATTTTGTATTCAATGTTATGTTTATTGAAACCATGATGGACTTATGATTTGCTAAAATCTCATCCTTGTCAAATGATATGTGGGACTACCCGAGTGCTCATTTTTACCTAATTCTTTTACAAGACATTCGTAGTAATACGATTTACATACACAGACAATATTATTCGAAGCTTTGTCCGCAGGAACAACAACATACTTATCATGAAGAGATGATAGACATTTCACAAACTGTTGATTGAATTTTTGTACTATATGGATTATTATTATCACTGGTAAACTTGAAATAACTTAATAAGATGTTATTAAGAAATATTAAAGTGGTTTACAATTCATCGAATAAACATGTTCAATGGTAGGTCTGTTAATAATATTTACAAACATTCTTTATTATAAGAGAATCGAAAATAAACAGAGCGAGACCGATTGCGTGGACATGTTAATATGGGGACGAAGTCCCCAATTACGGTAGAAAAATCAATTAAAAAAAAAAAAAAAAAAAAAAAAAAAAAAATCGGAAAAATTTCCCGATTTTTTTCATTCTACTAATGAACTCAAAATTGTTAACTTTTTTTTTCAGATCTACTTCCTGTTCCGGTTTTCTCCGCTTTTGCGCAGATATCTGTCTTGTTTGCATGAGACTTATATTTATCAGTCTAGTAAAATATAAGATTGGATCTCAATACATTCAATTTTAATAATTGTTTGATATGGAAAAACGTTACCTGATGAAAGCGTTTCTTTTGTTTACATCGAATATGACGTCATAACTTAAAGAACGTCACAGCTAATTCCCTAACAACAGAATCAAAATCGGGAACGTTACGTACGGTATTTCGGTTTCTTTTATCGACGGGATTGAATTAAAAAATAATACATACAGACTTCGTCCCCATTCACAGGTTATGCCTGCCTCATATTAGATATCAAAGGTACCTGGATTATAATGTAATACGGCAGACTCGCGTTTCGACTAGATAAGACTCACCAGTGACGCTCAGATCAAAATAGTTATCAAGCCAGACAAGTACAAACGTCTACCAGCAGTGGCATTTACCCAGTGGTGTAATTAGTTATCAAAGGTATCATGATTATAATTGAATACGCCAGTAGCGCGTTTCGTTTACATAAGACTCAGCAGTGCAAACGTAACATACGAATTCATCATTGTCACGCAAAGTCATGTACCCTCAAAATATTAAAGTACGGTACAAGACACTTAGATGATTTACATGTAAGGCGACAATTTTAATGTGTAAAGATTTGATATCTTTTGTTGGATGAGATACAGACATATCGCATAGGGTCATCCAATTCTTCCACATCTGAAGCGTCATTTTTAGTTTTGGTTATGCATACATCAATATTACATTATTAGGTTTTTGCTTATTTGTTGTGTACCATATACTTGTTCTACCCACCTCCTTTGTTTGCTTTTAAATACATTTTATTTTCGAGCGTACTTCCAGAAAGACCCTTTTTCGCAGACGATTTGTTATTTAGAACCAAGAACCATTTAAAAATGCAATGATAGTACTATTTTTTTTAAATCGATTAATACAATATGTTCACTTAGTATTCTATTCACATCATTTCCTTTTTTGGACAAAACAAATTCTGCTTCAAGCTTCAAGAATTACGCTTAACCTGGACATGGTGGCTTAACGTTAATTATTATATCAGAGATTTAAGGTAGCACAATACAAAGATTTTATCACTCCCAATCAGATAACTTTAAACTGATGTAATTCATTTCATCCATCTTTATATTTTATAAATGGGGTACCAAAAGAAAGAAGAAAGATTAATCTTTCAAATTGGGATAATTTCATTATGACATAATTATTACATAATCAATTGTTATGTAATTAGTTGCTATATTGTGATGTCCACACTTGAATAAATTTAGCGTCTTTGTTCTTCATAGCATCCAAAAATATTTTATAGATTCTTGTACAACACAGCTTGACCTCCAAAACTGTGTCTCAGATTTCAAAAAACATCAATAGAACACATTTTATACTCCATTGAATTTAGTGATCTCTTACTTATGAATTGATGTTGCAAATGAGAGAATGAAATACAATAGGAAAAATCTGAGACACAGTTTTGGAGGTCAAAATGTGTTGTGCAAGAATCTATAAAATATTTTATATAGAGATGGAACCTACATTCAAAGTATATCAAAGAAAATAATCTGTAAACAACTGTCTACCAATGTTGAATACTGTATAATAAACTTTAGATATTTTAATAATTTGGATCTCTCTTGGCTTTAGCTTACCTTTTCATCGAAAGATTAGTACAATTATGTAGATTCAAGTAAAGAAATATTAAAGGTACCAGGATTATAATTTAATACCCCAGACGCGCGTTTCGTCTACATAACACTCATCAGTGACGCTCAGATCAAAGTAGTTAAGCCAAATAAGTACAAAGTTGAAGAGCATTGAGGACCCAAAATCCCCCAAAGTTGTGCAAAATACGGCCTTTACAAATCAATACAACTTACCACCGACTTCTCATATTCTGTTACAAATTAATCCATTTATGATGAGTATACACTTGGTGTAGACTTGGTATTTTGAAGATTGTCTTTTTTTAAAACATAATCATTTGCACAGGTTTACTCCATTGTTCTGTCATATTTAAGTTGATATTGATTGAGTAGGTTTCCGAAATGTTTTAGTAATGAAGCAAAATATTAAACATTTTCATACTCATAATACAGCATGATACATGATTTCTTGGAAGTAGCACTCCAACTAAGTCACACCTCAATTTGGATTCGTGGGGATTTAAATGTATGCGCTTGAACATATGATATAAATATCAACAAATAAATGATTGATTTGTAAAACACATCAAATTAAAAATAAAAAAACACAAAAACAAGAAGGGGTGTTTAATAAGGATCGAAATTTAGAAAAAAATAACATACAAATAGAAAAAGAGATCAACCACTGAAAAACATAGAAATGTTTTATGTTTTAAATATTTGAATGTTTTTGACTCGAGCATCACTAAAGGGACATGTATATATTACTAGTATTGCATTAAGTACCGTTAGTGTTATTTGATGATGGCCGTTTGGTGCTTGAACCTTCAATAATTATTAACCGATATTTTCATATACTAGTCAAGACCAGGAAGATGTCTTAATAGTACAATGCATTTACATCTCGTTAACAGATGTTAACAAATCAAGCTCAGCGTGTAACAGTAAAGGTGTATGTGTTATTTGATGCATTTATTGAAGATAAAGGTCAATTGATTTAAATAAAATACCAATAACATAACAGGATTGTGAAAGTTCAATTCTGAACGCAAAGATATCAAATCAAAAATGCAAAATACGAAAAAAAAAGAAAGAAAACCCAAGAAGGAAAACTACAAAAACCAAGGAATAGAAAGTCGTTTTTACTCTAAGCGTAAACGGCAAAAACGTTTTTACCTCGTATTTTCCATTTATTTTAAATGTACTAAATAGTTATCGAAGGTACCAGGATTATAATTTAGTACGCCAGACGCGCGTTTCGTCTAAATAAGACTCATCAGTGACGCTCATATTAAAATATTTATAAAGCCAAACAAGTATAAAGTTGAAGAGCATTGAGGATCTAAAATTCCAAAAGGTTTTGCCAAATACGGCTAAGGTGATCTAAAATTCATGGTCTTATAATACAGGTGTTTGCTTAATACAGGTGTTCTCTAAAGTAGGTTTGACTGTATCCTGTATTTCATATGTGCTTCATGTCAACTAAATGTGTCAGAGTTGTTTTGGACTGTCTGTCAATAATTTTGCAGGTTGACATATTGTTTGTTCCTTCCATTAATTCAGTTTTAACTAAAGAAATTATTGCTTTCATGACATTTGCTGTTTTTGTGTGGCAGTTTTATATGAATTAAACATGTTAAAAACTATGTCTCCTTCATTTATAATTTCGATTCCATATCCCGATGTGGTTAAATCTGGTTTTTAATTAAATAATAGCTTCCCGTTTTTTTTATTCTTTTTTGATATTTGAACGTTTTTAATCGATCATCACTGTTAGGGCATGCATTTTTATTTGTTGGACTGTGGCCGATAGCACCAGAGCGCATGAGATCACCCTCAGTCTTTGGTGGGGTTCGTGTTGCTTAGTCTTTAGTTTCTTTGTTGTGTGTGGTGTTCTATTATTTGTTTGCTTGTCTTTTTAGCTCACCTGGCCCGAAGGGCCAAGTGAGCTTTTCCCATCACTTTGCGTCCGTCGTCGTTAACTTCTAAAAAATCTTCTCCTCTGAAACTGCTGGGCCAAATTAAACCAAACTTGGCCACAATCATCATTGGGTATCTAGTTTAAAAATGTGTGGCGTGACCCCGCCAACCAACCAAGATGGCCGCCATGGCTAAAAATAGAACATAGGGGTAAAATGCAGTTTTTGGCTTATAACTCAAAAACCAAAGCATTTAGAGCAAATCTGACAGGGTTAAAATGTTTATCAGGTCAAGATCTATCTGCCCTGAAATTTTCAGATGAATCAGACAACCCGTTGTTGGGTTGCTGCCCCTGAATATGTAATTTTAAGGAAATTTTGCTGTTTTTGGTTATTATCTTGAATATTATTATAGATAAAGATAAATTGTAAACAGCAATAATGTTCAGCAAAGTAAGAATTACAAATAAGTCAACATGACCGAAATGGTCAGTTGACCCCTTTAGGAGTTATTGCCCTTTATATTCAATTTTTAACCATTTTTCGTAAATCTTAGTAATCTATTACAAAAATCTTCTCCTCTGAAACTACATGGCCAAATTAATCCAAACTTGGCCACAATCATCTTTGGGGTATCTAGTTTAAAAAATGTGTGGCGTGACCCGGCCAACCAACCAAGATGGCCACCATGGCTAAAAATAGAACATAGGGGTGAAATGTAGATTTTGGCTTATAACTCTGACACCAAAGCATTTAGAGCAAATCTGTCATCGGGTAAAATTGTTTATCAGGTCAAGATCTATCTGCTCTGAAATTTTTAGATGAATCGGACAACCCGTTGTGGGGTTGCTGACCCTGAATTGTTAGTTTTAAGGAAATTTTGCTGTTTTTGGTCATTATCTTGAATATTATTATTGACAGAGATAAACTGTAAACAACAATAATGTTCAGCAAAGTAAGATTTACAAATAAGTCAACATGACCGAAATGGTCAATTGCCCCCCTTAGGAGTTATTGTTCTTTATAGTCAATTTTTAACAATTTTCATAAAATTTGTAAATTTTTACTAACATTTTCCACTGAAACTAATGGGCCAAGTTCATTATAGATAGAGATAATTTTAAGCAGCAAGAATGTTCAGTAAAGTAAGATGTACAAACACATCACCATCACCAAAACACAATTTTGTCATGAATCCATCTGCTTCCTTTAATATTCACATAGACCAAGGTGAGCGACACAGGCTCTTTAGAGCCTCTAGTTTCTATTTCAGCCATGGCGTTGTCAGTTTATGTTTGATCTATGAGTTTGATTGTCCTTGTGGTATCTTTTGCCCCTCTGTTATGCATATTGTCTGCTCTCGAATGTATCAGTTCTTACATATGAAAACCCAATATTGTATTTATGTGGAAGATATACAGAATTCATGACTACGTCACCATCGTGTATAACCCTGATTCAATATCCGAATGTGGAAAGGTCTTTTTTATAAATGTTCCATTTTTGTTTTAAGTTAACAATATCAAATGTTTGAACTTGAGTATCACTGAAGGGACATGCATTGAGAAATGTGCATTTGTTACCGTTAAGGATATTTGATAATGGAGTGTAGTGATTGAATAAATTAAAATCAGTAACAGATAATAAGAAATGTTGTCAATCCAGGAAGTAATGGTTAAAAAACAATGCATTCAACATTTATCAACAGATGTTAGCAAAACAAATTTGACGAAAGGTTTATTAATTATATTCAGAGCATGATAAGTAAAAGTATATGTATCTGATATATATATGAATATATAATCTATAACTTGGTGAATAGAGAAATATTTACAAGTTCCCATTGATTGATTATATTTTCAAAATGTATTAGTAATAAAGTAAAATCATAATTAACAATGTTACAAGATTTCATTGAAGTAACATTCCGAATTAAGTCACATTTCAATTTGCGATCGTGTTGTTTTACACGTATGCATTTGAACAGATCAAATAAATGATTCATTTGTAAAACAATCAAATTACACATAAAAAAAAACACAAAACAGAAAGGGATGTTCAATAAGGATCGCAAAAAATAAAAATAACATACAGAATAGAAGAAAAAAATCACAGAAAAAATGAGATTTGTTTTAGGTTTTGGTTTTTGACTCGAGCATCACTGCAAGGACATACATTGTCGAAATGTGCATTTAGTACCGTTAAATGTTTTTTTTCCATGATGGCAGATTGATGGTTGAATCTAAATTAATCATTAACCGATAATGTCATATATTGTCAGACAAGGAAGATCTGCTTAATAGTACAATGCATTTAAAAATCATCAAAAGATATTAACAAATCAAGAATTGTATGAAACTGTTAAAGTGTATTTGTAATTTGATGCAAATCCGATTGATCTACAGATGTTACCAAAAATGTTTGACGAAATGGTTTTTTTTTTATATTCAGAGCATGAAAAAGTAAAAGTATATGTGTCTGATATATATATAAAATCAATAACTTGATAAATAGAGAAATACGCAGAGAAACTATATGGGAAAAAAAACGAAACCTAAACCAGTTATGATGTTCAGTTGGATCAAATACAATAAAATCTACGGTCATATCGATGAAAAAAAAATACGTCGACTGTTAGAAATAAACTGGATAACAGAAGGTCGATTTTAATCCCCAAATTAACAAAATAATTTATAAATTAGATAAAAAGAAGAAATAAAAGATTCGAAAAATTCGAACTTTCAGATTCTACTTCAAAAATAAATTGTAAAACTACTATTAACCTCGTAGCTTTCAATTTTCACTTATTGTATTAAAAAATAATTCCGGCCTATTCATTCCTATATATTATGCAGTAATTGTAAATTAATATCTCGTATTTTATATGAGCTTGGTGACAATAAAATGCGTCAGAGAAGTCTCGAACTGTCTCCATTTGGTGAACTGTGGTCGATACCTCTGCAGGTTGATCGTTTGTTCCCGAATGTATCAGTAGTCATTACTTCATTGATTTGCATAACAAAAACGCATATTTTATCATGAAATTTGCTAGTAGTTTTGTTGAAGTTATTTTAAATTGAAAACTATATTTTGTTTCAAGTTTGGGTTATTCGAATGTTATTGACTTGTACACCACTGAAGGGACGTGTATTGTTGAAATGTGCATTTGTCATTATTAGTGATATTTTACATGGCCGTTAAGTGATCGAATAAACAAAAACATACATTTACAAAACGACATATGGTCTATCAGTCTAGGATGGTATAGTTGATAGTACATTTCATTAAAAATTCATTTACAGATGTGAAAAAAAAAAACAAGTGGGAAGTTTTGTATAATATTCACAGCATGAAATAGTAAAAGTATATGTCAACATATTATACAGCAATCAATAATTTAATCAATAAATAAATACGCAATAAAATTATGTGGAAATAAAACATGGAAACTCATATGTAAATCAGTAATTCTGAATAAACAGTAGTATGATCTTTATTTATAAATTTATTGATAAAAATAAATACATGAACAATATTTTTATAGTTTGAAATAAAAAAAAAAATCTGGATAGCCGAAGTATTAATACTTGGACATGTTAGATAGACAATACCAGAAAAATGATAGATATCCTTAAAACAAAAGATTCTAGCTATCAGAACTTAACTATGAAAACTTCTGTCGGTATTTTATAAAGCAAAAAATAAAAAAAGATAACATGAAACAATGGAGCAACGACATACCAGAGAATAATAGACATAGAACCATTACAAATGAGACAATGCTGAATCTTTATATACGTAAATAAACAAACGCTGTGTCAAAGTCTCATTGGTGGTCTTGGGCTGTTCTCTGCACTTTGGTCGGGTTTTTGTCTCTTTGACACAATCCCTTATTTCCATTCTCAATATTATCAAAAACTGTAGGTCGAAATTATTAAGCTTTATATAACCAATTAAGGAAAATATTTTTTAATGAAAAATATCAAAAGAGTGTGCTTTATGTGAATGCACAGATAACTATCAAAATGTTTTCAAGGACCGTGAATTTAAATCTGTAAAAGACTTAAGGAATAAAATTGCACAGACAATGAGGTGTAATACCACCAAATCATAGTACGTCACATCTGGTTCCATACGAAAATGGGTCGAAAAAAAGGTCCCCTGAAATTGACAGTTGTAAGAAATTAATCTTACATCTCATCACAGTAAAACATTTCTTGATCATCAACATATATCTTTGTTGTTTCAAAGCACCATTATTTTTTCATTTGGTGTTTATATAGAATATTTTAATAACTTGAGGTTACATGGTTACCAAAGTTTGTATACAGATTAAAAAGAGAAAATTTGATTGGTTCATGTGATGAGTGTTTTCTTATATGCAATGACATGTCATATGAAATTTTGTTTCCAGTACCGGATAAAGCTCTTTACACATGCCAAGTATTTCTTTATTTGAAACAAAGATAAATTCTGCACAATTTTTTAAAAGTGCAAATTTTACAAAGACTACAAGGGGAAATCAATGGTGGTAATTCACCTTGAAAATCAAACATTTTTGTAAGATAATACCACTTATATACAAAGTCTTTGGAAATAAATAAAAGCACCAGTTGTAACCCTCTTTTCAATAGTAATAAAGTGATAAAGCGAAAAAAAAAATACGAGTCAAAACCAAAACCGAGATAAATACGTAAATACCAATTTACTGTGTAGTCTATTTTTGGTTATATTCTTTTGGTGTGGTTCGGTAATTATGCATCCTTACAATCTGTTATTGTCATGTGGTCATTTTTTTGTGATCTTGTCTTTCATTTTTGCTTATATGCTTTTTCTATATGCAATTTTGTTTTTCTTTGTTGACATATTTGTTTGTTTTATAACGATCACGTTTATAATACCACAAAATATGCCTCTTTGATTTAGTCCCACATTCTTTCCAATATGAAGTATTAATTGCGACTGTCATACAAGTGAGAGGTTTAAATAGCAATAACACCAGGTATAATTCACCATTTCTTACAAAGGAAAATGACTGTACGCAGTCATTTGATATGTTTGATTTTAATTTTGTCATTTGATAATTTTCCTTGGATTTGTTTTTCATCGTTTTTCCGTTTAGATGATTTGCATTCATATATGTATGTATTTAAGAATTTAACTTCCTAACAAGTTAGTATATAGTAAGTTTTATCTTAAGAACATTCTATTCTTTAAACTATTAATATCACAACGTACATTGACTGTGAAAGCTGTTGCAAGTCAACTGGTAAGTGAACTGCCTTTAGGTTAAAAAATAACTATTATTGTTTAAAAAAACAATTATGGATTCAATCAAATAATCTAGCTTTTGTAAAATATAATACCCGACTGTTATAGGACAACGAATTATTTCGGTAATAAGCAAAAAAGAGTAGAAAACCGTTTATGATTAAAATTCGTAAATTCTATTTAGGTATATAATTCAGGAAATAATATGGTGGGACCACATGGACTCAAAATTGGCGAGAAAACCAGATGCTTTACCAGAGTAATTGTCCGCCAATGCGCATGCATTGATCTTCATGCAGATCATATGTTATAGTGTTCTTCGTCGATCACTATCTGGTCACAGACATTGAACATGCCTATCATAATTATGTACTCCTTCGCTAAAGACGTATGGATCAATCAAAAACCAACAGCAGCATCATGTATGGTCCATTGGCCACGTGGTAATGACATGACTCATTCAGATTATAAAACTATCACGCTCGTTATTTCACTCATTCTTGTTGTAAACCTCAAAAACAAATAACATGGGGAAAACTTCTCTGTTCGTGGTGCTTGTGGCTTTCATTGTAACTAAAGGTGAGTGATTATTTCCAATGACTTTTTTTATAAGATGAATGAATCTATCAAATATATAACAATGACGCTCGTTATTTCACTCATTCTTGTTGTAAACCTCAAAAACAAATAACATGGGGAAAACTTCTCTGTTCGTGGTGCTTGTGGCTTTCATTGTAACTAAAGGTGAGTGATTATTTCCAATGACTTTTTTTATAAGATGAATGAATCTATCAAATATATAACAATGTGCAGAGGTTGTGAGTTAATTACAAAATTACTAAATACAGCTACTACGATCAGTTTCTGAAATGTATGTCAAAGCTTTTAAATAAATATAAAACCATTGAATACAATACATATCTGATTTTTAATGTTTTACATTTGTTCAAAGTGTATTTCATTTTTTTTTTAGATTTGCATGACACATTTGGTTTTTTTTTTAACAATTACAATTACACTGATTTGTTTCAAATTACAGGTGAGGCAAACTATAATACATGTACCGATGTTTATGGTGGGTATTGTTCAACCTCTAAAACATGCAGCTCGTTAGGAGGAAACGTGGAGACACTGCCAGTAAGATGTCAATGTGGGAAACCATGTTGTAAATGTACTGGTAAGTTACTAATTTAAAAAACATTATCGTAGGATTTCGTACCGTCCTACATAAATATTGATTATGTGAATGTCCTGAATTTATATGAGGGGCCCCTCTTATATGCCAGACGATAGACTGTTCAAATACTCAAAATATCACATTATACAATGTTATATTGTTACCAGAAAAGAGAGAAGAAGCAACTGCTGTGTCAATATCAAGGGCGGTATGTTTTGATAAGTAAAATTTGGACAATAGTTTTGCTATATATTTTTAACAATTTCTTTTTCAAAATACATGTATGTGATCATCATTATAGGGGTATTTATTTGCTGTAAAAATATTTAGAAAATCTCTATTTTAACGCTTTATGACGACTGTTGAATGAATCTAAACATACACACTACAATATATGTTTATAAATAATAAGAAATTAAACCGATTACAAATTAGACAATGCTCCATCAAAGAAGGAACATGTCCAAACAATTACAACCCGAGCAAATGCCATGAATGTAAAAGAAAAAAGTTAATATGAAAGACAACAACCAACGACAAGTTAGCCATGTTAGTATATCTACCACTTTTTTTTATGAATTCATCTTTTCATTAGGGAATGATCATTTAACTTCAAAAGGGTATGGTTTTTCCCTAAAAAATATTCTGATCTCCAAATTGAAGAAAATTAATATTCTGTTCAAGCAGAGGACAAAAAAGATATTCTAAATCCAGATTTCCCCCATACATTATAGTGTTCAATTTTGAAAAAAATAATTTGATTGGTAGCGTTGAAAAAATAAATATAGTTATTCTGACTCATACAAAAAACATTACCTCTCTTGAAGTTAAATGTTTGCTCCCTTATTAACCACAAAGCAGTCGCCACTGTAAGAAATCTGCTAATCACACAACATTTTATTCCCAGACACATGTCCTGTTGGTTCTACATGTATGAGTGAAGGTGAAACATGTGATGGAGTGAAAGATACACACGGTTGTTGTGGCAACAGGTTTTGTTGTACACCTATTTCGACAACGACACCTACAGTAGATACAACTACAACATGTAAGGGACGACATCAAAAGTTCAATGAAGGATAAAAAACTTAATTCAAATAGTTTTTTTCGCTGACCCCCCTACCCCCCTATTAACTTAATTTGTGAAAAATTGATTGACCCATATGGATATATGTAAAAATCAATGTCGGATAACCAAATCTTGCAGCAGTTCAACCCCCCACCCCCAAACTATTTGAATTAAGTTTTTTTTTATCTTACATTGATCTTTTGATGTCGTCCCTAAGTAATTAAATTATCACAGATTCTTAAATAATTTTATTTTTATTAATAATCGATCAAAAACCTGAACGCAAAAAATTGATTATCCGAAAAACAATATACAAATTTATCAACAATGCAAGCGGCACAACAAATTTTTTTTTATATATCATGGCTAAATGAATTTGAATTTCATCAGATAAAAAGGTTTGAAATGAATCATAATTCTACTTTTGTTTTATAAATGCTAAATATTCAAGGGATCATCATTCGTAGAATGGTAATACTAATTACAAATTAAAGCATGAATCGCACGATAGCTGCTAACCTAAAATCAGAAGACTAAAATAATATATGGGGAAACGGGAGAACGTTTTGAAAAATTTGAAAAAAAACCCTTTCCTGATCAAAGTCCTCAGATTTTATCAAAGATGAAAAAAATAAACAATGAAACAGTATTAGGGAGCTACCATTTGATTTTTATGGGGGGGGCTAGGATGAAAAATTTTGTCCTGCATTTTTTTTTAGTTGTAATCTCTGTCCTGCCTTTTTATTTTTCACTCTATTCGGTCCTGCCTTTTTTTTTATTAGTTTATCCTGACTTTTTTTACCTAAACTGTCATCCTGCCTTTTTTTTTTGCAAAGTGTCTCATCCTGCCTTTTTTTTTAACTCAAAACTCCTGTCCTGCCTATTTTTTTCAAATTTCATCCTAGCCCCCCCATAAAAATCAAATGGTAGCTCCCTTAAAGATAAGTTGTTATGAAATGCAATAATTATTGATTGCTATGTTTTTATAACATGATTTGCAAACACATTCCATTGTGTTACAGGTGGTGTTACCACTTGTCCAGAAACTTTCGAATGTTGTCGGGGGCGTTGTCCGCCAGGTAACGAACAGGAAGAATTTTGCTGTGCACAATTTGCTGACTCTGTATGCTGGTAAGTTTAAATCATATCAACTCTTAAGAGACTCTTTTGACCAATTTATCGCAAGTTATACTGAATTTCAAATGTGTTTAATTTACCAATATTTTTACTCGAATTTCAAAGATTTATTTTAAAAAAGGGCCGAAATTTACATGATTTTCATAATAGATCCAAAGTAAATAAAACGGTCCTAACTTTACGGGTACCATCGGCATGTCTGTAGAAAAGATTTTACTCTTGAGTTTTTTGTTAAAGAATTAATGTATCACATACCTTTATATAAACAACATACCTGGATTGATACCACTTAATTTCGTAAAGCTATTCTCAGAGAACGCGTTGTTTAGCGATACATTTGACAATCGTGATTAATTAAATGTAAATTATGCAATATCTGACAGTCAAATAATGATAGCATATCTTCTATTTTTAGCACAGAGTGGTATGTTATATAATATATAGAGTCTTTCGAAGTTCAGATATAGTTGTATCATTACATACGTATACATTAAGATATTTATAACCAAAACGATTCATCAAACGATCGGTACTATCGATGTTTTATCATCTGGCAGTTGCTATGGAATTTAAGATTGTATGTTTTCAGTTTCGAAATCCTGATTTTTTTCTCCTCTGGAAAACGCAATATATAATTTTCAAGACCAAACTGAGATTTAGAAAAATGTTCGCAGCGCTAAAAGTTATCCATCTAAGTAAACCACTTTCGAAGAAACTGATCTTGAAAACAGATTTAAAAGTTAAGTAACCAATGTATTGGTTTAAAAAAAAATATAGACTAATCCTGACTTGACAAATATAGATTTCACAAATGACACTCATTTAAATTCATAAATAGCCTCACTATGAAATCTGAAAAAAAGTTTGTATTTAGAACTAATTAGTGCATGATCAATATTCAACTAATATAAAGCTTACAAAAATACCTGATTTTCTGTTTTAATTTTAACATGAATACTTATACCTTACATTTTGCCATTTCCTATCCATGGAAACATGTATATAAACATTAAGGTTATAACACCGTGTTTACTGCTGTGTCCCACTTTTTGATATGTTTACCTTTTAGGCCAGTTTTATCTGGTCACATATTGCTATCAATATTATGGAATTTCATGCAAATGCCATACAAATGAGAGGTTTAGCTAGCTATAAAACAGGTTTACTTCACCATTTTTACCGTACGGAAATTGTACTTAGTCAGGAATATGACAGTTGTTTTCCATTCGTTTAATGTGTATGTGTCTTTGATTTTGCCATTTGTTAAAGGACTTTTCGATTCGAATTTTACTTTAAGATTGGTATTTATTTTAGTTTACTCCTTTCATATAATTTTGGTCCTTTTTGTTTTTTCTAAGCTCTTCAAATTAAAACAAAATGGATTTTCAAATATTGGAATCATCGAATTTGCAACTTTTACATTAAAGCGTGTACCGTAAATGTTATGATATATTTTAACAAGACAATGTTTATCATTTCAGTCGAGGCACTGACCCAGGGATTTGAATCTTGAAGTCGAAATAAAAGAAGTAAACAAACTGTTAAATATCTACAATCTTTTATCATAAAAATAATACAGATTGTATTTTATTGATTATTGTGCGTATGACACATGTTTCCCGGATAAATTTCGACAGCAGAAACGTTATGAATGGATAATTCACAACAAAAAGGCAAACATGCAAAACGCTAAATCGTGTTATTGTCAAAATGGCATTTTTTGCTTGTTTACTGGGTGTGTACATGTTTCTCCAACAGTTGATATTTATGAATACAGGTAAATAATTTGTAGTTTGAGAAACTTGATTTTTGTTTGACGATAGAGATTAAGGTTCTTCATAAGGAATTGAAAAAAACGGCCGTGTTTACACCACGTGGTTTACACCTGAAAATTTCCAATGAGTACAGACAACCTGATAAATCTAGAAAAGTTTTAAAGCATGGCAGGAACTAGATATGTAACAGTTGTATACGTTTCAGAAAATTAAAAACTTACCTGGATTTTGATATGAGTTTTCCAGTCAGCAGAAGATAGCAAAATAAACAAGCACCCGATTTTCATTTGATACGACCCACTTAGTTCCACAGTTTAAATCACCTAATTTTTGCAGATGTCTATTGTCCATCTATTGTCTATTTAAATCAATACTACTCACAACATCTATTATACGAGGGGAGATTTTCTAACCTTTTTCCCAACTTAGTTTATTTTGGCACCTTCTGCAGGAACGAAAAAAACTGAAGGGCAAAATCTAGTAAAGTTTATAATTTTCTGAAACATGAAATGCATTTGAAATATAAACATCTAGTTCCTGCCATCCCTTAAAACTTTTGCAGGTTTGTCTGTACTCAGATCAAAATTGTGATGTAAAAACGGCCATATTAGCCAAAACGTTATGATGAACCTTCATGATGTTCACCTGTAAATAGAGTTATAGTGAATCAAGCTCAAATTAACTACTATAATAATATGGCGTATTGAATTTTGAAATAAAAATTGGGTCAAAATTTACTCACAAAAGAGCACTTATACATGTATAAAAGTTAGTGATTAACAACGACATTTGTTTTAAATGGTATAAAATTATCAACCATACTGATTGACTGGGAATCCGGATTGCCATTGTTCTTGGATAAATACAATCGTTCTCACCGGGTACTTTGACTTATTCAAATTATAACATGACCGCCATATTTAATCCAAGAGTGCTGAAAGTGACATTAAGCACCTGCAAACTACATAAATACTGCAATCACACGATTACGTCTGCTTTTACAATTAATTAGATACTTAAACTGTTGGAATTGATATATAGGATCCTTGTTCTTCTGTCAGGATTCACCTAACCTTGACCTAATTTCGGAATACCTGAGATCATCCAAGATTTTTTTGGATATTGAGTTGCTCAGTTTGAGTTTCTATGTTGTTTTATGTGGACTAATGTTTGTATTTTCGTCGGTTTTCGTTATTCGCTGTGTCGACCTTGAGTTTTATTGTTCCTTTGATATCTTTTCTCTCTCTTATAAAGTTTACCCCTCCTTTAAAAGGTACAGACACGTACTGTTCATGCAGGAATTTGTGTACAGGTAAAAATAAATAGTGACAACATATTTTTGAAGAGGAAAAGTTATGATTGTTGAGCTAGGTTCACACTGCCGATCAGACCAACTCGATCAATCTCGAACAAGACAAATTAAGCGATCGGCAGACTGATCTGTCTTAATCGACAAGAATGTTCGGGTTTGTCTACCTTAGTCGTCATCGATCTGACTTTCTACCCGAGAGTTTTTGACATGTCAAAAACATTCGAATAAGGATCGAGAAGCCAGTCACTCGAGAAGAGATCGATAATTCGTCGAGTAGCGGTTGAATTGATCGGGAAAGGATCGTGTAGATATCGAGGTTGGTCGGAATAGAAATAGTTTACCGATCAGTACTCGATCATTTCGATCTTTGTTCGACTAATATCCGACCATTTCCCGATCAACGACAACCTATACGATATGTGGTCAAGATCAACTCGACAAATGCCCGATCACTTCATGATCACTGCGACTTCTATATTTTATTTTTATCCCAGACCAACTCGACCAATACCCGATCTGTACGCGACCACATTCGACCACTCTTCGATCTATACTCGGCCATACACGAGTACTGTATACATGACTGATACACGATTCTCTTAAAATATGTGCAGCTCTGATTAACTTTCATAGTTTTGCTTCTGCAAAAATATATTGTCACTATTTATTTTTAACTATACACAAATTCCTCCATGTACAGTACGCAAGGAGGTATAAAACACAGATACAAAAGGAACAACCAAACTCAAATGTACCACCAACACAGTTATAGCAAAAAACGAAAGCCGACGAGAAGACAAACAGAAGTCTACATAACACAACATATACAACTAAAAACTTAGCAACACGAACCCCAATAAAACCTGGGATGATCGCAGGTGTATCGGAAGGGAAGTAGATTCTGCATTTTTGCCCCAGAGGATTTTTCAAATATAAAATTAATTGTGTATCCAAGTTCATTATTAGACAGCTGATGACTAATGTAGCCTTCAAAGTTAGTTTTTAAGAAATCAATATTATATTTTGGCTGTTCAATGGGCTATTATTGTTTGATTGTCCGTAATTTCCGTATGTCCAGAATTTTTTTTTAGTATACAAATAAGAAGATGTGATATAATTGCCAGTGATACAACTCTCCCCATGACACCAAATGACACAGAAATTAATAACTATATATGTTACTACACGGTCAAATATTAACAAACACCTTTTTTCATACGCTTTTAATACAATTTTATTTTTAAAATATGAGACTAAAGACAAATGCTTTTTATTTGAATTCGTGATTGATATATGAAAACAGTTTCAGGAAAGTTATCCTCATGGGGATTGAAATTCTAGATCTATTTTTGACCAAATTTGGGAAAACGTGTGAATCTTTACCCCCTTTTAGCAATATTATTAGTAAAAAAAGGGCAGGTTATTGCCATGGATACACCAAAAAGAATATATTGAACCATGAACTACTGGGTATCAGATCAATGGAAAATACTGATTACATGTACATACATATGCACATATGTGACATAAACAGTAGGCTAAATTTGCAAGAAAGCAAGGAAAGGGGAATTATATTTATGCATATTACAATCTAACATCAGTACTAATCTAGTGACAAATCTCATTTGTAGAAAAGAGCAGTAAAACTCACATAACAAATCAGCGTTATACTTTACTCGCAGGAAGTTTTTATTACCATTGGAGTCCTCTTTGTTCAGCTCCTGTGAGTCGCTTATACTTTTGATTATGCCATTTTATTTGGGACTTTCCGTTTTAAATTTTCCTCGGAGTTCAGTATTTTTGTGATTACTATTTAGTCTGTCCACACAGTGGTCGCCTTTTCAGCCACTGCATTATCTAGATTTATCGGCACCCTTTGCTGTCTACTCCTTTTTGTTTGTGTTGTACGCTCTCTTCATGCTCAGTCACAGCTATCAACCTGTCTATCTAATTTCTAACCACCTTGCCAAACAATCCAACGGCTTTATTTCATATAGATACTTTAAATGTATAATTTTACTCAGACATTATGTAAACTACTGAATCTAACCAAATAAACGGGGATCGTGTCCTTTGGACACAGATAATGCCAAGCTTGCATATAACGTTAAAAAGAGTGATTTCTCAAGAACGGCAAGGTGACACTACCCAAATTACCACTTGATCTGTGTTTTATGGTATTGCGTTTTATAAAATCTGGTTGAGGCGAAATACAATTAGAGAACGGAAACTAATTGTTGGGACGTACGTATACGTACTTACTTAAGGGAAACACTTAGTGCCTCCTCCGCTGCAGCGGGTGATATAAAAAAAAATCAGATGTTTTTTATACTGAAATTGTACAAATCCGACCAATGCCCGACTATCCTTACGACCCTATACGATCAAGTTGATCTGGTCTGGCAGAGATCAGGCTGAGATCGAGTATAGTTGATTTGGTCTTTCAAGTTGAGTAAAGATCGTGTAGAGATCGTGAATTGGTCGGAATTATCGAATATGTATTCAATTAGTGGTCGGGTTTAAGTCGTAATGGAGTCATGAATGGTCGGGTTAAGGTCTTGTACAGTCGGAGAGCAGTCGGGTAGAAGTCATAGACATGCCCTGTCAAGAATTTGGTCACGCTTGGTCATGGAAATTGGAACAATCGGGATCATCGAGTTGATTTGATCGGCAGTGTGAACCTAGATTTAATCATATCTACACACACTTTTAGAGAATCGTGTAGCAGTCATGTATAATCGTGTATGGTCGAATAGAAATCGAAGAGTGGTCAGCAGTGGTCGCCGCGTAGAGATCAAGAATTGGTCTCGGATAAACAAAATACAGAAGTCGCGGCGGTGATCATGAGGTAATCTGACATGGGTCGAATTAGTCTAAACCACATGTCAAACAGGTTGGCATTGATCGGGAAATGATCGGATATTAGTATAGCAAAGGTCGAGATTTGATCGAATACTGATCTGTAAAATATTTGTATTCCGAACAAACTCGATCTCTACACGACCCTTTCCCTATCAATTCGACCTCTACTCCACGGATTATCGATCTCTTCTCGAGTGACTGGCTTCTCGATCCTCACTCGATTTTTTTTTCATGTCAAAACCTCTCGGGTAGAATGTCAGATCGATGATGACAAATGTAGACCAAGCCTAAAATTCTTGTCGATTGAGTCAGCCTGATTTCTTAATCTGAGAGTGATCGAGTTGGTCTGATCGGCACTGTGAACCTAGGAGCTAAAGCTAGGTTCACACTGTCGATCAGATCAACTCGATCAAGCCCGATCAAGACAAATTACGTGATCGGGAGACTGGTCTGACTCAATCGACAAGGATGTTCGGGATAGTCTACCTTACTCGTCATCGATCTGACTTTCTACCCGAGAGTTTTTGACATATCAAAAACAATCGAGTAAGGACCGAGATGCAAGTCAATCGAGAAGAGATCGAGAATTCGTCGAGTAGCAGTCGAGTTGATCGGAATACCAAAATTTTATCGATCAGTACTCGCTCATTTCGACCTTTGCTCGACTAATGTCCAATCATTTCCAGATTAACTCGACCAATGTCCGATCGCTTCCAGATCACTGCGACTTCTGTATTTATTCTATCCCAGATCAACTCGACCAATACCCGATCTTTGCGACCACAATCGACCACTTTTCGATCTCTGCTCGCCCATACACGAGAACACATGACTGCTTCACGATTCTCTAAAAGTGTGTGCAGATCTGATTAACTCCCATTACTCTGCCTCCGCAAAAATATATTGACAACATTATTTATAACTGTATAAAAATTCCTCTTTACTTTTGCAAGGTGAGGTAACATTTTAAAAGAGAGGCAAAAGACACCAAAAAACAATCAAACTCAATGGTCGAACACAAAGCGACACAGCCATAGCAAAAACCGAAAACCGACGAGAAGACAAACAGCTGTCCACATAACATAGATACTAAAACATAACCCCTTATACAACACATAACCAAACCAAAACCTGAGATGAACTCATGTGTTCCGGAAGGGAAGAATATCCGGCGGATTTTTCAAATATGAAAGTAATTGTGCAATAACATTTATTATTTGAATACTAAGTTATCTTTCGTAAGAACATCGATCAAGATTATATTGACCTGTTTTAGGGGCTATTTTCTGTTTTGTCTGTCCGTATTTTTCGTTTGTCCAGAAATGTTTGTTCTAGTATAAAAAAAAGTAGATGTAGTACAATTGCCAACGAGACAGCTCTTCACAGAAAACCAAATCATTGAATGACATTGAAATGATTAATAACAATTATAGTTCACATTGCTGCCTATTTTGTTATTCAAACTTTTTTACGTAATTTCACACAAAAAGGAGACGAAAGGCAAAGATTTTTTTATTTGGAGCGAATTTCGTTCTTACACTAGCGATACATACAGTTCAGCGTGCACACGTTTTGATCATTTGTTTCTAATATGCATACTTTTGAAAAGTTTGCATAAACTTTGACAAACTATATACACTCGCTGCTAATGCGTCTTCTGTTTGTCGTTTTTCGTTTTGTTAGTTCAAACGATGCATTTCTTCCTATTTGTAACATTAAATCAATTATCTAACCGTGTTCTTGCTTGTCATAACTCACAATATTGTCTAAAATTACTCAAATCTAGGTACTATCCTCCTTTCTTTCATAAAATAACAGCTATGAAAAAAAGGAGGATAAATATCTAAATTTGAGTAATTTCAGACAATATTTTGAGTTATAAAGTTGTTTTTTTTTAAAAGGCTTTATCATCACTTTCTTCATACATTCATCTCATTCATCTGATTAAGATGAAAAACTGCAATAAAATTAAATATGCATAGATGAGCGATGTCTTCTGTGTCTATAACATTTTCTACGGAAGCTTTTTCCCCGCGTAAAAAGTTCAAATAACAAAAAAATGTGCATGCGTTTTTGACAATTCAAACAGGGTCAGCAAACTCTGATTAAACTATGCATTTGTTTCTTCTACTGTAACGTTAAATAAACTATAACAAATGGCACACAGCGTTTACTAAACTTTGGTTATAAATAAATGCACTCTTGATCTCTTGATAGATAAATTTGTAAACAGTTTCAGAAAAGGTATCACTCCAGGGGATTGAAATTCTACTTTGGGTCAAATTTTGGGGAAATGTGTGACATCTTTGTCTCTTTTTGCAATATTTTTAAGCAAATACATGCAGGTTGTTACCATACAGCAAGAAGAAAATAAGTATCTTTAACCATTCAACTACTGGATATCAAATCTATGAAAAATACTGATTACATACTATGGTATCACCAGCCCAGTAGTCAGCACTTCGGTGTTGACATGAATATCAATTATATGGTCATTTTTATAAATTTTCTGTTTACAAAACTTTTGAATTTTTCGAAAAACTAAGGATTTTCTTACCCCAGGAGTAGATTACCTTAGCCGTATTTGGCACAACTTTTGGGAACTTTGGGTCCTCAATGCTCTTCAACTTTGTATTTGTTTGGCTTTTTAACTATTTTGATCTGAGCGTCACTGATGAGTCTTATGTAGACGAAACGCGCGTCTGGCGTATAAAATTATAATCCTGGTACTTTTGATAACTAATTATGCACATATATTACACAAACAGTATGCTTTATTTGTAAGAAAGCAAGGAAAAGGGGATGGTAAAGTTTATGTATATTGCTATCTAACGTTAGTACTAATCCAGTGACAAGTCTCATTTTGTGGTGTCATTTCCAAAAAAGAGCAATACAACTACCATTATATATCAACGCCCACTATGAGGAAGTTTTCATAAGCATTGGGTTCCTCTTTGTTAAGTTAATGTAAGGATCTCATACAGTGCCCACATGTGGTCGGCGTGTCAGCCACTTCCTCACCTAGATTTCTCGGCGCCCTTTGCTGTCTACACCTTGTTCGTCTTCTTTTTGAGGAAAAATAAAATTGGAGAACGGAAACTAATATTGTTAGGACGTACGCACATACGTACGGACGGACAAGGGTAACACGTAATGCCCACTCCGAAGCGGATTGGTAATAAAAGTTTCGGACGTTTTTATACCAAAATTGTACTTACCCGACCAATTCCTGATTATCCCTACGACCCATATACAATTAGGTCGATCTGGTCTGGTCGAGATCAGACTGAGATCGTGAAATAGTTGATTTGGTCTAGCTAGTCGATTAAAGATCGTGTAAAGATCGTATAGTGATCGAAATTATCGAATAAGTATTCATTTTGTTGTCGGGATGGAGTCCTGATGGTGTCGCGAATTGTCGAGTTAAGGTCGTGTACAATCGGATGGCGGTCGGGTAGAAGTCGTTAACAGGCCCGATCAAGAATTTGGTTGAGCTTGGTCGTAGAAATTTTGACAATCGGGTTCATCGAATTGATCTGATCGGCAGTGTGAACCTAGCTTTAAATTCGAGACCAAAGTTGAGTACAGTCAAGTTATGTTAAACCTGATAGAACAAGAGTATTATATTAAACTTTCTACGGAGTGTATTTATTTTATTATAAGGTAATAATTTAATTTTGGATGTAACGTGTCTTCTGATTGGCTGACGTCGTTTTGTTTATCAGCCCATAGACATAATTTTGTCATGTGACCGTGACGTCATCAACGTTTTTTTATGATTTACTCCTGTTTAAAATGGAACTAAGAAATGAATTATAAGAAATGACTGTAATATTTTTTCTGCCTATTTGAAATAACATAAAAAAACTGTTACAGACTTTAAACCGCCTACGCGCGTTATTCAGTCTTCAACACATTTTTTATGTTATTTCTTCATAGACAGAAAAAATATTACAGTCATTCCTTAAAAACAGAGTTTAATTTCGTACCCAATGCGTAATTTGGATTAGTCACCTTAGATCTTCTTAAACTTTAGAAACTAGAACACTGTTTAACAGCAAAGCAGATGCTTCGATAAAAGTATACTTCAGTCTATAACTTTTCTTACATCGACAATACTTATTTACTCCGATTACCAATGTGGCCATTATTAGTTTAGTGCTTATTTAATGTCTTCTGTTTACAAATATCATAATCGTGTTGAGAAGTGAGTAACCAGTTAATGTTAGTTATCTGCATTTTTTTCACGTTTGGCTTTTTTAATTGATGGTTTGATAGAACTACTCCTAGAAGACTTTTTTGCAGTTGTATCAATTTTCAACCATGAGCACACAAAGATTATTTGAACTAAATTAGAATAATATCTCTTTATTCATACAAGTCTTCAGTGTTGAACAATGAACATGGTCATCTGCAATGAAACATAAAACAGTGAAAATATTTATAATCATAATTGGATAAATTCAATACAAGAGTGCACACGCTGAAATGTCTCGCCTTCTTTAATAATCATTGATATAATGTTGATAGTCCTAAATATAAAGCTTTACAACTTTAGACAATCAAACAAACTTAACATGATCCATGAAAATGAGTTTAAGGTCATTTAAACCAAACAAGAAATACATGTACATCTTACAATCATTCAATACACTAAATATAGTTGACCTATTGCTTATAGTTTTTAAGAAACAAACTTAACCAAGAAAACTAAACATTGACCAATGAACCATAAAAAAAAGGTCAAGGTCAGATGAACCATGCCAGACAGACATGTACAGCATACAATTCTTCCATACAACAAATATAGTTGACCTATTGCTTATAGTTTAAGAAAAACAGACCAAACACAACCACTTAACACTGAGCAATGAACTATGAAAATGAGGTCACGGTCAAATAAAACATGTGAGACTGACATGCACATCATAAAATTTTTCCATAAACCAAACATAGTTAACTTATTGCATACAGTATAAGAAAAACTGACCAAAACACAAAAACTTAACTATAATCACTAAACCATAAAAATTAAGTCAAGGTCAGATGACATCTGCCAGTTGGACATGTACTCCTTACAATCATTCCATACACCGAATATACTAAACCTATTTCTTATAGTATCTGATATATGGATCACAGAAACTTTACCTTGTTCACTGATCCATGAAATGAGGTAAAGGTCAAGAGATAACCGTCTGACTGCCATAAGGACCTTGCAAGGTACGCACATACCAAATATAGTTATCCTATTACAAAAATCAACATAACAAAAAAAAATAATCAAGTAGTCACTGAACCATGAAAATGAAGAACACTGGACATATGACAGACAGAAACTTCGTAACATGAGGCATTTATATACAAATTATGAAGCATCTAGGTCTTCCACCTTTTAAATTTGAATCTTTTAAAAAGTTAGCCGCCGCCGCCAGATCACTATCCTTATGTCGAGCTTTCCGCGACAATAGTCGCAGGCTCGATGAAAAAGAAATAACTGTACAAACACTATGAATCTTAAACAAAATATAAAAATTTCCCATTGAAACCAATGGTTTCGTAATATATATCTAATGCAGGCTAAATTCAATTATCAGTTTATTGTCAACTGAATAAACCGTATATGCACGCGTATATAACATATTTGTTATAATTTGTATAGAAAATTTACTTGCAATATATAATATAACATATTGTATTTATATGACAAATATATGCTGTTCACGACCAATAATACCTTTTCGAACTCCCAGTCAGCTATTTAGTATTGTTTCGGTAAATTTATAATTACTATTCATTGAGACTAAAACTTTTTTCAACTATCTCCTATATATATGATTAGATATTTAAACATTATTACCAAGTGTAATTAGTGAAGGTATTTATTCTGACCCTATTCAGAAAATTACCAATAATTACTGAAATTATATTTCTCAATTTCTTTGCTTTGATCAGGTAGAAAAACAATAGCTATTCTACTTTGTGGTTTGAGCACGTGTTTCTTTATTAACACCACTGTACATGTGTAGGATAACAATAATAAACCAAATTTACTACCCAAGGAACTATTCTTACATATCTCTGTAACATTATCATTAACTCTACGATTTCGTGACCTGCTAGGATTCTAACAATGGAGCAAACGGGAGCAGCAGGTGATTCGATCCTTAATGTAAGATCTCGGAAGCGAATATCTCAATTAAATGGAGATTATCTTATTAAGTTCAAAGATTTAAGAAAAACAGACATCACTCCAATAATGAAACACCGCAATAGATTTCACAAAGAATGTTGTGAAAGACAGGTTGTATTGTGGCGAAAAGAAAGGAATATGAAAGTCAGGGATATAAATAAGACACAGGAATGTTTTAAGCAAAACTATTTTCGTCTCCAATCGGATAAACAAAAAATTCAACAAGAAAAACAGAAAGATGATATTGTTATAACGGAAAAGGAACAATTTGATGATTCAAAAAAGAAAGAAAAAGACAAACATTTGGATATTATAAGAATGATGAAACTATTGATGAAACAAGATAATGAAAATACTGAAAGCAAACCTGAAGAAGTAGTAGAAAAGGTTGTGAAAATTGATAGACGGAATGAAATACCATTAATACATTTCATGTGATATCGTGATACATTTTATGCGATATAGTGTATGAAACAAAAAAAGTAAAGTAAAGTAAAAACGATTTCACTCCAAGCTTAATGTATGACTGACTTTGTTGAAACCGATTGTTAAATTGAAGAATCTATAAAATTAATGTTTTTACTTATTAATTTTGCTTAATTTGAGAAATAATGAGACATTAATTAAAATTTAAATTTCAAAGTAGAATTTGATTGTTACTTCATTTATGCAAACCTTGGATTATTTAAATTACATCATTTTGATTAATATTCAAAATAACACATTTACATTTAAGGTAAATAAATGCACGACAAAGTGAAATTTTTGTTATCTCTTAAAAAATGAATGTAAATAATTGTCCTGTTTGTGTGTCACGTGGGGCCCTCATTGGCTGAGTGGTCTTCGTAATCAGAACTGCTGTGTCACTTGCCTGTCAATACTGTTTGTGTGTCATGTGGGGCCCTCATTGGTTGAGTGGTCTTCGTAATCAGAACTGCTGTGTCACTAGCCTGTCAATACTGTTTGTGTGTCACGTGGGGTCCTCATTGGCTGAGTGGTCTTCGTAATCAGAACTGCTGTGTCACTAGCCTGTCAATACCTAGGTTATGAGTTTGAATCCCGGGGGCGCAATGCATTTGCGCCAATTTTTTAAAAATCCGATCTTTCATTTACGCCACAAGGTTATATTTCATTTGCGCCAAATTATGAAAACTTCATTTGCGCCACTTCACAGATAATACAGGTAACATATAACGGAAAAGTTAAATATTCATTGCTGTAACGTGGATACGATTTGTGTCTACAGTATTTCTCCTGGATATTTGGTCATACTCATTTCTTATACAAAACTGAGGTTTAGAATTATAAAGTGTTCAAATGTTTGAGGTGTAAAGGTGGACATTGTCAGTTCAGAGACAAACAGAGGAACTAAGTCTATTTTTGTATGACCCAACATAGCTTATCATATTCATCATATTAAAAATCGTTTAGTGTACCACAAAACTTTCAAAGCCAGAATAACAACTGATATGGACAGCATTATAACTTTATGTATAATGCTTAGAACTGTCTTGCAATTTTACTCCTTTTTAGATATGTTCAAAGTAACAGAAGTTTTAACATACCTTTTTTTAGGTTGTATGATGACTGGTTTTTTAGGAATATGTTTTATTATACAAACAAAAACTGTTATTTTTTTATTTAAAACTCTTTTTTTGAAAGTCAATTTTTTATACTATTTAACCTGTATTTCTTTGTATTATTGGAGCAAATGAAAGTTTTATTTATGGCGCAAATGAAAGATTGTTTGTGGCGCAAATGAAAGATTTTTTTCGGCGCAAATGAAATGCCAGTTGGCGCAAAAGCAAATCACAGAATCCGCTCGTGGCAGGTGCGCTAAACTCCAATTAAAATTGACTATGATTGTTAGTTTCCCTATCAAAAGTCGGTGGTTTTCCCCGATCATTCCGTATATTCTTCACCAATCAAAACTGACAGCTTGGTGAACGCTATAACTCCAGGAAATTTTGATGAAGCATAAGTCCGTTTCTGTGTGTGTGTGTGTGTGTGGGTGTGTGTGTGTGTGTGTGTTACATTTAAATGTTGTGTCGTTGTTCTCTTATTTTTAATGCGTTTCCCTCAGTTTCAGTTTGTTACCCCGATTTTCTTTTTTGTCCATGGATTTATGAGTTTTGAACAGCGGTATACTACTGTTGCCTTTATTCATCCAGCTCAAGCGTTTCTCTAGCGTATACCTGTACGTTACACGCACGTAATATATACGCTACATGTACAAGCGCGTTGAAAATGCTACAGATAATTTTGAGACACGTTTAGGGCACGTTGTATACGCTTCAACATCGTTCGAATTTAACTAAAACGTATGTGGGTGTGTTTTTAACAAACATCCCATAATAAAACGTCCCAGACACGCCGGATTATCGTCCAAGATACGACCGGGACGCGTCTCTAATACGTTCAAGATAATTTTTTTTCCTTCGTAGCGTGCATTCCATCAACGTTAGACAAACGCCAGGCATACGCCAACAAACGTTACTTGAATGTTTGATAAAAACAGTTTATTGTTGTCAAGCAGATGGAAACAAAACCACCTTGATTTTGAATACCCAAACTGTCTTAAAAAAAGATATCCAACATTAAAGATACTTGGAGCATGATCTGTCAATTTGACAATAGTAATTAATAAAAGTAAATATAAGATAAGATTAATTATTTTGTAGTTTTACAAAGAAAAGGGAGAACAGAACCTGAAGAGAATGTAATAAACTAGAAAAGCAAGAAAAGCATATAAATGAAGCTTTCATAGTATTGTGTGAAACTGTTATTAGTCGATATATATTTCGTTACCAATACAAAAAAAAGACTAAAAAATCTGAATCAAAAAGAAAAAATATTGGCATCAAAACGCTGCGGAAAATAAACAAGAAATAATTTATTAGCACTTGCCAATATTGTATGTTAGTATCGTAAGGACGCGTTAAAAAACGAGAATTGTCATTTGAGATCCACAACGAAAAATTTAGTGATTATTTTTACTAACGTAATATAATTGCGAGTTTAAATTAAGCACTCAAGTTCATGCGTAATCGTTCATGGAGAATTTTCAAATGCTGTTTCCACAACATGATAACTAAGCAAAGTCATAAAAGATTGAAGGACATCTGGAGGTCAACATACGATCTTCATAACAAAGTATTAAAAAGTGATTTTCAAAAAATCTTATGTACGCCTATAAGTTTGAATAAATATATAAGGGATTATTAGAGATCTTATAAATGATAATTTTATTAAATACAAAAAAGATGTAACACAAATCAGATAAAAATAGCACTACATGATCTCTATAATACCAATATGATATAAACAACAACAACAGCAACAACAACAACAACAACAACAACCAACGAACATAAACATGTGCTTTTTTTCAAATCAATGATTTCGTACCAAAGAAGGCAGGTATTACTGATAACATAGACAAACGCAACGACTGCTAATTTGATAAAAAAAAAAAAAAAACAAAAAACAAAAACAAAAAAACATGCTGTCCCACATTCTGATATTAGCGACTGTACCATACTGCAAAGATATCACATTCATCATTTAAAATCTAAAATTGATTATACCGAAATGTTTATGACTTATAAATATTTTTTCTCATAAGATTTGTTAATAAAATGAGTCGATAAAGTCAATCTAATTAAAAACCGATCTCTCATCTCTCCTGTTTCTGATATGTCGCGTGGGAGCGATGAGAGATCGGTTTTTAATTAGATTGCGATGAAGTGTTACTGCAAACACGAGCATAACGAATAAACTGAAAAGGGGAATTTCATAACAGGTGGAAATTTGAATGCATAAGGGAAGTTGAACAGTATGGGCATGCATGTCCATAAAACAATTACTGGTCTTTGCGTTATAGACCGTGTTTGATCCATAACCGAGTAATCGTAATTCATATTGTTCCCTTAGGACTAGTGGTTCAGTGGCCAGAAATATTCATGAAAAGGGGGGGGGGGTTGCACTTGACTGCCTAAGAGGTGACCTGCTTATGCCATACTTCAGTGATTCCCTATATAATTTTCCCCACATTAGGAGAGGCCAGAGCACCCTGCTTCCACCTAAATCAACCTCTGTGGTCGCTTTACTATTCTCCCATATCGATATTGAAAATTTATTTCAAATGATAATCTCACTTTACTTGCCCGTGATGTTGTTATTTTACAAAAGAAGAGTGCCCCTTTTACATTGTATAACAAATGTGATCATGGCGATGTTTACGCTTCATGTTTATCCTTATTATTTAATATCTAATAAATTAAAATAACATTTTAACTTAAATTGATAATCTGGATGTTTATCTTACAAAGTGACGATATTTAATTTTCATAAAAAGTAAAAGATATCCACTTAACCTTTTAAATTGTACAGTAATGAAATATAACACCGTTTTAATTTTGAATTTAATGGCTGGTCCCTTCACTTGGAACTATTGTTTATATAGTTAAAAGTCTAAAAGCTTTAATTAAATAGAATCACTCTTCCGAAGACGACAGGTGGAATATATTTTCCTTATAGTTAAAGATTATTAAATGTTGTCAAGTTTGTGTTTCACAGTTATCTTATTATTAACTCTATGAATACGTTTATTATTCAAAATAGAAATTGATCTTTCCGTTATCGATTTCAAGATTCTTAAGTTATCTTTTAATTAATATGTGATTTATAATATGTCGAGATTTATATCTGGAAAATTAATTTGAATAAGATAAAAAGCATGAGCAAAATGTCACCAAATGAATCAATAATCCACAACTTAGACTTGGGTCATTCTAAAACCGGTAATTCTAAAACCGCAGATGATGATGATGACCAATTAATAATTATTATCGGAGATAAAAAGAAATCGAAAATTGTGACTGAAAGAAAACACCGAAAGAAGAAAAAGGTCAAGGACATGTGGGAGAATGAAGATTTCATACAAATAAAAGGAATACAAAAGGCACAGGAAGTAGTTAATAAAAATTTACGACAATTACAATTGGATAAAATGAGGATAAGCCGTAAAGAAGCGTCGGAGAATATTCGACGGCGTCGGGAGATGACTCAGCAAAAACAAGTTTTAAGAGAAGTCCTTCAAAAAATGAAAGGTAGGGGAGATTTGTTTAATTACGAGCGAAATTTAAATGAAGAAATCAGTTGCGACTCTGACAAAGAAAATAAATTAATAACTAACAAAAACACAACTAGCACGCAATCGAAAGAAAATAATAATGTTAGTTATTTGGACAAAAGATTTATTCATAACGACAACAATAAGACAAATATTTTACCGCCATTGGTCAGGACGACAGGAAAACCTAATTTGTCGATGGCTACAGAAAGGAAAAGTCCAGTTTCACCGTCGTCTGCAGATGACATCATTCCATCAGATACTAAACAGAGGAATACCGTTTACGGTGCGTATAAACGTTCAATAGTTGTAACGATACCGGATGTGAATACCGACGCTAGTCTGTACACTCAAAGATCTGCAAGACGTTTTACCAAGAGTGCTAGCTCAGACAGGCGCAGTGTAAAATCAGATAGTGCAACTCAGTGTGATAAGGAAGAGGAGATAACTCTAAATAGAACAAATCATCTATCATCTGCACGTTCGAGGTTAACGGATTTACCGCCCATAAAATTCACTCTTCAAGGACTTAACGGACCCCCGGTATCTTACTACGTGGAAAAGGGAAATATGGTAAGCTATCGACCTAGTTATGGTGTTCCAACATCAAAATTACCCGAAGAGAAAACGACTAACCCAACCATGGTTGTGTCTCCTCGGAACTCCTCGGTCAGTATTCCACTTGTCCGAAAAGAAGCTTGTCGACCAAAGGATAACCTATCAATCGTTGGTAAAAATCCTCAAATACCTCTATCACAGCATTTCTTCGATACGGAAGCACATCCAGCATCTGTAGGGAGGGTCTCGAGTTACGATATTAGGTCAAGCGTTTCTCCTGATTCTTCTGGTGGAAGTTCGAGAACCTCTCCACGACACAGTATGAGAGGATCAAAACTGCTTCGGAAAAAAACAAAAGAAACAGGTGTGAAAAAAGAACTTCAATACACTACTGCAACTGGATTTGTTATAAGTGAATTTTCAATGCAAGATCGTGTTCCAAAGAAACCGAGTGTTAAAGTAGAAAAACAGTCAGTCCACGAATTTCCAGTCCATGTCCGTGAACGCTATATTAAAAAGAAACTGTTGATAGCCCAAAGTGACAGACAAGATGCTGTTTCGTGGAAAGTACGAAAATATATAACAGGTGAGTGGCAATGGATCTTTTACAGGGTAGTTGTGGCTCAGTATATTAACATAATGGTACACAGCTACTTTTGCATAGGTACTATTTCTGTACTAAAAATGTGTAGTACTGGAAACCTACTTTTAATATTCAGCACTATTCTGTTACTCTAAAATTATTGTAATATTCAGGTACCTGTATTTTACAGTACTTTATTTATACTTGAAATTTAGGTACCTGTATTTTAAAGTACTTAATTTGTACTTGAAATTTAGGTACTACAAATTTTTGGTTACTACTGTTACATTTTCAGCATTTTTAAAGTTTTTCGATTTCGAATCTCTTAAAGTTATGATTTTCAAACATGGAATATTGTATTATTTCTGTACCAAATATTTAGTACAAATCAAGTACTGTAAAGAAATAGTACTAAATATTAAAAGTAAATTTCCAGTACTGCATTTTTTTAGTACAGAAATAATACCTATGCAAAAGTAGCTGTGTAAATACTGAATTCGCCGGAATTTACCTAGTAAATAAATATGAGACAGCAACCCATTGAAAGAACTTGAAAGCAAACAAATAACGAAACAACCAAACACACAGACCTAATCCCCCCTAAGAAACAAAGACATACACCTTCCATGTGCGTGGTTTGAATGTATAATAACCTCTGTGTTGACATGCTAGTGATACCTGTAGTGATTCATTGCATTTGCGACAATTTTTACAAAATCAAATCTAACATTTGCGTCATTTACAGGTAATAAATAACGGAACAGCTTACAATATTTATTGCTATATACATCGCGAATAAGATTTTAGTTTTAGAGTATTCACCATCGGGAACTATGTAGGTATATACTCATTTCTAATTTCAATTTTGAATTCTAGATTTATTTGATTTCACCAAAATACATTCTTGGAGTTATTATTAAACGTCTCTCTTTTGAATACAACTATTTTTATTATACTATAGTATTTATCTGTAATATTAACGCTATTGAAATGTTTTATTTTGGCGCGAAACAAGAAATATGTGTGTCGCTAATGAAAAAATATTCTGGCGTGAATGAAATGCCAATTGGTGCAAACGCAAAGCACTGAACTATCAAGTAGACAAACTGCTTAATTAGCTCGACTACCATCAGCATTGGTAACGTCATATACTTAATCCACTGGGTGTGTACTAATTGATACGTTGTCTTGGATGCATTATTTATTTAATTTGTTTTTGCTTCGAGTTAGCTTTAAGGAAATGCGAGTACGCTCAAGTCGTTAATCAGTGTCTATTTGTTGTGCCCCATTTATGGGCATTATGTTTTCTGATTTGTGCGTTCGTTCGTCCGTCTGTCTCGCTTCACGTTAAAGTTTTTGGTTGGGGGTAGTTTTTTGCCGTATATCATATTTTGGTTTTTTGTTTGTTTGTTGTTCTGTACATATATCAGACTTTTGGATTTCTCATTCAAATTGTTTTACCTTTTGTTAGGATGGGGCTTTTCAGGGTTTGATAAGCGGTGTAGGTTTTGCTCATTGTTAAAGGTCGTACTGTGACTTTTAATCGTTGCTTACATTTACGTCATTTCGTTTCTAGTAGAAATTGGTCTCGTTGGCAATCATGTCGCATCTCCCTATTTTATTATAGAACAATTAGAATAAATGCATATTGTCCAAACATATACCGGTATGTTGTGACCTTATCAAATTAGTATACCTGATCACAATTTCTGTGTCATATAATAGTATTCGTCTTAACCTACTACTTCTTAACATAAATTCAATAGATAGTTCTAGGTTTTTTTTCGAAATATAAAATGTAAATAATAAAGAGACAAGACCAAGAAGGCTAAACTTAACTATATAAACTAAGATAAGTTCAATGTAAATTTTCTAACGAGATTAGATGGAATTTACTGACGATTTATAAGCTTATAAAACTAACTGTAAATATTTTCTTTTCTTTTTATATTTATATAATATTGTTGACCTAATCGCCCATAATTATTGTCAACATTATTTGTATTTACTATGAAAATCTTACCATAATTAATAAAAAGTTTAAAATAAGTTTTCTTTGTTAAAATTTATACAACCCCAGATATATATTTTTCAATAGAACCGTTACATATTTGCATGAACAATAACCTCGACATTTTATTTTTAAATATTTTCTATAGAAGTGTAACAAAATACTTTTTTCATAATGAACTAATTTACTTTATTTAAGATATATATGATTGTATTCACAATCATATAGAACCATACTACTAAAAGAACAATGGTATTGTTGACGCGCTGTACAGTGTTTTAAATAATGAAATATGAGAAGTAAAAGATATGTTTATCTGAAATAGGAGAAATTACAAAACCATGATATTATCTGTTGAAAATGACACTGTTACATGCCTGTATGAAAAAGTATTTGGAGACAGCAATCGAATAACTTATATGTTTGTGTTTTTCATTTTTAGCCATGGCATTTTCAGTTTATTTTCGATTTATGAGTATAACAATAAACGGAGATACTCAAATATAAATAACGGAGAAACATATAACAATTAAAGAAACTAATTAATAGAGACAAAATTTCTGATAAAAGGAGCATGTTTCATGTAAAACAAAATGTCAAAGGAGAAATATGTTTATTAAACAATAATAATGTTAATCGCAATTTGCGACAGTCCCTTTGGTACAAAATGTATCTTTCGTCCTTCTTTTTTAATATCAAATCAAAAGACATAATAGTCCACAGACAAGTAGACAAGTTTATATGCAATATACTTCAAACTTGTATGAGTATCTAGTTTCAGAAAAAAATAGTTGTGCGATCCTCCCTATAAAAAAACGGATTGGCATTATGGTTATTACAACCATTGGCACTATTGAATACCATGGTACCTACTTTGTACATGTGCTGTCAACATTGATCAATTAAAATAATGTTCTGTCATTTCATAGAAATCAAAATATTGATAATAAAACAATTCACCATAAAACTTTTGGTATTTACACGGGCGCTGAGATTTGATTTGTGTTTGTACATGCGGGCAAAGGAGGAGGAGTTGAATTGAAATGAATATACCACAATGAAAATCAGTATAGTATACTACGGAAGTGTATTAGGGACATACTAGTCAAAATTTCGACTTTTCAAAATTTTAAAAAGTAGAAATTTGAAGTTTTAATCATAATATCGAGATTTGAAAAGTTAAAATATCGTCTTTGAAAAAAAAGTTCACTGCCAATTTTATTTTTACTATGTCCCTAATACGCCTCCATAGTATACTGAAATGAAACAGAATTGGACTTGAAGGAGATAAGGTGTTTAAATGTTCGACGATGGATTTTTCTTTTAACTTCATTAAATTTAAAGACCTCTGGATAAATTTACTTGTCAAATTTCAATATAAAAACTGGAGGTACGTGACGGACCTTTTTTTCCGTTAAAACCGTGAAATTAATGAAATTACAGTTATGTTACATATGAGTTATACAACGTTAACGTGTTTTTTTTCCTAATTGAGGAAACATTACACGATAATTGGTTGAATTCATTGAGATATTTGTTTTTAATCAATACTTCCGAAACGAATGTAAACGGGGTTACGGGCATTCTTAAAAAAAAACCACACAAGTTGTTCTTTCAACTGAATTCGTTATAATTATCTGCCCTTGATTAAAAATAATAATATCCACAGCGACACTTCATTTTTGAAAATTCATCTTTAGAATTCAAAATCTTATCTTTTTGTATAAATATTTATTATATGTGTAAAATTGGTTTAAAAAAAAGAATTGTTTGCAACATGAACGAAAGGAATGCTCAGAATAAGGCACCTAATCTACCTTATATGTAACACCGACAGAAGTCAAAACAGCCTTAACAATTCTTAACCTAAATAAAATAAAATATAAAGTGATCATGAAACATGAAATTTCTTTTAAAGACATGCCATAAATATGAAGATACTTTATTTGGTTTTCGAGTTTGCTAACAGCAGTGAAATCGAAGATTAACATCACTGCGGGCTCACGGTTTCTTTTAAAAGAATCTACGCTTATCCATTGTATCTATATCACGGATGTTATATATTGTTTATGCAGAACGTATAAACAGTTTTAAAACTGTCAATTATGGATTGTAGACATCTTGTGAGAAAAAAAAAAGAATCGTAATGGAACACTGACTCTGATATCTTTTTTTTAAGTACTATACAAGGTCAATAGGCTTATACAGTGTATATTGTAAATGTCATTGAACTCGATATGAAGGATTTACTGTTATAGTAGAATTTTAATAATAAAAAAGATGCAAGCAACCATTTGATGACAATAAATTCGACGTCGAGCTTTCCTCACAAATTTTGAACTGTTTAATGTTTTCTGATGATGAAGTACTTATAAACTCCGCCCAGTCAAGTGAAATAAATTGAGTAATATTCGTCCTACGATAAAATACAAATATTGATTAGTGATTATTTTTATCAGGTTGATCCCTATATCAGTAAAACTATGGTAAAAAAAATGTTGAGTGAAAAATACTCTAAGAGATCATTGGTTTTGGAACCTAAACTTTAAATTTTATTTGTTTATGTAAAAGTTTTTACGTTACTTTTAGTTTAGTTCATATTTTTATATTGTACATAATGGTTATTTCTCTTATGTAAGATGATGTCTTATTTTACAATAAATAAATTTGGTGTTTTTACTGTCTTCTGATTGGTTAAAATTATTAGTTTTATTCTCTACGCCTACTCTGACGTTGTGTATTCATACGCCAACATGTGTGTACGTTGTTATTGTTAATATAAATAATATAAAAAAAGTTCTTTGAGCCTTATTTTTGATAGAAATTTATTTATTATGAATGGCAATAATTTATTTTGAATTTATTGAACCATAAAACTAATTTTTGACTCTTCACATTTTACATAATCCGCTTCGCGGATTATTCAATGTGAAGAGTCAAAAATTAGTTTTATGGTTCAATAAATTCAAAATAGATAATAGCCATTCATTAAATGTACCAATTTTGAGTATGCAAATCTTATATGAATTATTGTCTGTATATATTCATAGCATATCTTAGGCCCGAGAACACAGTCATTTCGTAGTGAATTTCTTTTAGACAATAAATTCAAATTAAAAAAATCGAACCTGCTCTTTCTCGAAAAGATTTTTACAGTGTAGTGTACTTCTAGTGAGACAAATGATATCAAATTATAGAAACTTCTGCCAGCTCTAACTCAAAATATATAATGCTTTTTCCTGGGTAGGAGCTCTGTTGTTTCGCTGCTTTCTGTAAGCAATGTGGTTTTCTAGCTGGATTCCTGACTGAATGCTCCGTGGTTACCTTACTGTGTTTTCCTTGCATGATTTGTGGTTTCCTAACTGGTTTTCTTACTACGGTCTCAGTGATTCTACTGCTGTGATCATCTTTATGACTCTCTTTTTGTAAGCTATGTAGTTTCAATACTGGATTCCTTTATGCGACCTGCATGATTTTTAAACAATGAAATATTTAACATGTACATGTATTTCTTAATTGCTGTGAGTTTAATGGTTTGCATCCTCTTAAAATAATATCACATAAGGACGTAAATTGAATTTATATCGAATTTATTTGCGTTTAAGAATTATTTTCTCCATAACACTAGTTTCCATACCATCGTACTCATGAAATAACCACATACACTATCATACTATAGCGAGTTCTGCTGCTTTAAGAAATGTTCATTGTCTATGTTTATGATGGTTTTGTCTATTGAATTGATGTTACATTTTTAATATTAAAATGCTGAATTCATATATTTTATTTCTATTTTAGACCCGGGATCGTTTTCTAGTTCCATATCTAAAGATTTTTCATCTCCAGCTGCCTTGCCTACTGAAAGTTACAGATCCTCAGTAGACAATGCAAATTCTGTACCTCAAAATAAGAGAGACATTTCAGACTTATTGTTGCGTTTGCTATTGAAACAGAATCCTCACAACCATGTACAAAGGGAGCGAACTGTGCCGTCCGATGACAAAATTTTATCAACGTTCAATTCAACGAAATCGAAACACGAACGAAGCCACGACAGAGTATCCGAAAAGATAAAGAAAACAAACTAAGCTAGTTGTTAAAATCAAACTTTTATTTTTTTGTTGATTATTTATTTAATTTAAGTTTATTAAAAAAACCAACATCTTACAACGCTGTATTTTTATACACACTACGCCAACTATTATCATGAAACTATTGTTAACAATTCAATTCAATTCAAAGTTTTATTGCCATATAAACTTTACAGTTTGTGACATAATGTAACAACAACAAAAACAAATAAAGACAATAACTAAGTTAACAACACTCTATAAATTGCGTGAGTCCTTTGGTTCTTCTCTGGGTTTATCTTTATCAGGAATGCTCAAACCCAATCGTTTGATTGTGTCGCTCACCTTGGTCTATGTGCATATTAAACAAAGGACACAGATGGATTCTAAATTTATAATGAACTTGACCCATTAGATACAGAGGAAAATATTTTGTTAAAATTTACAAAAATTTACAAAATTTACAAAATTATTAAAAATTGACTATAAAGGGCAATAACTCCTTAAGGGGTCAACTGACCTTTTTGGTCATGTTGACTTATTTGTGGATCTTACTTTGCTGAACATTATTGCTCTTTACAGTTTATCTATATTTCTTATAATATTTAAGATAATAACCAAAAAACAGCAAAATTTCCTTAAACATTTCCAATTCAGGGGCAGCAACCCAACAACCAGTTATCGGATTCATCTGAAAATTTCAGGGCAGATAGATCTTGGCTAATTGCAAAAAAAATTAACCCCCATGTTTGAAATGCTCTTAATGCTTTGGTTTCAGAGTTATAAGCCAAAATCTACATTTTACCCCTATGTTCTATTTTTAGCCATGGCGGCCATCTTGGTTGGTTGGTAGGGTCACCGCACACATTTTTTAAATTAGATACCTCAATGATGATTATGGCCAAGTATGGTTAAATTTAAACCAGTAGTTTTAGAGGAGAAGATTTTTGTAAAAGCTAACGACGGACGACGACGACGACGACGGACGACGGACGCAAAGTGATGAGAAAAGCTCACTTGGACCTTCGGGCCAGGTTAGCTAATAAAGGTGCAGAAACGTTCGGAGCTATATGACCAAAAGGGACATACAGAGTATAGCCAAATCATCTCGGAATTAACTTTGATTTAAAAAGTTTGAACCTTTGTATTCAGCTTCGTTTTCATATCATACACGTATCAGTGCAAATTTTGTTCTAGATATTTTATGTAATAGATTTAAGAAAGAAACAACTCGATTTAATCATTAATATATCGAGTGAATGTAATAGATTCAGATACAACTGTATGTAAATCAGGGATGTTGGAATTGTGTCGATGAAACGGTACAGAAAAAAAACGAAAGGCACTTAGTGGTTACTACATGTTCATAATAACGCCCTCTGAAAAGAGGATATTCAAAAGTGGAATACCTGCTAATAGAGTTAATAGGGTTGCCATTTTGGATGTCTTAGAATTCAAAGGACCGTTACTATTTCATTATATTGAAAAACATTTGGCGAAAAATAACAGAATTATTCGCCGACGGTGAATAATAGGATTCTACACGGGACGGACACACTTTTTTTCAAGGGAATATTTGTTTATGCAATTTTTTTTATAAAAGTATTTTGCCTTATTTGTGAGATTTAAAGCTTTCGCGAACTTTGTCAAGCTTCGTCAGAAACTACAGATCCTATACTAGAACGATATCTTTATTGATTTTTTTTTATATTAACGGCAATCATTTTGTGTTTGTGTTAATTGGCAAGAGAGTCAACACTGTTGTCGTTGTATGACGAAAGTAGTTCAGATAACGAAGGAGGTATCAAAAAGATTAGTTTTTCTTAAGACTGGTTCTTTTATTCATAATACTTTCATCAAACAGAATAAAGCTTATAAATAATTGTCAACAAAGACAACCTAAAAGCTTATAGTCATACTTAACATTTCTTTATTATTAACTTGAATATTTGATGTAGGTCCAATGTTCAGAAATTCAGTACACAATTTCATGTCAAAACCATTCTTCATTTGTGCTGGATGTTGTTGGCACCATTACGAAACAATTCTTTACAGGTGATTAAAATTAATGTTAGCCTGAATTATCAAATAACAAGAATGTGCCCAAAGTACACAGATGCCCCACTCGCACTATCATTTTCTATGTTCAGTGGACCGTGAAAGTTGGGTAAAAAATCTATTTTGGCATTAAAATTAGAAAGATTATACCATAGGAAACATGTGTATTAAGTTTCAAGTTCATTGGACTTCAAATTCTTCAAAATCTACCTTGACCAAAAACTTTAACCTGAAACTCGCACTATCATTTTCTATGTTCAGCACTCAGCAGACCGTGAAATTGGGTAAAAAATCTAATTTAGCATTAAAATAAGAAAGATCATATCATAGGGAACATGTGTACTAAGTTTCAAGTTTATTGGACTTCAACTTCATCAAAAAGTTAAACTACCTTGACAAAAAAACTCCAACCTGAAGCGGGACAGACGGACGGACGGACGAACGAACGGACGCACTAACTAGAAAACATAATGCCCCGCTACTATCGTAGGTGGGGCATAACAATTCATTTGGAAGTGCAGGGGTACACTTTGTCGTGGTACCATTTATGCATGTTCTGTGTGTCTGTCCGTCCATCCGCGGTGTATCACAAATAAAATGCGGGTTTATTTAAGACACATTATTGTTGTCAAGTGATATGAGGCAGTGAGTCACTAGTTTTATGTTAGTATTGTAATCTTTTCGTCGGAAAAAGCGAGCATTATTTAGTTTTGTTAATTTGATAGAATGCTTTTACTAATGATGTGTTAGCTGAGTATTATGCCGATATAATGGAGTTTAATGTATTCATGTACCTGTCCAAAGTCGGGAATAATTTTACCTCGTTAGTACATGGCCTTCTTTAATTTTTACTTGAAAGTCGTTTAAAATATATTGTTGACGGAAGACATTTTATAGTCTTCGATTTAATTATAATTTAATTTTTGTGTAGACTATATTTCACAAAGACGCTCGCCTCTTAAAAAAAATTCCTATAATAATATTGACGATATTTCATTATACATGTACATGTACACGTGTATCTGTTTTAATCCATTAATTTATAAGAAAAACTGTTTAATAAATCATATTTTTATATATATCAAACGATGAATTCCTTGTACATTTGAACAGGATTTTACTATTTTCTTCTTATCATCATTTTAGTTTTCCGTATGTAATTTGAATAATTTCTCCAATTGATTAAGTTGCTGTCCTCCCTATTCAGGTTGGCATAGTAACAGTTTTTGTACCACCATCCACCTTTATATCGTGCTGCACAGTTGCGTCCTGCATCGCCGTCATGGTCAGAATCCTTTGTACTAAACATAAGGCCGTTGTGATAGGTCATTGAATCACCTGCAAATATGAAACTACATTAAGTACTAGTACAAATGTATATTGAAATAATAAAATCTTTTCCTCATTTGCAAAAGATGCTTAGCAAATCTGTGTTGTGTCATCCCCAAAAAAATAACAAAAAAAACCCCAAAAAACCACATACATAAAATAAAAAACACAAAATAATAGTAAATAAAACAACGAAACATACTATTTGGACAGAGCTAGCAGGTGATTTCACGTAAGATTACTGAAAGCAATACGACGGTTGCCATATAACGAGCAGGATGTACCTACCTTGATCACTTGATTCCAGGTTTTTGGTGGGATTCGTTTGCTAAATCAGTAGTTTTCTATGTAGTGTGTGTTTTCGTAGTTTTCTTTTTCTTTTTTTTTTGTCATGGCGTTATTTGTTTAGTTTTCGACTAATGAGTCTTAAATGTTTATTTTTGTACGTTCAACCTCTTTTGTGAGAAGTATTGAAGTAGCAGACAGCTAAAGTGTTCGGAGAATGAAACCCCGATGTTAACATATATTCTAGATTTCATTAAATATTTACGAAGACACCAGTATATTTTTTATTGGAATCCTGCCGAATATTATATCAAACCCTACTGCAATTGTTACATAGTTATTACGTACATGTATGAGTATGTTTTGACTAATAGGTTAATAAATATATAACACATACATGAGACTTCGGATGGGATCAACATAGTAGGACATAATTGGGAAAAGATGGTGAGGAAGGAATTGAGAAAATGGACAATAATATAATTACGGAACAATACGGTTTAAACAAGAACTACAAAAATGACCTAAAAATTAAAAAAAAATAAAAATACAAAAATAAAGACTACCCAATTCCCTATCCAGACCCTCAGCATACATATGCTGCATACTAAATTATAGTTCACCAATAGACTTACCTGCATTACCTCTATAACCTCCTATAGCTAAACTATATTTACTGCTTTCATCACCAAGTCTGAAAGTTGAATAGTTTGCATATCTGTAATCGCTAGGGGAGACTTCCAAATATATACTGATCTCATGCTGGGCCTCAGTTGACATGATATGAATATTCTCATTACCTGCAGGTGATAAGATTATAAAAGAAAAGAAAAAAATATATATACAGGTCATATTGAAAATTTCTGAATTGAGGATGAAGTAAACTGCACAAAATTACAACTAGGGATATATATGATTTATTAAAAAAGAGGGATGCATGTAAAAATATGTAAGTCATGAGGAGCCTTCATCTCCAACCCCCCCCCCCTCCCCCCAAAAAAAAATAACTAAAAAAGAGCTAAGAGAAAAAGAATTATTGTTGCCTTCTGGCAAATTATATGATTAAATTGCAATCATGAAATAAATCGTCCAATCATAAGCATCTGAAGGAGAACTACATTGAAAACAGAAAATGGTAATGTACTATAATATTAACTATAGTTAAGATCAATGTCAACGTGCCATTCTTAAAAATCTACTATTGAGGAGAACAATTTTAGTATTGTTGATGTTCAATTAGCATATAGATTCCATTTGTTTCTTTCAAACGATTGGTCGGTTGATATTTGGTGTTATGTCGCTTTCAACACGCTTGGTTACATTGTAACATTTTGGAGGAGTAAGCAGGGGAATTCCTAATTTACCAATTTTTGGTTCATTTAAAACGAAACACGAACGTAACCTTATTGAAGTCAAGTTTGTACTCTAAAGTTTTGCTACTAACTGTAACACTATTAACTAACCTAACCAATAATCTCCACTAGCTATTCCGAATCCATATTTATATTCATTCCATCCTCTATCAAAATCTACAGAACCACTCTCTCGTCTTTGTATAACCTAAATATATAAAATATTCAGTATGGTCTAATGTTAAGGTGGTACCCAACACCTTGACTAAAATTAATTTGGCTCGTTTAATTTTTATAATTTTTTTACAAAATACTTACTTTGACCCTCAGATAAAAATATAGAAATTTCAAATACTTGAACCAAGCACTTTCTTGGAAAATTTTTATTTGATATATAGCAGTTTGACAAACTCTAATTTTGATCCTTGAGAAGCTTAATATTTCCTTAACAATACAATGTGATTAAAACGTTTAGCGGATTTTATAGAGTTATCTCCCTGTAGTGTTAAGTACTACCTTAATTGGTTATTTACTGTTGAGTCAAGACGTTGAGTGTAAGGAATATTCTACATCTCTAGAACATGTCATAATAAAAGTGGATTATTGTTTTCTGAAATGTATTGATTGTACGAGTGTGATAGTTATATTTCTACATGCTTTTTACGTAACTGTAAATGTACATATCATTATATAAGCCGTTCCCGCCACATTTTGTATGTGGCTGTCCCAGTCAGCAGCCTGTAGTTCAGTGGTTGTTGTATGCTGCAGTGTTACATATTTGTATTTCGTTCATTATTTTGTACATAAATCATGCCGTACGTTTTCCGTTTGCATTGTTTTACATTTATCAAATCGCGATCCTTTATACAGTAGCTGTCTATGCGATATGGTCTGTGCTCATTGTTGAAAGCCCAATGATGACCTGTAGTTGTTAATGTCTGTGTCTTTTTGGTGTTGTGGGGAGTTGTCTCATTGTCTCGTTGCTTCTTTTTATTATATTATTTGTATGCTTTTTCATTGTCTTCACGTAAATGTAAAGTTCGACGTATTACAGCAGAAATACAATTGCTACGAACAGACACAAATGTAACAAAATGCAATATAATAAACTGTGCTTAAAATATACAATCGGCAAATCTCTAATGAATCAAACGGGAGATGCATATTGTCTAGATATACTATACAAACCGTCCATATTTTGTTTGCTTCAACAACACAGTACACTTGAACTGCAAGATTACCACCACCGGGATAAATAGTATAAATTCCAGATATTGAAATGATTAAGTCTTCACACTCTCTGGGGCCTGAAACGATACTTTGATATATATATAAAAAAAACATGCATAAATATAGTATGCATATGGCAAATTAAAGTCTTTCTACTATACATACAAAAGTCATACTATTCTCATCAAATGCCTATACAGACTCTATATTACATGATTGTCGATTGTTGAATGTCCAGTGGCAAATTTTGCATAAACAATTTTGTTATACTAATAGTTATTTTGAGTATTGCATTATATTTACTGTACATAACAAAAATGAATGTTCCAAATGAATGCAGTCTGTAGTCATTGATGATAATTGTTAAGCATATAGAGTGTTTTGATTCGAACGTCACAAATTAGTAGTTTGAAGACGAACGCGCGTCTAACGTACACATGTACTTGAGACCTATTAGACTATCGGTCATAGAACATTACTTAGTACTTGAAGTACATAATTTTTGCCCGAAACACCTAATACAGTATTCTGATTGGTTGATGTATAAGTCTGAGGAATTCTAATTGGTTGATGTCTTTGTCTGAGGAATTCTGATTGGATGATGTCTAAGTCTGAGTACGGAAATCGTTTTTTTTCTTGTTTAAAATTAATATTTATGGTTCCATTACTGTGTGTGATATTTGGTTGTTTTTATGTAACAATATCTTTTAATACAAACTTTGTAAAGAAATATAAGGTTGATGCTCTTCCCCCCCCTCCCCGAGTTGATAAACTGTACAATTGAGTAACACCAGACCTACTGGTAACACATGCATGGCCATTCCATGATTCACTTGATTTACATGTGCATTTTCCAAATACACAAGATAAAGTAGTTCTGCAATCTGCTGCTGTTGAACAAGAACCGTTAAAAGAATGTCCTGGAAAATAAAAAAAATGATTTTATGGCTAGGAAAATTACATCTTTGAAGAAAGCGCAAGAAGGTATGATTGTATATATGATGAAAATTATTTCTCCAAATGTGTTACAAGGTGGAAACGTTTAAAGGGTATTATTTTTAAAATGTAAGTTTCAACTATAAAACAGTTGATAAGATACATAGAGAAAAAAGAGAAAAACATCTTTTCTCTGCAGTCTTTACATTTTACCCGTTGAATATATGCTGACTCGTTTTAGTGTTGGAAATTAAAACCCTGGGATCACCTAGACTTTGCCGATGACATTACATTGCTATCCCACAACCACCAACAAATGCAGGACAAACTAGAGCAGGTTGAAAAGAGAGCAGCAGAAACGGGCCTTTCCATCAATCATAACAAGACCAAAGTGTTAAAGTCAAACACAAAGTTCCAAGCAAGTCTGAAGGTTAACACCCAAGCATTAGAAGAAGTGGAATCCTTTACATACCTTGGAAGCGTAGTGGATAATCTTGACGGATCAGATAAAGATGTAAAGATCAGAATTGGCAAATCCAGAACTGCATTTAACATGATGGGGTCAATCTGGAAAGCACGAAATATCACGCTTAAGACCAAAATACGCTTGTTCAATTCAAACGTAAAAACCATACTCTTATATGGAGTTGCGGCTTGGAAAACAACAAAAAACCTGCTTCATAAACTTCAAGTCTTCATTAACAACTGCCTCAGGCGCACCCTTAACATCAGATGCCGGTGCCTTGTGTTCTGTTTTTTTACACCACTATGCAAGGTCAGGGAAAGGATTGGTTGCCCTAAGACTTTAAACTCTCTCGACCCAATAGCAAGTCTTGAGTCTGCAATGCATTGGTTGTCGTAGTCAGACCGAACATCTTGGTTTATCTTTTAAACTGTTACAGAATTTGTCATGCCGAGATCTTTATAGAGAACAGGCGAAAGATACAAAAAAAAATTAAAAAACTCACAAGTCGAAAATAAAGTGACAAAGCTATGGCAAAAATGACAAAGATACATGCAACCTTATACAACATAGACACTAACGACTGAGCAATACGAACCCCATAGGCGTAATCTCAGGTGCTTTGGGGTGGCAAACAGATTCTGCCCGATGTGTCACACCCGTCATGTTGCTCGTGACAGTAAAAACCCGAGGATAAGACTTATTCGGTAGACTTCGATTCGAGGAAAAAAGAAGAGGTTTGTTAATACGACGATTAGAAACACATCCGTCGTCATCTGTGAAACAGATATTCCATAACGGTCAACAAACCAGTCACAGTATCCTAAAATTTTCTAAGGGATGATTTCAACTTTTACCATTTGCTCGGAACTTTGTGTTTGATTGGTTCATTGTAAGCAACATTCCTCTATTTAGAAATAGTGATAGGAAACGCATGACCTGGAATAGGGTTTCAACTCGAAGACTTTAACTCCATATGAATGTGCTGATTACCTCACATGTTGCTACACAGAAATTGAAAGTCCACAATTGTGGAGCTGGTTTGCCATGGCAATTCCCTTAAGTACATCCTCATTATTCGGTAGGTATATATGTCATTGGTAATGATACCACATCTCCACATTAAAATATTTTACTTATGACATGCATAAAGTAAATAAGAACAAATAGATCAAACAATCCAATAACGATACATGTAAAGTCACTATTCATTAAGCGATTCATGAAGAATTACATTAATTCATTTTCAATGCAGTACTGTATATTAAGATGACTTACATATCATTATATGTTATTATATGAGCTGTGTAATAGTCTTTGTTTTCATTGACAACTGGTTTATATATCATAAAAAAAAGTCTGAGGTTAAAGACCGCATATAGACATCAAAATGTATCTTGGTCTATTTGTGTAAAAATATTGCTATCTTTAATATTGGCGTATTAACCCTGCAATATTTCTTCATATTTACCTGTTCCGCATGAATACCCATCCCATGTTTCTCCAATATAGTAGTCACATCTACATATTGAGTGGACACAAAACAATGTGTCTCTACATTCAATAAGTGTGGCACAAGTACCATTCACCGATTTCCCTACATAATAAATAAAATATTTATTATTGCAACCAGGCTTTGAAATAATAAACCAAGTTTTTGAAATTACATTGGAACATTTTTATAACCATGGTCTTTACTTTCTGTTCCACTTTGCACCGGTTGCAATTTACTTGTCGAAATACATCAATTGCCAACTTGATTAAGGCATAATACGTGTCAATTAAAAAACTTTAAGTTACTTATGAAAAAAACTGTTCGTTGATGATGAAAGCAGCTTATAAACCACATTTGTGTTTGTACATGAACAAGTAAAATAAGGCAAATATTTAAAGTATATCTGTTATTTCCACAATAGTTGGCTGTTTTCAAGATAAAAAATAAAATTTGAATAACGTACGTTCAGCGCATGTGGATCCAGTCCAGTAGTTTGACTCTATACACTGGCACTTTTTGTTTCTGCATTGTAAGGACAATTTACATTGTCTCGATTCCTCGCATTCCTCATTTATGGATTTTCCTGTATTAAAAAACACAAAAAATATAACTAAATATATAAAGTTGAATGAATAGTTGTGGTTTATATCTGAAAACGAAATGTCGTGCATACATGTATGGATAAATATACACCAACGAGACTTCAATCAGACAACAACAGGAAGGACAACTTATTATCAACATATGGGCTTAGTACGGGGCGCCGAATGGGACTCTTGTGGTTTTGTACTCAAAATTCAATTTTGTACGGACAAAAGTGACTTTTGTTCAACAAAAATAAGTTCAGTTTAACAAAATTTGTATCATACTACAAATTTGAAATTTTTGTCATACAAAATTATCTATCAGCGGACAAAAATCACTTTTGTCATGACAAAATTCATTTTTGTTACACAGACTTGAATTTTGTTACCTAATTTGAAAATTGGGCGACAAAAGTCAATTTTGTATTCAAATTAGTTTAGTTTGGTTTCTGTGAACTAATTTGCATACAAAATCGACTTTTGTTACACAAAATTGACAAAAATGAATTTTGTCTCAACAAAATTGACAAAATTGACTTTTGTCTCAACAAAATTGACAAATTGACTTTTGTCTCAACAAAATTAACAAAATTGACTTTTGTCTCAACAAAATTGATTTTTGTCTCACGAAAGTCAATTTTGTCACATAAAATTCAATTTTGTTGTTACAAAATTGAATTTTGTCGTCACAAAAATGAATTTTGTCTCAACAAAATTGACAAAATTGACTTTTGTCTCAACAAAATTAACAAAATTGACTTTTGTCTCAACAAAATTAACAAAATTGACTTTTGTCTCAACAAAATTGATTTTTGTCTCAACAAAATTGATTTTTGTCTCAACAAAATTGACAGAATTGACTTTTGTCATAACAAAATTAACAAAAATTGACAAAATTGAATTTTGTCTCACAAAATTGAATTTTGTCTCACAAAAGTCAATTTTGTCTCACAAAAGTCAATTTTGTCTCACAAAAGTTAATTTTGTCTCACAAAAGTCAATTTTGTCTCACAAAAGTCAATTTTGTCTCACAAAATTGAATCTTACCTCACACAATTGACTTTTGTGATTTAATTTCCATATCAGGTAACAAAAGTCAATTTTGTATGCAAATATATTTATATTTGCATCAAATATATTTATATTTGCATCAAATATATTTATATTTGCATACCTTTTAGACAAAATTGACTTTTGTCATGACAAATATGAATTTTGTCTACAAAAATGAATTTTGTCATGACAAAATTGAATTTTGTCTACACAAATGAATTTTGTCATCACAAAATTGAAGTTCTCACAAAACAAGTCTGTAGCACATAGTTTTGTAAGACAAAAATGATTTTGTTATGACAGAATTGAATTTTGTACAAAACCACAAGAGTCCCATTCGGCGCCCCGTACTTAGATTCTAAATCTAAACCAATTGATATAAATGGAGTTATCATTTTCAGAGCCTGTAATTAAAATTTCTATTTCAATATTTCAAATAATTTGAAACGCGTTATTTTTTAATTAAGACATATATACGATTTTTAAATGATTTATATGAATAATAGTATTTGGTATAAAGGCAGCAGCCACATAATGCAATATAATAGTAATATTGTTATCATAATTATTTATATAATACTTGTCATGCAAACAAATCCATTCCAGAAGTAGTCACTAGAGAGACACTGACATCGACCGGACAGACAGACAAGGTTGCTTTCACACTCGCTGTTCAGGGTACACGTAGAGTTTGGTCCTTCTTCTGTAATATATTAAAGATGGAGCATTTACCATTGTATAAAAGTCATCTGGTTTTAGAGTACACATACCACATACTCACACTAGAGTATCAATGTAAGTTGGTAATGCGTGATATAAAAGATAGAAAATATAACAGAATTACCAACTCCTCAGACCTGCGGAAACAATCACTATGACACAACATCTTATTCTAATTAAGGAATGACTGTAATATTTTTTCTGTCTATGAAGAAATATAACATAAAAAATTTGATGCACACTGAATAACGCGCTTCAATCAGGAGACGCGTTACATCCAAAATGAAATTATAAAGTTATATATATATATATCATACTCATGAAAGCTGACAAATGCTGTTAAATGCAGGAGAAAGATAGTTTTCAAGTTAAAAAGATGAATATAAACGAAGTCAGTGGTTGTCATTGGTCCGTGTCTGTCACATTTGTTTTCGGAAATAGTTTTGTTCTAACATAGGCCGTAAGTTTTCTCAATTGCATTGTTTTATATTTTTTCATATAAGAGCCTTTTATAACCGACTTGACAGTATGGGTTGTTCTTATTGTTGAAGGTTGAACGGATGCCTATGGTGATGGAAGTTTTTAACGAGCTTGACTTGCTATACAGCCCTCACACGGTTGTCTATAATTGATTACATCCACTTCATTTGATTTATGGTGAGTAGTTGTCTTACTCATTGGCAATCATACCACATCTCCTTTCTCTATATTAATTTAACATGAAGGAGTGTTAGCCTACATCACTTTCTCTATATGAGCCTTTGAATCAGCGACATACAAAAGGTACTTCGTACTTTTGAAATAATTGTACCCATTTCTGTCCCCTTATTGTTTTTTTTTCTTTTTTTTTTCTCAATAAAACGCAACCGATACAATAGTATTACATACGCATATGATGTCCACACAGAAGATTTCGATTACACGAGTCTGAACCGCTACAACAGTTTTCACATACTAAATGTCGGCCAGGGCTTGATCGTCGGCCAAATCCATTACTAGTTGAAGCATGAAGACAAAGCTGTAACAAAATTGGCTCCATAAAGCTGTATTTAATGAATGGCTATTTTTTATTTTGAATTTATTGAACCATAAAATTAATTTTTGACTCTTCACATTGAATAATCCGCCATTCATTATAAATAAATTTCTATCAAAAATAACGCTCTAAGAACTTTCTATATTATTTATATTAACAATAACAACGTACACAGATGTTGGCGTATGAATACACAACGTCAGAGTGGGCGTGTCGCCATAAAAATTGACAACATTGAAAATAAAACTAATACTTTTAACCAATCAGAAAACAGTAAATACACCAAATTTATTTATTAAACAATCAACAGAGAAAAAGAAGCACCCAAATTATCTCCTATTTTTAGACCCAATTTTATCTTTATATCAACAATAAGGATACTTATAGAGAAGCATGCAATATGTTATAGAAAATCAAGACTCATTTTATGAAAACATGCAGTATCATGTTCATGTAAGGTATACCACGACTGAAAATAAGGCATACACCAACTAATCTTAAACCATATACTTGTTCTGTTGTCTTTGATGGATAGCATTCTCATTTGTTATTTTGCCACACCGCCTCATTCTGTTACGAATTCATTTGTAGATAGATGTAATTGATACATTAGCGCAGACCACACGTCAGATTCAATGGCTCTGGTTCGCGATTTGCTTTTGTCCGCTTTTGCTGACGATCTTTGCAATGATTTGTCTCTTAAAAATGTGTAAATTTGGATTTTCTTTAATATACTTACAGATTTGTCTTTGCAACCAAGATCAAAGTTTTCTTGATTATCTTCCGTCTTAAATTTATGGAGAAAACAAGCCTTTCAACAACAAAAAATATAAAATTATAAAATTTGAATAAATATACTGTAATTATTATTTCAACCTACTATTTATAGAAAGATAAGAAAAATGAATGGTACATTCAACATATTTTTATGATCTTCAGCAATGACTATAACACGTAAAAGCTCGCACATTTTGTACAAACGAAAGGAATTGATAATCTATAATTACTTAAATACGTCGTTTAGTCCTTATGGAGTCCAGTTTTATTAAATATACTTTTAATACTATTTTTTGTACTGCAAGAAAGTGTTTATTATTATCCTTTATGTGGTTGTCGCAGTCCTCTGTCATACCAAATAATAGAAAAATACAATGAATGCTTTTAGTTTAGTGGAGCTGAATTGTTTACTCTTTCGGAGCACCGGATCAGATCGACCATACGTATTGGAATTGTTTTATGATCGGGTTATGATTTAGAGTAAGGGCTTGTGTATGGGTTATGTATTGATTTTGGGTTAAACATATATGAGTAGCGTCCCCTTGAGTAAAGGAAGTCCCAATCTTCAGTGAAGAACAGGCCTATAAAAAAATATTGTATGTGCGTATATTCCTACAGTCATTCTACCACCATTTTAGATGTATGCTTAAAAGATGTGAAGTGTAAAATAAAAACTACCTCATGTTCATGGCAGACTGTTATGTTTGTGCACAATGCTGGGCTTTTGACCTCACTACAGCTCAAACAATTCTGCTTTGGAACTGTTGATAAATTAAAACGAAGTCACCTTAATATATGAACCTTTGAAAAAGCAAAGGCCAAACACGTACACATGTTTATATTTATCATTTGATATACCAATGTGTATGTATGAATATATAAAAAATAATATATAAATAGAACTTGATACAAATGTGTTCAAAAATCAATTTTACTTGAGTTATATTACAAGTCATAATAATAATCCTACCTATAAAAATAAGAAGATGTGGTACGATTGCCAATGAAACAACTCTCCGCAAGAAACAAAATGACACAAAAACAAATAAAGTGTACTGTACGGCCTTCGACAATGAGTAAAACCCATACCACATAGTCAACTATTAAAGGCTCCGAAATGCTAGTATGACGTGGCTTAAAATACTGAAAACGGCATTCCCATTTTATAGCCGACCATACGGTATATGTTTTTTCTCATTGTTGAAGACCTTACAATTGTATATAGTTTCTTACATCCACTTCATTTGAACTTCAGTGGATAGTTGTTTCATTGGCAACAATACCATAACTCTGCAGTGACATTTAGGAAGATTTTCAAATTTATTCTCGAGCTTCATTCCATTAATTCGCATATTCCCTACAAGTTTCAATAAATATGATAAACACTCTATTTCTTTTGCAAGAAACGTGGACGGATGGACGGATAGCCAACGGCATTCCATACTGCATCTTGTCTATACATTTTTTTTGTACGAAGAGCTTATTCTAGTACTATTGAAATAGTATTCCACAGTCTCTAGTCTCTATGATTTTAAGAGGAGAGGAGACAAATAAAACAACTTTAACTGACCAATCAAGATTTAGTGTGAATTGTATTAAATAGTGAATGCATTGATACTTTATTCTCTTAAACAATTGTTACAGAGAACATATACATATAACATAGTCACTGTAATTGAACATTTGAAATACAATTAAACGTTATCAAAAAAATATAGTAAAATAAAAACACGATATATTTGGAACGCTTGATTTTCTGATTTTCTGAAATGAAGTGAGTGTCACCCCTCCTACTTTCTTATTATTTCTTTAAAGTCTTACCTATTAAGCTATTGTCACACGTTAAATCATCATTACAGACATGAAAACCATTACAACATTTCTGACACATCATATGAGAATGGTCACTTCTACGTCCTACCAGATTCCCAGTCAAATCCTTACGACATATCTGTTAAAACGACTCAAATACATGTACTGATATAAGCTACACTAAAAAGCAACACAGGTAGATTGAATATTTTCTTATATTTCAGTTAAATGTTGACAAGAGAATTTGGAAAGGCACGTGTTTTTCTCTTGGGCCAATTATTTTTCCCTACATCTTAAATAAACTAAATTAAACACGTCAAAACACAAAAAAAAACCAACCCAAAAACTTTTCTTTCAGTTTTAAATAGGAAAACATTTTCTTTGTGCAACTCAATGTTTACTGGCTTGTTTTTCAACTTCATGGGAACCTATTTTTCACTTCTGGTCTTATATCAGTAACAAAAGTTACCCGCTCTCCCATCCAATAAGGTATGATGGATCTGTCGGTGCTTTATCTGTTGTTATGAAATTACAGAAAGTACAACTAAATTGCTGATAAACTACAAAAACTTAATCAACGATATAATATTTACCGGTATTGGCTCAATCTAAACACAAAACAAAGAGATTTGAAAATGATTGATATTTGTTTATCGTTCAGTCATTTCAGTGGCAAATTAATTTTATATTTAGAACAAAGATGGAAGATACCTAAACACATTATTACCTCAGGATAAGTACAACCAACATCGTAGCGAATAACATTTTCACTTGTCTGATACTTTTGTGTGAAGCACACCTGAAATAAATACTTTTGTTTTATTTAATAGTTTATAAACTAATTCTAAGTAAGATTTGTAGAGTATGCAGCTTCAACATTTGTTATGCCTAAAAAAAGTAATGTAAACAAATTCGATAATGCAGTGTCAGGTTAACAGGGTAAGATGCAACTCGAGTCTAGTTTCAATAGATGGATAACGATGGAAACGTTCACGGTCGAATAATCGTATAGTCAAAACTGAACATGAACCAACCATGAAGTAATTCAGTCCATCGCCTGGACCAACATTATATGTTGATATGCTGACCAAAGTCAGGAACTTGTAATTCAGTGGTTGTCGTTTGTTGCTGTGTCACTTATTTATTTTCGTTCATTATTTTAACGTTATTAGGCCGTTAGTTTTTCTCATTTGACTTGTTTTTCATTTGACATTTCGGGGTATGGAAAGCCGTTCTCGTCAAAACTATGTTTAAACCCTTTTTTCGAAAAAAATACACACTGAGATTTAAAAACCTAAAATAACACACTGAGAAATCGAAATTACACACTAAGATTTAAAAAAAAACAAAAAACACACACACTGAGAATTCAAAATTACACACTGATATTTCAAAAATACACATTGAGATTAATATGCAAATTATACTAATGAATATATAGTCGTTTGCACATTTCTTTATTACCAACGAAAGAACTCGAACAATGATACAACGCAAACAAGTTGACAAGATCAATTCACAATCTAGCAATGTCGTCTTAAGCCAGATATTGAACTTTCAACTGTATTTTAGGAACATGTGTATATGTTGTAGTAAAATAGGTTTTGGTATTACCTCGTCGTTCTGACACTGAACTACTTGCAAACATTTTTCATTTTCTTGCAAGTTAGTGCATGAATAGCAAATCCGTGTGCAATCTACAAAATTTAGTAAATTTAACAAACCGTTTATATCTGTAATATGGAATTATATTGTGCTTGTTTATTTTTTCATTTGTAATCCACTGACCAATATGACTACATATGGGGATAGTCTTTTTCATTCAAAAATTAAAAAAAAATAAATGTGAACATTCAATTTGTATCGCTAGAATTTTAGGAAAATGTTTGATTCTTTGAATCGTAAATTATGAGCAAATTTTGTCTGTTCTAAGGTTTAAAATGTGTGCACATACCCATTTATTTATTTAACTTTTACTATTAAATTTTTATCCTTAATTATTGTCTTTGATTTTTGAACTCATTTGCGTTGCTTAAAACATAGTGACGAAAGATACCAAAGGGACAGTCAAACTCAGAAATCTAAAATAAACTGACAAGGCCATGGCTAAAAATGAAAAAAAAAAGACAGGCAGACAAACAATAGTACACATGACACAATATAGAAAACTAAAGAATAAACGCGGACTACGGTAAGAGTTCTGTCAAGTCTGGAGCCACTGACCCTTTGTTAGTCATGTATGGTTTTACTTCATTTACATGTTTTGGAGTTTTGTGTAACGTCCATTTTTATTGAAATAGTACAGTTTGCTTAGGGGTTGCGGGATTTTCTCGATGCGTTGAAGACCCATTGGTGGCCTTTGGCTGTTGTCTACTCTTTGTCGGGCTGTTGTCTCTTTGATATATTCCCCATTTTCGTTCTCAATTTAATTGTAAAATAAAAAATAAAAAAATGAAAATGAGTAAATACATTAACCAGAGTTACATTATATAACCAAATTTGACTAAAGTTGCTACTGTTAGTGATACTATTGCGTTTCACGGCTCTGCAACTTTCGTTTAAGGCACTTCGCTTGGTTCTTCAAATGTGCAGTCTAATTTATGTATTCATGTATACGAACATTTCTTAGTAATGCTTGAAAATACTTACGAATTGGCGAGAAAAAACATATTAAGACAATCAATACCAGTATCGAATCTGAAAGAAACTAACTAAAGGTGGTCAAAAAGCTCTTCATTTTATAAAGTGGTTATATTAATTGATGACTTTTAAACTTTCGGGTTTCAACGTTAAACTTTGTTGAGGTTGAAATATCAAGAAATGCCGATTAAAAAAAACATCAGATTTAGAAAATATCGTTTATTTCTTATTATGGTATTACTGATAGTATCAAGAACATGCCTTAAGTTCTGGCAAGTAATTGGACTTTTTCCTGTGCTGATGTTCATGGTACAGTGGTTGTGGCTCTCATTTGTTGTGATGTTGCAATGTGTTTCTTTGACTGTTTTTATAAGTGTCTTGGCATTGTTTATTGTATATATATTCACGACCTGACCAATTAACTATGCATGTACTGTTTGAACCTTCATTTACATATCTTACAACACTTGATGTTTATTGAAGCTGCTTCATAAAACTTTTGTGTTGCATGCATGCTGTGAATGCTTACTTTCTATGATTAATTATATTTTTGCATGACTTTGTCTATATCTATGTTATTACAGTCTGTTGGTAAATTTTAATTCCGTATTAACCATGAAATATAAAACATTCTAATGACAAGAACAAGTAGAGATATTAGTTTTCCGTAAAGCTGTTGTTCTAGAATGACATGTATTTTTTTTAAATATAATTATTATCTGGTTAATTCCTGACCTGTTTCAATTTTTCTATCCTTTTAATACGGAGTAACAACAAAAGTCTGTCTTAAAGGAGAAACTTTCCGTGTAATAATTCTTGAAGAAAAATGTTTGATTTGTTTTGTTCACGTTTCACCGAGAGAGCTTGTTATGTTTGCAGTTGAAGCACACACTTCTAGTTTACATATGCGCATCTTGTTGAAAATACCGACTGTCTGTTTAAATCGAAATTCATTCGAGTCGAAATATAAACAAACTAACAAACAAACACACAAGCAAAAGTAATGAATGATTATTTACCCTTTGATGTAATTGACATTGAAATGATATCAATCCCTTATCGTGACACATATGGACATGTACTGGCATTCAGAACTACAGATTCAGATAACAGCCCACAGTAACGCTAATAGTCTGATAAGTGAATCACACTTTTCACGTTTTTCTTATGAACTATTATTAGGCCAAATTACACACAACATCGCAGAACCACTAAATCAGTACGTGTTTTATCATATATACATGCCACCATTAAAATGTTGTAAATTTAAAAACAGAAAATGTTGAATAATGTTAGGGCAGTTTGTTGAGTTATGGCTAACGAAACAACTACATGTTTTCACTAAACAAAAACAATAGCTGTAAATTGGGATGGTATATACCACATGCATGAATTACATTTCACTGCACCAGACAGCATGAAAAAAATAACCCCGGCTATTTGTATAAATAATAAATATAGTCCCTTTTTTAATAACAGGAAAGAAATGTTCCATTTTACGACAATAAAACAAATAGGTAATTAAAACTGCAAAAATATCGGTCCCTATACAATCTGCCTACGCTGAAGACTAAAGCTGGTAGCCACGGTGACTTTTAGCAGACAATCAAGTTACCAACCACTTTTTCCAGCCGTCAATTTTAATGATTTGTCTAAAAACCAAGAAAACTGGAAATGGCTCAAATGTTTAAAAACTTTTAAAATCTGACTTTATAGAATCTCTTTTGACAGCGAAATTCAACATTCTCACTTCTTGTATTAATTCTTAAATGTGGCAATCCGTTTTATATACCAATGATATAAGCAGCCACATGTTTCAGAATATGTTTAATCTGGGTACAAATGGTGTACCTGTTGGTATGTATCCAGTCGATATGTTTAATCTGTGTACCTGTTGATATGTATCCAGTCGATATGTTTAATCTGTGTACCTGTTGCTATGTATGTATCCAGTCGATATGCTTAATCTGTGTACCTGTTGCTATGCATCCAGTCGATATGTTTTTTTTTTTGCAATTATCAAGATATCGTATCTTAGCCAAATATAGTATCTTACAATAAAATTCAAAAATGATTTCTAGGTTGGAAGCTCTTTAGCTGATTAAAAGTATTTAAAGAGATAAAATTCTAGAATTTTGCGGCTCTTTCTCAAGACAGAATAAACACATATAAAGACAATGATACCTTACGGATAATAAAATAGAACAAGAATGTGTCCGCCCCTTATCCTCACTATCATTTTCTATATTCAGTGGAACGAAAAATTGGGGGGGGGGGGGGGGGGGGGGAGGGGAACTCTAAGTTGGCATTACAATTAGAAAGATCATACCATAGGGAACATGTGTGCTAAGTTTAAATTTGATATTCATCAAAAACTACTTCGAACAAAACTTTAACCTGAAGCGGGACAGACGGACGAACGAACACACAGACCAGAAAACATAATGCCCATAGCTGGGCATAAAACTCTCCAAAAGACAGTTGAGATAAGAATGACCAACAGGATACGACGAACAGGTAAACATCAGACTGTGTGTTTGTACGAATTTCTATTGTCCTTACAAAATGACATTGTACCTAACGACAATTTAGAATATCATACATAATACAACAACGGGGTTTTGCCTTGGGTTATGGCAAAATATGCTAAGTAGATATGAGGGTAAAAATGCCCTCTTCCGTCAAGCCAGAACCGTCGTATTTTTGATACGTAAACCGTCAAGTGAGCCTTATTATTTTGTTGTCATTCGTCCAATCTCTTTTCAACGAATATTTTTTCGTCATTCGTCATGTGTGATACCCCATTCCTGACCTTATTATTAAAATAAGGAGATGTGGTATGACTGCCATTGAGACAACTATTCACCAAAGTTCAAATAAAGTGGAAGCAATTATAGGCAACTGCACGACCTTCACAAAATGAGGAAAAACCCATCCCGTATTGTCAGATATAAAAGACCCCGAATTAAAATTTTTAAACCATTCAAACGGCCTCATTGTTACAGAAAAAATAACAAAAAAAAATAGCACGGACAAGAACCTACTGTAACGACCGAACTTCATGCTCCCAACTTATGAAGGTTCAGGTATAGTTCAGCATCGGTTCAGACTCGGCTAGCCTCGTGGTACTTTAAGCAAATACTTTTAACGAATTTCAATGGTATATTTTTATGACTTGTTCTATTTAGCTTACACGTATCTGAAGTTGTACTTCAATCTGATCGTTTCCTATGTGTAAGTATACCTTTCGTTATTATGGTAAACTTTGGTCATTCGTCTAAACATGTATTCATTTACGTAACTTTGTTTTACTATTTGTAGGTTCTACTGGGTTTGGGGTTTAAACGTTGGCAATTTGTGACAATTCATGAAGGAAAAACCACATTAGCCTTTATAACTGAAAGACCTTAAGTGTTTTTTTTCATTCTGCAAATTATGATAAACATTTGAAAGGCTAACACAGCTAAGTCTTTATTTTTTTTATTTTGTGTTTCGTGTACTATTGTTTGTGACCTGTATGTCTTTTTTTTTTTAGCCATGGCGTTTTCAATTTATTCTCGATTTATTTATTAGTGTGAATGTCCCTCTGATATTTTTCGCCTCTCTTTTAAAGTTGCTTTTGTTTTTGCAAGACAAAACATAAATATAAAGAATATTCTTTCACCGTTTAATTTGAAAACAATAACACTGCATTAATTGATGACAAAACTGTTCATTGCTGTTGTTCTGATTTACAATAGACAAAAAGCATTCGTATTTTAGACATTTTCTTGTCTGACGTATTTACAACAGTTGACCACCAATGTACAAATTTCTGTCATCACATTGAGGCAAGACACCTACAAAAGAAAGACATAAAAGCAAAGAATTAAAATTCATACTTCTCTTCTCTGAAACTAAGTTGAAAGATTCAAATAAACATTTCTAAATTTCGATACACTTTTATAGGGTACAATGAAGCACGTTTCTAATGTATGTACTGTGTCTTGAAAGCAATACTGATACAAACAATACAATACACCTTATCGCTATTTGTCCAATCCAGGAAAAACAGTCATTTACACAACTTCCTGTTTGGGTCATGCCGCCGAAAATAGAGGTCATCAGTAGTGAGCTGAGGGAGGAAAAACTTTAGAAAGCGACCATTAAAAAACTTTGATAGAGTATGATCCACTTTTTTCGAAATTAAAATTGAAGTAAAAAAATATTTTGTATGAAGTATTTATGGTAGTTTAAACAGGTCTCATTAAAAAGTATCTTGCATGGTGCATTGTTTAAACAGGGTCCCAAATAGTTTCAACTGGATGAAAAAGTTGAGTAATTTTAGAACTTATCCGGAACCGATAGCGATTAGGTGTATAGACAAAGGACATCAATAAATTTTTTTTTCAAACAATCTTACTCGCAAAAAGAGCGAGTAGGTACATGTTTGATATGTTTCACTCCAGTTGTTATTTGATCACATGATAAACTTTAATGTTTGTTAATACTATGTATGTAAAGACACATTCTATATTTTTTTGAGTTTGTTTATTTGATGCTGCTGTATTTGGCGGTCATTTTTAAGTCAATTAATTCACGTTCATAACTTTCATAACTTCTCGAAAAATAATTTTAAAAGCAGTTTAGAAGAACTAAGGCGATAAGTTTCTAATGGGCAGTGAATTTTAATTATAAACTAAACTAAGTTTTACCACGTTCGCCGTTATGCTTTTTACAACATGGAAGCCCTTTATGGAAGCGGCATGAATGACGATTTTATGATAAAATATGATATTCTATACTTGATGAATCTCCAATCTAAGGTAACTGTAACTTTATAAAATCAATGTACGATTTTTTTGAGATATTATTATGTCTGGGAAACATAAATGATGCCCCGCAGCTGCAATTTTTAAAAGCCTGGTAGCACATTGGTATAAAGTTCCCTGTAGGAGGAGTTATTCCGAAACACTATGCACCTCCTACATGTATATACATGCACGTTTATACTCCACAAATTACAAAGTTAACTGTCAGGACATGGAGCCTGTAATTCAGTGGTTGTCGTTTGTTTATATGTTACATATTTGTTTTTCGTTCATTATTTTATACATAAATAAGGCTGTTTTCCTCGTTTGAATTGTTTCACATTGTCATTTCGTGGCCTTTTATAGGTTATGAGCTTTTCCCATTATTACAGACAGTACGGTGAACTATAGTAGCTAATTTCTGTGAAATTTTGGTCTCTTGTGGAGAGTTGTCTCATTGGCAATCATATCACATCTTCTTTTTTATATATCTCTCAAAAGCGAATATTGATAAAAATCCAAACTCAATGCAAACCTTCAAATATAAGTACAAACAGCCAGTAAAGTGAAAATTTCCCAATATTCAAACGGTAGGAGGAGTTGTGTTGAATAGATATATATCCCAAAACAGGACGAACTGACAGAAAGACGGACGGACGGACAGGGTAAAACAATTTGTTCCCAATTTTCAGTTGAGGGGCATAAAAAGTAAGAAGGTATCTTTTCAAAAATTATGCCATATACAATTGTATAAATGACTATTTGTATTTGATTTCAAAATTTGATATATATAATATATATATATAAGTGCCTATAAATAGCAGCACATGACATACAAATCTATGGGAGTGTGGATTAATCAGTACAGAGATTAATTCAATTACACAAATAAATTATAGATTGCCTAACAATGTAATTTTAACACACTATTTAGTATATATATATATATATTTAGTATATATATATATTTATAAATGTATATTCTTTTGCTATCCATATGTATGTTTATTATTGATACTGCATTTTAAATTCATGTTTATTTTTCGCTGGTATAACCTCATGTAACGATCATGTATGCATGTCTGCAGGCTGAGAGAATTAAGTTTAACAATTGCAATCAATAGATAGGTGGGGCTTCAGCTTGTTGAACGTTATTGGAAGATAAGAGTATTTAGAACATTTAAAGGGACACTAGCTGCCAAATTCGTGTTCACCGATTTGACTCAAATTCTCATATTTTATTTATAACAATGTAAAACATTTTCCCAAACTATCAAAAGTATAAAATAAACAATTTACAGGACATGGTCTCAATAAGATGTAGCTTCGTTTCGTGTGAATTTTAGCCAAGACGCTATATAATTAACTATCGAGTTGACCTTCTATGACCATATAAGAGATGTAAACATAAACATAGAAATGAATAGATTTAGCAACTAGTGTAATTGTATTTTTATAGGTACGTTAAATTTTGTATTGTTACGTAGATCAAAAATTTATGTTTATCGTCGATTTTACCTTTATAAGAATGATTTTGTTTGTATCGAATCAGTTAATCAAATCATTTACCTAGTTTCACTTTCAATGTTGACATTCTTTTCCTTTCAATACCCGTACATGGACAATGCATGCGTTATTCAATCTCTTTCAATGGGGTTAAATTGGAGTTCACATGAATACAGATTTAATGAGGTCGAATTATTCACTTGCAAGTGAATAAGTCATTATCAGTGTTTATTATCATAATTTGGACAAAATTGAACCATTTTAGCTGATAAAAGCAAATTATTATTTCACTATTTCACTTTCATTGATGATTGAACAAAAAAAATCATACTTTTGATTTTTTATATATCTCGTAGCTAGTGCCCCTTTAAACTAACAAAGCAAGAAAGCCATCCAAACCTTTAATCTACATGCATTAGAAAAATAGCTGTTAATCATGCGAATAATCTTTGATATTTCAGTTATAATTACCTTTTTACAGTGATTTGGTAACTGTGGTTTTCACCCGTTAACCAAGTTTCCCAACTGTATTGTTGCAACCTGGGCATGCGTCCAAGCCTTTAAATCCAGTATCTACATGGACATGTACATCAACATCAACTGCTTGTCTTTTATGATTTTTACAACATGGACGTCCTTTATGGAAGTGGCATGAATGACGATTCCTATGATATTCTATACTTGACGAATTTCCTTGCAAGGACGAACTCCCACCACGTTTTCTTGAATTTCGACTTTTATGTTTTCTGGAAAACTTTCTGCCGAGCTTGATCCTGATGATGCTTTTATAGAATCATTGCCTTTTTGTATTCCGTTCGATATGTCACCTGTATTTTTAGAATCATCGCCATTTTGTTTTCCTTTCGATTTGCCACCTGCTTTTATAGAAACATCGCCGTTTTGTTTTCCGTTCGATTTACCACCTGATTCTTTAGAATCATCGCCATTTTGTTTTCCTTTCAATTTGCCACCTTCTTTTTTAGAATCATCGCCTTTATTTTTTCTTCTGTTAGTTGCTTTTTTTACCCTACTTTTAGACCTTTGTTCAGATGATATACTGTCCGACTGCGACTCGGTTGAACTTATAGCTACATTTGGTTTTGTAGATTTGTCGTCTGACTTTGATGACCTGATACCTAACCTTGAATTGTGTGACCTGTTGCGGGACCTTGGATTCTGTGACTTGCTGCCCGACATTGGATTCTGTGACGTGTTATTCGACCTTGGATTCTGTGACGTGCTACCCGACCTTGGATTATGTGACTTGATGACCTTCCTTGGATTATGTGACTTGATGACCTTCCTTGGATTATGAGACTTGCTGCCTGACCTTGGATTCTGTGACTGTGACTTGCTTCCCGACCTTGGATTCTGTGACTTGCTACCCGATCTGTAATTCTGAAACTTGCTTTTCGACCTGTGATTATGCAACTTGCTGCCAGATCTTGGAATCTGTGACTTGTTGCCTGATCTTTGATTCTGTGACCGTGACTTGCTTCCCGACCTTGGATTCTGGTACTTGCTACCCGACCTTGGATTCTGGTACTTTTTACCCGATCTATGAATCTGTGACTTGCTGCCTGATCTTTGATTCTGTGACTGTGACTTGCTTCCCGACCTTGGATTCTGTGACTTGCTACCCGATCTATGATTCCGTGACTTGCTACCCGACCTGTGATTCTGCAACTTGTTGCCAGACCTTGGATTCTGAGACTTGCTGCCTGATCTTTGATTCTGTGACTGTGACTTGCTTCCCGATCTATGATCCTGTGACTTGCTACCCGACCTGTGATTCTGCGACTTGCTGCCAGACCTTGGATTCTGAAACTTGCTGCCTGATCTTTGATTATGTGACTGTGACTTGCTTCCCGACTTTGGATTCAGTGACTTGCTACCCGATCTATGATCCTGTGACTTGCTACCCGACCTGTGATTCTGCGACTTGCTGCCAGACCTTGGATTCTGCGACTTGCTGCCAGATCTTTGATTCTGTGACTTGCAGCCTGACCTTTGTTTCTGTTTCTGTGACTTGCTTCCGGACCTTGGATTCTGTGACTTGATACCTGATTTATGATTCTGTGACTTGCTACCCGACCTGTGATTCTGTGACTTGCTTCCCGACCTGTGATTCTGTGACATGCTACCAGATCTTGGATTCTGAGACTTGCTGCCTGACTATGATTCTGTGACTGGGAATTGCTTCCCGACCTTGGATTCTGTGACTTGCTACCCGATCTGTGATTCTGTGACTTGCTTCCCGATATGTGATTCTGTGACTTGCTGCCAGATCTTGGATTCTGTGACTTGCGACCATTTAGTTTTACGATCGATTTGTCATTTGCTTTTATAGAATCATTGCCTTTTTGTATTCCGTTCGATATGTCACCTGTATTTTTAGAATCATCGCCATTTTGTTTTCCTTTCGATTTGCCACCTGCTTTTATAGAAACATCGCCGTTTTGTTTTCCGTTCGATTTACCACCTGATTCTTTAGAATCATCGCCATTTTGTTTTCCTTTCAATTTGCCACCTTCTTTTTTAGAATCATCGCCTTTATTTTTTCTTCTGTTAGTTGCTTTTTTTACCCTACTTTTAATTGGTGCTATTTCACTACTTTTAGTATTTTTTTTTACATTATTTCTTGAAAGTTGATTTTCTGATTTATCAATAAACCTTTCATTTGACTTCATTCCTCTTGATTTTGATTTATACATCGGTGGTTGTATTGAGGGTAAATCTCTTTTATTCCTTGATGCTACGATTGGTGATTTTGAGTTATCTATTGCTGTGGATCTTGTAAAATTGATCTTATCACATTTGCCCGTGCTATCATCATTGTCTGTAAATATAAAAAAAAAAGATGTGGTATGATTGCCAATGAGACAACTCTCCGCAAGCGACCAAAACGACACAGAAATTAACAACTATAGGTCACCGTACGGCCTTCAACAATGATCAAAACCCTTCCCGCATAGTCAGCTATAAAAGACCCCGAAAATTAATGTAAAACAATTCAAATGAGAACAATCTTATTACAGGTAATCTAGTTACATTATTATACATACTGTTACAATTTAAGGGGTGAGACCTTGGTTCAGGGTGATAACTCTATAAACCAGTTACGTGTTTGTAAAAGTCAGATTGCATCTACGTATTTTTTATTTAAAGTATTTACCTGAAACAGATTGGAATACATCTGTTTAACATAAAGCTTAGAATATGTTTATGAAAATGGTTGACGGTACAGATGATTTTGAGAGTTATTTCCTTGACCTTTGGTCTACCTTCTAAAAGCCATCGCAACGCTTATGCATCTTATATTGCCTTTTATAAATGACTCGACTTTTTTTCCCTAAAACTAATGATAGTATAAACAGAAGGCGAGGTACAAATTTCAAGCGGTGTTTTTGTCACTGTTTTAACAACATAAACACTACAGTTCAATTATACAAATCAATACAAAACAAATTTTTGTACGACTAGCCATTCTTAAGTATATTCACATTTCTTGTAAATAATAGGTCTGCATAAGTATCGAATATACCCTTCCGATTATGTACATTACTTAGTGAGTACACAATGGCGGATCCAGAGGGGGGGTTCCGGGGGTTGGAACCCCCTTTTTTTGGCCGATCAATGCATTTGAATGGGGACATATAGTTGGAACCCCCCCTTTATCCTGGGTTGGGAACCCCCCTTTTTAAAATGGCTGGATCCGCCCCTGGTACACTCTGAATAATGCGTAGTCTATTCAACTTAAAGATAAGCTATCATTTACCATGGTTTTGATTTGAGCATGAATTCAGAAATTTTTGCCATGTTTTATAATAAATTATTGCGAAAAATACGACGAGGTTGGGGTCTTAAAAACTGGATTAAAGCAGATACATTCTTTATGTGGCTGTTACAAGCAAGACACATTACAATAGGTGTTCCCCATTGTTAACGTCTGTGATACTTTTTTGTTCATTCCTTGGACGTTATATACTGGTATTATGTACATATTTGGTTTCTTCTATTTCAAATAAAATCGATCTCACTGACAGTCATACTACATCTCATTAGTTTTCAAAAATGAAATTCTGTACATATAATAATCTTTTAAAGCTGTTATCCTTATGCAAGCAAGTTAAAAGTTTGGTTGGCTTGCTTGCTTTGTTTGTATAAATGTTTGCTTACTCGTTGTGGTTAATATTGACATCTACAATCAATAGACAGGCATGGCTTCAATTTGTATACACTGCTTAACTTCCAATAACAGTAACATTCAGTATAATGTTCAAAATCTGAAACCCCGCCTATCACTTGAAAGATGTCAATCTTAATTACATGTTTGAGCAAACATTTATACAAACAAAACAAGAGGTATGTTTTTGTTTTTCGTGAAAGGACAAAACAGAAATCAGTTTAAACATGTGATAGCCTCTGACTTGCAGAGTAAACAAATAAAAATATCAATTACAGCTAATTTACTACTGCATGTAAGGGAAAACTTTGGTTAGCTTGCTTGCTTTGTTTGTATATAGTACAATTGTAATTGGAATAACGTCAAATCAAATTTTATAGTCATAATAAACGAGTGACCGGTGAAAAATAATGTTATTCCAATTCTTGAACCAATGCATACAAACATCATAAACTTAGTCTTCTGTGCCCGATTTTATCATTTTTTTCGCATAAATTTCGTAAAATCGTCAATTTTTTTTTCAATCGGTCAGTGTTGTTGTGAAAATATGTGGCAGGTAATTAAAGTTCGTGTTTTAAAGCCGAAGTTTAACGATTGTCACCTGTTTTTCAACAACAACAAAAAAGCATGGATATTTACCACGTGTTTAACATGTTCAATCAGATAAAAGTTTATTTTAAGGACATCTATGCGTATTGCGATCACCGGATTGTTACGAGATGGGTCACACTGAGGTCACTTTGCATACGGAAAATATGTCGGGGAATTAGGAATGAAGCAATTAAAATAAAATAAACTTCTTCTAAATATGAACAAATTAAGAATTTTCTTCAGAAAAAAGTATATGTACAATAGTTTAATAATGAAAACTATCCATTGAGCTATAAAAAAATTATTACATTATTTTTTAATTTGAAGTTTCTTATGACTTTAATAATGTATACTTGTATACAGGTGAAATATGCTATATTATTATATATTGTGGAAGATGTTAATTACAAAGCTTAATTAATCTTAAAACAAACAGAGCAAGCAATCCTACCAAAGTTTTATTCTACAAGCATTAGACAATATTTACCACAATCGTTGTCCACATGTGATGATGTTACAGCATTACATTGGTTTTCTGAACAGCAGTAGGTACAGGATCCTTCAAAATTACCCTTGTCGTCCCAATAACATTCATCTGCATTATTTTCCTCTCTGTTCATGCAAATCTGTCAACATTGGAATAAACTACGTGTAGAAACACATCAAATATGTTAAGGAGGTAGACCAAGGTTAAGGGAAATAACTCTTAAAATCATCAGTACGTTTGTGTCAACAATTTTCAAAAAAATATTCTAAGCTTCTAGGTTACATAGATTATTTTCAATCTGTTTCAGGTAATTGCTTAAAATACATTGATGAACTTGACTTTTACAAACGCTTAACTGATTTTAAGAGTTATCTCCCTGAACCAAGGTCTACCCCTTAAATGAGACTCATCCGATTGAAAAAATAAACATCAATAGTGTACTTATGTTCCCTTGTGCTAATTGGCTAGCCATATGCGTTTATATTGTACATTATTCATTGATTATATTGTTCAATAGTTATCAAAGGTACCACGATTATAATTTAGTACGCCAGACGCGCGTTTCGTCTACATAAGACTCATCAGTGACGCTCATATCAAAATAGTTATAAACCAAACAAATACAAAGTTGAAGAGCATTGAGGATCCAAAATTCCAAAAAGTTGTGCCAAATACGGCTAAGGTAATCTATGCCTGGGATAAGAAAATCCTTAGTTTTTCGAAAAATTCAAAGTTTTGTAAACAGGAAATTTATAAAAATGACCACATAATTGATATTCATGTCAACACCGAAGTGCTGACTTCAAATTGCGTGAAACAGATTGAAATTTTGAGAAGTTTAAAATTAGTTAGCTATGAAACCAAGTTCAATCCACCATTTTCTACAAAAGAAAATGGATGAACAAAGTCAGGGATATGACAGTTGTTATTCATTAATTTGATGTGTTGGCTCTTTAGATTTTGCCATTTGATTAGGGAATTTCCGTTTTGACTTTTTCTCGCGAGTTTAGTTTTTTACTATAACAAATTGGAATCTATATATATCAAACAATGTTTGTGAACGTAGTGTACCGAACTCAGTTTGCGCTATCATTATTCAATGTTCAGTGAACGTAAAACTTAGTAAAAACTTGGCATATATATTAAATAGTTCACTTCTTAATTAATATGTGCACTTAGTTTCAAGTTAATGTGACCACAAACTATCTTAAGCAAAATAAAAGAACATAGATTATTTCTAATGCCCATGGATAAGAATGGAAGAAATAATTTAAAACATAGATATGGTACTTGCATGCATGTGACTACATCTGGTCGTTGTTGACACCAATCCGTGCTCCCGGAAGTTATACTGTGTCATGCAGTGTCCCTGAAATTTGAATACATTAAATACAGATTAAAAGCATCATATTTATTCGGCAGTGTACTCCTCGTTTCATTCTTTGGTGGGCAATAAAAAAGTAGACCGTCTCTAATTTTCTAACGGATACTACACTTATATCATAATGACCAACACTAAAATTTACTTATATTGGAATTTAAATATTCATGCACAACTAGACATCAATGAGATAGGATCCATCTCTGTGGGCCCAGCTGTGAATATGGTGTGATAAAACATTTGTATCTTTACTACAGGACATTGGGTGGTCAACAGAAACCACAGTTTTTTTACCTTGACCTTTGACCTAGGAAGTTGCACATACATTAAGACACCCTTTTGTGTTGGTTAATATGTAACGTTTGTGGGTCACTTTATTTGGTTCATTTATTTATTTCATTATTACTATTTTTAATTATTTTTCCAGAAAGATTGCTTTTTATTATTTTATTACTTTCCGATTTTTATTTCATTCATTAAATTTTAGTGACGTAACGAACCTCGCATTAGCATTAAAAATGTTTTCCCTTCTCAACCAATCAGAGAGCTCGATTGAATTCCCGGGGAAAATTTAGCTCGTGCAGATATTGTCTGCTAGAAATCATTCTCAGCCCAGACTTCCAGGTGTATAGATGTAAGGTAAAAAGGGGAATTTTCAACCATGTGCGCGATATTTTTGGAAGTGGTCTCGGTAGGAATCACGCGCTATTTTTTTATACTATAATTAGTGTATTGAAGAAAAGGTGTTTTACAGTATTTTTAGGTAAGAAGTTCCCCCTCCTATGATTTTCATGTACATATTTTGAGTGACTAAAACTGGCTGGTTTTTGATCACGGTTTGCATTGGAGATTTAGCGGAAAACTTTGAATATTTACGTGTTGAGGCGTGAATTATTTAGAAAGCGGTTCGCTGGTTAAATTATGAGTTGAGTTTTTGAAAAGTTCTTTGAACCAGAGACATATAATACAATTATATGTCTCTGTTTGAACTGAATAAAAGTTGTCAGTTGGCGAATAACGAGATTCGGTTAACTGTTCAGCTGTTCAGTTGTTAAGGTTAAAGTTATTTATAACTTGCGGGTTAAAGCAAGTAAAAGTTCGGAGTCATTATTTGTTGGCATTCACGTGAGTGACTCAAATCTATGACTTGAACTTAAGGACGGTAAATTTAAGTATTAAAGTGTTAACAAGCGAAATCCATATGCAAGCCCTGATCAGAACGGCAGAGTGAGTCGTTAAAGAAAGTTAGATACTGAAAGAATTTATTTTCTTGGTCTAAGAAATCTTGTTATAGACTGCAGAAATAGACCATTGACTCGCAAAACTGTAACTTATTAAATGTGCAGCTGATTCATATGCGTGTTGTCTAATAAAAGTTGTATCTTACTGAATTATTTTATTGCAGAGAAACGCCTTGTCCCTTGCCTGAATTGATCCTTCGATTAAAACTCGTCCTGATTACTTCCCTTGGTATTGGTAACAACCTAGATTTTGAACCTCCCATGAGTCTGCGTTTCATGGTTTGCTGATTACAGATTATTTAAGTGAAAGCATATTCAGGACAGAACGAGTCTTATGTCGTCTTAGATTCCCTTTGGATATTTATTTTCTGGTATTTGCTGGTGTATTTGGTATATAAATCCAACTACGGGTTTGGAAATTCTGAAATAGATTTGTTTTAAAAGGCTGTTATTTTTGTGGTGTCGTACTTGAAACGACCACACTTGTTGGGTCGGGCTATTTACATTTGGTCCGTCTGTCTGTCTGCCCCTTTATTTATTGTTTACCTTTAGGTTTATGGGAAATGTTTTAGTTTTACTCCAACCCATATAGATCTATAATATAGAATTAGGGTAGGACGGTACTTCATACTTGAGCAATAAAAATACCTAGACATATTTTTAGAGGTGCAGTATATTACTCGGCTACTACCCTAACTGTAGTGTTAGGACTGGTTTCTCTGGTAAACTGATATTGCCAGATCCTATATTTGGTAACAGTCCAGATTGTCATTCCAGTTGTTCACCAAGTTCTACACTAGGATAGCATGACTGCGGTCAAGGTCAAAGGTTAGGATCTGGTTGGCCCTCTGAGTAGACTAGATCTTCTTTGTTTACCTTTGGTAATAGAATCCAGAAGTCACACTTAACTGAGACTTGGAGAGTACAGAACATCAGAGACATCTTGTTCCAGAACACATAGTTTAAATGAATTATAAACTGGTGGCATAGACCGGTAAAAATTATACCTAATAAAACTCTTTAAAATATTCTAGTCGGGCATCACTATTATAGAAGTCCTAGAGCGAAAGCATAGGCCGAACCTACCCTCGATATAGATTAAATGAAAAGTTGGGTTGCTGTCTAGTTTATAGAAAGTATAGGTTAAGGTCGCCTAGACAGTACCCCAGTTTCGTTTCACTGGCGCCCACGTAGGGACCCTCTCATATATAATGTGTACTTGATAAATTTATTTATAAAAACTAAATAAGTTAACACTTTAAAAAAAAAACTTATAAATTTAAAATTAAATAAAAGAATTCAAGGGTTAGTTATGGATACTCAAAAGATTAAAAGGAGTTGCGAGAAATGAAACAAAAGATTGAAGAGAATGAATTGTATCTCGCTGAGGTTGAGCCTCGGGCTAAATTCCATGACTTGGATACAGGTCCAACTCGTTCTCCTGTACACAAGACGGACTATGCAGGTGCTATCCCTCGGAGAAGGCTTATTCCTGAGATGGATGAGTTTAAGAGAGTTACCTTCTCGCCTAAACTTGATCGGGTTGAGAAATATAGCTCTACTCCGAAGCGGCTTCCATCACCACATAGTCCATTAAAAAGGCCCCTATTCCTAGGTACGAGAGTACCTATCTGGGAGATCAGTATGATACACCAGAGGTAACAAGAGCTTGGGATGCTTTTGTGACAGTCCGGGATAAAAATAAAGGGAGTTCCCAAACACGCTTATCGTCACCACCGAGACCACTTCCGCGCGCGTTTAAACCCGCGGATGACAAAGTCACACACTCGGGCAAATTGCCGAATAAGCCGATTGTAACTCCTATTTGCTTTGATGGTAAACAGATGGAGATAAGAGATTGGTTAAGTCAATTTGAAAATTGTCGTGCCATTAATTTGTGGACTGATGATCAGTGTGTAAAAATACTGCCGACATTTTTGAGAGCTCAAGCTTTGCAGTTGTACAATGATATGACTTTGATTGAAAAGGGAGACTATGGTTCACTTGTTAAATTTCTTATTAAAAAATTTGATCCTATTCAGGATCCCGGAGTTTATTTAAGTCAACTACATAGTATGACTCAGAGTTCATATAAGAGCTTATTGCAGCTTTCATCTGCTGTATTTAGGTTAGTATGCAAAGCATATCCCAGTATAGACTCGGACTCTAAACAAAAGATGTCGATTCAGTATTTTATTGATGCTTTGTCAGACAGTGAGGTACAGAAACAAGTACGTCGTTTAAGTCCTAAGACATTGGCCGAGGCTGTTGACTTAGCTTTACGTGAAGAGTCATATGTAACGTTGGAAAAGAAACGTCCAAAAACTCAATCACTTAGCGAAGTTGAACCCTCTGATCAATTTTCCGTGTTTAGTAAGCAATTGGAGGAATTGCGCGAGTGTGTGGCGAAGTTGTCCGTGGGAAAATTTTCCGCTGATCGCGTGGAGGAGGCCGCCGTCGCGCCAGCGCCAATTCAGATACCTGCGGGGAATGCCCCGAACTCTGGTAATAGGGGTGGATATGGTAACAGGTATAGAGGAAGAGGGAGAGGAAATTATGGTAGAGGTGCCCAAAGGGGGGGTTATAATTCTCCTGGCCAATATATGGGTCAAAACCAAAATGGAGGGTATTATAGTTATCCTGACCAAAATACTGGATTTACAGGTCAATCCCAGGGAAATGCACCAACCTTTTATGGAGGTAGAGATAATTTTTCTCAGAGGGTGTGTTCGATCAGCAACCCCAAACCCCACCATCTATACCCGGCAGACGTAGGCGACTTCCTCCTAGGCGATTTAGAGATTATGTCTTTTATTAAACTAAATATACTGAGCTGGACTGAGAATCTGTCTTGTAGTTGTCTTGTCAGCTGTTTTTATGTGTATATATTTGTTTTTATTTTCTTAGCCACCGCTGCCACACCACTAAGTTTTGTAAACTCCACATAATTATAGATATTAACATAAGATAAGGTTTATGTCTGCTTGGAATGAAAGAAAAACTTAATTCCTCCTGTGATCTTGAATTGGAACATAGTAGAAGGAATTTTTTTGAGATGATGTATTAACTTGCTTCAACTGAAAATTGGTTGTTTGTATTGATGTCGTATGGTCAAAAATTGCCTGATGTCCATGCCAACACCCAATTATTTTTTTTATTTTTTTTCTTCTAAAATTGAGAAATAAAATCCATTCCAAGCCAGACGAGTAATATAGGTATTAGTGTAATGATGATGTATTTTTTTTATTTTTGTTAATACGATAGTACTGAATGAAGGTTTCAACTGAAATTTGATGTTCTTTTTCTTGCTCAGATTCTATGACTGAATCCTATTAAAAGCTAATTTTTTAATTCACGACAGTTTAATTTGACAAATATTATAGTTCTTGTTAGTAATATAAATTCAAATAGTTGGAACTTTCATTTATTATATATATTTAATTATGAATAATAAGGGATAAGGGTTCAACATCTGTTCGTGGTTTACAACGCTGGATAAATGGTGGATCGTGGTGTCTCCATAAACACGTCTGTGCGTCCTATCTAACACTTCCATCGTGTAATATCAAATCCATGAAAGATACAAGTTAATTTTTGTGCGAAATATACCAGTTAGTGCCTATAATTCAACCGATATTCATACAATATTGTTGCTATAAGCTATTTTAAAGGAAATTGTGTTTGAAAATGTCTGTGAATCTATGTGAAACCAGGATTAATATCACGGTAAAATTCTATGGTGGAAATTCACTCAATTGGTATGACTGATATTTATGTATCGCAAGAAGACTAACCAACAGTTAGGTGTTGGAGGAGGTAATTACCACAGATAGATTTTATGAGGTGTTACCCAGCCTACTCCATGCAGCATGTCCTATTTAGAATTGAACTGTATCCAAGTTTTTGAAAATTAATTGCTTTGTACAACAAAATACGTATTATCAATCGTTTTAGTCTCAAACTGAGGCGATTGTATAAAAGACATTTATACAAAGTATCTAAACTTACAATACCAAGACGTCTAGAAGTATCTAAACTTACCATACCAAGACGTCTAGAAGTATCTAAACTTACCATACCAAGACGTCTAGAAGTATCTAAACTTACAATACCAAGACGACTAGAAGTATCTGGAGAAATGGCTTCAGAACATTCGGAGTCCGGCTGATAACTTTATTACGGACTAAAACCATGGTAATTATCATCAAAGGGAAATTTATCCGTAAACTCATCAAAGGGAAATATATTCATTGTTTTATCCGTAAACTTGTGTCATTGGTTTGAAAAAAATACCTACAAATCTTGGAAGTGCGTCAGATCTTTATCATTATTCAACGCTTACACTGATTTCGTGTTGGTGGAGATGAACTTTTTTCGCTAGGAATCAGGTGTTGAACAAGGACTATCGTTTCTTTAATTTTAAGAGAAAACAATGTAATTATAAATAGAATTTATTTCGGTTAATCATGATTAATTCAATATTAATATCACCTTCAATTTATTTTTCAGGGTTAAAATTCAGAAACCAAAAGTAAAGATATATTAAAATTATATTGGGAAAATAGATTTAAAGATTAAAAATGAATCCCACTGTACTTACTTTGGGACATAGTTATATTCGAAGATTATCTAATTATTGTAAAATGAATAGGATGTCAACCAACTTTGGTATTACTTATACTAATGGTATTATGTATGGTAAAGGTGGTACAAAATTGTGCAATATGATACAAGATCATGTCTTTCAAAGATTGATCACTAATTTTTCTCCTACAATAGTAATGTTACAAATTGGAGGTAATGACATAGATAGCCATAATTTTAAGGTTAATACTTTTATAGAGACTTTTAAAGAGTTTTTGAGACATTTGAAGTCTAAAAATGTAAAGAAGGTGGTTATAGTTCAATTGTTTCATAGGTTGAAAACTAGAGTTTCAAGGTCTGTATATGCAGGCAGAAGAGCCCAGATTAATCTGGAACTTGTAAATTTGACAAAAAGGGAGTTTAAAGGTTTTCTAGTGTACTGGACACCAAAGAGGTTGACATCAAAATTTCTATTGACAACAGATGGTGTCCATTTGAATAAAACCAAAATGAGGACTTATTATTATTCCTTAAAGAGGGCTGTTAAGCTTTCTCTTAGAAAATAAAAATCAATAATGCCATTTGTTGTCACTTATTATAGATATATACATTTTAATGTGGAGTGGTTGGTGGTGGCTGAGATATATTTTTTCGTAATAATGTGGAGTAAATATATTTTTCAGCTTGTATAATTATTTGTATATTTCAGGAGGGGAGATGTTTTAATCTTAATTGAAAATTTTGATTTCTTGCACCGAGACCACCAGCTTTGCATAGCAGCGCGCGTTAACTAGTACATGGATTTTGCCAGATATGCGGACATATCTGTTCTGTGGGAAAGGGGGTAATGTAACGTTTGTGGGTCACTTTATTTGGTTCATTTATTTATTTCATTATTACTATTTTTAATTATTTTTCCAGAAAGATTGCTTTTTATTATTTTATTACTTTCCGATTTTTATTTCATTCATTAAATTTTAGTGACGTAACGAACCTCGCATTAGCATTAAAAATGTTTTCCCTTCTCAACCAATCAGAGAGCTCGATTGAATTCCCGGGGAAAATTTAGCTCGTGCAGATATTGTCTGCTAGAAATCATTCTCAGCCCAGACTTCCAGGTGTATAGATGTAAGGTAAAAAGGGGAATTTTCAACCATGTGCGCGATATTTTTGGAAGTGGTCTCGGTAGGAATCACGCGCTATTTTTTTATACTATAATTAGTGTATTGAAGAAAAGGTGTTTTACAGTATTTTTAGGTAAGAAGTTCCCCCTCCTATGATTTTCATGTACATATTTTGAGTGACTAAAACTGGCTGGTTTTTGATCACGGTTTGCATTGGAGATTTAGCGGAAAACTTTGAATATTTACGTGTTGAGGCGTGAATTATTTAGAAAGCGGTTCGCTGGTTAAATTATGAGTTGAGTTTTTGAAAAGTTCTTTGAACCAGAGACATATAATACAATTATATGTCTCTGTTTGAACTGAATAAAAGTTGTCAGTTGGCGAATAACGAGATTCGGTTAACTGTTCAGCTGTTCAGTTGTTAAGGTTAAAGTTATTTATAACTTGCGGGTTAAAGCAAGTAAAAGTTCGGAGTCATTATTTGTTGGCATTCACGTGAGTGACTCAAATCTATGACTTGAACTTAAGGACGGTAAATTTAAGTATTAAAGTGTTAACAAGCGAAATCCATATGCAAGCCCTGATCAGAACGGCAGAGTGAGTCGTTAAAGAAAGTTAGATACTGAAAGAATTTATTTTCTTGGTCTAAGAAATCTTGTTATAGACTGCAGAAATAGACCATTGACTCGCAAAACTGTAACTTATTAAATGTGCAGCTGATTCATATGCGTGTTGTCTAATAAAAGTTGTATCTTACTGAATTATTTTATTGCAGAGAAACGCCTTGTCCCTTGCCTGAATTGATCCTTCGATTAAAACTCGTCCTGATTACTTCCCTTGGTATTGGTAACAACCTAGATTTTGAACCTCCCATGAGTCTGCGTTTCATGGTTTGCTGATTACAGATTATTTAAGTGAAAGCATATTCAGGACAGAACGAGTCTTATGTCGTCTTAGATTCCCTTTGGATATTTATTTTCTGGTATTTGCTGGTGTATTTGGTATATAAATCCAACTACGGGTTTGGAAATTCTGAAATAGATTTGTTTTAAAAGGCTGTTATTTTTGTGGTGTCGTACTTGAAACGACCACACTTGTTGGGTCGGGCTATTTACATTTGGTCCGTCTGTCTGTCTGTCTGCCCCTTTATTTATTGTTTACCTTTAGGTTTATGGGAAATGTTTTAGTTTTACTCCAACCCATATAGATCTATAATATAGAATTAGGGTAGGACGGTACTTCATACTTGAGCAATAAAAATACCTAGACATATTTTTAGAGGTGCAGTATATTACTCGGCTACTACCCTAACTTTAGTGTTAGGACTGGTTTCTCTGGTAAACTGATATTGCCAGATCCTATATTTGGTAACAGTCCAGATTGTCATTCCAGTTGTTCACCAAGTTCTACATTAGGATAGCATGACTGCGGTCAAGGTCAAAGGTTAGGATCTGGTTGGCCCTCTGAGTAGACTAGATCTTCTTTGTTTACCTTTGGTAATAGAATCCAGAAGTCACACTTAACTGAGACTTGGAGAGTACAGAACATCAGAGACATCTTGTTCCAGAACACATAGTTTAAATGAATTATAAACTGGTGGCATAGACCGGTAAAAATTATACCTAATAAAACTCTTTAAAATATTCTAGTCGGGCATCACTATTATAGAAGTCCTAGAGCGAAAGCATAGGCCGAACCTACCCTCGATATAGATTAAATGAAAAGTTGGGTTGCTGTCTAGTTTATAGAAAGTATAGGTTAAGGTCGCCTAGACAGTACCCCAGTTTCGTTTCAAATATACACGTCGAGTAATAAACTTCGGAATCATAAAGGGTCTTAAGATGAAGAGCGGACACGCTTTTGCCATGTTCATGAGGTTGTATTGAATTCAAAGTGTTTGACCTTGACCTTTGATATAGCAAGTTGTACATATATTATGAAACACCCTCTGGTTTTGGTTTATATACATGTCAAGTATAAATTTTAAAATCCTTGTCAATGATGATTTCTTGACAATTGTTTTTAATTAGTAGATACATATTTATTGTTATTAGGACCCCACCGATTGGCGGTCGTCCTAAAGTGACCAGTGTGCCCGTCCGTCCGTCCGTAACAAATTGTGTCTGCCCTTTATCTAGAGTCTCTCTCGAAAATCTCTGAACTTTGATTTGAAAATTTTCATAACATGACTATGCGCTCACCTCCATCTCAATATATTAGATACTTTCCACTGATAAAAAAAATTAGCAACGTACTTACATTCTCTTTCAACACACTGAAGAATATCATGTGTACAATATACAATTCTCGTAAACACAGGTTGTATGAGCAATAATTTATAAGGGAGCCACCAGTTAACTTAAGTTTTTCAACGCTTAGTATCAAATTAGAAATTGAATAATTTGGTTCAAAATTTAACACTATAAGGCAAGGGGGTAGGTAATCTTGATTTAGAATATTTTTTTTGTATGAATTTGGGAATTGAAATATTTGTTCAACATCGTGATCATACTGGTGAATAATACGATACGTACATGTCCTGAATGACAATGGTTAATCTTGGCACATGTTTCGCCATACGGCAAATCATCACAGGAGAAACAGCTGAAATCGTTTTTCTGAGCAGATCTCTTTCGTTTTTTCAAGATACCATAGGCATCAGATCGGACATTGATGGGCTCGCCTGAAAAAAAATAAACAAGACTATTAAAAACTCAGTAGCTAATGATCATGAGGAAATAGCGAGCAAATAAACCCGTTATTACCGAGAGTAGGTTCTCGATACAACTGTAGTTGAACATAAAATGTAATGACGGATTGAAAAAGGTGAATTCACTCCTACCATATTTGTAATGACGGATGGAAAATGTGAATTTACGACGACCATATTTGTAATAATGAATGAAAAAATTGACTTCACTGCTACCATATTTGAAATGACGGATGGAAAAAAGTGAATTCATTCTAACCATATTTGTAATGACGGATGGAAAAATAAATTCACTCCTACCATATTTGTAATGACGGATGGAAAAAAGTGAATTCACTCCTTCCATATTTTTAGTGACGAACGAAATAATTGACTTCACTCCTATCATATTTGTTATGACGGATGGAAAAAGTGAATTCACTCCTACCATATTTGTAATGACGGATGGGAAAAAGTGAATTCACTCTGCCATATTTGTAATGACGGATGGAAAAAAAAGTGAGTTCATTCCTACCATATTTGTTATGACGGATGGAAAAAAGTGAATTCCATCCGTCATTAGAAATATGGTAGGATGGAATTCACTTTTTTCCATCCGTCATAACAAATATGGTAGGAATGAACTCACTTTTCAGAAAAGTGAATTCACTCCTACCATATTAGTAATGACGGATGGGAAAAAGTGAATTCACTCCTACCATATTTGTAATGACGGATGGAAAAAGTGAATTAATTCATACCATATTTGTAATGACGGATGAAAAAATTGACTTCTCTCCTACAATATTTGTAATGACGGATGGACAAAGTTAATTCATTCCTACCATATCTGTTATGACGGATGAATTAAGTATATTCACTGCTGCCATGTTTGTAATGACGGATGACAAAAACCATTGTGGTAACATTAACGTCACATGAAACTTCAATTTAAAAAAAAATATGTTCTATATACATTTGTACTTGAATGGCCAAGTTTAACTCTTAAAGAAGTGAACGTGACAGGTTTTTCAAAAGTAAATCCTTTATATTATCAAAATTTTCGTCAATGTACCGATTTTGCATTTTTGGCTTCCCAGACACTTATTCACCGACCTTTTGCCGTATGCAGTGACCTTAACTATGATACCTCTAGTTATAACTTTGACCAACGCACAGCACAAGTGTGATTGGAAAACGTGATTAGAGAATGTAAACGCACGTGCTCTTGATTGTAAATAGCAATTTTGGATCTTAAAGAACAAATATTATACAACAAATTATTGAACAACTGTTAAGGAATAGTTAGATTTCCATATTTGAACACATGGAAAATATAAAAAAAAAATGTCATGGCTCTTTCAATTCATTTATCTGACACGTTTTTCATGTGCTTTGTTTTAATTGTTAACTGAATGACATATTATTTGTCGATGATACGTTATAGAATTGTAATTAATATAAAAAAACTGCTTGCAAGACTTAGTTTAAAATATATGCAAGCATTGGTCCAATAATTTCGATAACATTAAAATTTCAAGTAACTTGTTTCATATGACTTTAAAATACAAGTGCACAGGACACATGTTTCTAGAAGTTTATCAACAGGCACGCCAGATTAGTTTTGGAACGCTTGTAAGTCGAAATATGTAATTACATGATTTAAGTGATCACAGATACCCGTACCTTGAATAACTACGCCTTGTCCAAACCGAACTTGACCGGAATGCAATGTATTATGATTATTGACTTGTTTAACACTTTTATCATGACATGCATTGTATTTTTATTGTCACTTGTGTTTTATAATAATTTTATGATTGCATTTTAACCCGTCATGGTTTCACTTATATGCAATACAGATATAAATGACTTATTATATAATTATCTTGTAAGTTGGAGTTTGAAGATTCGTAAAATAACCATTAAAGTCGAGCTTGTAATTTATAAGTCAAGTCTTTGCCATACAATGAATGAATGTACTATAATTTTTGAACTACTAGTATTACCCAATGAACCGAATGATTTTACCAAAAAGTAAAAATGCAAGCATAACAACAATATCATAGTACTGACTTCATAGCTAATATTTTCCTTTGATATACAAGGAAACAACTAAAAAGTTAACATCACCTGAGTTTGAATTGCTGTCAGGTGGTTGATTTGTAGTTCGTAACAGTTTTATGTCAGATGGTTGGTTCTTAGTTATCAACACTGTGCTGCCAGATGGTTGTTTCGTAGTTGAATACAATTTATTGACAGTTGGTTGTTTCGTAGTTGGAGACACTTTGCTAATGCTGTCATTAATGCTCCTTTCAGCAATGCTACTGTCACCAATATTAATGCTACTGTCATCTAGGCTTATGTCGGATTTAAGAAAGTAAGTTTCATAGTCTCTGTAATAATCATAATAGTCAAACGATATATCGGGTAGCAGTATGGTTGTTGGTGAAGGTTGAACGATCGGTTGTATTGTATTACCTGAAAATATTTATTTACATCATTTTAATTTTTTATCTTTATTTATTTCATTTGACAGATTTAAATATATATTCATAATCATGATTACTACGTTCATTCATAAAGTAAACATTTTACCTTCAATTTCACATTTGAGAATAATTGTCTGACTAACTTACTTTCATCAAATACATAAATTTTCAATAAAGGTGCAGAAGAAATTTGCAAAATCGTATATTGAAATTAAAGGATAACTATGGCGAGCCGTTTTGCTATTTATTCTTACTTCAAGATATCTCATAAACTTTATAAGATATCTTATATAGTTTATAAGATATCTCATATAGTTTATAAGATATCTTATATAGTTTATAAGATATCTTATATAGTTTATAAGATATCTCATATAATTTATCAGATATCTTAAATAATTGTCTTTATAAGATATCTCATAAACTATATAAGATATCTTATAAACTACATGAGATATCTTATAAATTATATAAGATATCTTATTAAGTATATAAGATATCTTATCAATTATATAAGATATCTTATATAAAAATTGTTTATAAGATATTCATATACTTTATAAGATATCTTATAAACTTAAGAAGATATCTTAGATATCTTATATAACATTAAAGATATCTTATAGAATATATAAGATATCTCATATAATATATAAAATATCTCATGAAAATGAAATTATATAAGATATCTTATATATTATAGGAGATATCTTATTTAGTTTTTAAGATATTTCCTAAAGCTTATAAGAGATCTCCTAAAGTTTATAAAATATCTCCCAAAGTTTATAAGATATCTCCTACAGTTTATAATATAAGATATCTTATATAATTTATAAGATGTCTTATTATCAGATATCTTATATAATTGTCTTTATAAGATATCTCATAAACTATTATAAGATATCTCATAAACTATATAAGATATCTTATAAACTATATAAGATATTTTTTAAACTATATAAGATATCTTATAAATTATATAAGATATCTTATATAAACATTGTTTATAAGATATCTCATTAACTTTATAAGATATCTTATAAAGTATATAAGATATCATATAAACTTTATGAGATATCTTATATAACATTAAAGATATCTCATATAACATTAAAGATATCTTATATAATATATGAGATATCTTATAAAAATGAAATTATATAAGATATCTTCTATATTATAGGAGATATTTTGAAATTCGAATAAATAGTAAAACGGCTTGCCATAGAAAACAGTTGAATGTCGAATAAAGTAAAATAACAATAATACCGAACTCCGAGAAAAATTCTAAATGCAAATGGCAAAATCAAAAGCTACGATAACACACCCGCGAAATCGCGGGCATTGAGAGCTGAAAAAAGCAAGTTTTGCAGGTCTCATTTTTGAAACTATGTAAACTGTTGTAGGGAGAATTTTGTTAAAAGATTTTGTGTCTGGAATTTCAGTAAAAGATTTCATATCTGGAGAATTTCAGAAAAGGTATCAAAATTCATAGGCACTTGGAAACCGTTTAAGCCCTCTCCCCAGTTTCCAAAGTGCGTTATTTTTTTTTGTTAAATTCCATTGTTTTCGCGTTTCTCTATGAACATACGTATACTATAAATAAAGTGTATTTAAGAATTGAATGATTCTTTTTGTAACTTCATTGGGGTGTAAAAACGTTGACCGAAGTACGCGCTTCATTCTAAAAATGTACGCACGGTCAACGCTTTTACAACCTTATGAAGTTACAAAAAGAAGCATTCGATACTTATAATAACATTTTTTTAGGGTGCTATAAACAGTTTCGTACTAAAAACTAGGGGTATTTCCCCAGTGAGATTTACATACTGATGGAATTCCCTGCTATTTATATACCACTAAATGAAAAAGTTGATTGTTTTTTATGTTCAATGTGAAAAACATATATTGAAGTTCAATTAAAATGCCACTTTTGTCAAGACTTAAAAAAAAAAAAAATGTTTTTGTGACTTCCTACTATATGGGAGGCAACTCCATAAACAGCTGATTTTCACCTGTTGCAAAAAGCACTTTGATTTGTCAGGTAAGATAGCTCCTTTCGGAGCAGGCGAACGTAGGCTGAAACTACATTTTCTTAAATCAGCCGGATAAGCTCTTCGAAATGCATATTATAAGAAATCTCAAATATATGCACAGGTTACTGATCCGTGTGTCCAAAGGTGGTCTGTTTTAAAGGTTTTTTAGGGGGAAAATGCCTAATTTCCAGCTGATAACTTGTACCAATTTGCATGTTTAAACAAGAGATGTTGGATTTTTTTTTATTTATTCAGAAAGTTCATAGAATTATCTTTCCATTGATGTATAGATATCTATGTAACTATGAATATCTGACTTCTGCATGATGGGTCCACTATTACATGCCCTGTTACAGAATGACGTCACGTAAAAAACTGTTGATTGCACCCTTAGCTAGGATCATGAAAACCACGATTTTTATCAAGTTTTATTAAATTTACCTGTGCACTTTATTGTGGGACCTCTTGTCATCATGAAGGATAAATTTTATTGTGTAATGCAATTGCTTAAGGAATAACATGAGATTGTAGGGTAGCCAATCAGAATAACGTATTATAATGAAACATACATTTAATGTAGTTATTTGCTATTAACTATTAATTTCTTGACCTAGGCGATCACTGCTATATTATATGGAGAGTCTCTATCAACGCAATAATTATTGTCCTGTCCCCGATGAAATCTATTTGCAAGTTTATTTTTTTTGGTTTGAATTAAAAGCGAAATCGCGGGCATTATAAGCTTGGTTGAAAGTATGTAAACTATTTTAGTATGACATTTTTGTAAAAGATGTCTGTAGAATTTAAGACATGATATCAAAAGTCATATTTACATATTTATGTTTCGTTCATATTTTTTTTTATAAAAAAGGCCGCGAGTTTTCTCGTTTATTTTACATTGTCATTTCGGGGCTTTTTATAGCTGACTATGCGGTATGGCCTTTATTCATTGTTGAAGGCCGTACGGTTACCTATTATTGTTAATTTCTGTGTCATTTTGGTCTCTTGTGAAGAGTTCTCTCATTGGCAATCATACCACATCTTCTTTTTTATATTTATATGTAGACAGGACAATATTTTAAGCCCTCTCTTTTTTTTCAATGTCCGTTATTACTTGTCTTCTGTTATATTCCATTATATTCACGTTTCTGTACACTTTTAACATACGTATCTATATTATAAATATCAAAAGTGTATTTAATTTTCTATTAACTAAAATTCTATAAAATTTCTTCTCCAATGCGATCACTGCTATATTATATACAGGGGCGTAGCTACAAAGAAACGATGTGCAAGGAACTACCATTTTTTTACCAAATTTTTGGGACCCTTTTATGCAGGAAAAGGATTTTTTTTCGGTTTTCGGTCATAGGACAGTTGAAAGAGGAGCTACATGTAGATAGGCCTTATAAACAATTTATGAATGTAAAACTATTCACAAAGCTTCTGAATAGAGTAAATCATGGTTAATTGAAAAAATTTTGGGACCCTTTTATGCAGGAAAATGATTTTTTTTCTCGGTTTTCGGTCATAGGACAGTTGAAAGAGGAGCTACATGTAGATAGGCCTTATAAACAATTTATGAATGTAAAACTATTTACAAAGCTTCTGAATAGAGTAAATCATGGTTAATTGAAAACATAAACTACACATTTTTCTGATACAGAATTTACTCAAAATTGTTCAAAATCTGCTCTTCGGGTCTAGGCAGAAACGAGCTTCTCTATTTATTTGTCAATATTCACACTGAAATCCCGATGAATATGCAGTAATGCTAGCGATGATAACCTGTCATTGTTCATTGTTGATCGTACATATGATTTCAACAGACGTAGTTCACTGATAGATCTCCACGGTAGCACTCGCGAGATGTTATAAACCAGTGTAAGTGTTTGCCATCGAGCGACCTCCCAATTGAATTCGTCAAAATTACAAACCAGGTCAGTTTCGTATGTCTCAGACAATGTTGAGATTTGTTCGTTTGTTATATTTCCTACAACACGAGGAAGCAGATACGACACAAAGAAGCGATTTTCTGATAATACCAGACGCGACTCCACTCTCCAGTTATCATATGGTCTATAAACTCAAAATATAATGAGACTTTCCAATACTGTTTTGGCGTGTTTGCAGGATGAGTGGCTCTGGTAGTCCGTCGAACACATCGCCGTGGCATAATTTCAACGATATCGAAGGGTTTTGATAAATCTAATGCCGATTGGTACATTTCATTCCAAACAGATAAACCGTACTCTGTAAAATGTGCTCCGAAACTACATAATGTGCTCCGAAGTTACAATTTATGACAAAAATAAGCAAAGACCCATCGAAACAACATCTGATAAACAAATTTAATAATACTTTTAGATATTTGGATGATATTTTGGCTCTCAATAATGACGACTTCAGTATGTATATTAATGAAATTTATCCTGTTGAACTTACTTTAAATAAAGCTAATACTAACAATGACCACTGCCCTTTTCTCGATCTTGATATTTATATCACTAATGGAAAGCTGAATACTAAAATTTATGATAAAAGGGATGATTTTTCATTTCCTATTGTTAATTATCCGTTTTTAGATGGTGACGTTCCCTTGTCACCATCTTACGGTGTTTATATATCTCAACTTGTACGATTCGCTCGTGTATGTAACAATGTTTTCGATTTTAACGAGAGAAATTTATGTATTACTGAAAAATTATTACACCAGGGTTTTCGATATCACAAACTAGTCAAAACATTTACTAAATTTTATCATCGGTATAAAGACATCATTCGTAAATATACCTCAACATGCAGACTTCTAATACGTTCAGGTATTTCACATCCAATTTTTTATGGTAATATTCTTTATAAAGCACAAAGGTGTCAGTATTCACCTCAGAAACTTACAAAACCTTTGAATAGACTTATTAAGAAGGGATATAATTACGATACTGTTGTCAAGTCATTAAAGATTGCATATTTTGGCGTTAATATTGAGTCACTGATAAGGTCTTTGCATCGGAACTTAACACATTTATTCTAAAAACAGTTGTTGGCATGACACGGGTTATGTTCTTCTCATATATGTTATGATGGTATGATACTAAACCCCTAACGGGAAGGATTGTGCCTGATGTTCATATGATGAAATCATAATCTTTCAGTCAGTTTAATTGAAGTCTGGAGCTGGCATGTCAGTTAACTGCTAGTAGTCTGTTGTTATTTATGTATTATTGTCATTTTGTTTATTTTCTTTGGTTACATCTTCTGACATCAGACTCGGATTTCTCTTGAACTGAATTTTAATGTGCGTATTGTTATGCGTTTACTTTACTACATTGGTTAGAGGTATAGGGGGAGGGTTGAGATCTCACAAACATGTTTAACCCCGCCGCATTTTTGCGCCTGTCCCAAGTCAGGAGCCTCTGGCCTTTGTTAGTCTTGTATTATTTTAATTTTAGTTTCTTGTGTACAATTTGGAAATTAGTATGGCGTTCATTATCACTGGACTAGTATATATTTGTTTAGGGGCCAGCTGAAGGACGCCTCCGGGTGCGGGAATTTCTCGCTACATTGAAGACCTGTTGGTGACCCTCTGCTGTTGTTTTTTATTTGGTCGGGTTGTTGTCTCTTTGACACATTCCCCATTTCCATTCTCAATTTTATGTATTAGACTGAGTACAACAATTCAAATCTTGTAAAAGATACAAGTTACTGTCCGATTTCGTCATGCATGATCTCCAATAAAACTTCTATTTTGAAACCAAATGCCGTTATTTAATGACATATTATCAATTATAAAAGTGACACCATATGTGTTTCCTTTAAAATTTAATTTATAAATTTTTAATTTTGCAATAATTTTTTTTGCATGCCGAACCGATGTGCACGCAACTGCGTGTTAGTGTATAGGGAGCTACGCGCCTGATATAGAAAGTCTCTATATATTATAGTAGTATATCAGTCATAGTTTACATGCAGATAAACGCGAAAATAATTATCCAATTATGTGTAAGTTAAAACTGAGGTATATAGTAGTGTTTCTAACTATCTAAAAACCACGATAAAGACAACGCTCTGATTGGCTTAATTATTTACTATTTTTTTTATCTATCATACGATTGCATCCCAATATTAAAACGGCGGTAGTAATGTCCGACTTCAGAGTTTCTATATATTATAGTAATATATTAATCATAGTATACATGCAGATAAGCGCGAAATAATTGTCCTGTCCCCGTCCGAGAAAATTATGTTGAAGGAAAAACCGAGGTATAATAGTAGTGATCTCTAGATATAAAAACCACGATTTGAAAAACGCTCTGATTGGCTTATTTATTTTTTAATTTTTTGTTATAAATCATACGATTGGTTCTCAATGTTAAAACCGGAAGTCATGTCCGACATAAAACTCGGTTTAACGACGGAAGCAATATTCGGACGTCTTTATTTTCGTTTTTCTCCAAAAATAACCCAAACTGAATAGTCTTAAGAATCATGGATGACAAATGCAACTATGCATGGTACCTATAGGACACAGAAGCATGATGATTAGTTTATTGTGTCTTCTGATTGGCTGACGTTATTTTGTTATCAGCCCAGACATAATTTAGTCATGTGACCGTGATGTCATCAACGTTTTTTCATTGTTTTCTACGGTTTAAAATGGAATTTAGAATTAAATTATAAGAAATGACCGTAATATTTGTTCTGTCTATCGAAATAACATAAAAAATGTGGTGCACACTGTTAAATAACCCGCTTCGCGCGTTATTCAGTGTGCACCAAATTTTTTTATGTTATTTCTTCATAGACAGAAAAAATATTACAGTAATTCCTTAAATGAAGAGAAGCGAGGTCTTCTTGTTTAATAGTATAGAAAACACGTGAAACGAAAGGATAACAACTATCATATTCCCGATACTAGCATTTTCTTGTGTAGGAAATGACGGTTTAAACCTATTTTATAGCTAGATAAACCTTTCACTTTTTATATTCCATTGTATTGACAAAAATGTGTGAGCAAAACAGACACTGAGACACACAAGGTAAAATTGTAAAAAGAAGTTCAGAGGAGAAGATTTTTGTAAAAGTTTACGACGACGGACGGCGGACAACGGATGGCGGACGATAACGGACGACGGACGCCAAAAGAAGAGAAAAGCTCATTTTGCCTGTTAAGGCTAGGTGAACTAAAAAAATTATTTACCAGTACTTCATAACTCCTTAGAAAAAAAAAATCTCGATACAATTCAAAATCAAATCAGTTCATCACCTCGTTACATAACCATAAATGTTTTACAGTCAATATTATAAATCTGATGAGAAATAAGACTTGTTTATGCTATAAAATATGAAGATTAAAGGATGATAACCAACCTTGATTACAACTTCCAGATGTCAACGTCATATCGTCAATGGCAATATCTCCTTGAAAAGTAAGTCCACTAACACCCTCAAAAACTACCTGCATTAAATATATTGTAAAACATCAGAACTGGGTTGCATACGATGTTTAGATTTTAAATTTCAATTACTTCATGGACAAATGTTTTACTATTTTTCACTAACATCAGTACTGCCAAGGTTTCATTCAGCTAATGCGTGAGATTAAACCTAAACAGTAGAGAGAAAAAAAAAAATCAAAGGAAAATGCCGCAAAATAAGCACGAATATGCGTGAGTCTCGCGCTAATTGTCTGATCTTTGCCATCCATGCTTACATTTGTAACAGCCTGTGTGTTTTCATCTCCAGCAATCTGGAACTGTCCCATTTTCCACTGGTTCCTTGGTTTTCCTTGTCGGGACCAGATAGGTGAAGTCAAGTTACTGTTGTCCCCAGTGGACAGGTACACATTCAAAGCATCGACACCGAAACCATACATGTGGAAGTAGAATGTGACACACTGAGGGAAATTACCATCAATGGTTGGACTGATCAAACGGGCTTTATCGTCTTTTCTACGAGGTCTTGATGTTTCAATAAATATGTAATATCCTTTTTTAGCTACAAAAGAAAAATGTTTTTTGTGTTAAATCTAATTACCTTTTTAATGAAGATTTTAGCAAACAATTTATTGATAGTAACACTTAAACAACACGTTTTTATCAATCTTCATGAATTGAGGAAATAAAACAACCAATCTTTATGGATTTAGCATAGATTATTTTACATGGATATTTGATTTTGTGGTTTTTACAAGTTCTGCATACAAAGTTATATGTGAATATTTTGCTAAGAACTTGTATGTGATTCATATTTACACATAAAATTAGTCCATGATTAACAATGAATCCTCAGTCAATTGATATACTGTGTTTCTTTTTTTTCGTGGAATACCTATTTCATGGGGGATAGGCGAACAATCAATTTATGGGTTAAACAAAGTAATAATTTCCTATATTCTTGTGAATTAACACTAAACCAAGTATCCTAAAGAAATCTGTCCTCACTCCGCAAAAAGTAGTACCCATGAAAATAAAAGAATCAACAGTATATAAATATTGTATGAAGTAAGACAGTAGAACAGTAACTGGTTTAAAACATTCAGTGTAGAGTAGACTGTATCCTTGTAACACTAAAACATTACTATGCTTCTAATCTCTGTTTTGTTGGAGCTCAAGCCTGAAAGCTTGATCAACAGAACTAGTGTCTCCATAGTCAGTGGAAGCCCAGCTTCACTTTCAATATTTGACTATTCAAATGTAATTAAAATCAAATACTGCACATAATTAATTAAAAATAATAGAAAACACTTACTCCCATTAGTATGGTCACTGGCTGGACCTGTGCCAGGTGATGAGGTAGGTCCACTATACCTTATCCAATCAAAATTGTCAGTATTGTTATCCTGATTCCAACCACAGAAATCAGTGTCAAAATCACAGTTGAAAGATGCTAATAAGGAAAATAAATTGCATTTAATATCTATCAAACATAATTATAGTCAAAACCTTGTCACATATTTGTTGTACCTTTTCTTATGAAAATTCGTATTAATCATTTAGTTTTAATATATATTATTCATTAAGATATTTTTGGAAGTCATCTTCCCAGGTTGACGTTTTGCCATTCACTCGTAATAACATATCGAAAAATGGAAAAAAAAAATGTTTTTACTGTAGTTTTGACTAGTGATGAAATTTACTGTGTGAAACTGCTTATTTCATTTTGTTAATCTTGTTATATTTTATTTTTTTATAGATCTATAATAAAGTTACCTTTGGTAGTGTCTTTTTAATGACGCGACAACTAGAAGTAAACCTGTTAATTACCCCGACCATACGCGTACGGTTGGACCATACGCGTATGGTCGGACCATATGAGTATATACCCATATGGTCATGACCATACGCGTATGGTCCAAATACTCATATGGTCCGGAACATATATATATTTGTGCGGGAGGAAAATTCAAGTTTTTCCCGTTCTTCAAATGTACGGAACCAACAGAAGAATACCGTAAAGAACTAGAACGAAAATTCATAAAAGTGTTTGACGCCAAGCTTAATGCTTAGTAGTTACATGAGCAATAACGTCGCGTCATACTACTAATATGTTACGAACAATGACGTTACGTCATAATACTAATGTGTTCCCCATAACGACGTTCATAGTCTTGAAAAGTCCCAAGATGGATGAAAGCGCTAGACAATGCTGCTTTTAAAACTCTTTTTGTGTATTTAATTTTTAATATATAAGTGCCTATAAATAGCAGCACATGACATACAAATCTAAGGGAGTGTGGATTAAACAGTACAGAGATTAATTCAATTACACAAATAAAATTATAGATTGCCTAACAATGTAATTTTCACACACTATTTAGTATGTAAATATAAGAATGTTTAAAATATTTACAAAATGATGAAAATAAACGCAATATTTCGCTAGACCAACTAGCTTTATCAAACGTGCATCTATCCAGGTGAAATGTAGATGATAAGAAACTTTTGCAGCTCAACGTCTATGTTGCACTTAACTGCCTTTAAAATAAGAAAATTGTTGCAGCTCAATATCTATGAGCAATTAAATTTAGCTGCTTTGAAAATAAGAAAATTTTTCAGCTCAATGTATATGTTGTATTGGATTTAGCTACCTTAAAAATACATATTTGGTAGTTGAAGTTAGCAACGTCCATTGGCCAATATTACGGGATGAAAAGGATGTTTTAAATTATTCTTTATCTTTTCTGTATCTTTTTTCGTCTTTTTCGTTAAGACCATCAGGTTCTAAAGTGTGGAGTTGGTTGATCCAAAAGTTCTCTCTTCTCCTTCTCGCCGTGGTGTCCCACTCGGTGTTGACTTCTATAATTTGGAAAGTAACATTATCAAAAGGATGTTTCGTTGAACGAAGATGTCTTGTGAGAGGACAGTTTTTGTTGGTTTTGTACGATGAACGATGGTTATTGAGCCGAATATTAAAGTTGTCCATTGTTTCTCCCACATACTGAATGCCACAAGTGTCACATGTTAATATATAGATTGAGTTCTCGGTTTTACAGTTGGAATTAGAGTAGATGGTATAATTTTGTTTAGTAACGTAGCTGATGAAAGAACTGCTTGTATTGGCAGCTTTACAACACAAACAATTCCTTCGACCACATTGTTTGTAGCAACCGGGCGATGGATTATGTTGCTTTGCTAATACAGATGTCACTATTTTGTCACGGATGTTTTTAGGTCTTCTGAAGGTAATGACTGGGGGTGATGAAAATACTCTTTTTAGATTTAAATCATTTTCTATAATTTTCCAATGCTTCTGAACAATGGATGACACATTTTTAAAATCAGGATGGTAAGTGAGTACAAGGGGTGTTCTGTTAGCTGCTTTATTCTTATCTTTGTACTCAAGAAGTTCTTGGCGACTAGTTTTGTTTGCTCTTTCGAAAGCGCTATCAATGATGTTGTTATTGTATCCTCGAACAACTAGATGTTTACGAAGTTGTCCAAGTCTAGCATTTTTCGTATTTTCAGTAGAGCATATTCTCTTGATTCGCAATGCCTGGCTGAATGGGATACCACGGGAGCAGTGTTTAGGATGGCAACTTTTAGGAGAAAGGAATTGATGTTTGTCCGTTTGTTTGGTATGGAGGTCCGTTATAATGGTTCCGTTCTTGATGTAACTCGTAGTATCGAGGAAGTTTATTTTCTCCATAGATGATTCATATGTAAATTTTATTGAATGGTGGAAAGAGTTACAGTGTTCTATAAATTCATTAAGATGTTCTTGTGAATCTGTCCATTTGAAATCAATATCGTCAATGAATCGGAACCATGATAAGGGCTGATATGGAGCACTAGCCAAAAGGCGTTTTTTTCAAGTTGGCCCATAAATATGTTGGCATATGACGGGGCCATTTTTGTGCCCATACTAGTACCGTCTATCTGGAGATAGTGTTTTTCAATGAAAGAGAAGTTGTTATTCTCCAGTACTAGTTTCAGAAGTGTAACAAGGCACTCAGTAGGAGGATTTTTTTCACTACGAGTGTTCCATGCCTCTTCACACGCTGCTATTCCTTCGTCTTGTGGATATGTTGGTATATCAAGAAGACACGTCCATGGATGCAAGTATAGTATTGCTTGGTAAAGGATTGAGGCTTTCCATTTTCTTGAGATAATCAGTTGTATCTTGAATGAATGAGGGTAGTTCTTTCACATGAGGTCTTAGATGATGGTCTACAAATTCTGATATCTTTTCAGTTGGATGACTATTCGCTGACACAATTGGTCGACCTGGATTGCCCGTTTTATGTATTTTAGGCAACATATAGAATCGTCCGGCCTTTGCTTCGTTCTCAAGAGGTCGTAGATAATCAAAGGTGTCATTGTCTATATGCTTATTGTCGAACATCTCTTGAAGGATGGTGTTGATCCTTCGAATAGTATTAAGCGTTGGATCTGTGGTTACTTGTTTATAAAAAATGGAGTTAGAAAGTTGTCGATTCCCCTCTGCTATATAATCTGTTTTATTCATGACAACCACAGCGCCCCCTTTGTCTGCAGGTTTTATTACAATATCCTCTTGATCTTTTAACGCTTTCAAAGCTATACTTTCTGACTTGGATAAATTATAATTCTTGTATTTGTTATACAGGACTTTATATCAGACCTCACGTAGTTAATGAATGACTCCAAGTGATTATTTTTGCTCTTTGGTGGTTTCCATGAACTTTTTTTCCTAAATTTTGGGATAGGCGTGACTTCTTCATTGGTGTCAGTATCTGAATCTGTTAATCCGGCTTCTTCAAGGTTTTTCTTGTCCCTATTGTAGAAAAAATCTTTCAGCGTAAACCGTCTAGCGAATTGGTCTAGGTCTTCGTCTAGCTGAAAGTTATTTACAGTTGATGGGATAGGAGAGAAGTTTAAACCTTTACTTAAAAGAGATTCCTCAGCATGTGTAAGTTCTTTAAATGACAAATTTACAACAATGCTTTCAGTTTTTTGTTTCCGTCTTTTAAATTTTCTTTTTCTAGGGATCTTATGGTTTGTTGTATTAATATCATTCATATGCTGATTTAAATGGACAGTATGAATTTTATCTCTTTGAAATTTATTCCTTTGTTTTTCTTTATGTTTCGATAGTTCAATTTGTTCAATATCTGCGAGGCGACGTTTAATTATTGCTAAATCGTCACGATAAATGTTACTATTGTTGATGATATCTGATATTTCATTTACAATTTGTTTGTAATTTGTGGTTGTAAAAGAAAGTAACAGTTGAAGAAGCTGGATTGAACAGTTAAACAGAATTTCATTCCAACGGCTCATGAATCTTTTGGATTTATGTCCCGGTGCCTGGGGACTCACTTTGATGTATAAACCTTTTGGTACAGTTTTACTTTGAATATAATTTTGTAAGTTAGATAAATGATGTTCAGTTTGTAGTTTCTTTTTAGTTAAAGATCTTAATTTCTTGAAATGCTGTGCGCTATCCATGTTGTAAAGATAGCGATAGATTTGAATGGATTACACAAACATTTGTGTAATGCGTGCTACTGGAGATAATAATATAAGTGCCTATAAATAGCAGCACATGACATACAAATCTAAGGGAGTGTGGATTAATCAGTACAGAGATTAATTCAATTACACAAATAAAATTATAGATTGCCTAACAATATAATAATAAAACTATTGGATTTTTAAAAAGAAATCTTAACATCAACAACAAACAACTGAAAGAAAATGCACACAAGTCATTAGTAAGACCAACACTAGAATATGCAAGCGCTATATATATTCAGTACAAAGATTAGTGTAATCACACAAATGTAGCTAAATTATAAATTGCCTCACAATGTTATCTTAAAATTACATTGTGAGGCAATTTATAATTTCATTTGTGTAATTGAACTAATCTTTGTACTGATTAATCCACACTCAAATAGATGTATGTTATGTGTTGCTATTTATAGGTAATCATATATATATATAACTACTCTAAATATCAGCACAACAATGTTAAATCTGCAAATTTGCGGAAGCAAATATTTGTTCTTCCCTCTCCGGGATTCGAACTCACGCTATTGTTTTCATTCTGGTCAGTGGTTCTCTAGAAGAAAACATGCGTATGTGTTTCCGATAGGGTCCTTTGTTAAACTTACTCACCCTGCTGACAGCCATCTTGGATGACACATTAGCTACAAAGTAACAACACTTATTTAGCACCGTAGTAGAAACATTCATACCATGTTAAGTTTTAATCCATTAAGCGGTTTTCTAGAAGAAGACATTTTTACATATATTTCCCATAGAGTCTTTTGTTGAACTAAGTCTCCCGCTGGCAGACATCTTGGATGATTGATCGTCTACAACACTTGGTCAGCATATCATAAGGAACATGCCATGTTTTATTTCATGCCATTTAGTGGTCTTCTAAAACAGGACATTTGTATGTATTTCCCATAGGGTCATATGTTAAACTAAGTCCCTCTCTGGCAAACTTCTTGGATTTTGGATCGGGGTTGAAGGTAACAACACTTGGTCAGCACCTAATTAGGAAAATTCATTCCATGTTTGGTTTTATTGCATTCAGTGGTTCTCTAAAAGATGACATGTGTATGTATTTCCCATAAGGTCCTAATTTAAATGAAGTCCCCCGCTGGCAGCAATCTTGGATGATTGATCGGCTTCAAAGTAACAACACTTGGTCATCACTCATAAGGAACATTCATGCCCTGTTTGGTTTCATTCAAATCGGTGATTATAAAAAAGAAGACATTTGTATGTATTGTCCAAAGGGTCCTATGTCAAACGAGGTCCCTCTCTGGTGGCCTTCTTTGATGATGGATCAGCTACTAAGTAACAAAACTTTGTTAACACATCATTAGGAACATGCATGCCGTGTTTGGTTTCATTCCATTCAGTGGTTCTCTTAAAGTTAAAAATGTAAAAAGTTAACGAAGACGACGACGACGACGACGGACGACGGACACCAAGTGATGAGAAAAGCTAATGATAAAAAAATGAATACGATGGATAACATACGTAATGGATCCAACTGGATTATGCTGGTTCGAGCTGTTTCGTTTCCATTTGTTATTTCGCACACATATGCACCACTATCACTAAGTTTGACGTTTGTAATGGTCAGTGCGGGAGCAGAAACAGTTCCATCAGAATATCTATTCAATATTGTTATTAGTTGATTGTCCTTGTACCAGCTGATCTTAGAAGGTGTACCTACAACAGTCACTTGCAATGTGACAGATTCTTTCTCCTTTGGGTTATATAGTGTATTTCCAGCTATTACTGACAGCATTGCTACAAAAATGTATATATACAAATTATTTACTAATGTATAGGAATCAGGATTTACTAATTTGATTAAAAGCCTTAGGGTAAATCTGTCACAAAAATGACTGCATGCTCAGTGAACCATATTCCTATTCTTTCTAAAATAAAGGCTCAAGATAGAGTGTATCGCTTATCTGGCAAAGAAAACCATTTGTCCCCTTTACGACATCCATTTACGACGAAAAGTATGGTTGTGTCATGGTTTGATCAAACTTGACTCGGAGATTAATTTTTTTTTTAAAAAGTCACTAAATTTAATCAAAAGTGTTTTGATTTGCAATCAGACAATATCAATCAAGATCAAAGAAAAAACATGTCATCAACTGTAAGTCATCGTTCTATCTTCAATGAGAACAACTCATTTCAAATTAATAAGTCTTACAAGGAAAACAGGAAGTCAAAATATGAGACAATTCAAAAGAAAAAACCAAAAGCTTTATTCATATTTCTTCTATTTTGAAGCCAAAAAAAAAAACCAAACAAACAAAAGCCCAAACAAAACGGAATCATGTGTATTTCATCTAAAAACGCGAGTTCTCGAGCTCTGCACTAAAGTCTCCACTAAAAACCTCCAATTGACTATATAAATCACTGCAAGACGTTGAAACGTTTTACAATGCCAATTTCTCTCGATCTAAATAATTCCAAAAACGCAAAAACCTGTCAAAAATCGTTTCTCAGGGGATGTAACTTCAACCAAAAGTCGATCCAAATTTCATCTTTTTTTAAAATATCAACTGCTAACAAATTGTTTGCTGTTTGCAACTCCCAAAAAAAAAATTAAACTGGAAATATCGCACATAGACTATTATAACTTCAACATAATAACAAAAAAAACGGATGAAAATTGTCATTAAAGGACAATAGCTTCATAAGAAATTGGCAGCAGAATATCACCGAACCACGGTGCTGAAGATCAAAAGAAGCAACAGTTATGACAGAACTCGAACGTTACAGTTTACAAAACACATTTAGTCCTAGTGAGGTCAATGTGAGGAGGAAGTTTTGGAACAGTAGTTTCTCAAATCAAATGCATAAGGGGAAATAATTCACATATGGAGTCCCCGGATACCTTCGGTCACAATAAAACGTAGCATTCTGAGGATTGGTTGAGCATTTTGGAAAAAAATGTATTTGTCTCTTTCTTTTACGGTTGCAAAGGAGATCTCATAACAAGAAAAACAATGTTCGGGGAGATAACACTCACACACAAAAGTGTTCGGTTAAACTTTCAGTTTCAGTAGCGTATAAACTGTATGATATTATATACAAAAAAACTAAGCGACATCTTCATGATCTTTTGATACAAAAATACAGCGCAAGAAAAAAATATGCGGAAAAAAATCAGAATAAAACTAATAGATATTTTCACGGAAAGGTGGAAAGACCTTATAATACCGAACTCCAAAGAAAAAACACTAAATTGAAAGTCCATTAGAAAATGACAAAAAACAAAAGCTACGTTAAACGAAAGGATTTTGTACAGGTATTTTCTTTTGTAGGACAGGGCGGATTTAACTGGGGTTTATGGCTAGCTATATCTTCCACTTGTAACATTCCATTATATTGACAACAGACGACAGGCGCCAACAGACGAGAAAAGATATTTTTGCCCGTTTGGGCAAGACAATATAAAAAAAAGTGTACCAGTACATCAATATTCCTTAGAAATAAAATCTCAATACAATTCATTATCAAATCAGTTCATCACATTGTTATATAACCATAAATGTTTTACAGTAAATATTATAAATTTGATGGAATATTTGTTTATGCTATAAGATAAAAAAGATCAATGGGAAATAACAAACCTTGATTACAACTTCCAGATGTCAGGAAAATATCGTCAATGGCAATATCTCCTGAATAAGTAGGTCCCCTAACACCCTCAATTACCACCTGCAATAAAATATGATGTAAAATATTAGAACAAATGTTAAATGAAGTAAAACGATGTTTAATTGCTTAATGCCAATTAGAGCTGTTTTCCTAATGCATGTAATTAAAAAGGTTTGTTTGGCCTTTTTGCTTTATGTGTATAACTGTTTGCTCAAGCTTTGTTATTAAGTATTACAATTGCAAGCAACAGATAGGTGAGACCTCAGCTTGCATAATGCTTTTGGATGCTTGATCAAACCTTTATAAAAACAAAGCAAGCAAAGCCAACAAAACCTTTAAACTACATGCATTAGAAATACAGCTCTAAATCCAAGAAAAAATGTTTACCCTATTGTTAACTTACATTTGTAACAGACTGTGTGGTTTCGTCTCCAGGAATCTCGAACTGTCCCATTTTCCACCGCTTTCCTTGTTTTCCTTGTCGGGACCAGATAGGTGAAGAGAAGTTACTGTTGTCCACAGTCGATAGGTAACAATTCAAAGCATTGATATCATCACCATGCATGTAGTAGAAGAAAGTGACACACTGAGGGACATTACCAGCAATGATAGGACTAATCAAACGGGCCTTATCACCTGGTTGTTTGTCTGATGCTTCCATTAATGTGTAATATCCTTTTTTAGCTACAAAAGAATCAAAATAGTTTTTGTTAAATCAAATCAACTTTTAAATGAAGATTACAGCTAACAATTTATTGATAGAGTGAAACCAGACTAAACCGAATCCTGTATAAACAAAAAATCTGTTTAAATCAAACATTTTCGTAAGCACCGTCATATGTGCTGTGCGAACCTGATAAAACTCGACATCGGCCAAAACCGAACAAAATCGTAAGTCAATAAGTGGTTCGGTTTAAAAATGTTTCACTATAGTAACACTAAAACACCACAGAATGATTTTCAATCTGAATTTCAATCATTATGATTATGATATGAGCTGCGTCGGAAATCGACCTTATGCAAGTGTGCGTAAATATTTACATGTATAAGACTAATTGATTTTGGAACATTTATATACGAAATACAATTAAGTAAAAGACGAAGTTTTGTCCGTTTTGTAGCATTCGATTAATAAATAAATGCAACTTGCAAACAGTTCCAGACTTTCCATTGAATATTTTATCAGAACTGAAATATGTTAAAAGGTGTATTTGTGTTGATTTGCATAAGGTCGAATTCTAGACGCATCTCATATGTCTGCATGAACTAAGAATAGAAACCAAACTTATCTTTACGGATTGAGCAAAGCAATTTTTACATGGATATTTGCTTTCGTGGTTTTGACTGATTCTGCATACTAAGTTATAGAAAATAAGTATACATACATGTAGGACTCTAATTTGCACAATTAGTCATCCATGAATATTACCGGACCAAGAGTCAGTTAATATACTGTTGATACATTTTTTTTCGTGATATATCAATTTCATGGGGGGAATGTCGAAAAAACAAAGTACTTATTTCCTAAAGTTTTTAAGGAATGACTGTAATATTTTTTCTGTCTATGAAGAAATAACATAAAAAATGTGGTGCACACTGAATAACGCGCGTAGTGGGTTATTTAACAGTGTGCACCACATTTTTTTTATGTTATTTCAAATAGACAGAAAAGTATTAGTCATTTCTTATAATTTAATTCTGAATACCATTTTATATTGCTGCATTCTTTGACAATAAGGTATAGTTAACAAGGCAGTATTATCAATGTATTATCGTGGTATCAATATATGTTAGAAATAGAAATGTTAGATACCTGAATTATTTGTACTGAGTATATAAATATTAAATGAGGTAAGACAGTAAAACAATTACTGGTGTAAAACATTTAATAAACGTGAACTGTATCTTTTTTACACCAGAGCATAAAAGAAATCAATGAAGGATAAAAAAAACTTAATTGCAGTAGTTTGGGTGCGGGTAAAAACTGCTACAAGTTTGGTTATCGATTTTATATATAATCATATTGGTCAATCGATTTTCAACAAATCAAGTTAAGAGGGGTCGGGGGGGGGAGTTGTTAATGAAAAATCTATGTGAAATATAATTTGTTTTTATCCTACATTGAACTTTTGATGTCGTCCCTTCCTATCCTTCTACTCCCTGTTCTGATGGAGCTAAAGCCTGAAACCTTGATTAACAGAACCATTTTCTCCATAGTCAGTCAAAACCCAGCTTCACTTTCAATATTAGACTGTTTAAATGTAATTAAAATCAAATACTGCGCATCATTAATTAAAAATATTAGACAGTACTTACTCCTAGTTGTATGGTCCACGGCTGGACCTGTGGTAGGTGATGTGGTAGGGCCACGATACCTTTTCCAATCAAAATTGTCAGTATTGTTATCCTGATTCCAACCACAGAAATCAGTGTCAAAATCACAGTTGAAAGGTGCTAAAAAGGAAAACAAATTTTATTCAACATCTAATAATCATGAGTCAAAGCCTTGTCACAAATTCATCGCTAATTATACCTTTTCATATAAATATTCTTATAAATCTGATGTTCCTGTATCAGGTATACATGTTTTTGTGCACGTCATCTGCAGAGGGACCTGTTTATGTAGACGAAGTTGTACGAATCATTTGCTTTACGTCCATGTAAGTTACTCCAGGAGCATAAATTTTATTCAAAGTTACCACTACCGTCAATTAATAGCAAAAAATATTAGAATGGAGAGCAAAATCATCAATGCCTTCACAACTTTTGAACAAACTTAAGTCACAATTATCAACTCGAGGCTCTCAAGAGTATATGTCGCTCTAAAGGATCATTCATGTCGTGATTTAGTTCATTCGAATAGACTACGTTTGAGTGTATTTCCCATTGGTCCATTGTTAAACTAAGTTCCCCTCTGGTGGCCATCTTGGATGCTTGATCGGCTTCAAAGTGACAAAACCTGGTCAGCATCTCATTAGAAACATTCAGGCCTTCTTTTGTTTTATTCTATTCAGTGTTTTCTAAAAAAAAAGACATTTGTATATTTTGTTCATAGGGTCCTATGTTAAACTAAGTTCCCCACTGGCGTCCGTTTTGGTTGATTGATCACCTACAAATTACAACACTTGTTCAGCTTCGCAATAGATTCATTCACCCATGTTCAGTTTCATTCCGTTCAGTAGTCGTCTGAAAGAAGACAAGTGTATGTATTGTCCATAGGATTCTATACTAAACTAAGTCCCTCGCTTGCGACCAATTTTGATGATTGATTGCCTACAAATTACAACACTTGCATTGGTTAGGCGAGATAATAAAAATAAATAAGATGGACAACTTACATGATGGAATCAACTTGATTATGCTGGTTCGAAATTTTTTCCCCCAATTATTATTTCGCACTCATATGCACCACCATCACTTGTTTGAAGTTTGTTATAGTCAGTGCAGGGAAGACACAGTTCCATCAGAATATCTATCCGATAATGTTATTAGTTGATTGTCTTTGTACCAGTTGATCTTAGAAGGTGTACCTACAACAGTCACTCGCAATGTGACAGATTGTGTTCTTTTCTGATATACAGTACCTTTACAGCTACAATTGCAATGCTACAAAAATGTATATATACAAATTATTTACTTATATGTTAAAAAAGATTCAGGAAATTCTTATTTGATTAAAATCATTAGGGTAAATCTGTAACAAAACGTAATGCGTGCTCAGTCTTACAAAAACAAAGGCTTCAGACTGTATCGCTTATCTGGCAAACAAAAACATATGGCAAAATCAAGGGTACTTTAATCATATGATTTGTACCACGTGACTTTGGTCCTTTTGATTAAATGACTTCCCTTTGATTAGGATTGAAAATAAAAATTAAGCCCGTCCCTCTCCGTCATGGACCTAAAACTAATGTGTCTTTGAAAACTTCGTTAGGTTGATATTTACTAAAATGAAATGTTGTGTAATTCTTAGAGAAAAAGCAGAAAAATGGACTTTTTTACATAATGGAAAGGTTGAAATCATTATGTTTTTAAAATAATTTGGCCGTAAACTTAAGAAAGCAGGTAAGTAAAAAGTTAATTAACTTAAAAGTTCAAACTACAAGGTGTTTCCCTACATTCGGACAAATCATGTACAATATCTTGAAGATATCATGATTTCTGCTTTGAAACTTGCTTTACCACGATTTTCTACGATTGTTTGCTGTTTTATATAGCAATTATACAACGGTTACGATTCCGTTATTCAAACTTAAAATGCCGAAAGTTTTCAAAGTGGACAATGGTTTTGTACACGAACAGAACCATAAAAACATTTAGATTGACCTATATGCGGACAAGCACAAATTGTCGATAAAGCATAGAAATAGGAATATTGGCATTTTTATTCAAGGGCATATAAAAAAAAAAGTCAAGATCACAAAAATACTGAACTTAAAGGAAAATCAATTCGGAAAGTCCATAATCACATGGCGAAATCAAATAACAAAACGTATCAAAAACGAATGGACAAGAACTGTCATATTCCTGACTTGGTACAGGCATTTTCAAATGAAGAAAATGGTGGATAATACTTATGTAATGGCTGTTGTCATGATAATTCAGAATGGCCGCTATGCAAATTAGCAAAGTACCTTTAGTTTTGCCATATGTACATCCATTTTCAAATACAATAACAAAAATACTGAATTCAGAGGAAAATTCAAAAACGGAAAATCCGTAATCAAATGTCAAAATACAATGATAAAACACTTTAAACGACAGGACATCAACTGTCATATTCCTGACTTGGTACAGGAGTCCTCAAATGTAGAAAAATGGTTTTATAACGCTAAACCTCTCACTTTATTTCAGAAAATATGGTTTTGTCATGGCTTGATCAATCTTCAGTCAGAGATTTGTTTTACAAAGTCCATAAATATAATTAAACCGTTTTGATTTGCCATCAGACAATATCAATAAAGACCAAAGATAAAACTTTCTATCTTTAATGAGAACAATTCATTTAAAATAATTGTTACAAAGATAACAGGAAGTCAGAACAAACGTTTTGCAATGACATTTTCTCTCAATCTAGTAAATTGCATAAATTGTTACTCAGGGAATATAACTCCTATCATTGGACCATATCATTTTGCTTTTCTTGGACGGCTTATACTTGTTATAATTGTAACCGTTTAAAATTTTATGTATCTTATAGTTGTCAAAACGTTAATCAGAAACACGCACGCTGTGAACATGCATAATTTCAAGGACAATAACTCTATTATCACGTTCGTTGAATCATCTGAGTTATTGGACTTTTGTTAAGTTTAATATTTTGGTAGTGTTGCCATTTAACGTTTCTTCATGTACTTGTATCCAAATTCACAGATTCTGAATTAAAAACAAAAGTTCAAATATCACTTAAGAACAAACATGTTCTTTTAAAGTCAACTGGCAATTTCGAATGAACAGAAGTATTGATAATGTGCATTATGGTATTATATCATCTTTCGGTTCAGAAAATTTTACCCTTTTTAAAACATATCAATATTTTATATGTGAAAAAGAAAATAATCACTACACCAAATGTTTAATGGCAAAGAGACATTTTTTTTTTATGTTTGAAACCTCACGATATCACCAACAAGCTTAATACGTTTGGAATCTTTACAAATAATAGCGGATATGTGCCTTATGTCGTGACTACAATCCCGTAACCCTGAATGTGACACACCGAAAACTTATTACAAGATTTGTATTGACATGAACATGATAAACAGTACTACGGGTGCCACATGCTGAACAGGATCTGTCTACCCTTCTGGAGAACATGCAATCCACTGTTGTGTTTTTTTGTGAGGTTCAACTTGTTTTGTCTTTATTTATAAGATATGTTTTATGTACTATGGTTTTATATGTTGCGTTGCTAGTGTATTTCGCGATATTGGTTTGAATATCACTCCGGTATCTTTTGTCTCTCTGTTATAGTTAATTTTGCAAATTTCGGTGTATTTGTGTATAAAGATATCAAATTAAAAAAAAAATCACCGAACCACGGTTCTAAAGATCTAAATAAGCAAGAGTTATGACGGAACTCGAACGTTAGGGTTAATTTCTTTTTAGTCCTGTTGTGTTCAATGTAAGGAGGAGTGATCGTTTTACGAGTTTTGAACAGCGGTATACTACTGTTGCCTTTATTTGTGGACATAAAGTACCTAAGCAAACGACAAAATCAAAAGATCAACCACATCAAACTAATGAAAATCAACTGTGATATTCCTGAATTGGATACTAATTAGAACAATCCGTTCTTTTGTAATACACATTCTAATGCAACAACGTTTGTAACGTTCATTTTGATTGGTTAACGTCATTTTCTTACATGGCATCAATTGACAATTGATGCTATGTGACGTACGCGCAAGCGCGCAGACGGCATATGGCAGATTTTAAATACATGTTTTAACGTTGTTTTCTGTAAGTTTCATTAGAATGGAGATAAGGTTATGAGATTTTTAAATTTTGTAATACATGTTTTCGACGATATGGACAAGTTGTAATGACAAAAGATAATATCCCCCACACATTTGTACACCTTATTCATCCAACTATTTTTGTTCTCCAATACTAAAATGCAACTTTTATGTACAAGAGAGCACATTTCAGATATTTTTTGGTTATGATTCTATAATCATATCACCCCTCCAAACAAAAAATGAGGTTTTTAAATGTAAAACTCACATCTTGGAGACACTTTGATTATGCTGGTCCGAGTTGTTTCATTCCCATTTGTTATTTCGCACACATATTCCCCACCATCGCTCAGCTCAACCTTGGATAAAGTTAAATCAGGAGTTGCCACATCGCCACCAGAATATCTGTTTATCATTGTTAAAGGTTTATCATTTTTATACCAAGTGACCTGTGAAGTTTTTCCTACGACATTCACTTTCAATGTGACGGTTTTGGTAAGTCTAGGCATATACAATTTCCTTATAAGTGTGACTGACAGAACAACTACAAAAAATATAAATCAAAAGTCATTTGACCATTTATCTCAATCTCAGCCATTCCTAGATATAAGAAGATGTAGTATGAATGTCAATGAGACAACTATCCATCCAAATCACAATTTGTAAAAGTGAACCAGAATACATGTAGGTCAAGTTTTCTATGTCGTGTCATGTGTACTATTGTTTGTCTGTCTTTTTCATTTTTAGCCATGGCGTTGTCAGTTTATTTTCGAATTATGAGTTTGACTGTCCCCCTGGTATCTTTCGTCCCTCTTTTAAATGCGTTTAAAAGATTTATGTTATACACTTATATACAATTATGATGCAAATTATCCAAACTGCCCAACAAATAAGTACGGAATAAAGTTTTTTGTGTCCATTTTTGAAAATACTACCCAGAATGCATAAGATTCTGAAACGGCGACTTCAGCAGATTATTTCCGACACATTTGCTTTGTTTCCATACTTCCATAAAATGGAATATGCGTTTTACAGAAGATAGTAGATGTGTTCCTAATGCCGTACTATAACCCTGTCCTATTTCCCCTGAATTTGACCACCAAACAAGACTTCATATGAGGTTTGTACTAACATTAGCAACACGACATGCGACACATATTTGAATCAGGATATGCTTACACTTCCGGATAATCCATAAGTTTTGATGGTGTTCGCCTTTCTCGGTCTTTTGGTTTCTATGTTGGGTTTTGTGTACTTTTAATTTGTTTGTCTGGTAGTTTTCCGTTTTAGCCGTGGCTTTGTCATTTTATTTTCGACTTATGGGTTTGAATGTCCCTCTTGTATCTTTTGCCTATTTTTTAAAGTTAACTTGGCAATTTTCGGTCTAAAAGTGTCAAAATACGCAAAATAAAAAAAAAATCTAGCCGAAACGTAGTGCAAAATAGTTATGACAAAGCACATCTAGTTCTGGTGATGTCAATGTGAGGGGAAAAAACTTTGAACTGTTTTTTTCTTTCAAATGGTTTGATAAATACATGCACGCACATATTCATGATATGCTCTTACTTGATTTTGAAGTTGCAGACACATCATTGTCACAGAGGCTCATGTTTCCAAGGTTTCTTTCATAAATGCTAGTGTCAACTAGGCTACTATCAGGGAGACTTGTATTATCAATACTACTGCCATTACAAACTCTGCCAACTAGGCTACTTCCACCAAGGCTGCTGTCATCAATGATAGGGTCATCTAAACTACGGTTACGGTGACTAGTGTCATTAATGCTTCTATCATCTAGGCTATTGTCACTAAGGCTGCTGTCATCAATGCTACTGTCAGCACGGCCACTGTCATCTTGGCTACTGTCACTCCGGCTACTGTCATCTAGGCTACTGTCACTCCGGCTACTGTCATGATGACTGCTGTCACTAAAGCTACTGTCATCATTGCTATTGTGATATAGGCTACTGTCATGATGACTGCTGTCATCTAGGCTACTGTCAGCATTGCTACTGTGATATAGGCTACTATCGTACATGCTGCTGTAATCTAGGCTACTGTCATCAAATATACTGTCGTAAAAGCTACTATCGTAAATGCTGCTGTAATCTAGACTACTGTCATCAAGTCTACTGTCGTAAAAGCTACTGTCATCATAGCTGCTGCTATCACGGCTTTTGCCCTCAACTCGAACGTTTACATTAACGTTAACAACTGATCCGTGATTTTGCTTACAACATGGACGTCCATCGTGAAAATGACATTGCGAACTTGACGAATCAGTACTGAAAGATGAACTTCCACTATTGCTACTTGATGTTGTGCTATGAGATGAAGGTTTCGGTGGTGGAGTATTAGGTCGAGGTGAATCGGTTTGTGGTGCAATAGTTACATCTGGTTTCGATCTGTCTGCAGTTGTTACAGAGAGTTTTAAAGTAGGTGTTGTACTTGGCAATTCAGTGGTGAGAAGTATAGTTGTTGGTGCTCTAGTAACTAACGTTGGGACTATTTTGAATTCCTCTGTACTACCTGAAAATATTTATTAACTCATTTAAAATTTTTAACCTTATTCATTCATTTGACAGTTTCAAAATACATTCAAAAACATTGTTATAATATTCATTCATACAGTAAATATTTCATCTACAATTCCACATTTGAGAATAGATGCTTAGAACGAACCTACTTACATCAAGTATTTATAATTTTCAGTTTAAGTGCAGAAAAAATTCTATATTGAAATTAAAGAAAAACAGATCAATGTCACATCGAATTTTATATACAATTCATTTATAATTTCATAAAGTTATTGTATTTAAAAATGGTTGAGGATAAAGATCAAAATTTCAAGTGGGCAATAAAGTGTTCTTAGTCCAATAATTAAAACATACACCATCATGACCATAACACAAATATTTTGTTTTACAGTTCAAATTATGAAATATATTATTTATATAGTTAGAAACAAATATTATCTTCAGAGCGCCTAAGAAGAACAATTTGTAAGACAATTCTATTGTTGGGCAACTTATTTGAAACAAGCACTTTAACTAAGGTAATAAAATGTCCAACCTACTTGTAAGAGACAGATATATAGTGTTCGTATTTACTGTCACAGTTCCATCTGTGGCTTCGCAAACATAGTCACCGACATCACTTTTGACTACTTTTCTTATGGTCAATGAAGGGACAGATACATCACCCCCAGAGTATTTATCAGATCGTGTGAGTGGCTGCTTGTCTTTATACCAAGTTATTTGAGAAGGTGTTCCGAAAACTTTTACTGCTAGTGTAACAGTTGCGTCCTGCTTTAGCCTATATAATGTGTTTATGGCAACCACTGACAGAAGGGCTACAAAATAAAGATAAGACTTTGACAATTCAATTCAAATTATTAACACTGCCGTAATGAAGTTATGTATTGGATTTGTTTTTCTTCCTATATAAAAGAATGTGATGTTGAACGATTGCAAATGAGATAACTATCCACCAGAGAAAAACAATGGTTTAGACGTTAGCCGTATGGACTGCAAGAACGAGCACACCCCATACATTATAGTAAGTCCCCGACATTATACAGTGTTGAACAGTTCAAAAGGGAAGTTAGACCAACTGTAGTAACCGAATTACAATCCACAAAGGACGAACCCTTACTTTAAACGGTATGAAAAAAGCCGTATAAATAATGGAATTAAAAAACAGCAAATAACGCCATTAAAGTCAATCAAAAAAGATTCAAAGCAAATAAATTGTCTAAAGGTTCTAAAATAAAAAGAATAACATGAAGAATGATAAAACAGACAACTCACATAATGGAGACAACTGGATTATACTGGTTCGAGCTGTATCTATTCCATTTGTTATTTCGCACACATATGCACCACCATCACCAAGTTGGACGTTCGTTATGGTCAGTGAAGGAGAGGACACAGTTCCATCGGAATATCTATTCGATATTCTTATAAGCTGATCGTCCTTATACCAGTTTATCTTAGAGGGTGTACCTAAAACAGTCACTTGCAATGTGACGGATTCTTTCTCCTTTGGGTTATAAAGTGTCTTTCCAGCTATTACTGCCAGCATTGCTACAAAATGTATACACATAAGATTTAAGACAAATTATTGTTTTGTGCATATGAGGATTAAATATTTACTAATTTGATTCAAAAGGTGAAGTTGTCTCAGAAAAGACTGCTTTATCATGTATATATATCACTTCATTCTTGTTTTTTTCACATTAATACTCATTAATCAGAATTATAGCCTTAAAGAAACCACTGTTTATAAGTTTTTTTTACTGAACATTTTATTCCCCTCTATTTCAATTTTTAAGAGAATTTGAAAACAAGACTTTCATTATTGCCAGATTACCCTATTTGCATATTTCATGATACAAAATGCCTAGAACCTTTTTAAAACTGTTTTAATAACATATTGAAAGCATATCAGAAAACTATAACTGTTATGTTTAGCAGTCAACAATTACAACATTCAAGATTATATAAAGTATCCAATCCTGCCTCTGTCTCCAGTCCATATCGTACTGTATGCCTATTTCTCAAGTTCACATTTTCTACCTCAAATGGTCAATTTAGAATTCTTGTCACAACAGTATCATCTGTTACCATATATCTGACACAATTTACCTAATAAATATTCTAGAAGTGTACAAACAAAGCCATATTTGCAATAGTTGTGTGTATGCAGATACCAGTCTGAGATATAAATTCATTTAAAATGTTATAGAGATGACTGCTAACATCTGATTTTTGCATAACTTCCAAGCATAGTTATTGTTTTCTATATCAAGAAGTTAAAAATCATAAAATCATAGCATTTACAAGTTTAATTTTTTGTTTAATGACCCAGGGGGTAGACAATTTTCTATGTTTTTTGCCCCTGGGGCCTCAAATTTCTTAAATTATTCTGCTGTTTCTAGCAATTTAGAATATTTATAACATATATATATACAAAAAAAGTTTCTTTTCAAGCGGTGTACAGAATTATATATTAAAAATTAAATACACAAAAAGAGTTTTAAAAGCAGCATTGTCTAGCGCTTTCATCCATCTTGGGACTTTTCAAGACTATGAACGTCGTTATGAACGTCGTTATGGGGAACACATTAGTATTATGACGTAACGTCATTGTTCGTAAAATATTAGTAGTATGACGCAACGTTATTGTTCATGTAACTACTAAGCATTAAGCTTGGCGTCAAACACTTTTATAAATTTTCTTTCTAGTTCTTTACGGTATTCTTCTGTTGGTTCTGTACATTTGAAGAACGGGAAAAATTTGAATTTTCCTCCCGCACAAATATCTAAATGTTCGCTCAACGGAATTTGTCTGTACTCGGGTTGCCGTATTTGCTGTTTATGGATCCTGACCCGTTCACACACACTATTTCCTGTTTGACCGATGTAGTTTTCTTTACAGTTGACACATGTTATACAATAGATTACATTTTCTGATTTGCAAGTCATATTTGCGTTTACTGTAAATTTCTTACCGTTTTTGAAATATTTCAAAAACGGTAAGAAATTTACAGTAAACGCAAATATGACTTGCAAATCAGAAAATGTAATCTATTGTATAACATGTGTCAACTGTAAAGAAAACTACATCGGTCAAACAGGAAATAGTGTGTGTGAACGGGTCAGGATCCATAAACAGCAAATACGGCAACCCGAGTACAGACAAATTCCGTTGAGCGAACATTTAGATATTTGTGCGGGAGGAAAATTCAAATTTTTCCCGTTCTTCAAATGTACAGAACCAACAGAAGAATACCGTAAAGAACTAGAAAGAAAATTTATAAAAGTGTTTGACGCCAAGCTTAATGCTTAGTAGTTACATGAACAATAACGTTGCGTCATACTACTAATATTTTACGAACAATGACGTTACGTCATAATACTAATGTGTTCCCCATAACGACGTTCATAACGACGTTCATAGTCTTGAAAAGTCCCAAGATGGATGAAAGCGCTAGACAATGCTGCTTTTAAAACTCTTTTTGTGTATTTAATTTTTAATATATATATATATATACAACTCGTCTAAACATCAACCCAACAATGTTAGATCTGTAAATTTGCTTTCGCAAATGTTTGGTTCTTCCCTCGCCGGGATTCGAACCCATGCTACTGTGATATCGTGACACCAAATCGCCTGCACTGCAGCCGTCCCGCTAGACCACACGACCACCTGGGCTCTCAAAAAAAGAGCTTTCGCTGGCCGTGTGTTACCTTTCCTCGTCAGTTTTAATCTACGGCGTACTACAGTACATGATATATAGGCATGAAGATGTTATTGTTACAGATCAGCTAAATTATCTATAGTAAAGGATCCTACAAATTAATGTAATATACAGTCACAGAAAATAATTATATTTATAAGTACGTCTGAGTCAGTGACAACTCTACAACAGATGTATCCATCGGATCGCCATCTATGATGGTGATACATGGCTGTGTACATAATGTATATACAACTCGTCTAAACATCAACCCAACAATGTTAGATCTGTAAATTTGCTTTCGCAAATTTTTGGTTCTTCCCTCGCCGGGATTCGAACCCATGCTACTGTGATATCGTGACACCAAATCGCCTGCACTCCGCCGTCCCGCTAGACCACACGACCACCTGGGCTCTCAAAAAGAGCTTTCGCTGGCCGTGTGTTACCTTTCCTCGTCAGTTTTAATCTAGCATATATATATATATTCAGGATAGAACACACTATTTTTGTTGAGATATATTTGTATTTCTAGCTCGTGTTTTTTATGCCGTGGTGACACAAAAGCAGATTTAGGTGTTACGGTTTACTTTTGGGTTATCGACAGGACACAAACACAAAATTAATTTTCTATACATATTCTAAATCTCCCCAAAAGAGGCATTGTTTGAGAATCAGCTGTATATACAAAGTGCAACCTATAACGAGTTGTTATCATGTCATTTCCAGATAGTCCAATAATATAAAGACACAGCCATGACCATAAATAAAGATTTTTTTTTCATAATTCAATTTTGTGAAATATTATAAAATTCATTGTTATTAGCAATATAGGCAGAAACAAACTTTGTTGTCATAAAAACCTCAGAGGTACACTATATAAAACACGTATTATATATATATTTTTTTGTTATTCAATCTAGCAATTAAAATAAGGGAATAAGATGTTACACCTACGTGTAAGAGACAGACTGATAGTTTTTGTGTTTACTGTGACAGTTCCATCTGTGGCTTCACAAACATAGTCACCGACATCACTTTTGTCTACTTTGCTTATGGTCAATGCAGGGACAGATACATTTCCACCAGAGTATTTATCAGATCGTATGATTGGCTGCTTGTCTTTGTACCAAGTTATTCGAGAAGGTTTTCCAACAATTTTTACTTTTAGTGTAACAATTGCGTCCTGCTTTAGCATGTATAAAGTTTTTTTGGCTACCACTGACAAAAGGGCTACAATTAAAGATAAGATATTGACATAGGAAATTATCTTCTACATTTCCATTTAAAATGTTTACACTGATATAATGTTCAGTATTGGATATATATTTACTTGTTAAAGACAACGTGGAACGATTTCAAATGAAACAACTATCCACAAGAAAAAAAATACATAGATATAAATAAAGGCAACAGTAGTATACCGCTGCTCGAAATTCATAAATCGACTGAGAATAAAACAATCTGGGTTACAAACTAAAACTGAGGGAAACACATCAAATATAAGAGGAGAACTACGATCCGTACAACAGAAACACAACACTAAAATGTAAAACACACAGAAACGAACTATCATTTAACAATGATCATTGTCCTGACTTAGTACAAGACATTTTAAAAAAGACATGGTGGGTTGAACCTGGTTATGTGGCTAGCCACACCTCCCGCTTTTATGGTAATATTAAATATAACACTAAAAGGACAACATTACATGACAGGACTACAATTCAAATAAATGTAAAAACATACGGGACGGAGAAATACACAAATTAACCAAAACGACAATGCAACACTCAGAGAAACAAACTGTACGACAACAATTGTCATTTTCCTGACATGGTACAGGATATGTTTTTTAGAAAAAAATAGTGGGTTGAACCACCGTTTGTGGCTAGCCAAACTTCCCGCTTTATGGCAATGTTAAATATTACATTGCAATGACGTAATTACATGACAGGACTATGGTGCAAATAAATGGGAGAACATATAGGACAGAGAAAGACACACATAATAGCTATCAAAAGGTACAAGGTTTATAACTTAATATGCCAGACGCGCGTTTCGTTTACACATGACTATGAAGTGACGCTCAGATAAAAACAAGAATGTGTCCATAGTACACGGATGCCCCACTCACACTATCATTTTCTATGTTTAATGGACCGTAAAATTGCAGTAAAATCTCTAATTTAGCATTTAACTATCGTAGGTGGGGCATAAAAAGTTCGAAAGCCAAAGCAAGTAAAAAGTTAAGGACCAGAAGTTCCAAAAAGTTTTGCCTAATAATGCGGCTAATGTTTTCTGTCTGGGATAAGAATATCCTTAATATTTAGAATTATTCATACTTTTGCAAGCAGTAAATTTACAAAAAATACTATGAAATAGATATACATAATAACATAATAACACTGAAGTGTTGACTAACTACAGAATAAAAACAACATAAACCAGTACATGAAATGTTACAGCCGGGTGAGCCGAAGAGATCGACGCACAAAGTGACGTCACATTTAAATTTCCAAAAGATAGGATAGAATTAGGATATAATTACACAGTATGGAACAGTTCAAAAGCGAAAACCAATTGCCAGATTAGTGTACAAAACAATAAAATAAAAAAAAGCCAAACAAACGTATATGATCTACGGTGACAAATGTCAACCACTGGGTATGCTAAAAATGACAGGGAATACGTTCTTCACATTAAATGTTGTCATAAATTTTAAAGAGTGCATATAAAAACTTCTTGGATGATTTTGGAAATATAAAGTTTCAATACTCATTACTGTATTTTTAGTGGAACTAGTCCCATTCTCTTATTTACCCTGTTCCCATCACAATATTGAATGTACAGATATTGATAGATTTAATGGCAGAGAAAACTAATAACAAATTGTGACAGAATATAAGTCCCCCATAATATGAGTTCTAAATAGCTTTTAGCATACAACAAAAGTTCCATTGGGAAAAATGCTTATATAATATGTTATCCATGCTATAAGAAAATTCCCTTCTCAAAGGAAAGAATATTACATACGGAAAGTTCCCAATGCAACTTTTGTTATAGGCTAAAAGTTTTTTTGGAATAAATGTTATGGGCAATGTTTTATAATGGTAAAAGTTCCAGGAATATTTGTTATACTATAACAATTCCAGGATTTGTTTTTCATATTATAACAAGAATGTGTTCCTAGTACACAGATGCCCCATCCGCACTATCATTTTCTATGTTCACTGGACCGTGAAAATGGGGAAAAATTTCTAATTTGGCATTAAAATGAGAAAGATCATATCATAAGGAACATGTGTACTAAGACGAACAACCGAACGGACAGACTGACCAGAAAACACAATGCCCATTTAAGGGGCATAAAAAGTTTTAGGAATATTTGTTTGACATAAAAGTTCTAGGAATATTCGAATAGTTTGCACTGCAGCGGCCTTTTTAACATGAATTGTATAGGTATTGGAAATAAAATACCATTCTTGTTCTGAATTTCTTCTTCTTCTTTAGTTACGGAATACCATCAACTTTTTGAGGATTACTTTCCGGCGCATGCCTGTATGCGGTCGCTTTAAGTTAATTTAATTTTTTTTATTACTTTTATTTATTCATGAAATTTACAATTTTTTAGTTTCAATTTTTACATTTTTTATATATATATTTTTTTTATAACTATAAGATAAAAACAATAAGCACATTTAGTTCAGATGAGAGTATGTTTTAAGGAGCACATCATGAGTGAGTGCATCCTTAAAGTTGTCTGTAGAGGTTTGGTTTGAGATATCGGGTGGTAATTTGTTCCAATCTTTGATTGTTTGGCTGAAAAAAGAAAATTTAAAGGTGTCTTTATTACACTGAAGTTGTCTGTATGTCTGTTGATGGGTAGTTCTTGTTTTAGACTGGCTTTTTATGAGTATATCTTGCGATGGTATTGCAATTTCATTGTTGATGACTTTGTGTAACATTTGGAGTCTGGTTTTTAGTCTGCGTTCTTGAAAGGATTGCCACTTTAGATGTTCTATCATTTCAGATACACTGCTGGTATTGTGGTATCTGTTGCAAGTATATATTGCAGCTCTTCTTTGTACTTGTTCCAACTTATATATATTTTCTGAGGTGTATGGATCCCAAACTGTACAGCAGTATTCTAATTTTGGTCTAACTATTGTTTGGTATGCTCTTTCCTTAACTAATTTAGAATTTATTTTTAGATTACGTCTGATGAATGCTAATGATTGGTTTGCTTTTGCTGCTGATTGTTGAATATGTTTGTTCCATTTGAGGTCTGAAGAAAGTGTAATGCCTAAATATTTTGCAGATTGAACTTGTTCTAAAATATGACCATGCATGTTGTAATAAAAATGTATTTGTTTTTTCTTTGTTGATACTCTAAGGATGTTACATTTGTCCGGGTGGAAAGAGATGAGCCAGTCTTTCTCCCATTTTATAGCTGCTTCTATGTCTTCTTGAAACTTTATGCAATCATTTTGGCAGGTTATAGGCCGATAGATTATGCTGTCGTCTGCAAAGAGTCTTATTTGGCTGTGTTTTAGATAGTCCGGTAGGTCGTTTATATATATGAGAAAGAGTATTGGACCTAGTACAGTCCCCTGAGGAACACCTGATGTTACTGGAATTATGTTAGAAGTTGTGTTTTCGAGGAGTACTGTTTGGGTTCTATTGAAGAGGAATGAATCGATCCAATGAATTGCTTGATCAGAGATGCCATAGTGTTTTAATTTGTAAAGTAGGCGTTTGTGTGGCACTTTATCAAACGCTTTCGCAAAGTCCATGATTACTAGATCAGTTTGAATATTTTTGTCGTTGTTTTGAGCAAGTTGGTGTACAAGAGAAATTACTTGTGATTCACATGATCTTTGAGATCTGAAGCCATGTTGTAGTTCATACAATATTTTGTTTGTTTCTAGGTGTTTCATCATGTTACTTGCTAATATATGTTCTAATAATTTACATGAGATGCAGGTAAGTGATATTGGTCTGTAAATTCCAGGATGATGTTTGTCTCCTTTTTTAAATACTGGTGTAACGTTGGCATGGTTCCAGTCTGAAGGTACTTTGCCTGTCTCAAGAGATTTGTTGAAGATGATAGTAAGAATGTATGAAGTTATTTCAATGTTTTCTTTAAGTACTTTGCCAGCGATAGTATCTGGTCCTGTAGCTTTGTTAGTGTTTATATTTTTTATTAGTTTATATACTCCTTCTCTACTGATGTTTATTTTTTCCATTATAGGGTGTGAACTAGGTTCTTTCGTTGGTATTTCTATATTTTTTTCAGATGTGAAAGCTGATTGGAATTGCTTATTAAGGATGTTTGCTTTCTCAGAGGGGTTTGTATGAAGGGTACCTTCACTTCGTAATGGTGCAATGCCGGTGTTCTCATTTCTTTGGCTTTTAATATACGAGTATAATTTTTTGGGTTGCTTGTTGAAACATTGTTGGTCTGGTTCTTTTATGTCAATGTCGAAGATCATATTTTCAATATATGCCCAGTAAGCTTTTCTCATCTCTTTTTGGAGTTTAGTCTTTATCTCTTTGTATTTGCTGTTGTAGGATGAGTCATGTTTTTTCTTTTTGTAAAGTTTTTTTTTTTCTGATGAGTATTTTTAGGTCTCTAATTACCCATGGTAGCTTTGATTTTTTTCCAATTTCTTTGGTAGGTATGTTTTTGTTGATGGTTTCTGTCGTTTTGGTTTTGAAGGTGTTCCACAGATCGTCGAGTCATATTTTTCTTGTTCACTTTTAAGTTATCATGAATTATTTCAAGATCTTTCTTTATGTTCTCCCAGTTTGCTTTTTTGTAAATAAGTACTTTATGCGGGTGTTGTTTTGGTGATGGTAAAGCAAAATTAATCTCACAGAAGACAATGTCGTGGTCACTTCCTCCTATAGGTGGGAGGGTCTCAATTCTGTTGACAAAGGATGGGTTTGTCATGCACATTAAGTCTAATGTTCTATCATTTCTGTTTTTTTTGTTTATTACTTGTGCTAAATTGTTATCGTCCAGAATATTAAGCAGTTGTTGGTGTAATGCTGAGTCTGGTTTATTAGGTACTATCAAGTTTTTCTCCCAGTTTATGTGGCCGAGATTGAAGTCACCACTTAGCCAGATGTTTGCATTTGCTTTCTTGCATGCAGTATTAAGAGAGATACCCATGTTCTCTAAAGATTCCCCTTTATCTGAAGGTGGTCTATAGTACGCACCTAAGTATAATGTTTTATTGTTTGGAGTTGCATTATCCATGTATATATTTTCATTCCTGTTGGGTCTTTCAATTATCTAGCTTGTAGTCCGTAAATACTTCATATTTTAGATGCAGCTGATATTTTACAGACTGTGCATTCTACATATTTCTTATACCTTTGTATCAATTGTACAAAGTGTTTTTTTCCGGTTTTGAATTACACTTTCAGTTCTCAAACATAACAAGCGATAGCTAAAACGGAATATTTGTTTGTTTCTCACAAACAATCAACATACTTATCGATCCAAGGATCCGGTCTTTTATGCGACAAAACGTTGATATATGTTTTGATACATCTGTTTAGGAATGGAAGTATAATTGTAGAAACAAGCGGTCTAAAATGGGGTTGGCTTTGGTTACCAATGCTTGTTAAATTAATTTTCATTTAACGGTCGTACCTGTAGTTTAGCAATGCAACCATTTGATTTCCATTCCTCTCCTATCATTGATGTTTTCACCCTTAGCGATTGATAGGTTAGGACTCTATTAATGGTTTATTATTAACTTAACTTGATAAGAGTCTCACCAGCACAGCAGTCATTACTATTCTGTCATTCAATATAGTCCAGTTTGTTTTGTAAATTTGGTGTTTGGAAAACCATTTTGTCAGATTTTAAACAATGTTTTAAATAATTAGTTTTCAATGCTCTTTAATTTCCAATTGCTTTGCCCGTCACACTTTGTGATTCCGGCGACACTGAAGTCCTTTGTTGACGAAACGCCTGTCTGGCGTACATACTCACAGGCCTAATACAAGAGTTTTTAGAATGTCTTTCCCAGATGGGAATTACAATAATATTTTCAAACGTAGAACTTTGTGTTTACTTTTTATGTGGTCAATATTTAATGCATGAAGTGGACAAATACATAAGCATTATCAGTTGCAGTAGAATAACACATTACAAAGGAGTAACCTTTACTTTAAACGGTCTGCAAATAGACGTGTAAACCTAGGATAAGAAATAGGAAATAACGCTATAAAAGTCAACCATAACGATTCAAACCAAGCAAATTGCAAAAGGTTCTTAAAACGAAAAATGATAGGACGGATAACTTACGCAATGGAGACAACTGGATTATCCTGGTTCGAGCTGTGTCCTTTCCATTTGTTATTTCGCACACATATGCACCACCATCACTAAGTTTGACATTTTTTATCGTCAGTGCAGGAGAGGACACTGTTCCATCGGAATATCTGTTCGATATTGTTATTAGTTGATCGTCCTTATACCAGCTGATCTTAGAAGGTTTACCCACGACAATAACTTGCAATGTGACGGATTCTTTCTTCTTTGGGCTGTACAGTGTATTTACAGCTTTTACTGACAATATTGCTACAAAATAAATATAATTTACAATTAAGACAAATCTTGTATTTATGCATATGTTCAGTTTTAGTCTTCAAATAAAGCACACGCTATAGCTGAAAGGGAAATATTTGTTTATTATTAGAAATGAATAGATGTTATCAAAATAAGCGGGTTAGAAACGGACGGTCTTCGACATATAAAGTATAAATATTTGTTTTAATAATGTGTTCAGAAATGAATAACGTTTATAACAAGAGGTCACACGCAAAATTGTCTCGCCTTTTTTACTGACCATTGATATCATGTTGATAGTCCTAAATATAAAGCTTTACTACAACTATCCCACAAACTCAACATGATCCAAGACAATAATGTCAAGGTCAGATAAACCAAACGAGAAATACATGTTCATCGTACAATTATGACATAAAATAAATATTAAGGCCTATTGCTTAGTTTCTAAGAAACAGACTCAACCAAGAAAACAAAACATTGACCAATGAACCATGAAAATAAGGTCACGGTCAGATGAACCATGCCAGGCAAACATATACACCTTACAATCAAGCTATGCATTACATATAGTTGACCTTATGCCTATAGAATCTAAAAGAAGCAAACTTAACCATGAAAATATAACTTTGACCAAGGAACCACCAAAATGAGGTCACGGTTAAATGGTACCTTTCAGACTGAAGACCTGTTGTCTGTTCTATAGTCGGGTTGTTGTCTCTTTGACACATTCCCCATTTCTATTTTCAATTTTATGACATAAACAGCTTACAATTCTTCAATACAACAAATAAATATTTGACCTATTGCCGATCATTTGAATAACAGATCAAAATACAAAAACTTACTTTATGCAATGAATCACGAAAATGAGGTCGAGTGCAAATAAAAACTGTGAGACTGACATGTACATCATAAAATATTCCCATACCCCAAATATATAGTTGACCTTTTGCATAAATTATTAGAAATAAAAAGACCAAAACGCAAAAACTAAACTTTGACCACAGAGTTACCTTAAAAATAAGGCCAAGGTCAGATGACACCTGCGAATTGGACATGTACACCTTACAATCATTCCATACACCAAATACAGTAGACCTGTTGCATCATAAGTCTAGTCACCTAATTTCGTGGATACATAAGTTCGTGGACTTCCGGAAATCCTAAAAATCTCGCATGCGTGTTATTGTAATGACGTCATCAATGGCATGATTTGATTGCTATAGGATATCCCTACAACAACAACTTACAAAAATGAATCGCGACGTTTCAAGCAAGGTAAGACTTATTACTTATTTATTTAATAAACAAAATGGCTGATTTTACTTATTTCTTTATTTGTCTTATTTCCAACGACCTCAATAACTTTATTCCCAAGCTATAATCCCAAATCCACGTGTTGTCTAATTACGCTACTTTCTAATGAACAATATCACATGATAAACAAGGAGATTCCCTGTCAGTCAAAAAAATCTATGGAACGCAATCAGTGTCATATTCTTATATGTTTTAGATGAATTTTAACAATAAAAGATGACTTTTGGTTAATCAAATGAACTTCAAAAAGGAGTTATTTAGCACAATTCTTGTAAATTAAGTTCAACTAACGTCGATAACTGAGTTTTAAAGAGGATTTGTATAAACAGTTTTAACTAATGGTGTATTTATTTGTTTTGTTTGAAAAAAAAAATAGAAGATTTTTGTATCACAAAATAATTAATTTTCATTTTTTATTATTTACAGGTTCAACTTAAATGGCAGAAAAATAAGCAGAAAGAAACTGAAAATAGCAATTATGATATATACATTTGTAAATTATTGGACTGTGTTTTCAGTTTTATTTATATTTACCATTTACTATTGACAGTTCTGTATTAACAGTTGGACTACTTTTGAGTAGTGAACATTTGCTTGATTTTAATAAATATGAACTTTATCTTCTGGGGGGGAAAATTCATGATTCCAAAGGGAAAAAATTACTAAACTGTAGCCTAAGATTTTTTTTTATAATTAATGGGAAGTAAAATAACTTTTAAATCTGTTACTTATAATTATTTTAATAATATTTAAAAAGTTGAAAAAAAAATCATTTTTTTGGTGTTTCAATTTTTTTAATTTTTTTAAAGATTTTCAGGCTCAATAAAATAAAATTAAATACTTTGTCTTTAAACAATGTTTTATTTAGTTTCACTGATCTGAAAATGTACAAAAATATGCTTGTATGAAATTACAATTATATGCTCACCACTGGGCTTCCATACTGTGTGTTCTTCTTGTGTTATTTTTAGAACGAACTTTTTCCACGAAAATAGGTGACGTACTTGGCATCATATGCCGATTTGTGTACACTAGAAATGTAGGTCATATAAAAAAAACTAGCTAACGGTAAGAATCAAACTAACTTGTATTATTTTAATGAAGTTCTAAGGTAACATTATCGACATATAAAACAAATTGTTGTTTTTTAGTTTTACCGCATTCCGTGTGAATAGTCTTATATCCACGAATATAGGTGACACTACCGTACAAAAAACAGACCAAAACACAAAATTTAAAATTAGCCACTGAACCAAGAAAATAAGCTCAAGGTCAGATTACATCTGCCAGTTGGACATGTACACCTTACAATCCTTTAAGACACCAAATATACTAGATCTATTGCTTATAGTATCTGAGATAATGTCATAACCACAAAAACGTGACCTTGTGCATTGATTCATGAAAATGAGGTCGATGTCAAGGGAAAACAGTGTGACGGGTATGCAAGGTACGCACATACCAGATATACTTATGCTGTTACTCATAATAAAAGAGAATTTAACATAACAACTTTTCTTCAAGTAGTCACTGAACCATGAAAATAAAGTCAAGGTTGATGGTCATGTAACTGATGGACATTTCGTAACATAAGGCATCTATATACAAAGTATGAAGCATCCAGGTATTCTCAAGTCTAAAATATAAAGCTTTTAAGAAGTTAGTTAACGCCGCCATCGCTGCCGCCGCCAGATCACTATCCCTTTGTCGAGCTTTCTCCGACAAGAGTCGCAGGCTCGGGAAAAACAAAAGATCGTCCTTAATATTATTATTTTCAAACGTAAAACTTTGTGTTTACTTTACGTAATGTGGACAATATATAATGCATGGTGTGGACAAATACGAAAGAATAAACATTATCTGGTGTATAATAACAAGCTACAACTTACTCAAAACGGTTTGAAAAAAGCCATGTGAACGAATGTATAAAAACAGCAAATAATACCATAAAAGTCAATCAAACGATTCAAAGCCAAACAATTGCCAAAGGTTCTTAAAAAAAGACGAATTACTCACATAATGGAGACAACTTGATTGTGCCTGTTCGAGCTGTATCTTTTCCATTTGTTATTTCACACACATATGCACCACCATCACTAAGTTTGACGTTTGTTATAGTCAGTGCAGGGGAAGACACAGTTCCATCAGAATATCTATTCGATAATGTTATAAGTTGATTGTCTTTATACCAGTTGACCTTAGAAGGTGTGCCTACGACAGTAACTTGTAATGTGACAGATTCTCTCTCTTTTGGGCTATAACGTGTCTTTCCAGCTATTATTGACAGCATTGCTACAAAATGTTCAAAGATAACATAAAAAACGATTTTTTTTTATTAATGCTTATCAGGATTAAGGATTTACTATTTTGATTTAATGGGTGAAGCTGTCACAGAAACGATTGCATGTTCTGTTTACACTATTTTCGTTTTAAATACGGGCTCCAAGTACATGTAAACTGTATCGCTGATAAAGCAAACAAAAATATACTCCAAGTTTGTTTTTATCAATCCACATTCACTTGAAGGATGTTTAAAAAGATCAATAAGATATTGTCAAATTTAGTATTATTGGCAATAAGACAATATCAATTAGGATAAAAAAAAATATTTTAACAACTGTTAGTCATTGTTCTATCTTCAATGAATTAAAAACTATTTCAAATTAAAAAGTCACACAAGGATAATAGGAAGATAAATAAAAGACAATTCTAATATCAAAAACCCAAAGCTATGTTTTTAATACATCTTTTTTGTAGAAAAAAAATAATACGCGAATAGGTGCCTTACATCTTAAAACTTAGCCTTCTTCCCTAAAGACCAGTGACCTAACTACAAAATAATGTAGGAAACTGTAGTTGACTACATCTATTATTTACAAGACGTTGTCTTGTTGAAACCTTTTGCTGTGTCGTTGTTCTCATCTTATATTTAATGCGTTTCCCTAAGTTTAAGTTTGCAACCCGGATTTATTATTTTTCTATCGATTTCGAAGTTTCGGACAGCGTTATACTACTGTTGACTTTATATTGCAATGACAATTTCTCACAATTTATATAACTGTCTTGATCACTGCAAAAAAGAAAATTCGTTATGAAGAGGAAAGACCCCCTATCAGAATTTGTTTTAAACATCTATCTGTAAATATTAATTGGTGATTATGTGTTTACTGATTGCAAATTCATAAATAAACCAAAAAATTTCATATAAACAATAACAATTTCAAAACAATAACAACAAAAAATCATCGAATGAAAAGTGTCACTTTAGGGAAATAAGCTGTCAAATTCATGCTCACCTATTTGACTCAAATTTTCATATTTGATTTATAACATTTAACAACGTAAATCTAAAGTATAAATTTCTGAAACAAACAATTAACCATTCACTAGCTCGATGATATGACTCAGCAATTCGTGCGTATAAAAGTCTAGGCGCTGTCTAATTAATTATTGATGCGACTACCGAAGACTGTCGATAGGCATTTAACCCGATATAAACATAAACAAAAATATAAATAGACAGCGCACTCGTTGAAATTGATTTTTTAAGGTCTGTTTGATTTCATATATTAAAAGGTTAAAAATTAGTAGTAATTATCGGTTTACCTGTATACAAAGGAGTTTTTATGTATTAAATCGGTCAATTAAATCAATGTTTAACCCGTGTTCTATTTCGAATATTTAATTATTTCCATTTGATAACTGAAAACGCCTAATTCATGCAAAACCCATCCCTTGATTAGTGGTTTAATTGAAGATCACATGCATACTGATTCAATCTGGTCGAATTATTCACCTATATGGTAATAATTCATCAGTGATGTAAGGGCCTCGGTGGCCGAGTGGTTTAAGGTTTTACTACAGTACTGTTATCATTAGCCAGTCAACACTAAGGTTGTGAAATCGAACTACGCTCGTACAGGTGCACTCCAATCCAATCTTAATTGACTAGGATTGTGAATTTTTCTATTAAAGGTTTGTTTCCTCCATCAAAACTGTCTGCCACGAAATAGCCCGAAAGCGGGGCATACAAGTGGCGTTAACTAGAAAAATCAAATCATCAGCGATGTTTGTTTACTTTTACACAATTTCCCCGCTGCATTGAAGACCCACTGATTAACTGTTTTCTGCTCTTTGGTTAGGATTTTGTGTCTATTACACTTTCCCAGTTTTCATTCACAGTTTTATCCCATGGTCCTATTGAATAAGGAAAATAATATGTATGTCTTCTTAAAGAGGCACTAGCTACGAGATAAACAAAAAATCCAAAGTAAGATTTTTTTGTTCAATCAATAATGAAAGTGAAATAGTGAAATGATAATTCGCTTTTAGCAGCCAAAATGGTTCAATTTTGTCAAATTAAGCGAAGAAACATTGATAATTACTTATTCACTTGCAAGTGAATAACTCGACCTCATTAAATCCGTATTCATGTGAACTTTAATTTAACCCATAGATAGAGATTGCAAACGCATGCATTGTACGTGTACTTGTTATTTAAAAAACAAGAATGTGTCCAAAGTACACGGATGCCCCACTCGCACTATCATTTTTCATGTTCAATGGACCGTGAAATTGGGTAAAAAATCTAATTTGGCATTAAAATTATAAAGATCATATCATAAGCAACAAGTGTACTAAGTTTCAAGTTGATTGAACTTCAGCTTCATCAAAAACTTCCTGACCAAAAACTTAAATCTGAAACTCCCACTTTCATTTTCTATGTTCAGTGGACCGTGAAATTGGGGTCAAAAGTCTAATTGGCTTTAAAATTAGCAAGATCATATCATAAGCAACAAATGTACTAAGTTTCAAGTTGATTGGACTTCAGCCTCATCAAAAACTACCTTGACCAAAAACATTAACCTGAACGGACGGACGGACGCACAGACGGACGCACAGACGAACGGAGTCACAGACCAGAAAACATAATGCCCCTCTACTATTGTAAGTTGGACATAAAAAGAAAGTCAACAATGAAAGTTAAACTACGATAAATCATTTGATTACCGATTCGATCCATATAAAATCATTCTTATACGGTTTAAAACAATGAGTAGCATATATTTTTAATCTATAAAATAAAATCAAACAGACCTATAAAAATCCAATTGCACGTGTTGGCTTAATCTATTCACATCATTATTTATGTTTACATCGCTTATATGGTCATCTGAGGTCAAATCGATAGTTAAGTAGATGGCGTCTGGACTCGAAACGAACCTACATATTATCTACCCCATGCTCTGTAGACTATTTATTTTAAACTTTTGGTAGTTTGGATAAATTTTGTACATTGTTATCAATCAAATATAAGAATTTGAGTCAAATCGGTGATCATGGATTTGACAGCCCCTTTAAATGCTTTAAATACCTACATTGTTTGAGGTTTTTCCTAAAAATTCTAAAAATTGAAAAAATATATGGGTTACTCACATGCTGGAGACAACTGCATTGTACCGCTTCGAGCTGTATCCTTTCCATTTGTTACTTCGCACACATACTCGCCACCATCACTTAGATGAATATTAGTTATAGTCAAAGCAGGAGCTGACACTTTGCCACCGGCATATCTGTTCATTATTGTAATAGGCTGATTGTTTTTATACCACGTGACCTTTGAAGGTTTGCCCTCCACATTGACTTTCAAGGTTATTGATTCCGTCTCCCTTGGATTATAATATATCTTTTCGGCTATAACTGAAAGCATGGCTACAAAAATACACAAATACAGTTTAATATTTATTATTTGTCAATCTTTTGTGTATAAACATTGTAATAATATAATAAGGAATTCAATGTTTAAAAGGATAAAGATCAACCATTTAAAAACAGTCTTGTGAAACTTAACTTAGTGTTTTTAATGGCATTTGCATGGCGGGTGCGTGCATAGCAGTAGATTTGCTAGATTTGAACATCGAAAAACCACTGTAGCCTTTATCCATTAGAAAAAGTTTTCGAAACATGTCTTTATCAATGTCACTAAATATAATTAACTGTTCAGTATACAAGATTTAAAGCCAATATTTAGTTAAGTTCGTCGTAGGCTGATACATATATTGCATCCACTTTCAATCATTTGTTTTTGTTTTGAAGCATTTGAATTTATAACAACATTTAATAAAGTTAAAAAATGTTTAATCAAAGGACCAGAGTACTTTATGACAAGGGAAAGAACTTACATATTTGCCACTGAAATGTTAAATAACAAAATCGTATGTGAGTATATTATAGTTGACTGTCCCTTTGGTATCTTTCGTCCCTCTTTTATCATGCTGTGATGTAGTAACGAGATACCGATATGTCTTAATCAGGTTTTTTTACAGGTAACAACAGCCAATTATGTGATGTAATGCGACTTTCCCCTTGACAATGCCAGAATATGGGGTAATAAATGAAACTAAGATAGAATAACTCACATATTGGAGACAATTGTATGGTACTACTTTGAATTGTATCCTTTCCTTTTGTTACTTCACACACATATTCCCCACCATCACTTAGTCTGACGTCTGTTATGGTCAAGGCAGGTGCTGCCAAACTACCACCTGAATATCTGTTCAATATTTTTATCAGTTGATTGTTTTTATACCATCTGATATTCGATGGTATTCCTACAACATTCACGTTCAATGTAACTGTGTCGGTCTCCTTTGGGTTATAAAATATCTTACCAACTACAATTGAAATGTTTGCTGAAAAAAAAAACAAACTTTTATTTGTATAAGTTTCTAACACAAATGTTAATACGATTCTTAAGAGGAGGCTTGTCAATTAACATTTCTTAATTAAGTTTTATTTAATTCTGCATTAAATCATCACAATGATACATTGTATGTGTTTTTTTAAGATGCTTGGTTTGAAACAAGAATGCAGATTCATAATATTTTACATCTCAATTGATACATTTGTGTTTAAAGTTATGCAAGAAGAATGTGTACATTAAGTACCCGATGCCCCTCTTGCACTATCACTGTCTATATCCAGTAAAACTTTAAATGGCATACAATTAAGAAATATCGTTTTATAAGGAACCTGTGTAAACTGTTTCAGCTTCATAAAGACACTACATTAATCGAAAGCTTTAACATGAAGCTAAACAGACAACCAATATCAGTTTGTAAATATTCATTTTTATCAAAAGTGTTGCAAAACGCCTTTGGATATAATAATCGGATGCCTTTGTATAAATAGTCCGGCTGGGTACAGCAGGAATACGCTATTTGGTTTCCATCTTGAACAGATTGTATATTCAAATACGAAAGAACGTCAAGAACACATTTTTTATTACTTTGGTTGTTGTCTCTTCGACACATTCCACATTTCCATTCCCAATTTTACAATATTATATGTTGCTAAGACGTAATAGATTGATAGATTATTGATTTTAACGGAAATTTTAAGCGCCATTCTTGAACTATTTTGTGGCGTTTAGGTTTAAATTCATTGGTGGAAGAAGCGGGAGAGCCCGGAGAAAATCACCGACCTTCGATAGGATAACTGACAATCCTGGACAATAAAGATTGATGTCGAGTGCACCCGCACGATCGGGGTTCTACCTAACAACCTCAAGGGTTGACTTTATAGTGATTACAGTAGTAGAACTACTTAGACCACTTGGCAACCGAGCCGTAACCACAATCCAGTTCCCTTTTCACAAATGTGACATACCAAATTAGACTATTTACCGGCTTTGCAATCACATAAGCAACATGACGGGTGTCACGTGTGAGCAGGACCTGTTTACCCTTACAGAACACCTGAAATCACCCCCAGTTTGTAGTGGGGTTCGTATTGTTGTTTTACCTATTTGTGAAGTTTTGTTAACGCATCGTTGTTAATATAATGCAATTTGATGCGACTGTAGTACACGTGAAAAGAAGTTTAGCGCTATGAAACCAGGTTCAATTCACCATTTTCTACAATTGAAAATGCCTGCACCAAGTCAGAAATATGACAGTTGTCCATTCGTTTGATGTGTTTTATCGTTTGATTAGAGACTTTGCGTTTTGAATTTATTTTCCTCGGAGTTCAGTATTTCTGCTTGCATTGTGAAAAATATGAAAGTTGAGTTGTTTCTTTGAATATATTTGTATTATGAAAGTTGTTGAATGTCGACCATAATATACATAATGCTTTATACACTAAAACTGTTTATTGGTTGTTTTAAACTCACATGATGGGAACAACCGGATTGTAGATGTTTTTGCTGTATCCGTTCCATCTATAACTTCGCACACATATTCACCTCCATCACTATGTTTGACGTTAGTTATTGTCAAAGCAGCATCTGTCACATTGCCACCGGAATATCTGCCCAATATTTTAACTAGTTGGTCATTTTTATACCATCTGATCTGAGAAGGTGTGCCGATGACTTTTACATTCAAAGTAACGGATTCTGTCTCTTTAGGGGTATATAAAGTATCTCCTGCCATAACTTTCAGCATCGCTACAAAGAATATATATGTATATACTATTTAAGACCCATAACCTGAGTACTATAAGATAAAAGATTGAATTTCATTTGAACAAATGGATACTACACATGAACTGTGTAGAATAATTCTTCCCATGTACAATACACAAATAAAGTTACAGAATTTATAAATGAAATTTTTAAATAATGTTTTTTTACGATAGCATTAATTTGTTAGAATGTTCAAATAAAAACACAAAAGTAAGAAATACCGTATATAGAGGTACAGCTTTTTCATCCAAATATTCTGTTCCACAATACTTAAATTCAATAGAAGAATATACACATATCACAAAATAGACATAGATATATGTAGTTACACTGTATGCAACTAATATGAAGTAGCAGCTAAAATCATTTTCATAATGCTTTATGATATATTTCCCGTTTAAAACTGAGAAAATAGCAATCAATTATGTTTTTAAGGACATGCAGTTAAAGGAACGTCTAAAGATAGCCCTAAATAACCATTTCTGTAGCAGCAATAACCAATGATTTTGTATAAAAAAGGTATGATGTTTTTTTACAAATATATTATGTAAGGCCAACGTTTTCTATGTTAGTGACTTACATAAGGATTTAGATATAAAAAATTTACTGCTTGTGCAGAGTAATAAAACTTGGCTTTCGTGTTTTGTTTGCATAAACGTTTACTTAAACTTTGTTATGCAGATTGACATCTCCAAACAATATATACATATAGGCATGGCTAAAGTTATATGAAACGAGTGACTGGTGAAAAATAATGTTTATCCAAATCTTGAACCAATGCATGTACATGTATACATCAAAAACTTTTATCAATTTTTACGCAAACATATCGTATTATCGTCATTTTTTCTTTCTTATGATGTGAAAATATGGCCGCTCATTTATTATCGTGTTTTAAAGACGTAGTGTACCGATTGTCACCTTATAGTAAACAATCAACAAAGAAACATGGATATTGAGCACATGTATAAAATGTATAATCAGATAATGTTTTTTTAGTAACAGATCCATGCGTATTGCGATCAACGGATTTTTACGAGTAGGGTCACTTTGATAACGGAAAATATGCCGGCTTCCTGCAAGCAAGGAATTAAAAAAAGTAAACTTGTTTTAAATGTGGACAAAAAAAATCGTTATAAAAAGGATATTTACATAAGTTTAATAATCTGATAATGAAAACTAAACATTTTCTTATAAAAAACATATGCATAATATTTTTTTTAATTTGAGGTTTCATATACTTTAACCCTGTATATATGTTACAATGAATTTTTATAATGACGAATTATATAGGATCACTAATATATCTATAAATTTTATTGGACTTTAAACCAAGAACAATTGAAAAATATACAAACAAAACAAGCAAGTCAGCCAAGATCTTGCTCTACATGCATTAGGAATATATCACATCGAATTTTGCAATTGTTACATCAGAAGATAAATAATAATTCAATTAATTGAAATATAACCATCTAGTTGTGTTTAAATTTTGATGATTATTAGCCTTTCTAATGACAAACTCACATCTTGGAGACAATTGTATAATACTTGTACGAGTTGTTTCTTTTCCATTTGTTATTTCGCATACATATTCCCCACCATCGCTAAGCTCAACGTTTGTAATAGTTAAATCAGGAGCTGCCACATTGCCACCAGAATATCTGTTTGTTATTGTAATAGGTCGTTTGTTTTTATACCAGGTGACATGAGAAGGTGTTCCTACGACGTTCACTTTCAATTTGACGGTTTTGGTCTCTTTAGGTTCATATAACGTCTTTCGAGCTGTAACTGACAGAACAGCTGCAAATATACATGAATTGATTAAAGGACGACTAATAAAAAACACCTTCAAGCTTGAAGAAGTATTTACATCTGAAATTGTCACATGAAAACGAAAATCCAATAAAGAATCGTCGTACAAATGAGACAATTTTCGATGTACAGTAACAATAAAAAATAATACAATCAACTAAAACAAGAATGTGTCCCTAGTACACGGATGACCCACTCGCACTATCATTTTCTATGTTCAGTGGACCGTGAAATCATATCATAGTGAACATGTGTACTAAGTTTCAAGTGGATTGGACTTCAACTTCATAAAAACCAACCTTGACCAAAAACTTTAACCTGACGCGGGACTAACGGATGTACGAACAAACAAACAAACGAACGAACGAACGGACGAACGGACGAACAAACAGACCCACAGACCAGAAAAGATAAGGCCCCTCTACTATCGTAGGTGGGCATAAAAATACATTACGGTGACTTGAGTAACACCGGTATCACTTAGATTACAATTCTACCTTGACAGGTTAGTTTGTATTTAGCCTATAAAATACTTATTTAACCTTGAGAATTGAAAGGTCAGTTTATCCCATTCATACAATAAAAGTTTATACATTTGGCTTCATTCCATTTACCTTGTCCAAAATTAAGGTCACTTTATTGTTATTGTGATATTGTTAAAGTACAACAGAACCCTATATTCTGACCAATACTCACTTGGGTAAAGCTGATGACCGTAACTGCATTCACGGTCATCCCAAGATGTCGGATGAAAAATTAGGTCAGTTTCTGTATTGTCTGTTAAAGTGTTTCTATATCATTTTCTTTACAAATCATCCATTGAAACGATGAAAATTTATAAAAGATTCACACGGAAGTTACTAATTACTACAGAGAAATGTGCATGAAACAGGAATTTCGATTTAAAAAATCGTGAAGATGACCGTAAATCACAATCGAGATGACCGTAACAGAAACAGCGATTCATAACAAGGGTGACCGTAATTGGTTTTAAGATGACCGTAATTTGTAAATGATGACCGTAACTTTTAAAGGATGACCCTCAATTCTAAGAAATATCCGTATTTATATAACTACCTTTTTGTATCAAATGATAAGTCGTGTTGGTATAAACATATTAATATGAGAGCATTATCCTATAGGTAGAAGAAAATAAGACGTGCTTCAAACGAAAGTTTACCATATGTAGCTTTTGTACGGTAGAGGGTTTAATTTTAAAAATGAATTTGCAAAAAGACATGCAAATACACAGGTAGGGAAAACATGCTACAAAAGCGCGATAAAATGACACCTTACAAGTATAATGAAAAAAATGCGGTGCACAGCCTCCAACTGCACGACAAAAGATTTTTTTTTATCTCTGGGATTCCTTTTAATGCATTATAATAAATACACATTTTTAAAAATGCCAATGCATGTACACCCATTGATATAATATCGTCTTCCATTTTGTCGTGCAAATAAAATCACAGAAAATATTTTGAAAATATCATACTACTAAACTAGTGATGGTGAGCTCCAGCAAAGTAGATCCTTAAAATAGTCTTGTACGAATAGCGTATCACAAGGCGGAACGTTGTCAATTTGTATATATACAGAAATGTTATTCATACAATCAGGATTATACTTCGTCAAAATTATCTCCCCATTACGCCAGATCATGCTCACAATCGTAGAAATGGAAGCCATTGTAGGGATGACGCTCTGCCAATTTTGCTCTTGAAAACTGACAAATTTATCCACGTAGCACCATTATGATCCTTATATGTCAGTTGTAATTTAAAAGACAAATGTATCTACTAGCTAATGAGCATTAGTTAATGATCTTGTCTGCATTGATTCAACTTAAAATTATTGTCTGATCGGATGGCAGGTGGAATTTTCGAAAATTCTTAAGCATTTAGAAAAAAAAATTCTAAATAAATATTTCGTGGAAGGGCAGACTAAATATTTTCAGTGGTTGAAGATTATAAACCCTAGTTATCACACACAAGAAAATCATATTTTTTCGAAGATATTCATTTTCATCATCCAAATTAAAAGACTGTCGTCAAGAACTTTTAGAAAAAATAGCTATTCGAACACACCTACTGTTTTTGTGATTCATTAGATAGGTATTTCACTTGACCCATATATTCAATTTTCATCTTTTCGTACTGTCATTTGTTTACGTTATTAAGTCAACCTGTAGCTTTGATATATAAAAATGATAGAATCTGAAGCGAGATGCTATATCAAATACTCGTGCTTTGTACGTTTTAAAGACAAAATATACACCTCAAACATGCCCTAACATATAAAGGTGCACTCGATTTTTCTCTTTTCGATACAATCGTTACCTATTTTGGGGAATTTTTTCTTGATTCACATTAGGGAAGGGCAGACACGAAATTTTCTGAACTAAAGATTAATATGTTCTCCGTCCCTCGTTAAATTAAATAAATCGGAAGTTAAGCATTTTCTACATCCAACTTATAGATACCCATGTCGTCGACTTGATATCTTATTGTTTTGCATTACTATGTAATAAATAAATTGAAAACTTATGCAAAAGGTGTTTTTAAAATAAAACACTTCGTAATTGAGAAAAAATTGTCGTTGTATTTGTTTCTATTAAATTTAAAAAATTTTGTCACTATAGAAAACATTACAGTAAACATTTATCGCCTTCTCTAACAAAGAGCTTCGATTCTTTTGTTCTATTTCAAAAGTGTCAAGTTCCGCCTGCATATATCAAGACAAATTAAGATTTTAATCTGCTTGCTCTGGAACACATGGGCTCGATTATCGAATATCCATATGTATTACTAATGTTTTTTATGCTCCATTAATTGGCATAATGTTTTTCTGGTCTGTGCGTACGTTCGTCTGTTTGTTTGTCCGTTTGTCCAGCTTCAAGTTAAATCAACTTGAAACTTATTACACATTTTCCCTATGGTATGATCTTTTTAATTCTAATGCCAAATAACAGTTTTACTCATTTTCACAGTCCACTAAACATAGAAAATGATAGTGTAGATGAGGCATCCGTGTACCAGGGACACATTCATGTTTCTTCAAATTTTCGTCGTATCGCTGTCAATTTGTGTTAAAATGTTAACGTCGTTATAAATAAATATTTCATTGTTTACGAGAAATATGCAATTTACTATCATTGTCATAAATCCCAAATACGGCCACTTATATTATAGTTAAAAATAAGAAATTTATGAAACATATTTATATCCGCCAACCGAGCCCCTGTTGAGATCGACAAACGCAACAAAAAGCTTTCAATACAAATACGGATATTTCTTAGAATTGACGGTCATCCTATAAAAAGTTACGGTCGTCCTATATAAATTACAGTCAGTCTTTACAAATTACGGTCATCCTTTACAAGTTACGGTCATCTTTTTACCAATCACGGTCATCCTTGTTATATGTTACGATCATCTTGAAAATATTTTGATTATGATTTACGGTCATCTTCACGATTTTTTCAAATCGAATTACCCGTTTCATGCACATTTCTCGGAAGTAATTAGTGATTTCTGAGTGATTCTTTTATTAATTTTCATCGTTTCAATGGATGATTTGTAAAGAAAATGATATAGAAATACTTTAACAGACAATACAGAAACTGACCTAATTTTTCATCCGACATCTTGGGATGACCGTGAATGCAGTTACGGTCATCAGCTTTACCCCAATGAATACTTAAACACCTGATTGTTCAAAATCTGTTAATGTTGACTTTTTGGGGTTATTTTCGGCCTTTAATTGCATATTTCTTTACATGGTCGTTTTTTTTCTCAGTATATAACAAAAATCTGCTTGACTTTATAGAAATGGGCTATGGTTGCAGGTCATCTATTACACTGTCTTGTTTTTTGTTTGCACCAAATCTGACAGATTATTATTTAGTTGCAAAATATTTTAAATGAGAGCTGATATTTTTTTTTATTTTTTAATGTGCATTGAAGGTTAAAATAATCTTAATGTGAACAAGAATGAAGAAAACATCTTGGTCCCAAAAAAAACCCATCATCAACCAGGATATATAATTCAAAATATTAATTTATTATACTAATAACAATGTAGGTAATGGCCCAACAGAAAATCAATAAATATGACAGTACAATGTACCCTTAGCACAAACACATACGGTCACTGTGAAATAGACATCTAGGGCGAGAAACAGTCAGTTATACCAAACCAGTTTGACTAGATGTCTTGTTTAAAACCAGTTTGACTAGATGTCCAGTATAGTCTTGGAATAACAATAGTGTGTCCTATATTTTGACAAAGTAAAATAACCTGAGGACCTGGATTGGGTTTTTTTAATATCTGTATTCTTTGAATTTTTAGGGCATTTTTCTTTTAATAGCCTTAAATAACTCTCATTCTGTAAAATTCTCATGAAAATGATTTTACTTTTTAGTCTTTCTGTTACAAGATTATTTATCAATTCTGTACATTGACCGTTATATTATCAGTATTGCATTACAATTACCTTTTCACTTATTTTGCACAGTTATTCTTTATAATTTTGCACCGCATTATTCTCTATTCTTTATTTTGTTGTTCATTTTCTCTATTCTCTATTTTTTGTTGCTATTACTTGTATTCTCTATTCTGTAAACCCCATTCAGACCCTCATAGGTAAACTTCTATTGTATGAATGGGATAAACTGACCTTTCAATTCTCAAGGCTAAATACAAACTTACCTGTCAAGGTAGAATTGTAATCTGAGTGATACCGTTGTTACTCAAGTCACCATAATCGTTAAGGAAAGTGGAAAGGTAAAATAATACCACTGTTAGCAGCCAGTTTAGTTCAATTTTTTGTCAAAATAAGCTTAGAATTCGCCTATATGGCAATCAGAGGTCAACTCGACAGTTGATAAGATGGCGTCTAAACTCAATTACACCCGACACAAGGCTACATATTTTCGAGTCCATGCCCAGTACATTGTGTATTTTAGACTTTGTATAATCTGGACAAATGTTTAACATTTTATAAATCAAATTTGAGAATTTTAGTCATATCGATGAACACGAATTTGACAGCTAGTGCCCATTCAAAATAGCAGAATACATGCATATTCATAGTTTTTTTTATGTGTTTTGTCATTTGATTTTGCCATGTGATTATGGACTTTCCGATTGGATTTTCCTCTGAGTTCGGTATTTTTGTGATTTTATTTTTAATCCAATATCCAGATAAAAGGTTAGAATTAATTGTCACATGAATACAGATTCATTGAGGTCAAAACAATTACTTGCAATTGAATAGTTCATTAATTCTGTTTCCTATCTTATTATTTTTTTGACAACTTAGAACCAAATTGGCTGTTTAAAGCGAATGAGTATTTCACTATACCACTTTCATTTCTGATTCAATAAAAATAAAATCAGATTTCATATTTTTTCATATTTTGAAGATGGTGCCCATTCATTATTAATTGAAAAAGGAAGGCATTTTAAAATTCCTCGCGAAGAGAGACTTTGCAAAAAATGCAAAGTACTAGATGAGGAGAAACATTTCTTAATAAATTGTTCTCATAATTCAAATATTAGATTAACATATTTTAATTGCATTAACAGAGAAAGTAATTCATTTGCTATCTCACTGACAATGACAAAGTTATATATATACTTAACCCATCAACACCAACCCAAGTGAATAAACATGGATCCTTTATAAAAAAGTCAATGGAACTGAGGACAGAGGACCCTTTAATATTTACCTGAATTTGTGTATATATATTGAGTTACTTAGTTATTGTCTTTATTTGTTTTTGTTGTTGTTATATGTCACAAACTGTACGGTTTATATGGCAATAAAACTTTGATTTGAATTGAAAAATTAAATGCAAGCAACCATATGTTAAACAGAAAAACAACTAGAGGCTCTAAAGAGCCTGTGTCGCTCACCTTGGTCTATGTGCATATTTAAAACAAAGGACACAAATGGATTCATGACAAAATTCTATTTTGGTGATGGTGATGTGTTTGAAGTTCTTACTTTACTGAACGATTTTGCTTCTTACAATTATATCTATAATGAACTTTGCCCATTAGTAACAGAGAACTATATTTGGTAAAAATTTACATAAATTTACCAAATTAATGAAAATTGTTAAAAATTGACTATAAAGGACAATAACTCCTTAAGGGGTCAATTGACCATTTAGGTCATGTTGACTTATTTGTAGATCTTACTTTGCTGAACATTATTGCTGTTTACAGTTTATCGCTATCTATAATAGTATTCAAGATAACCAAAAACGGCAAAATTTCTTTAAAAATTACCAATTGGAGGGCAGCAACCCAACAACCAGTTGTCCAATTCATCTGAAAAATTCAGGGCAGATAGATATTGACTTGATTAACAATTTAAACTTCTTGTCAGATTTGCTCTAGATGCTTTGGTTTCATAGTTATAAGCCAAAAACTGCATTTTACCCCCATGTTCTATTTTTAGCCGTGGCGGCCATCTTGATTGAATGGCCAGGTCATCGGACACATTTTTCAAACTAGATACCCCAAAGATGATTGTGGCCTAGTAGTTTCAGTGGAGATTTTGTAAAAGATTACTTAGATTTATGAAAAATGGTTAAAGATTGACTATAAAGGGCAATAACTCCTAAAGGGGTCAACTGACCATTTTGGTCATGTTGACTTATTTGTAGATCTTACTTTGCTGAACATTATTGCTGTTTACAGTTTATCTCTATCTATAATAATATTCAAGATAATAACCAAAAACAGCAAAATTTCCTCAAAATTACCAATTCAGGGGCAGCAACCCAACAACCGATTGACCGATTCATCTGAAAATTTCAGGGCAGATAGATCTTGACCTGATAAACATTTTTATCCCATGTCAGATTTCCTCAAAATGCTTTGGTTTTTGAGTTATAAGCCAAAAACTGCATTTTACCCCTTTGTTCTATTTTTAGCCGTGGCGGCCATCTTGGTTGGTTGACCAGGTCACGCCACACATTTTTTAAACTAGCTACCCCAAAGATGATTGTGGCCAAGTTTGGATTAATTTGGCCCAGTAGTTTCAGAGGAGAAGATTTTTGTAAAAGATTACTTTAATTAACGAAAAATGGTTAAAAATTGACTATAAAGGGCAATAACTCCTAAACGGGTCAACTGACCATTTTGGTCATGTTGACTTATTTGTAGATCTTACTTTGCTGAACATTATTGCTGTTTACAGTTTATCTCTATCTATAATAATATTCAAGATAATAACCAAAAACAGCAAAATTTCCTCAAAATTACCAATTCAGGGGCAGCAACCCAACAACCGATTGACCGATTCATCTGAAAATTTCAGGGCAGATAGATCTTGACCTGATAAACATATTTACCCCATGTCAGATTTGCTCTAAATGCTTTGGTTTTTTAGTTATAAGCCAAAAACTGCATTTTACCCCCATGTTCTATTTTTAGCCGTGGCGGCCATCTTGGTTGGTTGACCGGGTCACGCCACACATTTTTTAAACTAGATACCCCAATGATGATTGTGGCCAAGTTTGGTTTGATTTGGGCCAGTAGTTTCAGAGGAGAAGATTTTTGTAAAAGTTAACGACGACGGACGACGACGACGGACGACGACGGACGACGGACGACGGACGACGGACGACGGACGCCGGACGCCAAGTGATGAGAAAAGCTCACTTGGCCCTTCGGGCCAGGTGAGCTAAAAATGAATATGGATTACTCACATGCTGGAGACAATTGGATTATGCTGGTTCGAGCTGTATACTTTCCATTGGTTATTTCGCACACAAATTCACCACCATCATTAAGTTCTATGTTAGTAATAGTTAAAGCTGGAACTGACACATTGCCACCAGAATATCTATTTGACATCGTAATTAGTTGATTGTTCTTATACCATCTGATCCGAGACGGTTTTCCATCGACCTTGACATTTAATGTTACAGATTCAGTCTCATGCGGGTTATAAAATCTCTTTCCAGCTAAAACTGATAGTGCAGCTAAACAAAAAAAGCATAAATAATATTAATACAATTCCTTGACCTATCTTTAACACAAATATTTTATTTGAAGACGTAAAATATTTTTAAGGCATATAAGGGTAGTTCTACGCCGCCTTGGAAAGTTGAAGGCGCTGATATGCAAAAAATGAATTCTTCTATCTTTTAAGTACCATTATAATAAATTCATGTTTAGAGAGGGGAAATCGTCAATACAATGTTTTTTTTCAGAAGATACAGATGGATAAACATTTTTGTAAACTATATTGTTCACACTATTTATTTACATTTTTTCTACACTTATGGTGACTTGAGTAACACTGGTATCACTCAGATTACAATTCTTCCTTGACAAGTAAGTTTGAATTTAACCTATAAAAAACTTATTTAGCCTTGATAATTGAAAGGTCAGTCTGTCCCATTCATACAATAGAAGTTTACCTATGAGGGTCTGAATGGGGTTTACAGAATAGACAATATATGTAATAGCAATAAAAAAAAATATTGAATAGAGAAAATGAACAACAAAATAAAGAATAGAGAATAATGCAGTGCAAATGTATAAAGAATAACTTTGCAAAATAAAAGGTAACTTGGATAACTGTAATGCAATACTGACAATATAATGATCAATGTACAGAATTGATAAATAATCTTGTTAGAAAGACTAAATAGTAAAATCATTTTCATGAGACTTTTACAGGATGAGAGTTATTTTTAAGGCTATTGAAAGAAAAATGCCCTACAAATTTAAAGAATACAGATATTGAAAAAACCCATCCAGGTCCTCATGTCAATTACATTGTCAAAATGTAGGACACACCATTTCTATTCCAAAACTAAACTAGATATCTAGTCAAACTGGTTTAAACTAGACATCTAGTCAAACTGGTTTTAAACTAGACATCTAGTCAAACTGGTTTTAAACTAGACATCTAGTCAAACTGGTTTCAAACTAGACATCTAGTCAAACTGGTTTGGTATAACTGACTGAATGCTCCTGCCCTAGATGTCTATTTCACAGTGACCTTATGTGTTTGTGCTTATAGTACATTGTACTGTCATATTTAATGGTTTTTCTGTTGGGGCATGACCTAAACATGCAAAACAGTGGCTTGAGATTTCAATTCAATAGGAATCAATATAATCTTTAAAAGTTTATTCTATATGAACTGATATTAGTATAATAAATTAATATTTGGAATTTTATATCATGGTTGGTGATTTTTTTGGGGGACCAAAAGTGTTTTCTTCATTCTGGTTCACATTATGATTATTTTAACCTTTAATGCACATTTAATGATAAAAAAAAAAATTCAGCTCTCATTTTAAATATTTTGCAACTACATAATTATCTGTCAGATTTTGGTGTAAACAAGACAGTGTAATAGAAAACCTGCAAGCATAGTGTATTTCTATAATGTCAAGCAGATAGTTTTTTTATATCCGAAAAAAAAACCTACTATGTAAAGAAATATGCAATTAAAGGGCTGAAAATAACCCCAAAAAATTCAACATTAACAGAGTTTGAACAATTAAATCAAGATGCACAAAGTTTAAGTATTTGTCAGAATATAGGGTTCTTTTGTTCTTTAACAATATCACAATAACAATAAAGTGACCTTAATTTTGGACAAGGTAAATGGCATGAAGCCAAATTTATCAACTCCTATTATATGAATGGGATAAACTGACCTTTCAATTCTAAAGGCTAAATAAGTATTTCATAGGATAAATACAAACTTACCTGTCAAGGTAGAATTGTAATCTGAGTGATACCAGTGTTACTCAAGTCACCATAAATACATATATATATATATATTTGAACCCTTCTCATGGACAAATTTAAAGTTATGTAGCAATAACTATAGATATGTGTTTTACATTGAGAACAATTTTGAAACAACATTAAAATGTAATCATTATATCATGTATATCTTAAACTGAGAGAGTATAACCTAAAAGGAAAATAACTTAAACAAACGTAGTTTCAAACAAGAATGACTCACATAATGGAGACAACTGAATGATACTGGTTCGAACCGTATCCTTTCCATTGGTTATTTCGCATACATAATCACCACCATCAGTAACTTTTACGTTTGATATAGTCAATGCCGGAACGGAAACGTTGCCACCAGAATACCTATTTGATATTGAAATTAGTTGATCGTTCTTATACCATGTGATCTGAGAAGCTGTTCCAACGACATTAACATTCAATGTTACAGATTCTGTCTCCATTGGTGCATAAACTGTAACTCCTGCAACAACTGACAGTATTGCTACAAACAATGCAAAAATATATGACCGATCATGTAAGTTTATAACAGAGATGATTAATTTGTTTAAATTGTTTGCAATGAACTCAGATTGATTTCCATCTGACAAAGAAACCGCTAATATCACATGTGAAATAAACAAGGTTGTTTTACTCCACTGACGACTTACAAAAATGTCATGTGCACTAGTCTAATTCTCCACACTGTTAAAACAAAATAAAGTTCTGGAACTTGTGAACAATTACAAGTTGAAGCATGTTTACCCATTTTGAAAGTTGTTAAGAAAAAATGGTGATCTTTCGTCATCAATTTTCGTAACTAATAAAAATTAAAAAAAAATCCAGATCCGTTGAATACCGAATGGTGGCTCGCAGCTGTTGTCTGCTCTTTGGTCGGGTTGTTGTCTCCTTGACATATTCTCAATTTCCATCCTCAATTTTACTTGCTTCATCCATTCATATCAATTAAAAATTATATTTTTATCTCCAGAATTCATGTTTAACAAGAATACCCCCCTCGCACTATCATTTTCTATGTTCAGTGGACCGGTAAAAACTCTAATTTGACATTGAAATTAGAAGAATCATATCAAAGGGAGCATGTGTACTAACTGTCAAGTTGATTGGACTTTATCAAAAACTACCTTGACCAAAAACTTTTACCTGAAGCGGGACAGACGGACGAACGAACGAACGGACGGACGCAATAATGCCCCTCTACTATCGTAGGTGGGGCATTACATACAATTGGTTAAATTATCTTATCACCATGACCTTTCATAACCTCACGATACATATAATGTACATGGTATTAAAAAAAAGAATAACAAATTGTATTTTATGTCCCATCTACAATAGTAGAGGGGCATTATCTTTTCTGACAAATATTATAGCGAATCAGTTCATTATGACAAACATAAATGACGTATTTGCCACAAGACGCAAGTAAAACTGCATTTCATATACACAGTTTTAGAATCGTGTATTGACAACTCAAGTCTGAGTAAAATTGCTTCGAGTTATAACGGGCATTTTTTTCCGAAATGATTAAGACCAAATCAGCATATTATGTCATATAATTCTTATTATATAAGCATGCACGCTTTAATCAATTAAAACGATGAAAATTGAGAGATAAGAAAGAACACTCACATATTGGTGAGAGTTGGATCATACTGGTCCGAGCTGTATCTTTTCCATTTGTTATTTCGCATACATATTCGCCAACATCACTGAGTTGGACGTTTGTTATGGTTAATGCAGGAACTGACACACTTCCACCGGAATATCTATTCGATATTGTTATAAGTAGATTATTTTTATACCACCTAATCTGTGAAGGTGTGCCCACGACATTCACGTTCAATGTTATGGATTCCGTCTCCTTTGGATTGTATAATGTCATTCCAGCTTTAACTATTAGCACAGCTGCAATAACGAAAACAATATATTGAAGACCAATCGTATATTAAATAACAAAGAATAAGTTGCTGATTGATTTATTTTCATTTCAATCAATCTGACATACGTTTACTGCTTAACAAATATTTAGTAGTCCATATTCTATATCTGGACAATCGAAGAAACATGAATAATACTATGTAGAAAATAACAACCTTTAACTGTACATGCTGTACACACGATAACAAAATCTTGCCTTTTTACTGATCACTATTATATACAAATTATATCACATGTATCAACGATCCATGAAAATGATGTTAATGTCATTAGAAACTTGCCAAAATGATAGTATACAATACACTCATTCCAAACATTATATATGTTACAGGCATTTTCTAAATTTAGGCATTTTGTAAAATGACTGAACTTTCAAGCAATTTGTAAAATGTCTAACCTTGACAGGCATTATACAAAATGACTAACAATATCTAGTCATTTTGTAAAATGACTGAAATTTTAAAGTAAAATTCAACAAATTGCCTGTTCAGTTTTAGGCAATTTGTAGAAGAAGTTTATCATTGACAAAAGTGGACAAAATCCCGATATCTTGAAAGAAAATAACTTATGTTTAATTTTGGTAGAATAAATGTATTTTCCAAAAAGCAGCAGGGAAGGGTTGACTGTCGTATGTTTCCTGTGAAACTACATAAAGTACATACTCACTCTGTATTTCAGATACCAGTAGTGAATTTGTGATTATTTTGTCAAAATGGCGGAAGGACAAATTATTCTGTCAATAGAACAAAATTTACAATAGAAATTTTAAAAATTCTGGATTCAAAACAGATTCAAAACAGTAAACTAAAATAAAACATAAGAAGCAGAGAAAAAGATTTTTTTTATTGATTGATTGTTTTCTGTTTGCTTTCAGTCGCAAATATGTCAATCATTGTTTAGCCATGAACATTTTGGTTATAATCCATAATGTTATTTCAATAGGTGATTGACCCAGGTAAAGGACAGACGCTTTCAATTGAAATGAAGGTATTCTGGACAGAAAATTCCACCTGCAGAACAGTCATAAATAGAAATAAAAAAAAAATGTAGAGTTCTTAACGTGAAGAAATTATTGCATTTCACTAACATATGACACTATTTAACATTCCCACATCGAAACAAATTCTCCTCTGCAATATGGGTTTTGTCATACAAGACTGTGTTTTGATGTGATGAAAAGATATGATTGGTAGCTATATATATAGTGTCATTAGATACAGTTTTCAATCAAGATATATTATTGGAAATTGTGGCTAGATTTATCAAAATAAAATAAAAAAATTACTATGAAGGGCAATAACTCCAAAAGGGTTCAATTGACAATTGCTTATTACAAAACTCAATTCTGTCGAACGTTAAGTGTTTTGTCAGTAAAGGGTTATGAAAGAGCTAAATGTGTGATGATTCTGGTTTTTCCAAATGTTGTTGAAGTGCTTAAACCAGATTTTACGCCAAACAATTATGTATTTACAAAAGTTTAAAAAAATATTATGTAACAGTTCTGTCATCCAAACATTTTAAGAAATGCTAAATAATTGTTGAGGTTTTTTTTTACATGTTTTAAGAATAATTCAGTAAAATTTATTATTGATTGTTATAACTCTTCTTTTTCATTCAGTAAATAATTATTATAAATAAAACTGTTCTGGTGTTCAAAGCTTTCATTTGTTTTTTTTTTTATTTTTAATTCTTCTTTCTTGAAATAATTTCAGGCATTTTGTAAAATGCCTTTCAATTTTATAGGCATTTTGTAAAATGCCTATAAAATTAGTCATTATATTAAATGACTGAATCTTGCAGGCATTTCAGAGAATGCCTAAAATTTTCAGGCATTTTACAAAATGCCTAAATTTAAAAATGCCTGTAACATATATAAACGTCATTTTGGTCGAGTTAAACCATAAGTAGAAAGCAAAAGATGTAGAGTATTCATTCTTGACATTAAAACAGCTCATGAACAAAAAATACCCCAAACCCACACAGAAACAAAAGAACATAGTTTTATTGCTGTTTTTCATCTTTTTATGATGTAAAGTTACACTACTGTGTCAGAGCTAGAGTGAGGGTTTTCGCATGTTAAAACGTTTAAACCCGCTGCATTTTTATACATTTGTTCCAAGTAAGAAGTCTGTGTTTCAGCTTGCTGTTTGGTACCAGTCAAGGCGCCGTGTTGAAGGCATATTTGATCTATAAATGTTTATGTTTTATACATTGTGATTTGGATGGAGAGCTGTCCTATTGGCATCCATGCCACATCGTCCAACTTATATTATATATAATTGATTAATTTCTTAATTACAACAATTAATTTATGTTGAGACTCATTAGCATAGCACATGTATAAGGCTTTTTGTTTAGCCTTCATTTCTCTGTATCGCCAAAATCTTAAGGCATCGTTAGACCGAATATTAAAAGCACTGAAAGCAATGTTTGTCTACACCATATCAGCAATCTTTCTTGATTTCGCTGGTCTCCTAGTGTTTATATTATCTAAGAAATGCATATCTGGAATAAAATCGCAACTGTAACCATGAAAAATGAAGCCAATGTTTGTTTAACCTTGCTACATTGAGACATGTTTAAATAACTATACCACCCAACCCACCAAACACAACTGACTTATAGTTGATTATTGTATCTCAGAAAAGTAACTTTTAAATGAATTTAAGCAATAAATTAAATAATCACAAAACCAAAAACAAAAGTAACCTACTTGGATATTTTAAAGAAATTTGTTTCTAAAGAAAGAGCGTTTACAGTCCGGTTTTTTACTGTTGGTAAAACTGTCAGACTATGATCTAAAGTAGCCATGTTCTAAAATTCTACGGTAGAACAGCTTCTATCCGAAACAGTTATATGTGTGTTATTATATCCTAAATACTTTTTTCGACATGATTTAACATCATATGTATATTATGTTATAAATGTATACAATGTTCTCCATATGGGTTACAGTAATTGAAATTATCTGAAAAGTGTATAAAATAAAAATGAAAATAAAGATGTATTACTCACGTGTTGGGGTCAATTTGATTTCACTGCTTCGAGCTGTATATTTTTCATTTATTACTTCACATACAAATATACCCCCATCGCTAAGTTTGATGTTTCTTATAGTCAATGGGGGAACTGTCACATTGCCACCAGAATACCTATTTGATATTGTTATTAGTTGATTATCTTTGTACCATCGGATCTCAGTAGGTGTGCCCTCGATATTCACTTGTAATGTTACGGATTTTGTCTCCTCTGTGCTATACAACATCTTTCCAACAATCACTAACAGCGCAGCTACAAACAATAGAATCATTAATTGAAATGTTTAATTTGTAGTATTTTTCCATTATATATTCTTATATTTACTGGTTTCAAAATCATAGGATTAAGCACAAGTACGTTTACATATATTATATAACATTGTTTACCAATTTGTTAAATGTTAAACACTAAAAAAAATGATAAATAGAAAAAGACACTCATTGTTTTACAAACCAAATAAATGTACACCAATCAATCAATGTAAAATAACAATTATTCTTTCCACATAACTCTATTGTAGGACATGTTAAATAAGCATGGAACAGAAATGTATCGTGTGAAAAACATGCATCATATGGATGTAATACAATCACTTTAATCAAGTTTGAAAATAATGTAGTACAAGATAACCTGATAACACCGTACTTGCTTAATATATTGATCTTACGTTTCACGGTCAATGTAATGCTGGCGATCTGCGAACTGCTTCGTTTTCTTCTAGTCGGTTGCGTTGGAGGTACAATATCACAGTATAGCGTTTGTCCATCATTACTAATGTCAGGAGCCCATACAAGTATGCCTGTAATTCTATAGGACATTCTGCTTGGATCAAATTGAGAGTTGATCAACAAATGCTTGCTGCTAAAAACTTGGTCATCGATCCTCATTTCCATTTTGTAGAGAGGGACACCACCAATAGATATACATGTCCATGTACCAAATATTCCTTCTGTCACGGTTGTTGGACCAGACAGACTTGGTTGTTCAGGAGTTACTACAATTTAAAAATAACTACCCGTTGAAACATTCACTTACGTTTGTTTAAGTTTAAAAAACTAAACTCTGAGGAAAATTCTAAACGGAAAGTCCCTAATCAAATGGCAATATCAAATGCTCAAACACATCAAATTAGGATGATAGGTAAAAATTTCAAACTTGCCGAACCGAAATAATCTTAGTCAATGTAAAACCAAACAAGTTAGAGTTAATAGGCTATTTCAGATTTTGGAAATCAAAAGAAACAACAGTACGGCTTCCATGGCTTCCCTTTTAGACGATTTAAAAAAAAATCTGAAATGATAAATTCCCCCAACCTTAGCAGCATTATACCAGCTTCACCTTATATGTGATACACATTTCAAATTTTATTGCTTGAAGCTGCTACTCAAGACTTTATAAAACTCAACCAGTGTTCGAGCGGAGAGTTGATTAACCAGGGTTATGTCAAAGAACGTCTCGTCCTTTTCTTAAATTGTTCATAAGTTGCTAAGACCTTGTTGATAAATATTGTATTAATGTCACAAATGGTACATAATTTTCTTGAAGAATATATTCTAGGTACTGACGTTGTTGATCCTCTTAATTGTGCGTTATGGTGTTCTTTTTATTCTTTTTGTATATTTTCAATCTTTCGTGCTTAATTCATTTTTGGTAATATTCTTTTGACGTTGCTCTGTATTCAAAACTATTGTTTTCTTCATTTTTGCTTATTAGCTTTTTCTATAAAGTGTCTAAATGCCATTTGTTTTCTTTCTTGACATAGTTGTTTTGTTTTTACAGTGACTAAGTATATATACAAATGTTGACCGGGAACCCCACGTTTGACATCTTTACCTATTATGTCAGTTTATTTTGCTCACATATTGTTGTCAATATAATAATATTAAACTGAAGTGAAAGGTTTAGCTAGCCATACAACCAGATTTAATTTACAACTGGTTTACATAAGGAAATGCCTTGACAGTTGTTATCCATTCGTTTGACATGATTGATGTGTTTGATGTGTTCTAGCTCTTGATTTTGTCATTTCTCTACGGAAAATCAATTCCGAGTTCTCTTTGAAGTTCAGATTTTTGTAATTTTAGTGCTTCTATTTAGCATAGATTTTTCCTAAAATTTGTATTTTGTTGATACATTTATTCAGGTTTTAATAATTGAGAAAAGACAAAAGACAATATTATCAATGACTTTGTGTTGACAGTATAGATCATTTACACAAGTGTCTGAGTTAAGAATACATCACTAAATCGTCAAATTTAGACGTTTTCCTATACCAATTAAGTAACAGATTAGAGGATAAATAATACATACAACTCGCCCTCTATGAATGTTAAACCCATTCATACATGTAATAAAAGTGACGAAATTAATATACAATGGTGTGTCAGACAGTGTTTCAGGGGGATACTTACGAGATTAAAATAAGATGTTCACAATCATACCTGTTGGGGATACCTGGATTATAGCTGTTCGAAATGTACCCATTTCATTCGTTGCTTCACAAACATAGCTACCTGCGTCACTTCTGGTTACGTTATTAATAGTCAATGAAGGAACTGTGACAGTACCACCAGAATGTCTTCCTGATTTTATTATTAGTTCACCGTTCTGATACCACACGACCTGAGAAGGTGTACCATCGATTTGTACTCTTAATGTAACGGATGTTGACTGTTTCGGATTGTAAAAAGTCTTTGAAGCTTTTACTTCGAGTTTGGATACAACTGTCTTTGGAGTTGTTACTGGCGGTTTGGCTACAACATACATATTCAAGATTCAGCAGAAATCAGCAAGACTTCATACATTATCATATTACAACAAATACATTCCAATAACGTAGGATAATCGAACCATAATCGAACCATAATCGTAATAAATATGTGTTGTACATTTAATAGTTACAATATTACTGTCGAATTTATCAGTATTCGGCAAATTTCTTTACTTACATGAAATACTTCTGGGCCGAGATATATTGAGTAATCCGTTTTTGTCACATTTTTCGTAGTTTTTTTTTATTATGTTTGATACTCTTAAACTTTGTATTTAATAACAATCAAATGTTAATGATAGACAAGTCGTATATCAATGGAACGCACTTTTGTAAAATTTGTATTAGTATTGACGTAACGTTACGGAAAAAGAAACTTATTGAGTGTATCATTATATATTGTGTATATATGATTATGAAGATGTTAATTATTATATTAAGAATAAATAAACTCAGAGCAAAAAAAAGCAATTGAATTACTACTGTATATGTATTGGTTAATGATATACATAAATATTATTAATTCGTATATTTTAACAAATTTGATTCGTTAAGGGATTGTCACATGTTAAACTATATTTTCGAAGGTAGAGAGAAACGGCGGATAGCAAAAAGCATATTGACCGGCAAAAAGCATATCGCACGGTTATTTTTAGAATATCTAAAAACCGATATACTTTGTGACGTCATGTAATGAATTTCAGGATATTGTTTAACGTTTTGAAACACATGATATCTGTGATCTATTATTTGACGAACAAAAATCTTAAAATACATAAGATGTCAAAAAATAAGTAAATGAAATAACAACTAATATGTTGTTATTGTCAAGGAAACAATGTAATATCTATAAAATTCCAACAAACCTATAGCTAAATGACGATTTTGATACAAATATGGTCAGAAATTAATAATATAACAAATATAGCCTTTGTATGAGGTCAATACAGAATATATCGACCCAAAGAAGTATATCGACCTCGGACTTCGTCCTCAGTCAATATACTTCTTTCAGGTCAATATATCCTTGTATCGACCTCATACAAAGGCTATATTTGTATATCATCCATCACAATTTGTATATTTGAGGACAGATAACAATTAGAAATTATTGTAAATATGCCAATAAGACCAATATCCATCTCAAATAATATGTCAAATCCTCTACTGATCTAAGAATTAACGTTAAGGTAGCGAGCCAATGGCTGGCTTCAAGATGATTTTGATAAGCAAACGATCAGCCAATTTTGTACTAAAAGATGATAATGCATGTTTTATATATTGCACAATATAATAAGAAAAAGACGCATACGTTTTATAGATAGCTGGATTGTGCTTGTCCTTATTGTGGTCTTTCCATCTGTAACTTCACAAACATAACTACCAGCATCAATGATAGAAACATCCCGTATCACCAGAACGGGAAATGAAACATTACCACCAGAATACCTTCCTGATATTGTAATCAATTGGCCATTTTTGTACCAATTAATGGCCGTAGGTGTTCCTTGAAGTACTACGTTCAACGTAACAGTTGTAGCTTCCAGGGGCCTATATATGACCGTTGATACTCTAGCCAACAATGGCCCTATAAAATATCATATGTATTTGATGTATCAATTAAGAAGTATGGAAAATATGTTTCTTAATAATGTAGTACTGTATTTTTAAAATAATATAAAAACCAAATAAGAATTTATTGCCGTGTTTGTTAGATTTATCAGATAAAATGAACGACAGACATAAAAACGGTAAAAAAAATAGTCTCATTTTTATATGAAAAAAAAAAAAAAACGTGTGAAAATGTAAAACAAATTGATATTAATATACTAAGATATTAAGAACTTGAACAATAAAAGTTAAAAAAAAAACCCACGCAAAAACAACAACAATTTCGTATCTCTAAAAAATGGAAAGGATTTAATAAATCAAAAACAACACATATGTTTGTCGTGCTTTTGATCGGAACAAACCTACATTGGTCAAAAGCATTTCGGAATTAAAGTCATATGATACCCCAAATTAAAAAAAAATATGCATATGTTTTTTATAACTAGATGGATAGTTTTCATTATAAAATTTATTTGCAAATACTTTTTTCTGAAGAAAATTCTTTAATTTGACGACATTTAGAAAACGTTTACTTTTTTTAATTGGTTACTTACAGGAAGCAATTCGCCGACATATTTTCCGTATGGAATTGACCTTAGTGTGACCACTCTCGTAAAAGTCCGGGGATCGCAATACGCATGGATATGTCATTTGAATAAACTATTATCTGATTGTTTATGTTATACACGTGTTCGATATTCATGCTTCTTTGTTGATTGTTTACTATAAGGTGACAATCGGTAAACTACAGCTGAAAAGCACATCAATTTAGTAGCTGCCATATTTGTACATCATAACAGAAAGAGAGAAAAATATTGACGATTATGCGATATGTTTGCGTAAAAAAAATGATAAAATCGTGCACGGAAGACTAAGTTTATGATATATACATGCATTGGTTCAAGAATTGGATAAGCATTATTTTTCACCAGTCACTCGTTTCATATGACTTCAACCTTCATCCCATGCAGTCAATTCCAAATGTTTAAAATGTTAAAAGGTATATATGTAAGAAATACATGCCAATTTACAGTTGATTATCATCTTTTTTAGAATGGCGATAAAATTGCATAACAGAGGCGAAACAAGCGTAAGGTGTGGAAAACCAAACACATAAACAAAGTTGAGCAACACCAGGTAAAATGTCTTGTTTATGACAAATAACAATTTGGTTGAGTAAAATAAGTATAACCCTTACGTGTAACTGTCAATCGTAAGCTAGTGGTCTGAGACCTGCTGAGTGTTTGTGTATGGGTAACATCACAGTACAGCGTTTGTCCATCATCTCTTATATTTGGTGCCCATAACAGTACACCTACGACACGGAAAGACATGTTGTCTGAATCATACTGTGAGTTTACCAACAGCTGATGATCATCGAAAACCTGCCCACCGATCCTCATTGACATAGTTTGGAGAGGGAAACCGCCAACAGATGTACACGTCCAGGTACCAAATGTGTCCGCTGTTAGGGATGTCGGTCCAGAAAGCGTTGGTATTGCAGGCGTTGCTATGAAATATAATCATAAAATTCATATAAATTTGCTCTATAAATGTATATCATGTATTACATGTAACACTCAGAAACAGGTTCATTCCACCAAAAGTGATCGATTACCTCAAACATGCCATATAAAGTTAATGAACTGCAAAACATAAATATTCGCCCAAACGTATCACACCCAACAAACAAATCTATATAAGGTAAAATGTTGCTTTTTCATTAACCATCAATTGTATTTATAAAACACACACACACACACACTTGCCCACTGTTATAAAATTAGTTTACACATATTTATTTATAGTGGATTGGTAAATAAGTTATTGCAACTTATATTAATCACTTTGTGGGTGAGATTTCTGCCTTGTAGTGGCACAAGCCTGCTTTTTTTCAAATTCTACAAGGATGTCTATTACGTGCTAGAGATGTGGTTCTCTCTTAACACGGGTTAGTCATTTAACTTCCCCATCTGACGGATTATCACTGTTTCTCAAGACCGTACTTGCAAATGGTATCAAGGCAGAGCCAAAATTCAGTCCTGTTGGAAAGATTGACAATGGCTCTTTGAAATTTCAGACACATCTTCTGAGCTAAGCAGGCCGTGAGATACCCTTATATATTATATAAAAGTAAACAATGAATTTAACTGTATAAAACTTATTTGTTGCATGCAAATTTTATGTTTTGTTTCGAAATATGCATGACATATTTTCCAAAGAACATTCAGGAAACAACAGTCGTGATGTAGTGGTTAGTGCATCGGACTACTAACACAAAGGTTCCTTGTTCGATTCCCGTTCCAGGATGTAAAATCAGGGACTTAAATTTCGGCTCTCCCTTGACGTCATTTGCGAGTATCTCTTGCACGTTAAGACACCCATGTAGATTTCGAAAAAGAGCAGGCTAATGCCGGTACAAGGCAGCACTTGCACCCGCAAAGTGGAAAGGGATTAATATAAGTTGTAAAACTTGTTTCCCAATCCACTTTAAATAAATATGTTTAGACTAAACAACAGTCAGGAGATAGTTTGTGTTGAAAACTAACTTGTAATCACGCTAAATATTCACAACAACCGTTGCACACACTAATGCTTATAAATGACCGCTTAATCAATAGCTGAAGCACTGAGAAAACGTCTTTGATTTCTTAAATGATAAGTACATCCATTTGAAATCTTAAACAACAAAAATAATATTGATAAAAACAACAAAACACAACGTAAAATACATTTCAATAGTACTTTTTTCTATCTGGTGTCTGTTTATTTGAAAAAAACGTTCTTGCGTTTGAAGATTGACACGTTTTGATGAATAACAATTATAGGTCACATTTTGGGATGTGAAATCAGACACACTTGGGCGATTTTGGATTTTAAGGACACGTTTGAGGGATACATTTTGGGGATTGAAACGTTTTGGAGTGTTACATAGATACTCAAGAAGTATTTTTTATGTATTTTTGATGATATAAATTATCACAATTGTACATAAATAAAAAAAGAATTATTCTTGTATTAGACAGAGAAATTCTTTCAACACCAGAATATTTTTAAAAGGTCCCCTTTAATCATTTCACCCTGAACGACACATGACCCTATTTGAAACTTTAGGTAACAAAAAACGCAAGGGTCAGATTCCAAAACGTTGCAATGCAATATCTTCATCAATTGACAAAATTGGTCAAAGCTTTCAAAGGTTATGTATTTTTAAATGCGATTCTTTATAGTGATCAAGCAAAATACAAAAGAAGTAAATGTTTATATAGGTTAGTAACGTGTGCCATCTTTTTTTTCTTCAAATTGTTGAGTGAAAATTTAAATCCGCTAAATCAGTTTTAACAATTTCATCATATGTTTACTTTAAGTGACTAATTGAGAAAGAGGGATTAACGCTCCATTTACATATATAAGACACACACCTTTTGGGGCTAGAATAATAGTACTGGTATTTCTTATGTCAACACCATCTGTAAGGGAACTGACGTAGTTTCCTGCATCAGTCAGCAGCACATTTTGTATGTTCAGTGAAGGATATCGTGTATTTCCACCTGACAGTCTAGAGTTTGAAGCAACATCTATCTCCTGGTTGTTTTTAAACCATCTGACACCGGTCACATTTACAGAGTTTACTTCGACCGCTAAAACAACAGACTCTCCAACCACAGGCTCATATAACGTCTTTTTAACCCTGACTGCCAGTAATGCTAAACAAAAGGTAGAACATTTGTTACAACATCGTCAATATATTTAATGAGAATTAATGATCAAATTCAAAAATTTAGGAAGGCAGGGTTTTGGTTGATCCTTTTATTTTATTTCAAGGTAATTAATAATGAATGCTTCAAAACTTATCGCGTTCTTTAAGCTTAGAAATAAAGTCAATGCTTTGACGACACAATTGACTGAACTGATATATCATGACGGCGTGAGGAAGGGGTGTTTCAGATATTTCATCAAATAAGCTATATTTTTTTCTTAACGGTTAAAATCAAGCCGAAGCGACGCACTAAAGATAGTTTTACCAATTACGAGATAGATACACAAATAGTATTTTAGAATACAAAATTAATGAACGATCGTTGAGGGAATACTTATTAGAATACCTCTGACAGACAGTACTATTGTAATTGTCTGAACTGTAGTAGCGCCATCTGTTGCTTCAAAAATATATCGTCCAGCATCACTAGTATTGATGTTTGTGATGGTTAGAGAGGGAACAGAGACAGTACCGCCTGAAAATCTTCCAGATAGAATGATAAGATTTCCATTATGGTACCAACTAACTCTATTCGGATTTCCTTTAAGTTTTACGTCGAGTGTAACGATGGATGACTCTGTCTGGCTATACATAACTTTTGAAGCTATTGCTGTCAATGAAGCTATAATAGAAATTTATTATTTAAGTAATAATATCGATATTTGCTTCTCACTTTTCCATTTTAATTTTAGCCCTTTCATAAACTGCAAAGTTCAAACATATATTCTAATATCTTTTAAGGAATATCTTTTTAAATATTTATACTATTTTGTGTTACCCAAAACATATATTCTTTTATTTAGTTCAACTTTTCTAATTTCTCGGTGTTATTACTCTTGTGTTTGTTTTTGGTCATCAAACATGTCAAACTGTTTGGATGTTGAGAACTATGTAGACGAAACCTGAGTCTGAAGTATCACAATTATAAGCCTGGGAACTGTGAGGAGCTGTTATTAAATAACTGTTTACTATTTCTAGATACTGAACAAATTGTTTTGTAGTCTATGATTATCACTGTCCTTTGAGGGCAGTTATGCAGGTTATTTTGGGATGGCATATTTGAAATCGTCTTTCTAGTCTTATTTTAAAGTTTCTCTTTGTCTAGTACCAATTCAATTCATTCTTGATATGATTGATACTTCTAGCTTTTTAAAACTGCAATTTGGCTGCAATAATTCCCAAAAACTGCAACTTAATTATTATTACATAACATATTTTGAAATTGATATGAAAGAAGAGACCAAGCAACTTAAGCGTATTCATGGATTTTTATTCTTGCTAATAGGCCAGAACTCAACAATTAATTCAAGACTTGTTTGACAGCTTACCGGTATTAGAGCCGAATAGAATTTAGAATAACGAGCCATTCATAATAAAACTAAAATCAATTAAAAAAAATCAGCTCCGGTCTGCTTTCAATACAAACAAAACCCCGACAATTATAATTGTAAGGACCCATTTTGTGTCCATTAGACGTAATTCAGTAAAAATCTGTCAACTGTATTGAAATCCAACCTGATCTGTAAATCATCAATATATACTGCTTGCAAAAACTTAGCTACAGTTTTTCATATTTTATAAAGCCGCGTTAGAAGATGCTCGAGAAATCTCAGTAAATTGGGCAAGTGTTAAAACAAAGAGTTGTTTTTAATTTCGTGGGCAGTACGTAGACTGAGTATGCGCTAAAGCGAATAAGACACGGGTGGATAACGGTCTCCGAATTTGGATATTTTCAAAAGAAAATGGCGTTTTCTGGGGAAAAAAGTAACTATTGTTGTGATAACATGGCTTTTTGTTGTTTCTATATATGCTAACACTTACGCTCTACTGTCAACTGCAAACTAACGGTCTGTGGACTAATAGATGTTTCAGGATGTTTTACGTCACAGGAAATCCGTTGTCCATCGTGACCTAGCTTTGGTGTCCAAGTTAGTATCCCTATAACTGTGTAGGACTTGTGAACTACGTCATGCTGAGAAAACGTCCCCAATTCGTTACTGTTGAAAACCTGGTCACCAATTCTCATAGACAAACTTTGAAGAGGGAAACCACCAACTGAAATACATGTCCAGGTACCAGTTGTTCCTGCTGTTAGAGACGTTGGACCGGACAGAGTTGGAATCTCGGGAGATGCTATCAAAAAGATTTCAAACATTAAAATAATAAAGGCATTGTGACAGCTGGAGACGCTTTAGGCAATTCTGTTAACGAATTCCTATCTTATTAAAGAAGATCATCAAATATTTGTTTAATAATAATTTCATTACTTACAGTTCTAATTTAAAATTTGCGCTTGAATAGTCGAATATATAGGTGCGACTAAAATAATTATATTCAAAATGCTGTCGAACGGAAAAGCAGGGTATTTTGCCGTGCAACGGGTCATCTATAGACCAATTGGGTTGTAGCAAGATTTCTGTACCGTAAAACCAACTCATCATGGTGTATTTGTCTATGTTACAGTAATTTAGGGTAGCAAAATTTCCACTGATTTCAAAGAGAGTACACAAAATTTTCAGATTTTCCAACGATGTAAGAATATTTTTCTACATCAGAATTTAGTATATACGATAAAAAAAAAATTAAAACAAGTCCGTGTCCCTAGTACACGTATTACAATTAGAAGGATCATATCATAGGGAACATGTGTACTAAGTTTCAAGTTGATTGGACTTCAACTTCATCAAAAGCTCCCTCGACCAAAGTCTTCAACCTGAAGCGGGACAGACGGACGGACGAACGGTTGTTTTACCCCCGTATAATGGAATGTGTTTTAAATAAAATAGACAGGACTACCATAAATTGATTTAATATATGACCGTTCGCTCGCAACATAAGTTAATCTATACCAGTAGACTACAAACATAGTAAATTTTACTCATCAAGTATCATGGTATCTGTATATCTGGTTTTGTTTACAGAAAGGTCGATTGAATAAATTAAATTTGATTACTTTATAAAACAAATTGTATCATTACTTCAAGAATTTCTACAACTATTTGATATCGAAGTCGGATCAGGAAAAAACTCCAACCTTTTGGTGATACAGTAATGTAACTGGTATTTCTCATCACAAATCCGTCTGTTACTGAACAGCTGTAATTCCCTGAATCGCTTAGTTTCACGGTTTTGATAGTCAAAGAGACAGTTTGTGGATTTCCTCCAAAAAATCGGGAGTCTGAGTCGACATAAATCTGTGTGTTGTCCTTGTACCATCGGACTTCTTTTATATTAGAGGGAGTGACGTCGATATACAAAGTAATGGACTCCCCAATAGTAGGCTCATATAATCTCTTCCGTGCAATTACTTTTAGTTGAGCTGAAAAAGAATTTGATTGATTATCTAGTCATGGAAACATTTTTTATATACAATATATGTAAATGGTGTTCTTTATTTATTAAAAAAAAAAAATCATATTTGTTCAATGTTCAAACCTCTAAGATCCATTCACCGAAACACGGTGATTTCATTTCAGAATAACTATGAAAAATCTGGGTTTTTTTTTTAATTGATACGCCTCGGGAAAAGTAAGCTACCAAAGGAATAGTAAAAAATAGTGTCTATCTATTGTTGGTTTCCTACTTAACGTCCAGTCGCATATATTCTTGCATTCCCCCCCCCCCCCCCCATAAAAAAAAAAAAACCCCAGATATATGTAGTTTTTTCAGGGTGGATCAACCGTAATAAATGACAGAAAATGTGAAATTGGAAATTGACACTTGAAAATGAGCAAATGATGGATAGGTGACGACACTTTGACGTAGAATCATCATTAGTCATAATCATCGCATCGAAGTATACAATGTATGTAATGTATGTTCAGGATGTTTAATTGTTTTACCATGGCGTTGTCGAATCTTTTTTAATCCATGCATGGACTTTAATTTATTTGTTTGCGATGTTGTTGTTTGTCCTACTAAGACTATAGCTTTGGATGGCTTTCGATCTATATTTGAAAATTTAAACAATGGTAAAATACAAAGAAAACGACGAAGCACGATCATAGCAATGATGAGCATACCTATTGGAGACAGAAATATTGGTCTGGTTTTAACGGTAACAGTGCCGTCTGTTGCTTCCAATACATATTGGCCTGCATCACTCATACTGACGTTTTGGATGGTCAGCGCAGGCATAGAGATTGTTCCTCCAGAGAATCGACCAGATGTAACAACCAAATCATTGTTTTTGAACCAGAAGATGTTAGTAGGTGTCCCGGAAATTACTACGTTCAATGTAACGGTACGTGTCTCAGTTGTGTTGTAAAAGGTCTTTGTAGTTCTCACTGACAATGGAACTACAATAAAGATAACAATACTAAATATTTGAGACAAGCATTCAACTTTGACATACATGAAAGTTAAACATGATAAACAAGAACGTGTCCCTAGTGAACGGTTTCCCCATCTGCACTATCATTTTCTATGTTCAGTGGACCGTGAAAATGGGATAAAAACTATAATTTGGCATTAAAATTAGAAAGATCATATAGTTTCAAGTTGATTGAACTTCAACTTCATCAACAAGAGTGTACACGTTGAAATGTCTCGGCTTCTCGACTAATCATTGATATCATGTTGAAAGTCCTGAAGCTTTACTTCAACTATCACATAAAATTAACATGCTCCAAGAAAATGAAGTCAAGGTAATATAAACCAAACGAGAAATACATATACACCTTTCAATCATTCAATACACTAAATATAGTTGACCTATTGCTTATAGTTCCTAAGAAACAAGACTTCACCAAGAAAAATAACCAATGAACCATGAAATTAAGGTCAAGGATAGATGAACCATGCCAAGCAGACATGTACAGCTTACACTCCTTCCATACAACAAAGATAGTTGACCTCTTGCTAAAAGATTAAGAAAAACAGACCAAAACACAAAAACTTAACACTGAGCAATGAACCGTAAAATGATGTCAAGGTCAAATTAAACTTGCGAGACTGATATGTACTTCATAAAATATTTCCTTACACCAAAAATGTTGACCTATTGCATAAAGTATTAGAAAAATGAACCAAAAATTCAAAAATTTAACTTTGACTACTGTACCATGAAAACGAGGTCAAGGTCAGATGACACCTGCCAGTTGGACATGAACACCTTACAATCATTCCATACACCAAATATAGTAGACCTATTGCATACAGTAATAGAAAAACAGACCAAAACACAAAAACTTAAATATAGCCACTGAACCATGAAAATGGGGTCAAGGTCAGATTACACCTGCCAGTTAGACATGTGCACCTTACAATGCCTCCATACACCAAATATACTAGACCTATTGCTTATAGTATTTGAGATATGGACTTAACCACCAAAACTTAACCTTGTTCACTGATTCATGAAATGAGGTCAAGGTCAAGTGAAAACTGTCTGACAGGCATGAGGACCTTGCAATGTACGCATATACCAAAAATAGTTTCCCTATTACTCATAGTAAGAGAGATATTAACATTACATAAAATCTTAACTTTTTCTTCAAGTAGTCACTAAACCATTAAAATGAGGTCCAGGACAATTTTCGTGTGACAGACGGAAACTTCGTAACATGAGGCATCTAAATAGAAAGTATGAAGCATCCAGGTCTTCCACCTTCTTATAATAGAAAGCTTTCAATAAGTTAGTTAACGTCAACGCCGCAGGATCACAATTCCTAAGTCGAGCTTTCTGTTACAAAAGTCGCAGGCTCGACAAAAAATACCTTGACCGATAACTTTAACCTGCAGCGGGACAAACGGAGGAACGAACTAACCGACAGACGAACGAACGAACGGACAGACGGACGAACAGACCAGAAAACATTTATGGGCAATAAAAATAAATAAAGGCAACTGTAGTTCAAAAGTCATAAATCGACTTAGCGAAAACAAATCCAGGTCACTCAACCAAAACCGAGGGAAACACATCAACTATAAATAGAAAAAAAAACAAAAAAAAACAACAGAAAGACTTAAAAGCTGTTTCGGAACAGGTGCACAACAAACCCCCAATATATCTAGTTAAAAACATGACATCATAGACATAATAAATATGTGAATACCTTCCGGAAAATAATTGTTCAGATTATTGGTCAGGTGTGGCTTGGCCGCTTCGGATGTTTTTGAAGGAGAAGGATGATTTTATATTGCTAAAATAGATGATCACAACAACAATTCTGTGTCAAAATTTAATTTGTATGTTTTCCCTTCATACGCACAAAAACTCAAAAATAAACATGATATATCTGAAATTTAGACATTTAATATAAAAATAAGAAGATGCGGTATGATCATTGCTAAAGGAGACAACTACATTGTATAAAGGAATTTCAAATGTAGTCGTTAAACAAGTTCATACGCTGAGCGGTTGGTCAAAAGTAAATCCCCACACTTTTGAAGTGATTGAAATAAATTTGTAGCGAAAGTCCCAAGACAGATGTTTTAAGAAGAGACCTTTCAATAACGGTAGATTATGGTGGTCCAAATGAGCAAACATAATAATAATCTATATAAGTTTGAAAGTTTAAAAAATTACATATTTTATTTAGTAAGCTTGTGTGAATGACACATATTATTTTGAAACGAAAGTATTTAGTTTTTTCTCATATATACAAAGATATATAGGAATATTTATCATATGTTTTAATTAGTAGTAAACACAGTAGTTTTGCATATTTGATAAATAGCCTGCTGTTTAATCCATATCGCGCAACTTTGATGCGCACCCTTTATCGCATACCCTTTATCACACCCCTACTTTTTTTTTTACATAAAGTCGGTTTTTATTTATGTAAACAGGTCCAATAGAACGGTCATTCGGGACACGTAATTTATGACGTCATTGTTTGGTATGTGACGTCGCGAACGTCAAGTTTTCATATTTTTTGGCACACTTAATGCAACTATAAAAAAATACAAAACACACAAAAAATACAATAACAAATTTTTTTTTTTTAAAACAACAGCACGCAAATTGTAAGGTAACCCAGGTGGTTTGGATAAGTAATTGAGCAGAACTCAAGGTAACCCAGTTCTATGGATCAGAAAACAGTTCATATATTATAATACTCTCCTGTTGAAATATATGATAAAGCGTATAAAACATGGCAAAATCCGTATCACATGCCGTATCACCCTCGACCAATATCATCCCTCGGGCCTAAAGGCCCTTGGGCTGATATTGTTTTTTTTACATTTTATATATAGATGAGACCGTTGGTTTTCCCGTTTGAATGGTTTTACACGTCTAGTAATTGTGGGGCCCTTTATAAGCTTGTTGTTCGGTGTGAGCCAAGGCTCAGTGGTGAAAGCCGTACATTGACCTATAATGGTTTACTTTTTTAAATTGTTATTTGGATGGAGAGTTGTCTCATTGACACTCACACCACATCTTCCTATATCTATATATGATACGGATTTTGCCATGTATTATTCTCTATATACAATATGATAAGGGCTATGTCAGTTAAAAAGAAAATCTGTCTTAAGACGGAGGAATAAAAAACTCCTGAGGGCTTTGTCAATAAAGCAGAAAACAAGGAAAAGGCAAAAAAAAAAGCCAAAAAAAACCCAACACAATATTCAGAAGTCCTAGAGTTCTTTGAAATATAACAGCAATACGACTTTGAGAATATCACCTTGTAGGAATGAGTGGCAACTTTTGAAATGCTGATGACAATGGCTTTCTTTAAAACCTTACTTTTACAGAATGTAATTGTGTTTTTTGGATTAACATTGGATTTTTTTTCAAAATGCACATTTTATGATTTTTAAAACTTAGGTACAAAAATCTGACTCAAATGATTAATCGATATATAATATAGAAATATCTTGACAAATATTAGATCAAAAATAAATGCTAATCTAACATACTTTTCGCAGATAATTGAATAATACTCGATCTAACTGTATCCGTGCCATCCGTTGCTTCACACACATAGATACCAGCATCACTCACGGAGATATTTTTAATGGTCAGTCCTGGAACGAATGAAGTTCCACCAGAATATTTATTTGATGTTGTGATAAGCAGCTCATTGTTTTTGTACCACCTGATCTCAGTTGGGTTTCCTTTGATATCAACGGCAATTGTGACCTTTTTTGTCACTTCGGTATTATATGAAGTCTTTGGAGTTGTCATTGATAATGGGGCTACAAAAAGAAAACATTTATTTTAATTATACGACTGTTTTAAACAAGGATTAGTATCGTTAGTGACAAGTTGAAGTGGCAAGGAGCTTGAATTACGTCGCGTAAGATATTTTACTACAAAACAAGAAATTAAAAGCCTTTTTACGATACAAATACAGTGTATTAATTTAATGCAATCGGTATTCTCCTTGACACAAAATTTCACACTCTCGAAAAATATTAGATTTAGTAATTACCGATCCCAAGGCAGCTTGATGTGATATGCATGCAGAATATATATATATATAAGTGTCTAAGAATGTAACTTTAACACACTAATGAGTGTTATAAAATTAGTTGTTATATTTTATATACAGTAACTATTCACGCAATATTTCACTAAACAAATTAGCTTCACCGAGTGTGTGCATCTATCTAGGTGAAATCGGATGCATGAAAAACATATATATATATATATATATACCATAGCTTGATTGCTAGCTGTACCATGAATTCATCATAAGGTAAGATGTACAACCCTCCTTTCGAAGCAGCCTAATCTTACAGATAGATTAGTTATCTGTCGGACTAGTCTACTCTTAAAGCGATGTAGTTCACATGACTAAAAGTGACTTCACGTTTCAGCTAGGAAGCAAGCTAACCAACGATATTACCTTTACCTACACACTCAATGCAATCAGCTGTAAATATCTAATACTTCAGGTGCCCGACTGATTACAAAATGTTTCTACTTATATAGATATAACGTTTTGGGATATCATCTTCATTAATTGTAAACTCACTTCTCACTGTAAGCTGTAAACTAACTGTCTGTGGATTATTTAAAGTTTCAGGGTGGGTAACATCACAGAAAAGAGTTTGTCCATCGTGATTTATGTAAGGCGTCCAGGACAGCATCCCAACAACCCGGAATGACATGACGGCTGGTTCATATTGTGAATAAATAGACATATCATTACTGCCGAAAATCTGGTTACCGATTCTCATCGACATAGTTTGGAGAGGGAAAGCTCCATGTGAAATACATGTCCAGGAACCAGTCGTTCCTGCTGTTATAGATGTTGGACCAGTCAACGTTGGTTGTGCAGGTGTTGCTACCAAAAGAAAATACGAACGATATAATAATGACTTTTGTCGTGGTTGTAGAAAATGCATGCCGAAAGTAGTTTAATCCTATTTAAAGGTATTCTAATCTTGCTTCTGCATTATATACAACTTCCGATGTTCAATATGTAAATAGTTATCATGCGCTACAGTATGTAGTAACTTAAAAGTTTCAAATACCTTAAGCGACACATGACCATAGATACATTTGTATATGTAATTGAGCAGATTGTCTGAAAATATGAGATCTGCTTGAATGAGCTGTAGAAATATTAAGAATAGCTTGGCTTGCCGAGAATTCCCCTTGTTTAAGTTGTAAATACAAACAGGTTTTAGATTCTTTCAAAACGGTCAACCTAATAAACATTGTATGTAGCTATCAATATACATGCATGGCACATTGGAATTTCATAAATGTGATATGAACATGTACCCTTACGATTTTTGTTTTTTAACTAAATATTAAAATCATAGAGGTTTCAGAAATAAATGCAAATTAGAATTAGTATCTTTCCATCTGATCAAACTTCGTTTACTATAAATTAAAAGATTTGAATAACGTTTTCTTAAATTTGATGTAAAATAATTTTCAACTATATATAATGAAAAATAATAACCTTTTCGGTAATTGTTCAAGATAAATTATCTTCCTTTACGGTTAAGAAGGTTACTTTTTTTTTAATTTGGTTTGTTTATGAATGTTAATTTAAAACATCAAGTATCAACACATGTGAAATTGAAAGACCGAGAGAACAATTGTTTTTTTTTGCATGAACCCCCTGAGGGGTTCTTCAGTCGCTTATATATTGGCGAGTTTTGGATGTGTCTATGGTCCACTCGATATCTCTCGGCCGGAAGTCAGGATAAAGTTCTCGGAACGTCTCTAAAGTTTTCGGTCATTTATACAGATCTTACCACAGGTTGTTATCTACGTCTTTGATATGGTCCCTTGATGGCCCTTGACGACGCAATTATATTTGTTTTAAAACATCCACTGTGCACTGTGTGTATCTGGGTCAATTATAACGTGGTATTGTCTGTTGTCTCGATAACATGTAAACTAATTATGTTTGAAGATTTAACCACGGGATACTGTGTATTTCATCATACTAGACTTACGGGAGATAACATTCTGGTTAAAATATTAATATTAGATCGGAAAACAGAAAGATAATATTAGATCGGAAAACAGAAAGATGATATTCTTATCAAAAGTATTTAATTCAATCGGAATCAAACAAATATATACAAAATAAATACTGTATTTATGTTTCTGGAGAAACTAACAATGATTGGAATCGGAATATTTTCAGAGTTGCAATTAAAGTATTTTATATGACAAGATACTCTGCTTTGGTATTTTTTAATATTCATTTGTAAAGGAAACATAAAAATTAAATCTAAATAAATTCTTGCATCCTACAAAAAAAAATGTATAAACAATAATCATTATATTTCTACATTAATTATTTCATACCATTTTAGTTTTTATGTTTTATGAGTAATTATTATTTATTTTTTTGTATTGTAATATATCCATAAAACGAAAAGTAAGATCAATTTATTAAATATTTAAATTTTAAACGGTCGTGAATAAAAATACTTGTGTGTTACCAATTCATAAAGCATGATTTTAAATCCTTGCAGCTCACAACAACCGTACAAATAATTTACAATAATTACAACAAAATTAAATTACAACCCCAGTGTTGATTATTTTATACTGTTACTATGGATTTAGAAGTCTTTGCTTATATTTTGTATAGTAATATATTCACATAGTGGAATGTTAGAATTTAAAAATAGATTCATTCGATAAATAAAAAGTCCATCCGTAAATACTTGACGTTCGTGTTTATTGATATTATATACATTCAACAGAATTTAAAAATACTCACAGGAACGTAATAGTTTATTATAAAATATTAATTCAATTTGTGTTTGTTTGTTTTAATAATTTAACCTTAAAGCATCTAAATATTTGTACTTTGGTACGGTTTTGAAAATTGTATTAATTGTGTTGACCAACTATCCTACACTTCTTGATTCATTTACATTATAGATCACATTTCAAAAGCACACTATCGGTTTGCGTTCTAAAAAAATTCGGATAAAATGTCAATGAATCCGGAGTCAAAACATTTAATGTAGGCCGTTTGACATTCGATTTCAACTATCAGATTAAGATATATGTGATGACGCTTGAGTATCAGTGAGATGTTTTCTATTTACTATTTCGTGCTCTAAAATACTACTTGCATGCAATACTATTAAATTCACTCGTGGAAGCTTATTTTCGTTTTTGTTATCTAAATTCAGGACACGGCAGAAAGAGCTTTACATGTAACTTTCAAGCACGGTCATTATTACTATTAACCGTACAATTCTGACCTCGAGTTGTTTCTCTTTTGTTTCTTTTTTGAGTCCCTGTCCTATTATTAACTTTGACGTTTTCAAAAAGCTGAGGATTGTCTACCAAAGGAATAGATTCCTAAACTTTGTAATGTATTTAGCCTTTTAATTTTTTTCATTCGAGCGTCACGGATGCTTTTTTTGTAGACTTAACTCGTGTCTGGCGTTTTTTTTATATCTACATACCATTTTATATAAATTGGTTATTTTGAAAGTGTGTACAGGTATTCATAAACTTCTGAATTAAGAAATTCTTTGACAAAACTAAATTTCTCTGTATAATGTTTGAATTGATTTAAGTAAAATCAGGAAATCCTTAAAATTTGATATGTTTTATGAGACCAAAATAAGTCTCTTCATAAGAGGTCCCAATCAATTGCAAGCCACAGGTTTAACCGCATACAACATCTATACCATAAAGACAGCTTCAAATACGAGTTGAGAATATAAAGGCATTCATTTAGGAAACAAAATATAAAGATATGATAGATAAAATAAATGCATCCAGAATTCCAGATTATAAAGCAAACTGAGTGCATAAATTTATATTGAGATAGGTTTGTGCAATTTGCATAAGTCATCCGGTTAGTAGAAATTAGGATTTGCCAATTGGTTATAATCGGAAAAAATATGTACATTCCCAAGTAACACATAAAATAGTCGAGCTTTAAAATAACTATTCAAATAGAAGCTGAAAATATATACGTTCAACAAGGACTTATTTCTGCTCAGATGACACCTGAGAATTTCATACAAAACCAAAAACAGCAAAGCAGCACACCATATCCGTATCTGTACCCTCCCCCTTTTTCTGGACCCCAACCTGTGCATTTTAGCCAATATACACCGCCCGTTGCGGATAGTAGTATTCTCAGTCAAATTATGCACAGCATCAGTTCTATTGATTCTAGATTGAGCAAACTTGAAAGTATGGATAAAAAACTGGATAAATTTGACGGTCTTTGTGAGGCAGTTGATAGTTTATTCGCCAGGGTAAAAACATCCGAATCTGATGTTAAAAAACTCACTACTCAAGTATCTGAATTAAATAATACGTGTGACAGTTTTAATATCAAACTTGACCAATTAAATGCAGAAAAGGATAATTTGTGGATTGCACAGGCATCTGGGGGTTCTGGTAGTCCAGGAAAGGGGTCGAAATTAAAGAAAGAAATAGCTGAAATACATAAACAAAACAGCGAGTTAAAGTCAACCGTGTCTGATTTGCAATATGAGGCTACAAAAAACAATCTAATATTCTACGGTATTGTGGACATGCCAGGTGAGGATGTCCAAAATCTGCTTAGTGGTTTCGTTCGCAATGATATGGAGGTTAAAACAAATATCAATTTCCGCAGCGTTCGACGTATGAATAGCAAATACAAGCCAAGGCCAATAATTGCAACTTTTGACAATTTTAAACAGCGTGAGGTAGTGAAGTCATCTGCTTACAAATTAAAGGGTTCTACGTTCGGTCTCAGTGTACAGTATTCACCAGATGTGCTCGCTAAAAGAAAACAATTGCTCCCAATTCAAAGAGAAGCTCGTGCTCAACAAGCTAAAGCAGTGATGATCAGAGATAAACTGTATATAAATAATGAGCTTTTCGATCAGATTAAGCACAAGCAATTCTTACCGAAACTGGAAACTCAGATACCGAATGAGAAGATCGATGTAGATATATGCACTGACAAGACAACTCATCAAACTGACGAGAACCAGGCTACTACCAAAGAAGACTAGGATAGCGTTGGAGATTTTGTGTCTCATTCAAAAAACTGTGACAATTTGAAAGTAATTTCTTGGAACGTGAATGGTGGTATTCAAAATAAACTAGATAACATTGCATTTTTGAATTTTATTTGCACATATGATATAGTTTTTCTTACAGAATGTTGGTTTAAAAATGATTTTAGTTTTTCTATTCCTGGTTTTGATTGTTTTTTGTATGCTAGACGCAAGTCTAAATCTACTCAAGGAGGAGGTATTGTAATTTTAATTAAAGAGTGTTTTTCTAATAAAATTTCTATTGAAACATGTATTCATGATACAATTATATGGTTGAATATTGAAAAGAATATTGTTACAAGTGAAAAAAACTTATTTATTGCCTGCGTTTAAATACCCCCTGTCAGATCGAATTTTTATAAACTTTATAATTGTGATTTATTTGCTGATTTAGAAAATAGTATTGAACTTTACTCTTCACTTGGTAATGTTATACTTTTGGGTGTTACAAATAGTCGAACTGGGGCAATAGATGATTTTGTGAGTAACGATAGTATTCATACTACTATAAGGAATAGACTTGATGATATTTTTGATTATTCTGCTGATATAGAACTCAATGTAAGAAATAATCCTGACAACAATACGAACTGCTATGGTCCAAAACTTATCTCGCTATGTAAAGCCTCGGGTTTGAGAATATTAAATGGCCGGCATAAAAATGGTTTTGCGAATGATTTTACATTTTGTGGTGCGAAAGGAATAAGCGTTATAGACTACCTATTCTCCGTTTGCGGTTTCGAGAGTTATCGTTCGTTGTCGGAGTTGTCTTTCTTGTTATAAGGTGTCAAATCATTTCCGGTAGAATAAGAAAATGGGGAAACCTAACTATTGTGCCATCAAAGACTGTCACAATAAGTCCGGAGACAAAGGGAGATTTGGTAGAACAATAAAACTACATAAATTACCAAAAGAAGGAATCGTACGATCGGCATGGCTACGTGCAATTAGTCGGAAAGACTTTAAACCATCAACGTACACCTCAGTCTGTTCAGATCATTTTCCGAGAGGAGAGGGACGTACATCCGTTCACAAAGTACCAAGTCTTCACCTCCCACAAAAAGTGGTCAAAGAGGGAAAAGTAAGGAACACAAAAAACAGTCTATCCACAAGTATTTCGGAAACAGAGTCAATATTACAACCATTCATTTCACACTCCGAGTCGGACCAGCCTAAGCCTTGTTGTTCTATAGATGTGATTGAGCAAACTCATTCGTAAGTTGTAAATGACAAAAAATAATGTCTCTTTATACAGAGTTAAATGTATGGAACTCATACCAATTTCTTATTTATAATTTATATATTACTCTGAACCTTTTTGTACAAAACCTAACCAATGACTCCATTGTTAAGCATCAATCAATGGTATATATGTCCATAAAACAAACCATGCATCTAGTTGTCCATGCATAAAATGTATGTCAAAAGTGACCTAATCAACAAATGATAGATTAATAGTGTATTATTGCACTAGTCTACCCAAGACTAGAGTGTGGCACTGGTACAAAAATCACTGCTTATATAATACAATAAATGATTTTCTAGTAACTGTAATATACACCTGAACACACAATTTATCCAATGTACATTAAATGTAGGTCTTGTTTGTATCTGAGATATCCACATACAGACACAATTTTAACAAAAAATGGGACATACATGTACATGTACACCTTATACATTTTGTACATTTTACATACAGACAGATTTAAGGCCTTTAAGGGTCAATCTATTCACCATCTTCCTCTCTCCTGATTGGGGATAAAAATTAATTGAACAAAAATACATATCACATAAAAAATATTGGTTCATCCATATTCTTGTTTTAATATTTTCAATTTAATAAATTGTATTGAATATTTCAGGTACTCAAAAACTCCAATGAGGACACTTTGTGAATCTGGAACAGAAAGTGAGAATGTGCAATTATCAACAGCTTCATGTACAAAAAATGACAAAATCACTCAAACCAATACACCCCCTGCTGAATTATCTGTTCAAGTCACAAGACCAGAAATTATAATAGATGATATAGCTTCATCAGATGAGGAGGTACTTTTTTATACAGGTTTAACATGCTACCAGGCATTTAAAGCTTTGTTCGATACTCTCATTGCTGCAGGGGCTGATCGAATGAATGTGGATGACGAGATAATGATGCAAGAAAAATCGTATAGGAAGTTACGGTTGATTGACGAGTCCCAGTGTCACTTTTCCCGATAGTGCGTCAACTTATTGTGTCTAATTTTACAACTTTTTCCGACCACGCATTTCTACATATACAACTTCATTACTGTGTAACAAACAAAATTCAACACCGTTTCCGGGTGATGAAAACGGAGAGAAACTGTCTCAGGACAAATTTAAATGGAATGATGAATTAAAAGAGCAATGTAGAGATTGTTTAATGAATAATGTGGAAAAGATAAATTTGTGTCGTGAACGGATTGACTTTGATGGGCAGCAATTACTCGACAATTCGTTGGCCGAATTCACTAGTACGTTAAATGACATTATGGCACCATTTTTTAAAAAGAGGACAAACAATTATAAATCTTGCAGATCTAACATTTGTGATGATAAACCTTGGTTCAATGCCCAGTGTAAAGACCTTCATCGCCGCTATATAAACTGTTTAAATATATTTAATAGACTGAAATCGCAACTAAACCATAGTAATTTAATCCGAGCGAAAAAAGACTATAAAACACTAGAACGTCGCTTGAAACGAGAGTATATGCGCACTGAAGGAAACATGCTAGACATAATGAGACTTACAAACCCTAAATTATTCTACAAGAAATTTAAAAGGAAAGCGTCCTCTAGACATGCTGTACCATTAAAGTTGTTCCATGAACATTTTAAGTCATTGTGCTCATCAGACACAGATGCTGTACTGGACGACAGCCAATTTCATGATACTGATGGTGAATGCGTCTATGAGGAACTTGATAGAGAAATTACAGAAAATGACATTTTGAAAGCTATTCGTAACCTTAAACGTGATAAAAGTCATGGAGTTGATGGAATTCTTAACGAATATTTTATTGAATACAAAGATGTGTTTATGCCTGTATTACTGTACATTTTTAATGGAATTTTACAGTCCGGAATTTTCCCTACAGATTGGGCTAAAGCCATACTTATACCTATATTCAAGAAGGGTAGTGTGCTTGATCCGAACAACTACAGAGGGATTAGTTTAGTCAGTAATTTTGGAAAGTTATTTACGTCCGTTCTTAATCAACGTTTGATAGACTGGTCGGAAACGTTTGATATTGTGACCGATGCCCAGTTCGGCTTTCGTCCCGGTCTGGGTACAGTAGATGCTATTTTTGCTCTTACATCATTAATTTTCAAATCCTTATCAGCCAAAAATCGTTTTTATTGTTGTTTTGTAGACTACACGAAAGCTTTTGACACTGTTCAAAGATATATGTTATGGTATAAACTATCAAAAATTGGTATACAAGGTAAATTTTTAATGGTTATCAAAGCAATGTATTCTAATGTCACTTCTTGTGTAAGTGTTGATCGGTTCAACTCTGATTATTTTACTAATGAAGTAGGTTTGATGCAAGGTGAAGTATTATCACCGATATTTTTTTCTATGTATGTCAATGATTGTGAAATGGCTTTTATAAATAGTGACTATTCCTTATGAGATGAAGGAACTAAATTTATTTTTACTAATGTACGCTGACGATATGGTTATTTTTTCAGAAACTGTATCTGGATTACAAACATTACTTGATACTTTGTATGATTATACCTCCAAATGGTCACTTAGTGTGAATATAGCAAAAACGAAAATTGTTGTTTTTAGAAAGGGTGGAAAAATACATGACAATGAGAAATGGTATTATAATAACCAGGAAATAGAAGTTGTAGATAAGTTTTGTTATCTTGGTATTTTGTTAAATTTTAATGGTAAATATAATGTGTTACAGCAGAAACTCTCAGAACAGGGTAGAAAAGCTGTGTTTGCCTTAAGGAGAAATGTAAAAGATATATATTTGAATTTTGTAACTTTACTTTCGCTTTTTGATACTTATATAAACAGTGTACTTTGTTATGGTTGTGAAATTTGGGGTACTCACAAGGCACCAGCTATAGAAAGGATACATCTGGGCTATTGTAAAAATATTATGAAAGTAAAAAGCTCTACGAGTAATGTCATGGTGTACGACGAGCTAGGTAGATTGCCATTATTGCACACCAGAAAATGTCGAATTTTTAAATACTGGTTTAAGCTGTTATGTACTACAAACTGTATTTTGAAAAACTGTTACTGTTTTTTATATGACGATTTACAAAAATGTCCAAATAATAAGACAAATTGGTTGTATTTTATTAAAAATGAGTTGCTCAGTATAGGTTTAGGTGATATTTGGTATAATCAAGGTTTATTTTTAGATAGTAAGCTCTCCAGTAGTTTTTACTTGATAATTAAACAACGCCTGTTTGATTGTCTGAAGCAAGATTTTGACAGCCAAATGAATAATTTAGTTAAATGTACAAGTTATAGATATATGGTTCAAAATTTTTGTTTACAAAATTATTTATGTAAACCAATACCAGTTATTTATAAGACATGTATTACCAAAATAAGACTTAGTAGTCATGATTTAGCTATAGAATGTAATCGCTATTCTGCAATTCCAAGAAGTAATAGACTATATAGTTTTTGTAAAAATGACATTGAAGATGAGATGCATTTTATTTTAAAATGTCCTACCAAGGTCTTAGATCTTATTTTATAAAACCATATTATTGGAGAAAACCTTCTATGTATAAATATATACAATTAATGAGTTCTAATAATCTTAGAGAATTATGTAATTTGGGTAAATTTATATTTCGTGCACAAAAACTAAGATCTAACATGATGTAATATGTTTAACACATTTCCTTCTGCTATCTATGTATGATACTTTGTGTAGTTTATATGTTGTATGCCTATAGTTGTTATGACTTTGGTAAATAAAGATATATCAACTGGCTTCTTCTATTCACAGTCAATTATTTCAATTCAGGTGACCCGGTAGTCAGCGGTCTTAGGTTCATGTATTGCTTTTCTTTTTTTTAAAGAAAGCAACTTGTTTTAATATCATAAACAAACCTTTCAGAGAAAACCGAATTGCACTGGTGTTGTATACTAACTAACATTTCGAAAATTTAAGTTGTTTACATCTGTTAACCAATTTTTCGGAGATACAATTATGATACAGGCGTTATTTATTAACCAACCTTTCGGAGATACAGTGATTATAGATGTGTTTCTTTTGTCTCTGCCTTCGGTTACTGAAGCCATGTAACTTCCGGCATCGTCCAGATCAACCCTATTGATGGTCAAAGAAGGAGTCTGGTAGTTTCCTCCGGAGTATCTGGAGTTTGATGCTGTGTCAATAAGATTGTTATTCTTGTACCAACTGACTTTCGTAGCTTTACCAATGATAACCTCAACCACCAGAGTGGCGGATTGCCCAGTGATAGGCTCATACTTTAGTCTTGGTGTTTTTATTGTAAAATTTGCTGAAAAAGTTTAAAATAATTTTGGGTTATCTATCATGCATACATTACCAGATACTAAATTAATTTTGCGAATCAAAGGCGAGTCCTGATTATTCGTCCGCCATTTTTTCCCCATAACATTTCTTAAAAAATGTAAATATTGGTTCAAACTCAAATTAAGTACAACTATTTATTGGTCTTCTTAAAGAATAATATCAATTGCCTTTAGTTTAAATATATTCATTTATTTATTATTTATATTAATCTTTTCCACTTTGCGGGTGCGAGTGCTGCCTTACAGCTGCATTCATTAGCCTGTTCTTTTTCAAAATCTACAAGGATGTCTTTTACGTGGAAGATATATTGCTCTCTTAACATGGGTCAACCATAATGATTTATCGCCCCCTTCCGACCGGACTATCATCGTTTCTTCAACAACATACTCGCAAGTGGTGTCAAGAGATAGCCTAAATTAAGTCCCTTAAATTTTTACCCCGGATCTGGTTTCGAACCAGGAACTTTTGTCTTTGTGTTTGTAGTCCGATGCGCTGACCACTTACACCACGGCACTCAATTGCCTTTAATATAATTGTTTAGCATATACTTAGACTAAATAACATATGTTTTTTACAGTATGATAATAGCATTAAATTAAAATATTTTCCATATTTTTCGAATTGGTGCTTAGCGGGCTGATATGAAAAGTTTACCACATGCTTCGATTGTTATCACATGCCTTTCCGTAACGTTATCACATGACATTCCGGTGATACTCGGCAAATTCCGGAAAATACACCTCAATGCTACGTTTTCAGTGAACACAACAATTATTTGAATACCGGAGAGTATGTTGTGTAAAATAATTAAATGAATTAAAAAAAAAAAGAGAATAAAAAAATTATTAAATAAATGCATTTTTTATAGTTTTTCTGAAACATAATTTAGAAAGTTACTTTAAAAAAGTTGACTTTTCCAAATAATTTTCATTATGCATATTGTTGAATTATTTTTTTGTCGATTCGTCCATATAAAATGTGGTTTTTTTTTCTCGGTTGAGGCATATGATTGAAAGATTTCATATTGAATGTATCAAATTTTGGGTCCGACGTCCGTTAACTTTTTACTCTTTCAACTTCTTATCGGGAACCATGTAGATGGATCAATATATGAACCTGTTATTTTTCTCTACTGTTGAAGCATATGATAAAAAGATCATTTCATGTCATTTTTCATATCGCATGTATTATCAGCCCTCGGTCAATATCGGCTCTTGGGCTGATATAAAACCTAGGGCTGATAATACATGCGATATGAAAAATGCCATGTAATAATCTCATAATATCATGCAAGATGTGGTTGGTATTAAATTAGACATTCACATTGGAAATAAAAAGTACAAAATTTAATGTTCAATACAATGATTACGTTGTATATATGAATATGAACCCTGTTTAAACAACAACAAAACAAGAGGGTCTCTGATTGACAGCCAATCGGATTTTTCTCCATAAAAAAAGCTATTTGCAAATTTCAAATTTGAATCCCCGAACAGCATAACATCGGAAAAAAAGAGAGACTATAAAGTACACACACGCGTACATTTGTTCAACAATAGCAAATAATAACGAAAGAAATAGTCTTATTAAATAACAACTTTAAAATGAAACCACTGAAGTATGTGATCATCCAAATAACTTTCCAGAAACGTACTTTCAAACGGTTTTTGTCTTGCAATGTATGAATGGTCGATGGAAAAATGATTGTGAAATTCACACTTAATCTGCATTCAATTACAGGAAAACGAAGCATAACTAATTTTGAAAAGATTTCGTCAAATCGTTTTTAAGTTTAATATAGAACGGACACTGTTTGGCAGTCTCCCGCCCGAAAACTGTACGTCACCAGATTAATAACCAACATTTTCCTTTTGGAATTCCAATTTATAACACTCTATTTAGCACTCCACAGTTATGTGACTCCAGAGAAGAGATTGAACCATGTTTTGTTTAGTACAAGTGTAAATTTCGGGTTCAAATTAGTGTCCATTCCAGCAATGATTCTGAAATTATATCAGCATTTTTTGACTACTTTGGTTAGGTGTTAATTTAGCATGAACTTTTGGAAGTTAGTTTGCAAGAAAATGAGGCGAAAGACCCCCATTTTTTTCTTCTATATTTTGATAAGGCTATACACCAGTGTTGAAGTAATGTATGTCTTATATAGATATAGGAAGATGTGGTATGAGTGCCAATGAGACAACTCTCCATCCAAATACAAAATTTAATTTATAAAAGTAAACCAGTATAGGTCAATATACGGCCTTCAACACGGAGCCTTATATGCATTGAAATTGAGGTTTATAGGTATTTTTAGCCTGAATGCAATTTTTAAAGAAAAAAATAGAAAACAAACACCTTTTGTTTCCATGGATACTGAACTTGAATGTACATTATTTTGTTACATATTTTGAATTGTCTGAAAAGAAAAGGATTCTAAATATGTCTACATGTTTGGGTATCAAAATATAACAGTTGCTTTATCCATTTTCAAATGCATGCTCATGTTACTGCATTTAAGATGCAATTTCACCTTTAAGACGCCAACTGTGGAGTGCTACCACAGTCATATTCGGGGAATGAAAAGACGTTGCGCACGATATTGGTGTCACTTTGGAAATATGGGTTAGAAGGCGGGTTAATCAAATTCAAGCTCTTATCCTATACAATAAATATCCATGTTATGCATATCATTCGAAAGGAAATAAACTACAGAAATCAATAACATAGATGATTTTGTGCTTTGTCTATTTTTTAATGAAAAACTTTGCTCATTTCGATGCCTTTAACGTCATTTCAAGGGTGTCCCGCTGTTACAATTTTGTTTTATGTGAGTCTTTAAAATCCCAGTGCGGATTCAGTAGTAGGTAGAATGGTTAAAAATTTTGCAATTGTTTTGTATACATTTAACTTAAAATGAAGTAACAGACGTTTTTAACTTTAAGGGAAGGAAGATCGTCAAAAGAGTTTAAATAAAAAAGAGAAAAAATGTCCCAATTAGCAGCTCAACCCGTAATTTTTTTTTCTGTCTTCACTTTCATAAGATATTACGGACGAAAATGGATTTTAATAATATCAGAAAAATTATACATGTCCCGAAGAAGCTAACTGAAGTCATCATTAAGTAACTGCGGTCTTATTTTAAAAACATCGTCATTTTCCCCGTGTCCAATAAAATGTCCCGATTGACAAAATAACACAAAGAATAATTCAGAGGCTTTTTATCAAACGAAATTCTACTATATCTCAATTTTTTAACACCTGTTAACTGATATGAATGGAAAATACATTTAATTTCCTTTAAAATGATATGACATGTACTTTTGTTTGAGTTGCAGTTAAAAAATCCGAAAGGATCTAAGATGTCCAATGAAATGTCCCCGTAACCGTAATTTGACGTTCGCGTTATAATAACGTTAAACTGTATACGAATTTTCTTGCATATTTGGCATAAAATAATTTCATGATATGGTCTGATCTATATAAAATAAAGTTTTCGTTTAATATGCATTAACATATCATCGAGTGCAAAATAACATTTCTTATCGCTTGTTATAAATTCACTTCTTCAATGAATACTCATAAGAACAGAAATTTATAATACGAAAATATTATGTCGTTACAAATATTTCTATGCTTTGAAAAATGTACACGTACAGAAAAATTGTGTTAACGCATGCGGAAGAATATCACAAGAAAGTTTTTTTTTGAAAATATGAATGTCTACTCAAATCCAATCTATTGGAAAAATCGAATTGTTATAGAAGAGTGTCCACCATGCACTTGTACTGCACTTTTATTAGAATCGTAGAATAGAATGATATACAATTGGATGAAAATTATACATACATGTAACTACTATATACAATTATAAATATAATTTAAACAACAAACCAGAGTATACGTATTTGTATCACCACAATATAATAGATATTAAAGCAGTGAAGTTGAATTCCTTGTAATTTATTCATCATCCCCTCACGAACTTGTCTCAGAAAAAATATATCTCTGTACATAAACCTCAGTTTTCCGGTATAGAAATGTGATTTTTTTTCTGAGACAAGTGCTTGTGACCATCCACAACAACTTGCGGTCATCCGAGGTTCAGTACTTCAGTACTTTGATTAAACTTTTAAAACAATGTAAAAACGAAACCAAAAAGATTGAAACCGAAAACATAAAAATAATCAGATGAATGTCAAAGAAGATTTTGTGTAAACCGATACTCAGTTATATGTTGAAAATGGAAGCGCGGAACCAAAAATATTGTATAGTATAAAAAATGCATGAAATGCATTCCTGATGGTCCATAGTTGTTCGCTTGAGAAAACACTAATCTATGTAAATATGACATATAGCAGTTACTTAAAAAAATCACATCTAGTAAAAAAAATGTATTATTCAAAATCGGATTTCGACCTACTGGTAATCTGTGATGTAGCTAAGGTATTGATCTGTGTAAAAGTTTTCCATACTTTGCCAAATTCTATAATTTCAAATATTTAAAAAAAAAATAATATTGATTGCCGACCCTTTCTTAAAGCTTGAGTTTGTGAAAAAATATCAGATGAAAGGATAGCTTGCAAAATATGTTTCCGAAAGAAAAAACAAAACAATACAAAATCACGGTTCTCATTTTCACAATAAAGTAGAAGATGCGGCCGTATAAGACCAATTAATAATTTCTATATGCAAACAACAATGAGCAAAACCCTTACCTTATAGTCATCTATGAAAAGCTCCGAAATGACAAATGTAAAACAATTCAAACGAGAAAACTAACGGCCTGATTTATGTGCAAAATGTGTAAATTCCTACATAACATGAATTTTCTTAATTATTTGCCTGGTAAAACAATCCTGATTTAAAAAAATTAATCAAAGAAAACGTTTTCTTTTTAAAAAAAAATTTAGACCCCGACCAACTTTAAATCATTGAAAGTTGGCAACGGCAGCATAAGAGCACATATTTCTTTTTCAAACATGATGCACATTTTATAAAGTTTTTTGTTAGAGATTTTTGAAATAATGATAAAGTTAACATTTTCCATAAAATCGGGATTGATGTTAAGATTGTGGACTTACTTATATGTTAAAATAAATAATATGAATTATAATGTAATTATAAGTCACTGTTTAAGAAAAATTAAATAAAACCAAATTCTTGAACTTTTATATTAACGTTAGTATAATAGTCCCAGGATTAAAGTGTTGATAAAATAAGATTATGAGAAGAAAAAATAGCTTGCGATATACTACCTACATCTTTCACATAACCAAAGACAAATCAAGAAGCATTTGAATATTAATTGAGGGAGCAAAATTACCAAATTACAACAAACATATATAAACGTGTAATTGGGGAAAAGAGACCGTGAGACCGTGAGAAACAAGAAACGAAATATTTACAATTTCACTAGCAAAGATAGGAGACGTCTTCTGGCATTTTCACATGAGTAGAATATAAGGTCAACGTTTGAAACTTTCCCCGGAACAACGTCAAAATCGTCGTTTTATTAGGGAACGTCGTGTAACGATTAGTGGCACCAATACCGTGCGTAACGTCGGGATTGAAGTAACGATATTTGGAACATACCAGCCTTTATCTGTGAAAAAAATTAACATTCCATAACAATCAGCTAACTAGTGATGGCGTCCGTAAAATTTAAGAAGGGGTGATTTCAGCTTCACCACTTGGAAGTCTTTGTATGATAACTTGCTTGTGAGCAGCATGCAACCCTCTATCAAGAAAATCACAATTGGAAGTGCAAGCCTTGTAATATCGTATCAACTCCGTATGCAGACTATTCGGTTTAGTTGCTTAATAGAAATGGAAAGTACACAATACATTCAGTCAGACGGCAACCCAACACTGCATAACAAAGGGGAAACTACAGATAGGGGTTAAGATATGGTTGTAAAGAATATGTGGATGTCTATATTCTATATTTCAATCTCTTCAAGTTAATTTGCTCCTAGCTAGAAAAGCTGTCTCTAACAGAAACTTTCCAGCAATCAAACAGTCGCCAAGTCTAAATGGTGTACAATGACAAGCAATGGTCCTTTATTTGGTTTACAGAATTGGAAACAAAGCATAGAGAAAAATGGCAAAAAAATTAAATAATACTAAAACAAAGCCTCCCCCCCTCGCCCATATCCAAACCCTAAGGTATGATAAGTTCACAATTTTTAAATTGTTAAATAACTTACATTTTACTGACAAAAGCAATCCAACGGTTTGAGCATTGTTTGGTCCTAATGTTTCCTTGTGATAAACATCACAATATAGCATATGTTTGTCATTGAGAGTAGATGGAGCCCAATATAGGGTTCCGATTACAGTGTACGATTTCCGTCCTACAAGTCGGGTATTAGTGGTAAATCCTTTGCCAAACGAGGCACTCCCTAATCTCATAGACATATTCTGTGCTGGGTAACCTTCCTCTGATACACACGTCCATTTTGATAATGTTCCTGTTGTGAGTGTTGTTGGTCCAGTTAGTGTGGGCGGATTCGGGGATCCTAGCGAAAAATATAAAATTAAAGCCAGTTAAAAAGGAAAAAAGGTTTAAAATTTTAAGCTTTAACATGTACATGTAAGAGCTGTGTGCAGCAGATCTAAATCGACATGTAAGTAAAACACCTTGAAATTCTTTGTAATGATAAGTTCGTGAGGACATGCCCTGTCATGAGCCCGGTCAATGTATATCTCCGAAATTAGAGCGAAGAAAAGTTGAGTAACACATAAAAGATAACATCTGAATTATTAGTGTAAATACGGTATACCATACATGTATACAAATAAGATGTGGTATTATTTCTAATGAGACAACTCTTAACCAGAGACCAAATGACATAAACGTTAAAGGTCACCGTATAGCCTTCAACAATGAGTAAAACACATACTGAAGAGTCAGCCACACAAGACTTGATATATCTACTATATGTATACATGCAACTAACACACCATGTAACTAATATTATATATATATGTGCCGGACCATATTACAATTAAAGAAACACATTTGAAAGTAAATCAGTGAACACTCGCATTTTAACAATTAAATATGAAAAATATGAACTGAAAAAATGTTGGAACTCTATCTGTACAGAAATAAATGGCTTATAATTGAAACAATTTATTAATGACTTACTAAATACCCGTATGAACTGAGTTCTAGATAACGGGTTCTGTAAGACACCATTTGCAGTCTGACATTCGAAAACTTTATGATGATCTGTTTCTACTGCCGTAAATGTATAAGAATTGTGTGTTGTGCCACCTGTATATGTCGACGTATCGTCTATGACAGCATCATTTACGAACCATTTGACAGTTGGTGGTGGAGAGCCTCCGTATACAGTACAGGTCAAGGTTACAATGTCACCCATCATTATAATGTCGGGTCCGGTAATAACGGGCGAACCTGGGGGCACTGGAAAGGAGAGCAGACGAAAAATAATTAATCTATTATGTATATCAAATTGTTTCTACGATCGACATATTTTTGCGATTTTAGCAAGTTGAAATATAATAATGCGCTGATCAAAAGCCGCGATTATGTAAATTTTCGATATGTTACATAAATGTGAAAATCGCGAAATTAAATCGTCGTGAATTGGGATAAAAAGGGAAGAACACGAAGAAAATCAAAGTACTGAAGTACTGAACATCGGATGACCGCAAGTTCTTGTGGATGGTCCGACAAGCACTTGTCTCAGAAAAAAAATCACATCTCTATACCAATTTTTTTTCTAGGACAAATTTGTGCCAGTGATAAATTAATGACAGGGAATTCATCTTCACCGTAATGACTATTATATTGTAGCGATACAAATCAGTATACTCTGTTTTATTGTTATATATTATATTTTTTGTATATTACAGTTACATGTAACTATACATAATTTTAATGCATTTGTATATATCATTCTATTCGACTAAATTAATAATAGTGCAGTGCAAGTGCACTGTGGACACGTCACTCTTCTGTAATAATTCGATTTTTCTAATAGAATGGATTTAACTAGGCGTTCGTATTTTCCCGCCAAAAATGTTTAATCATCCATGCAGAGTTATCGTTCCTTGAGATTGCAAACGTTTTGAGATATTCTTCCGCATTCGTGTGAATACAGTGTTACGCCCAAGTGATTTGAAAGCTGATATTTTTACTGTTGTCTCCGTTCCACACTTGATCGATACACGCAGATGTCCGTTGTTGTATTCGGATTCGTATTTTACAGAAGAAATAGCTTACTTTGACCTTATATTATATGCTGAATTCTTTAAATCTATATATCGACTCTATTTATATGTGTAATTATTCATTTTGTATTTGTTTATACTTAGTTTCAGTATAGCGCGCCAAATGTAACGTTACGTGTTCTTGTTTAGGAATAACTTGTGTATTACGTCACAGGTAGTATAAAATACGGAACGCATGTTCCTACGTTGAGATTCTCTCCAACAACCTCCATGCAGTTAGCAGTCTCTTTTAAATGCAGTGCACCAAGTAGATTTGCTGCACCAAGTAAAGTTGCTTGGTGAAAGTATTTAAATGCAGTGCACCAAGTAGATTCCTGCACCATTGAAGATTTATGAGAGAATGAAATACAATAGGAAAAATCTGAGACACAGTTTTGGAGGTCAAACTGTGTTGTGCAAGAATCTATAATTTGTTTTAGGATGCTATGAAGAACAAAGAAGCTAAATTCATTCAAGTATGGACATCACAGAATGGCAACTAATTACATAACAATTAATTATGTAATAATAATGTCATATGAAATTATCACAATTTGATAGATTAATCCTTCTTCTTTCTTTTGGTACCTCATTTATAAAATTTAAAGAAAGATGAGTGGAATTACATCAGTTTAAAGATGTCTGATTGGGGATGAAAAATCTTTGTATTGTGCTACCTTAATGCAGTGCACCAAGTAGATTTGCAGCACTTGTAAAGTAACACAAGTAAAGTTGCTTGGTGAGAGTTTTTAGATGCAGTGCACCAAGTAGATTTGCATGCACCGAGTACGCTGAGTATTCAAGTTGAATGCAGTGCACCAAGTAGATTTGCTGCACCGAGTTAGCTGAGTATTTGAATGCCGTGCACCAAGTAGATTTTCTTGCACCGAGCAATTGTTTTATTAATCTTAGTGCAAGTAATGCACCTTGCCGTATTACTTATTGTATATAATTATTAACGTATTTTGTTTCTTGAACCGCTGTATTTGATATATTGTTTAAATAGAAATAATACAATTAATGAACTTCCATTATGATCTTTATTATTACTTCCTTCACCAGAGGCCCACAAAAGTAACTACGGGTGTATATCCTGACAAGAAAATCCCGGAACGTTACAATATATTAATGATTTTTTACTTATATTATGTTATAACAAAACATTTTGATTTTATCAATTTATCAATTTAAAAAGTATTTGATGAGTATTTATTGAAGAAATGATTTATAACAAGCGATATGGAATGCTAGTTTGCACTTAATGATTTCTACGTATTCATCATGTTTATATATCGGTTAAAAACCAAAAACGAATATTACGTAATGGAAATCTAGGCGATAGCAATACAACAGAATTCCCTCAAGGTCATCCGCTGTAAAAATCCGCGAAAATAAGTTGGTTTATTTAATTACAGTTTAGAAAATAAGATGTGGTAGGGTTGCCAATAAGGCAACTATCCACCAAAGTTCAAATAAAGAAGAAAACATGAACATAATATAATTCAAAACCTTAATTATATCTACAAAACAACGATTATCACTGTTCTTAATATTTTCTTAATATGTTCATAAAACAAGAAAATGTCACCAGCTACAATAGCATGTACATGTACCACGCCAGCATTTTCTTAAACAATCTTCAAAATCGTACTGAGTCAATTTACCAAACCACAAATGCAACTTGCACACTATAAATGCTTTTTCTGATCAGAATGTCAAAAAATGTAGTCTAGGGCTATTAAACGACTTTGAGGGGTAAAGATGTTAAGTGAATAAATAAAAACAGAAATATCAAGCTAAAAAGAGTTCTACTGATACTATAAGTGCATGTACGATGGATATTCGTTTATAAATGCATTTTTTGTTGATTTCATTCAAAATTTACAGGAAACGACATATATTTAAAACTGTATAGTATACTGTATTCCTGTCATGAAATCCTGCTACTGGCGAGAACATTCCATTGGAAGCAGAAACAGAATACACAGTATACAGCAATATCCAGTGTACCAGATCACAGAGAAACAATTTGCGTTCGATGTATTACATTCTTACCTTGGGTCAACACTGCAATTGGTCTTTGTAACAACAGAAAAATACATAGCAGATTGAGGCTTCGATGTACATTGCCAATCATTTTGCTAAAATAAATAAAACGAATAAAATCAAATATGAGCCGATAAACAACATTTATTGACAAATATTACTGGTTTACTTGAAACCTGTTTTATTGTGCAAAACGATAAACGGATAAGACTCGTTTTGGTTGGTTTGTACAGAAAATGAAATTTTATTCATTTGGAAATCAATGACATGCTCACATATTATTATACTAGTAGTTTATTTATAATTTGAAACCGTATCATTGTAAATCTCTTGTAATAACATTAACAGTACCAATTTTCCTGCACCAGATGCGCATTTCGACAATACATGTCTCTTCAGTGATGCTCGTGGCCAAAATATTTGAATTCCATAGCTTATATAAAAGATGAAGAGCTATAATCCAAAAGGTCTAAAAAGTATAGCCAAATCCGTGAAAGGAATCAGAGCTTTGCATGAGGGAGATACATTCCTTAATTTATAATAATTTCTAACATTTTGTAACAGTGAATTTTGATAACACAAAAAAATCCGTATTTTCATGCCAGTACCGAAGTACTGGCTACTGGGCTAGTGATACCCTCTGGGAATAACAGTCCACCAGCAGAGGCATCGACCCAATGGTAGTAATAACATTAACGGCACCAATTTTCCTGCACCTGTAACGTTTGGTTGTTTGTGTATACAGTAACTGGTCTGGGTTGATTTCAATTCTGTTTTAAACCAACTGACAAATTTTGCGCGTTCATTGAAATAACTTTATATTACCCTACTATCGGGATCATTTCTTCACGGGATATGATACTCGGTTATATCCAATCTTTAAGTAATATGATTAGGTTCATTTAATCACCAGCAGAAAACTTCTGTTAAAGTGAGAAGTCCGTCAAACTGGTTGTGCGAATTGTATGAATACACACCACGTCCCGTCATAATGCGGACGTTAAATTCTCAACTTTGAGTAGGGAAACTGAAACACTCTGTGCACATTGAGAAGCTGCAATAACTGTTTGATGTGCGCAAATGGTTTTTTGCATGGCACATTTTCTGCCCCGATCCATTATACTCTCATTTTCCAATGAAGTATTTCCGACTCATCATCACGATCGATATATACATGTATAACATAACCGACCTATGTATTTTTAATGTTCTTTTCCTGAACATGTATGAACTATTTGCCACTGAACATAGAGCATGACGTTCGTGCGGAATGGGGCTTTACATTTTCTTTTCTTTATAGATGTGCCTAGCTCCATGTACGCTACAAAAATGTATCATTTCTTTGACGGATATGTGACCTTCCCAACATACCCTCATTTTCTAGACACTTGTTGCACTTATAACGGGACATACCTAGTGCATTTATTGTTGTTTTGTTCATGAAACATTTGACATAATTAAAGAAAAATGTCTTCTTGTACTAAGTTTCATTGCCATCATCAACATTTGTAAAAAACTTAATAATAAACGCTTCTCATATTTCTGTAATGTTAGTGACTGGACAGAATGGAATGTGTGATTTGTGGGTTTTTAAAAATCTAGTGTAAATATTTTATGCATATTAAATACAATTGACATGGTATGCTCATGGACCTGGCTGGACAGACTCTGATGTGTGTTAACGCTCATAAGGTGATAATTCGCTTGAAGACATTCAAACTAATGATCGAGATACAACATTCTGACTGCGATTTTACGTCTTTGAATTTTCTCCTAAATTTCTATTTTTTGGCTTTTTGCCTTGCTGCATTACGTTTGCGCGCAAAATTATTACGTTTGCGCGGAGCTTTCGATTACAATTGCGCGCATTTTTTGACAGGTAAACTCAGGTAAAATACAGGTAATAATACTTATTTATTTATAATTTGTTCAATTATTTACAAGTATAAGTACTCATTCCGTTAGTTCGTTAGTTGGATTTCGAGCAAGATAAGTCCATTTTATTATGCACAAGCACTAAATCCTAGAAATAAATATATATACAGATGTAACTGTTAAAATGTTAAAACAGCAAATATTTAATAAAGGTAAAAGGATAAATTTATTACTTTATATTACATGTCGGTACGTGCCGAAACTCCATGTTTGTACCTTGGTGTAACTTTACAAACTAACTTAAATTATTTACTTATTTTAAAAACGAACACTATAAGTTGAAACACTTTTCATCCTGAAATATTCACAATGAAGTTACATGTATGCTTTAAGCTATACTACTTTATAATGATCGCTTTATAATTGGTTTACTCTGAATTTAATGTGAACAATATATAATCTGAATGAAGGAATATTTTCATAATTAATAATTGATAGTGAGATATTATTATGAAAATAAAAAAAAAAATATAGTCAATTACAATTTGATTTAATTTTTATTTATATTTTTACCTAAGTTTACCTGTAAAATGAATGCGCGCAAATGTAATCGAAAGCTGCGCGCAAACGTAGTGCGAACGCATTGGGTCTATCTGTCCTTGACTAATGGGTTTTCGAACATTTATATAATAGTTTTATTTTCTTTATTTTTCACCAAACTAAGCGGAAACTCAGTTTATTTTTAAGTAGCTATGTAGTACCTACGATGTTGAATTGTTTCACAAATACATTGGCTGTTATAAAATAGTCAGGTCAATTGATTGACAGTTCTGATTTGTTTGTAAATTTCTGAATCTGCTTACATTGTACATGTAAAGTGTGTATTGTATATATAAAAAAAGAAGATGTGGTATGATTGCCAATGAGAAAACTGTCCACAAGAGACCAAAATGACACACATTAACAACTTTAGGTCCCCGTACGGCCTTCAACAATGAGCAAAGCCCATACCGCATAGTCAGCTATAAAAGGCCCCAATATGACAATGTAAAACTATTCAAACGAGAAAACTAACGGCCTTATTTATATAAAAAAATGAACGAAAAACAAATATGTAACACATGAACAAAAGACAACCACCGAATTACAGGCTCCTGACTTGGGACGGGCACATACATATATAATGTGGCGGGGTTAAACATGTAAGCGGAATCCCAACCCCTCCCCTAACCTGGGATTTTTTTCACCTTTGCAACATAAAAAAGCATAACGGGTTACGGCGAGAAGGGACAGTCCGGAGGAAATTGTGCCTCATTTTTTTTGATTTTTTTGATTTGTTTTAAAATATGCAAAATATGCTAAAATTCTATATGCATTCTCAATCAAATTCACCTAAACCAGGAGTTATGAGATTGACTCCAAATACCGAGAAAAAACGAATAATTCAAAAGAACGGATATGTTTCGAGTACACCGAACGTTATATGTATGCAATGTAAAACGTTATCTAGTTACAGGTTCTGTGTAATTTATATTAATTAGTATCAACACAAACAGTAATTTTAAGAAAAATAATAGAAATGGTTACAAATTTAAAACTGAACTTACATGCCTTGCTCACACCTTGCTCATGCTGTAAATGTAGTGAGTTTAGGGGAAGTTTTCAGGTAATTCCCCTAACTTCAGGTAATATCTTGTAACATCCACATAACATGGGGCATGCTACGGGGTTTACATTTGTCCGTTGTTTTTAATTCTACAATAAATATTGCATATTCAGGGGCGGATCCATCCATTTTAAAAAGGGGGGTTCCAACTATATGTCCCCATTCAAATGCATTGATCGGCCAAAAAAGGGGGGTTCTAACCCCCGGACCCCTCCCCCTGGATCCGCCAATGATATTCTACTCATGACTGTAAAGCAAATCACACTAAACATTCATGTTAGTGTCTTTTTTTTCATATTGAAAACTGAAACCCAAATGTAATAGGACACATTGGAGAACCTCCATATTTCCCAATGAAAGCTAGTTCTTGTTGTTTTATAAAGTGTACATTTTTTTAAGGCCATGCATGTGTATATGTTCGGACTTAAAAAAAAGTCTTCAAATTTTAACTTTCTTTTTACTATCTCAAAGCATTTATAATAGATATCTTCCCAAGTACGACTTCAATCATTTAGTTTGGATTCTGTGTACGAAAAAGACATTTTTTATTGTTCAGACCCCTTTACTTTCCTATTCAAACTACCTAAAAATTAACACATAGAAAAATGATTAGAATAGCAGTTGTCCCGTTTAAGTTTCACTTCAGTGTTTTCACAATTTCCATTTTGGTACCAGTGTTCAACATATTTTTATATATTTTATTATAAAAGAGGGACGAAAGATACCAAAGGGACAGTCAAACTCATAAATCGAAAATAAACCGACAACACCTGGCTAAAAATGAAAAGACAAATCGTTAATCGCACCGATAAACTAAAAAAAAACTGAATAAAAGTCTTACGTATTTTTCTGTAAAAGAAGTCAGCGGCCTAGTCCAATAGAAAAACATGTAATCCTCATAGTTCTAAAACCAAACATGTGTTGCTTTTTCTTTCCTTTTTAACATTCTTTTATTTACATTTTACATTCATATTAATCGTGCATAAGGTTAAAGGGAAGCAATACTTTGCATAGGCGACAATGGTATACTTTAAGGGCTTTGCATTTTCGCTATAAAAGATCCGGTGAAAAAATGCCAAAATCTGAATTTTCCACAGCTTTGGATGGGGTGTTGCTAAACGGCGGAAACGGAAAACGGAACGGAAACGGAAAGAACAAAAATATATGGACGGAATTTAAGGGGGAAATGGAAAGAACTACGAAAACCAGTAACGAAATCACACAAAAATTATGTTGACAATAGGATATATGAGCTAGATATCAAAGGCAAAAGCGAACAGTTTTAGAAATACATACATTTGTAACAGCTAAAAAAAAGTCATGAGGCTACGATAAAGAGCACGTTCCATTCATCTAGGTCTATATGCACCTTAAACAATAGAAACTCTCAAACATTATATACTTGAATAGTTCATGACAAAAATATCTCTGTCTTTACACAAAACACAAGAGAGGAAAAAAAGTTGTCATTTATGGGCATTCATTACTTTAAAGAGTATACTTACTATAACGGAAATGTTGACTTGTATGTAGATCTGATATTGCTTATCCTTTTTGTTTTGATAGTTTCCAGCTATCGCTTATAGTTTTCAAATAACTGACAAAGACACCAGAGATTGGTAAAATCATCAAGAGCGAAGACTTCAATGACGAAGCGATTAACGATTTCGCCGGGCATTTTGATCTCCTTGTAGATTTTGTCTTGATAATAATTTTTGCTATCAAAAATTTCTACCTATTTATTATATATTTCAATATACATGTAATAGCAAAATATGGAAAGTGGTAAATTCGTCATATAAGGGCGATGGCTCATATTAGAAATCATTTGATCGTTTGACGTGAATGGATATTAGGTAGAGCTCAACATTCTTAACAAGTTTTCACATCAGGTTTTCGCTATTCATAGCGGTTTTCAATAGACAGCACTTGCATTTTATTCCTATGTTTTAATTTTAACCATGCTGGCTGTCTTTGCTGGCAGGCAGGGTTATCCAACATACTTTTTAAACTAGATACACCAATGATAATTGTTGCCAAGTTGAACAAAAACTGTCAGACGATTTTCTAAAAGACATGTGTTCGGTAACATTTGGCCCAGTAGTTTCAGAGAAGATATTTGCAAAAGTTCATAAAGACGAAAACGAACAACGGACGCCAAATGAAAAGCTCGATAAGTATCTGAAACATGCATTCTCTGCAAGATGCTCTAACATATATAGTATGAACCAACATATTGCGTAACCGGCTTGATTATTGTAATATCATCAATGCTTTTCGTAAATATTGCAGTTGCAACTATGATAATGTGCTGTCATCAATGATTACGCAAACACATCGATAAAGATATATTTTATTTACCGGCATGTTATATTTTGAAAAAGCCACATATATACTACTTAAATCAAATTTAAACAGTTACAGGAAACCAGGTAAACACAATGCATGTTGGATTTACTCATTCCTATGCTTCCGCAAGCAAAGAGTCGTGGTAAATTGGACAACATCAAACAGGTCAAACAGGCCGTTGATTCTGTGGTATATCAAGAAACTGTTCTGGGTCAGGTATTATTTAGTAAATGATATCAATGATGTTTGGCCAATCTTTAAAAACTACCAATACAAATAAAAGTAACTTTCAGATGTGGTTTGGTTGCCAATAAGACAACTGTCCACAAGAGACCAAAATGACACAGAAATTAACAACTATAGGTCACCGTAGAGCCTTCAACAATGATCTATGTTAACGGATGTCACATGTGAAGCTGGATATGTTTCACCTTCCGGAGCAACTGAGATAACTCCCAGTTTTTGGTAGGGTTCTTGTTTCCAAGGAATTGTATATCAAAATAAACAATTCCTTGGTGTTTCTCAGCCTTTAGTTTATATGTTGTTTTTGTGTTCAATTGTTTATCTGTTGGTCTGTTTGTCTTTTTGGTCTTTTTGGTCTTTTGTTTTAGTCATGGCGTTGTCAGTTTATTTTCGACTTGTGAGTTTGAATGTCCTTTTCCCTTTCCCTTTCGCTTATCTTTTATTGTTTGCAACTATATATCGTAAAACAACATACTTAATGAGTGACACTATTTTCAATTGTAATACTATGAAATCAAATTCACGGCTACTTGAAAGGGATTGAATTTTCTGAGAAGAATTAAGCGGCATGATATACAAAGCAGTTTTGGACAATTTGATTGTGAAAACCCTAGACATGACTAAGACTAACTTGGTAAGGGCAATTTGCAATACGTAACTATATCCATGTAGCTATATATATAGGCTACTAACTTCCCGCCACTTGTTTCGCTTCAATTCGTATTTATTGATTTTAAATTCTAGGAAATGTTATGCTTTTTTGACGTTATATTACCAAACTGCAAACTTCAGTATTGTAATTTGGTGAGAAAGGCTTTGTATATTGAGTGATTTGTCAATTTTTACATAAATATAAAGTGTATTCAAGTTTCTATTCTAGTTCCCGGGTTTTCTTATCAGTTGTTGTCCATACATCATTGTTCCATTAGGTTTCTTTTACGTTTTCTTTCCATCATATAAAAGATACAACGAAAATCACCAATTCAGAACAACGCAACAAAATACACCACATCACTAATGTTATTGATATTTATCCGACATTAGTTTTTAAAAGAGAAAAATCGAACAGACTATTCTAAATCGCGTGAACGACGTACGCATGACCTAATCAAATATTTGAACATATAGTCTTATCACCCCCTGTTAATTTTAATAATTTTACTTTAAAATCCTTTATTTTGAATTTATTCTTTTGTTTTTTCTTTCTTGTTAACATGTGTTATACTATATAAAACATTCCTATGTAGATAAAATAACCAGAAATAAAAGATGTGAATTCTTTCTGTTCCGTTTTCCGTTCCGTATTCCGTTCCGTTTTCCGTTTCCGTCGTTTAGGTAGCAATAATTTTCCTTTAGACCAAATTTTGGAGACTTTTGTGACATGTTAACCCCCCTTTTTTGCTATATTTTGTATCTAAGAAATGCAGATTGTTGCCATGGTTACACCCAAGACGGATTATATTTCACCCTTATGACCATTAGAAATCAAATCTATGGAAGATTCTCTTTCTATAAGTATATACATGGCTGCATAACACACATATAAAGCCTTCTTTGTAAGACAGGAGGGGAAAGAGGGTGTTTAAAAATTATGAGTGTCAATTTTAAGTTTTTTTCCTAACTGTGTATTGCTACCTTAGCAACATCTCCTTTGGATGTGAATAACGCAACGAAACACATATGGTGCCGCAGCTTTTTTAATAGAAACATGTCATTTTTTAACTCTATAGTTTCGAAAAAGTATAAACGAAAACCACACCTTGCTTAAACTTGCACAGTACATTTTGCTTAACACATAGAGTTTCCTCGAAATCTTTCTCTCTTTCTACACCAAAAACCAAACCCTTTTCTCACTATTTCAATTTTCTTTTCTAATTAATATGGCAACAAAAATCAATTTACTTCTACCTATTGTCTTGGGTGTAAAATCTATGTGGCACAAATCATCGGCAATACTTCCGTTTAACCATAAATATATTACAGTGAAATAGATATTGTGTACGGGAGATAACTTTTTCAAAGAGAAGTGTTCGGTTAACAGGCGGAAACACAGTTGAAATTTAACAAAATGAAATGGTCCTTTTTTTTTTTTTAGAAAAGGTTAAAAAGCAAAATTGGTACATTTGAATTGTTTACATCTGGGATCTAAAAGTTTAATAATATAATCTTTATTGCAAAATTACACCCATAAGGGTCAAGCAATACAAACAAACAATTATACATTTTAAATACAATGCAATACAATACAATGCAATACAAATTAGCAATACAATGCAATACAATACAATGCAATACAATACAATATAATAAAACATATTTTAAGAGTTCAAATTATAAATTGATGTATAAAACACAATCATGAGCTTGTCTGACATAACATGGGTCTGATCCCCTCAGTTCTAAAGACTGCTTAATGAAGACTCCAATATGACAAACAAGTTCAGGGATCATGGGTTTAGAATATGTTTAAGTTTATTAAATGCATCAAGATGTTGAAATAATGATACATATAAAAAAAAGAAGATGTGAAATAGTCTTTTAGATAAGCAAATTTTTTTAGAACGCAATGATATGTTAATGTCACAATACAACAAGAAAATGAAATTCGTCAACTAGGACTACACATTTTAGTAAAGGTGCATAATTTAGGATTTTATGCATCTTAAAAACGAGTTTTTATTTGAATTATAGTATGGAGCGTATATTACAGACAGATTTTCATAAAACAGTAGATTGTGGCAGGTTCAAATCGAAATGGATCTTTTTAGTGCATATTAGCATAATTTCCGTCGAAAAAAAGGCGATAGTTTTATGGGAAAAAATCCTCAAAATGGACAATAATTGCATCGAAAATAGAAAGTCGAATGCACCTTTTAATCTTCGGGTGTGTTTGGGTTGACTATTCTGTCTTGAAAACGTAGGAAGCACATATAATTAATACATCATCTCGTTTCATATTCTTTTGTTTTTATATATTTCGGCTTCAGGTTGATTTAATAACATTGAAAAATCTCAGTTATAAAAAATGACATATATGGGTCGAGTGAAATACTTTTCTGGTGAGTCATAAAACAGAGTAGGTGTGTTCGAATAACAAATTTTAACTAAAAGTACTTGACGACCGACTTTTCAACGGATCTTAAAATGCATTACTTTAAAAAAAAATGATTTTTAGTGTGTGTAGAGTAATTTGTCTTCAACCTCTGATTTTTTTAGTTTTTATGCAAAAAAAGTACACAAAATGATCCTCGATATATTAACTAGAAGATACATTTGTCTTTAAAAATACAACTGGTATAAGGAACGTAATGGTGCTATGTGGATAAATTTTTCGGTTTTCAAGAGCTAAATTGGAAGCGCGTCATCCCTACAATGGCATCCATTTTTACGATTGTAAAATTTAACTGGCGTAATGGGAAGATACAATGTACTTTTAACGAAGTAAAATCGATGTCAGTTCCAAAGTATATTAACTATTCAATATCATATATCTAATATCTAATATCTGAGCGACATAATTTGAAACACCAAAACGGTATAAGAAAAAAAAAAGGGTTTTCTACGGAAAAGAGTAACCTAGTAATAACCAGAACTGTTACGATCGCTATGCTGCGCATGCAATGTGGTAAAGACAAATGCATCATACATATTTGTGATCATTTGTAAATCTAGATTTACCTAAATTTACCTACAACCGGGTTTGTACTAACACGAGCAACACGCCGGGTGCCTGAGATCCCCACCCACAGTTTTTTGTTGCTAAGTTTTTTCTATGTTGTGTGTTTTGTACTATTGTCTGTCTGTCTGTCTGTCTGTTTTTTTTCTTTTTTAGCTATGGCGTTGTCAAATTATTTTCGATTTATGAGTTTGAGTCTGGTATTTTTCGCCCCTCTTTTAGAAGACAAACTAAAAAAGTAATATAATACTTTATTCAGAAGCAATGCAGTGTATAGAATATAATGGTTTACATGAATTTCTAAATGCATCAGTGTAATATTAAAAATAATACTGAGACAGAATACAAATATGGCGGAGAATGACAATAAATTCATAAGATAAACAAGAAGTAATTGTAACAGGATGCTGTTACGAAGTCTCCCAAACAAAGCTCCGATAACTCCCCATTCATATGGTCCCATGTTCATTTGATTTGATTTTTTGTCCCCTACAAGATAATATATGGTTTAGAGGTGGGGATCTGGACCGTTTACAAGATAATAGTACATTCTCAAATTGAACGGGGTGGGGGTGACCCCAGGAACTTCCATCTAATTTCATGTGATTTGTTTTATTGTCCCATACAAGAATATATATGGTTTAGGGGTGGGGATCTCGACCGTTTTTGAAGTTTTCAAACAAGAGGGGTTGGGGTGACCCCATAGGGACTTCCTTTTATTTCATTTGATATGTTTTATTGTCCCCTACAAGAATATATATGGTTTAGGGGTGGGGATCTGGACCGTTTACAAGTTTTCAACCTAGAGGGGGTGGGTGACCCCCTAGGGACTTCCCTTTTATTTCATTTGATTTGTTTTATTGTCCCCTACAAGAATATATATGGTTTAGGGGTGGGGATCTGGACTGTTTACAAGTTTTCAACCTAGAGGGGGTGGGGTGACCCCCTAGGGACTTCCCTTTTATTTCATTTGATTTGTTTTATTGTCCCCTACAAGAATATATATGGTTTAGGGGTGGGGATCTGGACTGTTTACAAGATAATAGTACATTCTCAAATTGAACGGGGTAGGGGTGACCCCCAGGAACTTCCATCTAATTACATGTGATTTGTTTCATTGTCCCCTACAAGAATATATATGGTTTAGGGGTGGGGATCTGGACCGTTTACAAGTTTTCAAACAAGTTGGGGTGGGGTGACCCCCTAGGGACTTCCCTTTTATTTCATTTGATTTGTTTTAATGTCCCCTACAAGAATATATATGGTTTAGGGGTGGGGATCTGGACCGTTTAAAAGTTTTCCAACAAGAGGGGGTGGGGTGACCCCCAGGGACTTCCCTTTTATTTCATTTGATTTGTTTTATTGTCCCCTACAAGAATATGTATGGTTTAGGGGTGGGGATCTGGACCGTTTACAAGATAATACCACATTCTCAAATTGAAGGGGGTGGGGATGACCCCCCAGGGCATCCCCCTATATTTCATGTGATTTATTTTATTGTCCTATAATCATTTCTGAAGACTGTATGTATCTATCACTTATAGTTTTCAAGTTATATTCGTTTAAAAAATTTTGAAAATAAAATCCCATAGGGTTCTATAGTAAAACCCTCCCTGCTTTCTACCCCCCAAAATACCCCTTAATAGACCCCAATGCACAAACGAAAGATTGATGGCTCACCTAGACATATTAGTCTACCATTTTATGAAATCCTAAGTCAATCTGACAAGTGGTTTTGGAGAAACGCTGCGGACAAGTTCATTTTTTAACGCGGCGGAAGAAGAAGAAGAAGAATAATAAAAATAATAAGAACTGAGCAAAACCAATAAGTCTCCAAACTTTGTTTGGGAGACTTAATAAAGGAATAAGCTACATATTACGGATTTTTTCGATATCTAAACTATTTAAAAGTTCTTTCACATTGTGAACTGATAACAACTGTAAAAGTTTAAAAATGGATAGGTAGATGAGAAACAGAACTTCTTTCCAATACCCCCCCTTTTTTACAGAAGATAAAAAAAAAACACGCCCGTATACCGGTGTTCAAAAGTCATAAATCGATAGAGAAAAAACTAAAACGGAGGGAAACACAGTTATATAACAAAGGAACAACAGGAACACCGAAGTGCAACAAAAATAAACGCCAACACACGTTATATATCTGCCTGTCTCTTTATTAAGAAAATGGGCAGAGATATACGACATTTACATTTCTCTAATTCTTCGTCAATTTATCCCTTTCTGCACCCATTGTATATAAAAAAAAAAGTTATCAACGTGTGGTTCGATTGATCTCAGTACTTCATTGGTTAAAATCCGATTATGACGTCGAATGTTCTTGCTTTCCTATTGTGACAGCATTACAAAAGTCGACCATGCCTGATGACGTCACATAGAAAGAACACATCTTTTTGCAGATCATTCGAAAAGAAGGAATAAGTTTGCCTGCATAATGTTAGAAAATCATTAGAGAAACAGATTCCACCACCAAATCTCGTGTAATACGATATTTATCCACTCTCGACAGTTAAATTTTAAATATTTAAAACGCTCGTGCAAGCCTCGCGTTTTAAATTTGAAAATGTCACTGTCTCGAGTGGATAAATATAGATTCTTACACTGCAACAAGTGTATTACGATATTTCTCCACTCGAGACAGTTAAATTTTATTATTTAAAGCGCGAGGCTTGCCGAGCCCTTTAAATAATAAAATTTAACTGTCGAGAGTGGAGAAATATCGTAATACACAAGTTATAGTGTCAGAATCTGTTTCTCTAATGCTTTTATCGTTCTTTTTCAAAGATTTTCAGAAAATTGTGCTCTTTATATGCGACGTCATCAGGCAAGGTCGCCTTTTTTCATGACGTCACAACAGGAAAATTGAGAAAAAAACAAAACATTTTGACGTCATAATCAAATTTTGACTAATCATTTGCCGAGAACAGATTTTTCACTAGTGAGGAGAATTATAGTATAACTAATCGCCGTATTTGAATATCAAAAATAAGACAACGCGTGACCGAACGACGCATGGATTAACGAGTTCTGTGCCACAGGGCCGATCATCGGCCCAAAGTCGTACTCCTTTCAGTGCCAAAGGGCCGATTCATCGGCCGATTCAAATGGTGTTATGAAATACGTAATGTACTATGACGTCGCCGTTTTTGCGCTTCAATTAAGTCTATTGTCTCTAAATTTTCGCGCGTTTTTTTCTAATATTGAAAAGTTCGGAAATCGAGCTTTTTTTCTTGAAAAATATATAAAATAAAATCATGTGGATTCTTTTATAAACATTATGGAAGTGAGTTTTATATGTAATGAGTCTTAAATTCACTCTTTTTTCCCAGCACTTTTGCGGTATGCAATTTAATCTTTCTTTCCTAAAGTTATCATCAAGGGAGTGTACTTTTTAAAAAATATATATATATACTTTTCAAGTTGCGGATTACTTTATATATAAATGCAATTAAAAATGTATATACATTAGATATAAAATGTAAAAATTAATCAAAAAGGAACAAAATACCTTAACAAAGAAAGGTTTATATAAAATATAATAAAAAATTTTAGAGATGCAAAAAAAAATAATGAAAAATACGCCAAAAAGTACGATATTCAATAAATGACGTTATTGATCTTATGACGTCATCCATTAACGCATCTTTCGAATAATGGCTGATCCTAATCCCTGGTTTCGAGGATATCCTCCTGAAATTCGGGATCACACAGAATTTGATCAAAATGTTGGACCTAAAAGAATGCCGCCACGAAATTCCAGACCCATTGCATATTTTATGCTGATTTTTACAATGGATTTAATGAAGAAGTTTGTCCTAGAAACAAACAGGTATGTTTGTGTAAATAGATATAGGAAGATGTGGTATGAGTGCCAATGAGACAACTCTCAATCCAAAAGCCCTAAGGCTTGTTCCTTTGAAAACGACGCAATGCACGGAATAAATTTCAAAGCAAAAACTGAAAAACTGTTTCTAATGTTCAAGATCAATGCGGCATACGTTAGAAAAGGTCGGACAGTTAAATCAAGGGGTCACTTTGATATACAAGAGGGAAAAAAGAAGAAGAAAAAAAGCAAAACACACGGGACGGAGCTCTAGTGCTATGCACTCGATTTCATTATGAAATTAATATTGCATTTATCGTGGGAGAACGCATTGTCCAGTATTGCATCGTCAAAAAGATTATTGAGCTTGATTATAGATGATATGATATACAGTGGAGATCACTTCTAACCTCTCATTAGAACTGTCAGAATATTCTGTCATAGAACTGTTCTAACCTGTCCTAGAACAGTTCTAGCTAGAACAGTTCTACCCTAGAACTGTTCTAGGTAGAACTGTCAGGATCAGTTCTAGGTAGAACTGACTAAATCAGTTCTAGGTAGAACTGTCAGGATCAGTTCTAGGGTAGAACTGTCTAAAACTGTTCTAGGTAGAACTGACCAAATCAGTTCTAACCGTAGAACTGTCAGCAGAACTGACTAAATCAGTCAGGACTGTAGAACAGTTCTAAATGACGTCACTACAGAAAGGGCAATTTAGAATTTAGAAGAAAAAATCAGTTCCAATTACTTTACTATATATAATAGCAGATGTTTCTATATTTTTTACTGATCAAAATTTACATGTACAAATATCGAAGTGGATAGGAGGTTATCCAACTCATCGGAGAAATATTTTTATGAGATTACAAATGAAACATCATTGTTTACGTTTCTTCGTTCCCCGTTTTTAACAGTCTCTTCGTAAATATAACTCTGCATTTAATTCAAGTAAATTTAATCTTAATTTACCTTGTTTGCCTTGGATTTACATTCATGATTTAAGATTCTGTTTTGACAAATGCTCAAACGAAAATTGTACAGTGGATGAATTATGGGATATCATAGTAATGAACACAGTGTTGTTATTAAACGCAAGAAAACTATGTACATTTGCACTGAGGTCTCAGATTTGCATTATCTCGTTGCCAAACTTATCCATAACGATAATGGATAATATCTGGGAGTCTGGAACGTCAGAAAAATATACTCGATCTGATTAGAACATGAATGAAATATTTGCCACTGGACGTAAGGCTACAAACAAAACCAATCATTTTCCTTCTTCAAATATTAACAGTATAGTCGGTATACCTTTCCAAGAAGAGAACTTCTCATATTCATATATGTACTTTTCATTTTAAAATAAAGTATATGAATCAGTGATGTGAGTGTTGGATGATGCCGTTAAATAGTTCTGTTTAAAAAAAAACCATCATGAACTACTGACTAAATAAAAAGTCATTTTTTGTGACGGTTCATTATTTAATAATTTAAGTTTGGATGTAACGGGTCTTCTAGCTGTCGTTATTGTGTTATCAGCGCCCATAGACATAAGTTAGTCATGTTTGTTCAATTTCCAATATTGCAGTTATTTATATATACTACAGTCATGACAGTAAAAAAAATATAACTGAAGTACTGTTCAACTATATAGAGTAGACTCACATAAAAAAAAGCAAATATGGTCAGTTTTGGTTGATGCGGTCAAAAGATTTTATTATACAACTCAGTCTGAAGTATGAAAACTACTGATATTTGTTTACGATTCAATACTTTGAATAAAAAGAGGACATGCTGGCACTATAAATTCATGCGAACAAAATTTTGAGGTCATTGTTATCCAATATTGCTATAGCTTGTATATATTACAGTCCCTCTTGACCTAAAATTATAACTGAATTACTGTACAGCTATATAGATTTGCAAAAAGAAAGAGCAAATAAGTTCAGTTTAGATTGATGCGGTAAAAAGATTTTATTACACGACTCAGTCTGAAGTATGAAAACTACTGGCATTTGTTTACGATTCAATACTTTGAATAAAAAGAGGACATGCTGGCACTATAAATTCATGTGAACAAAATTTTTAGGTCATTGTTTTCCAATATTGCTGTAACTTGTATATTACAGTCCCTCTTGACCTAAAATTATAACTGAATTGCTGTACAGCTATATAGATTTGCAGAAAGAAAGAGCAAATATGGTCAGTTAAGATTGATGCGGTCAAAAGATTTTATTACACGACTCAGTCTGAATGATGAAAACTACTGATATTTGTTTACGATTCAATACTTTGAATAAAAAGAGGACATGCTGGCACTATAAATTCATGCGTACAAAATTTTGAGGTCATTATTTTCCAATATTGCTATAACTTGTATATATTACAGTCCCTCTTTACCTAAAATTATAACTGAATTACTGTACAGCTATATAGATTTGCAGAAAGAAAGAGCAAATAAGGTCAGTTTAGATTGATGCGGTCAAAAGATTTTATTACACGACTCAGTCTGAAGTATAAAAACTACTGATATTTGTTTTTGATTCAATACTTTGAATAAAAAGAGGACATGCTGGCACTATAAATTCATGCGTACAAAATTTTGAGGTCATTGTTTTCCAATATTGCTATAACTTGTATATATTACAGTCCCTCTTGACCTAAAATTATAACTGAATTGCTGTACAGCTATATAGATCTGCAGAAAGAAAGAGCAAATAAGGTCAGTTTAGATTGATGCGGTCAAAAGATTTTATTACACGACTAAGTCTGAAGTATGAAAACTACTGATATTTGTTTACGATTCAATACTTTGAATAAAAAGAGGATATGCTGGCGCTATAAATTCATGCGAACAAAATTTTGAGGTCATTCTTTTCCAATATTGCTATAACTTGTATATATTACAGTCCCTCTTGACCTAAAATTATAACTGAATTACTGTACAGCTATATAGATTTGCAGAACGAAAGAACAAATAAGGTCAGTTTAGATTGATGCGGTAAAAAGATTTTATCACACGACTCAGTCTGAAGTATGAAAACTACTGATATTTGTTTACGATTCAATACTTTGAATAAAAAGAGGACATGCTGGCACTATAAATTCATGCGTACAAAATTTTGAGGTCTTTGTTTTCCAATATTGCTATAACTTGTATATATTACAGTCCCTCTTGACCTAAAACTATAACTGAATTACTGTACAGCTCCCTTTTTATGGAAGATCAATGCATTTGAATGAGGACAATAAATTTTAGTTGCACCCCCCCCCCCCCCTTTTTTTTTAAACTGCTGGATCCGTCCCTGGTGGTTTGGGCCGGAATAACGTATTACATTAAGGTCAGATAATTTTGTTATGTAAAACGAGTCATCCCGACTCCCCGAATGACAAATGTAAAATAAATGAAATAATAATGCCCCCCCCCCCCCTCCCCAATATTAACGGCTTAATTTATGTTAAAAAAAATGAAAGAAAAACAACACATCAACAAAAGAAAATCACTGAATAACAGGCTCCTGACTTGGAACAGGCACATACATGCAGAATATGGCGAGGTTAATCATGTTCTCTTGCCGATTATAAATCTGAAATAAAACCGGCAAAATAGCAAAACTCTATATAATATTAATCGCTATTTTGCCGAAGCCTTTATATTAAGACAAATATTTCTTAAAACTTATAAATCAATTCTAGCCGTAGAATTTATAAATCAATTTTAGCCGTAGAATTTATAAATTAATTCTGGCCGTAGAATTTATAAATCAATTCTAGCCGTAGAATTTGAAATCAATTCTAACCGTAGAACTGTTCTAGAAGTAGAACTGACCAAATATCTGGTCAGTTCTAGCTAGAACTGTCAGGATCAGTTCTAGGGTAGAACTGTCAGGATCAGTTCTAGCTAGAACTGTCCAAATCAGTTCTAGGTAGAACTGACCAAATCAGTTCTAGCTAGAACAGTTCTAACCTAGAACTGACTAAAAGGTGTCAGGCTGACAGTTCTACATACTGTTCTAGAACAGTTCTCCTGACAGATTCTGACAGAATTTATGAGAGGTTAGAACTGATCTCCACTGTATATGAAATATGGTTTTTGATCGGAACATGCCTGTGTTTACGCATCTTTTACTTTGTCCCTTCTTATCTCACCACAGAAAAGAGAATTGGAAAAAAACGGACACAATCCTTATTTTTTTTTTTAAACAAGTGTGAAATTTTAAACTACAATTTAATACATTTAATAATTATTATATGGTTGTCAAGAATATAAAAAAACTCATTATTTTTTATATCCAGGTACGCTAGAAATTTTATAACAAGAAATCAACACAATATCAGCAATAAATCCAGGGTTCATGATTGGCATAAGAAAGGAAAGTTAACATTAATAGAGTTTAAAGCCTTCGTTGCGGTTATTTTAAATATGGGCTTGATAAAGAAGGCGACAATATCGGAATACTGGAACAGAAAACATTCTAGTCAGTCAACTCCTTGGTTCAGGAAAGTTTTTACCAGAAATCGGTTCCAATTGTTATTGAAATTCCTGCATCTTGTTGACAATAGAAAGATAGCGCCTAGAAATTCACCAAGTTATGACCCTACTGCAAAATTTAAACCCATTGTTGACCATTTCAATCTTAAAGCAAAAAAACATTATTCTCCGTCTCAAAACCTGTCGATTGACGAATCCTTAATCGGGACCAAATCGCGTACAGTTTTGAGACAGTACATTCCGACAAAGCACGCTAAATTTGGTGTCAAACTATGGATGTTGACAGAAGCCGTTACTGGATATTGTTTTCATTTTAATGTTTATAAAGGAAAAAGATACGATCCCACTCCAGCAGGAGAACTCCAAGGTTCATATGTAGTTATATCCTTACTTCGCGCTGCTTGCTTACTGAATAAATGGTACCATGTGTTTTGCGACTCGTTTTTCACCTCTTTATCTTTAGCGAAACGATTGTTAAACTTACACACATATACAACTGGTACTGTGCGTAGTAATCGCCCTTTACCAAACCTTATCAAATCGGTTAAGTTTAGGGCCTCCCAGAGTATGTTCATGCGGCAGCAAGAAATTTTGGTATGTGCGTTTAAGGAAAAAGAAAAGCGAAAAAATGTCAAAATGTTGTCTACCCGGTACAATGCAGAACTAGTTGTAAACCGAAAACCTAAGATGATAACTGAGTACAATAAATTTATGGGAGGAGTTGACTTGAACGACATGCTGACTAGCTTTTACGAAGACGGGCGAAAATCGACGAAAATGTGGAAGAAGATCGTGTTTAACATTATACACAGGATGGTAATAAACGCATATATTTTATATCAACAGAACTCCGACAATGCTAAATCCCGTCTCCATTTTATTCAACTGCTAATTGATGACCTTTCCGAAGATCATATGACAAGAAACCGTGTCAATATTGGGGTCTTAAATGATGAAATTAACAATCAAAATTTGAGAAAATTGCCGGAAAGAAAAGAAAAAGATTGTTGTATATGTTCGGTTCGAAATGTTCCTGGTGGTAGAAAAAGGTCGAAACATATATGTGTTCTCTGCCATAAAGGTGTTCATAAAATGTGTTATAAAAAACACAGCAGGCGATGTCATGCTGATGAATAAAATATCTTTCTATATAAATGTGTCTTGAATGTTGTATGATCCCAAGCTCATATAATGAAATTATTCATAAAGAATAATTATAATCACAAGCATTCTATTATGAGCAGTGGCAACTCCATTTGCATTAGTTCTTTTTTATATAACCAACTTTTGATTCGTGAGTAAATGATTTTCTAACATGTTACTTTCTTTGTGGAGGACATTCGGGTCCCTGTTCAAGAGAGAAAAGAAGTAAACGTCAAGCTTATAAATTGGTGCAATTATTTGATCATGTATATAGAGAACATAAAACATAAAACAATTTATTTAATTTTTTCAACCAATTGTAAGCTTGATTTTACTTTATTTAGTTGCTCTTACTTAAAAACGTGGACCAGAATGTTCTTCAACCAAGTAGGTACATGTAGTCTGTCGAAATATTAAAAAATCTCGGGAATTCCCGCCAATTTTCAAATGAAATCTTTTTGCGCTATCAAAGCTGTACTATGACGTCGACGTTAATTCCGTGAACGTAGAGACAATCAAAAAAAGCCTTGGCACTGAAGGGGTTTGTGTACAATCTGTTTGGCAGTGAAAGGGTTAAACGAGTGCGCAGCACGAGTTTAATCCATAGCGGCGTTCGGTCACAAGTTGTCTTATTTTTGATATTCAAATACGGCGATTAGTTATTCTTTTTATTACATTGGCAAATGGCTTTTTTTATGAAATTAATGTAGAAAATGTAAGGAACTATATCTTTTTCCTACGCATTGACAATTTGTTTTGATCCGACGTTATCGACGTCTTGACAACGCCTATTGTTGTATGACGTCAGAGAGTGAAATAACCACGTTTATTTCACATGTGAAATTATCGGTTTTTATCTAACTGGGAAATCAATGTAATTCATTGTAACCAATGTAATAAATATTTTTCTCACACCGGTCAGGAAATGTGAAAATAGCACAAAAATTAGAGAAATATCGTATTACACTCGATGCAGTGGTAGAATCTATGTATATCAGGTTTAAATTAATTGACGTTAATTTTCCATAACAAGGATAAATTTTTTTCTCTTTCAAAATTCAACTGCTGTTAATTTTCTGGTGACAGTTTAGGTAGATTAAAGGCTCTTTTCAAGATGGTAGTAGTAACAAGAGGCTCTCAAGAGCCTGAATCGCTCACCTTAATTTTTTTGGTTAAATCTCTCATCAATGATTATTTTGGCTTTTCAATTTATTTAAATGTTCTTTGAATCGTCCTATTTTCTTCAAAAGCAAAAAAAAAAATCATTTTCTCCTATGTTCTATTTTAGCCATAGGAGCTTTGTTTCTGACATACAAGGAAATGAAATATAAAATTTATACTAGATACTCTGAAACTCATTTAGCCTAAGTTTGGCTGAAATTGATACAGCAGTTTCAAAGGAGAAGATTTTTTAAAGTAAGTCAACATGATGAACAAATTGTGAACAAAGTCTTTAAAGGGCAATAACTCCTTAAGGGGTCAATTGACAATTTTGGTCAAATTGACTTATTTGTAGATCTTACTTTGCTTAACATTTTTGCTTTTAACAGTTTATCTGTATCTATAATAATATTCAAGATAATAACCAAAAACTGCAAAATTTCTTTAAAATCATCAATTCAGGGGCATTATACCTGAAAAACCAGTTACCCAATTCGGCTGAAAATTTCAGGACAGGTAGACCTTGACCTAATAAATACTTTAACTTCTTGTCTTATTTGCTCTAAATGCTGGAGTTTTTGAGATATAAGCCAAAAACTGCATTTTACCCTTTGTTCTATTTTTAGCCATGACGGCCATGTTTTTTGACGAAATAAAAAATAAAGCACAAACTTTATTTTATACACCCTACTGATCATTCAGTTGAAGTTTGGTTGAATTTGGTTTAGTCGTTTTAGAGGAGAAGATTTTTTAAAGTTAGCAAATATGATGAACAAATTGTGAAAAATTGTCATTAAAGGACAATAACCCCTTAAGGGGTCAATTGACAATTTTGGTCATATTAACTGATTTGTAGATCTTACTTTGCTGATCATTTTTGCTGTTTACAGTTTATCTTTATCTATAATAATATTCAAGATAATGACCAAAAACTGCAAAATTTCCTTAAAATTACCTATAAAGTGGCAGCAACCCAACAATGGTTTGTTTGATTCATCTGAAAATTTCAGGGCTGATAGATCTTGACCTAATGAACATTTTTACCCCCATGTCAGATTTGCTCTAAATGCTTTCGTTTTTGAGATATAAGCCACAAACTGCATTTGACCCCTATGTTCTATTTTAAGTAACGGCGGCCATGTTTTTTGACGGATCAAAAATCGAAGCACACACTTTGTGCAGGATAATCTAAGGAACAATCATGCTAAGTTTCATTCAAATCCATTCAGTAGTTTCAGAGGAGAAGATGTTTGAAAAATTGTTAACGACGACAGACGACGACGACGTCGACGACGACGACGACGACGGACGCCAAGTGATGAGAAAAGCTCACATGGCCTTTTAGGCCAGGTGAGCTAAAAAGGAGAAAACAATAATAACAATACCCAGCAGTAAAAAACTGTATAAACATTATATATACATCACAGACATACGTTTGTACAAACAAACAAACAAACAAATATTTTACGTTTGTACAACACAAGTTCAACTAACTAAAAGATTCAAACAACAATATAAATCTATCATATAGAGTCAAATTGAATAACAAAGTTTTTGTTGTTGATAGTACATATCGTAAATAGTAGATAAACTTTCTAGATAAAGTATAAGTTTAGTAAGTAACTATATATACATCTTGTACAATGGAAAACAGAATAAAAACATCATTGCAAATATCATGTGTCCGAAACTCACATTAAAACGTAGGCATTGAATATTTATCTATTAGGTCTTAGTACTTTCCGATGAACTTTTTGAGAGAATGGCTTTTAGAAAAAAACTACTCCGTGAATATAAACATCAATAAGCCTTACATCTAAGCTAGCATATCTATCATAGTAAATATTGGTATTATTTTACTAGTTTTCTTTTTATTAGAATTGGATTTTGAGTTATTGTTTTATTATATGTTCCGAGAAAACACAATATATTGAATGACAAAGTTTTACATTAACCATTTGTACATGTTTCATGCTAAAACCCGGTACTTCGATGGTATGTGTTGAATTAACAGTCTTTTATATTGTACATACTATTTTATGGCGCTAATCTAGAAGATGATGTTGGAAGTGTGCTAACGTTAGGTATCGGCATATGAGTAAATAGTGTTGGTATGTTTGCAGGTGAGGAAGAAAATATTGATGTTGGGATCAGTTGTCTTGATTCTGTTGTTGGAGTAGTTGTCTTGTTGCCAAATGGTCTGAGAATAGAACAACTTTGGGTAGATGTTGTAGTTGACTTTTTTACTAGGCTGTGTACAAGTTGAATCAGTCTTTCATTTTGTTACTATTTTGTTTAGATAGGTAGATTATAGATACTTTATTCTCTAAAAAATAAAAACAAGTTTACAGAGAAACATACAATATAAATACAAATTCAATTATTGAATATATAAAAAAAGAAGATGTGGTATGATTGCCAATAAGACAACTATCCACAAAAGACCAAAATGACACAGATATTTTACAACAACTATAGGTCACCGTACGGCCTTCAACAATGAGCAAAGCCCATACCGCATAGTCAGCTATAACAGGCCCCGATAAGACAATGTAAAACAATTCAAACGAGAACACTAACGGCCTTATTATGTAAAAAAATGAACGAAAAACACATATATGTAACACATAAACAAACGACAACCACTGAATTACAGGCTCCTGACTTGGGACGGGCACATACATAAATAATGTGGAGGGGTTAAACATGTTAGCGGGATCCCAACCCTCCCCCTAACCTGGGACAGTGGTACAAATGTGGTATAACAGTACAACATAAGAACGAACTATAAAAATCAGTTGAAAAAGGCTTAACTCATCAGATGGACAAAAATACAAGTGGAAGTTTGTTCATGGCAGCATCTCGAGCTAGCGCACTCTCATTAAGAACTTGTATCTGCGACTTCATCTCTTTTATTGCTATGAGTACACTGTTACCAGATACATTTGTAGCTGTTAGTTGTCACAAGAGCCTGTTTTTCAGTGGTTGTCGTTTGTTGTTGTGGTTCATACGTGTTTTTCGTTTTTCGTTTCTCATTTATCATATAGATTAGACTGTTGAATTTCCTGCTGGAATTGTTTTACACGAGTCATTTTTGGTGCCTTTATAGGTTGCTGTTCGATGTGAGCCAATGCTCTGTGTTGAAGACCACACTTTCACCTTAATTGTTTTACTATTTATAGATTGATTGTGACTTGGATGAAGCATCGTCTCATTGACACTCATAACATGCACATCTTCTGATGTATATGTAACTGTTGCCATACTTGGTGATTGTGGAGATGATGATGTTGTAGGTGGTTGTAATGCAATAGGCAGAGCTGGTTATGGCGTTGCTGATCCAAACTGATATGGGTCAAATATTGTAAATATATTGCACTGCAATAACTTGTTTCTTTTCGGAGATTAGCCTTCACTTGATTTGCCTGTTGAACATTCTTGGCCGGGGAAGCGTGTTTTGGCAAAGCATCTTTGTAGATCTTAACATGCTTAAGTTGCTTTCTCATTTTTAACCATTCAACATTTTTTCTTTGTTATATGACAGATAAAAATTGTGACACAATCTCTAAGGAGGACGGACCACATTAAGTTATCCTTTTATCTGAAAACCAAATATGTAGAAAATATTGAAGAGTTGCTAATATATGAAGTTTGATACGAGTATAAGACAAGAAACAGATTTTTAAATAAAGATAAGCTGCTGTTTTAGATTGCTTCATGGATAGTTTGGTTGTACAATGCATTTTCTTTTAAGTATTCAAAGACTCAAAATGAATTCAATTTCTACTTGAATATGTGAGAAATGAAATAAGACTTGACACAACTCTCACGCTATACAACAGTGTTTTTAAAACAGTTTAGATAACCATTGCCAGACAAATGTGTCTTTAGTAACATGAATCAGTCTAAATAAAAAATCAAAACATTTGAAATCGAATTTGATTATAATCAATGTTAATGCTTTAGGTCGATCATAGTACAGCGTTGCACAATGGAAATTCTAGGGATTTATTAAACATATACCTCGACATTTTCTTAACCGGTTGGACATAATAAAATGCATCACACAGATCTGGGGGTATCTTAAGTGTTTGATTATTCAGTGTGTCTGAGGTGTTGAAAAAAGTCCTAAATATATAAACACCAAAGCTTAAAACGTTTCAAAATAAACATGTTGATGTGTGTTTAACAATTGTGTAAAAGGGTATATGTATATTATTATGTTTAAGCGCCAATTTTTTAAGTTGAATATATAACTAATAAGAGAATGTTAGACCCAATGAAACATAAACTTAACATGCTATCATATATCTAGTTTGAAATCTGTCTAGTATACACGTTTTCTATAACATCTCGTGATAAGGTTAAAGTTGAGAGATCAAGGACAAATCTAAAAAATTCTAAAATATAGTAATAATTTATATAAAGCTTTTTGTAACCGTTATTGAATCACACCAACAAAATACAATATCATAATATTTCATATTAGTTCAAAACATTTGCACGTCTATATTGCGATTTTTTTATAATATGTTTTCAAATGTATTCACAATGTAATGTATTTACTCTAGAATCCGATTTTCATTTTGTTAACTTGAACAAGTCCTATATAAGTTTGACTGAGAATATAAAGATCTTTTGAAAACACCGTTTAATTACAAAAAATGAAGAGTTTCATATAACAAGATAATATTATGTAAATGAATACATGGTAAAGTTTTCTTCTATTTAAATGAATTGATTTACATGAAAATCAATGATCAATATTGTTCACATTTAACCACTCGCTTTGTTACACTATTTTGTAATTTAAAAGAAGTTTAAAGAAATTAGATAGGAAAAGTTTAACAAATTGAATGAACGCGGTTACGTTTATTTCATAACAAGTTACGTTTACAGTGACTGCCGTCGTATTTGTAATCAACACCACCGTAAATACGTTTGTTCGGAACAAAATTAACTAGGTTTTAAATGAATATACATGAATTTCCAAAATTGATTGACATGCATTCCAAATATCGTCTACAGTTTGAATTATCAACACGCATTCGATAACAACAAAAGTAAAATAAAGTTTTTTGTTCAGAAAAAAACATAAACGAATCTGTTATTCAAATTTTAATTAATGCCACAATGTAATCAAATATGCTATGCCAGCAACATTGCATGTAATTGATGGATGTTTTGGTTAATATAGGGTCAATGTAGAGCTCACTTAATTATCCATATTCCATAAATGGGAAAATATGATGAGGCTTTCGTCACCTTGGAAATCGAAATTTAAAAATAATATGTACATGTAGCACACGCCCATCTTAGTCCGTAAGATATTAGTATTTATTTTATATTTTCTAACTTTTGTCTTACATATCTGTGACCTTTCAACTTGATGAATGTAATAAAACAAATTAAAAATGTCAAATTATTCTCGCATTGCTATCTTTATATTGGTATATAGATATAGGAAGATGTGGTGTGAGTGCCAATGAGACAACTCTCCATCCAAATAACAATTTGAAAAAAGTAAACCATTATAGGTATATGCACGGCTTTCAACACAGAGCCTTGGCTCACACCGAACAACAAGCTTGGTATATGTTTATAATCAACAGGCCCGTAGCCAGGAATTTCCAAGGGATGAAAGTTGGACTCATGAACTCGACTTTAACAGTCACAATTTGAACAAAACGTTGACTTTAACGGTGCTTATTTAATTTCAAGGGAGGGGGGGGGGGGGTCGTCCGAACCCCCCTGGCTACGGGTATAATCAACATTAAAAACCTCCGAAACATATTTGAGTACAAAAGTTCAGATATAATAGAATTGAGAATAAAAATCTGACTGCACTTTAACAGGTCGAGAACTCTAGATTTTCTGACGTCAGAATATATTTGCATAGTAATTTCCAAAACACAAGGCCAATATGGCCTTGAAAAACTGACCAATCGACTCAATGAACTACAATGCATTGTGGGCTACTACGAGTAAACTACTACTTAAAACACGTGGAATTAGTGGGAAAACAGTCAATTAATATATTGTCTGGGACTCTCATTACCAAAGTTTTTATTCTGCAAATATATTTAATGTAAAATATATAACGTAATCTTCAATTTGCATGCTCAGATTAAAAACATATTGTTTATTGGCTTCACGATTCGACTTTCTTTTTCGCCTTGCAAAAGTAGTTGAACCGGTTTTGTGCATTGTTATGAATTGAACCTGCATTAATTTCACGACATGACACAGTGAAATATCCAATGAAGTGACCACTGTCCAGTAAGAAAATCATTTGAGCTCTTTTAAACCTGTATAATGTCATTGCAAAATCATTTCTGCCTAGAAAAACACGAAACTTTCATTGAAACACTTATTTCTGTACTGAATGTGTATTTTTTTTTTTATCAGGACCTGAACTAATAGTAAGAACATGATTATATTCAGTATGCTAAAAAGAAGTGTTATGAAAGCGGTAGGGGCGGGTCCAGCCATTTAAAAAAGGGGGGTCCTAACCCTGGACAAAAGGGAAGGGGGTTCCAACTACATGTCCCCATCCAAATGCACTGATCGTCCAAAAAAGGGGGTCCATCCCCCGGAACCCCCGCCCCTGGATCCGCCACTGAGCGGGTACGGTATATAGCTCAATACATTTTTTTATAGTTTCATCCATCGATAATATCCGTTTGTTGCTAATTTTATCACAAAATATACCTCAGAGGTTTTTTCATCGTTCGGCTGCTGTCCTGTTGACATAATTTTTTTATGTAAAATATCTCCAATATTAAAAGTCTCTGGATCATAGTGGGTGCCTTACTACCTATTATTTTTTTTCTAAAACGTGCTTTGTATATAGAAATAAGAAGATGAGGTATGAGTGCCAAATGAGACATCTTTCCAACAAAGACAGGATTTAGTAAAGTAAGCAGTCATAGGTCCAATGCTGAAAAGTAAGCTATTAATGACCCAAAATTTACTTGTGTAAAACAATCCAAACAAAAAAAAAACAAACAAAAAAAAAAACCGGCCCAATTAAATATATAAAAGGACAAGAAATCTATCCCATCAAAAAAAAAATTGTATAGGAGCCTGTACTTCAGTGGTTGTCGTTTGTTCATGTGTTACATATTTGTTTTTCGTTCATTTTTTTTTTATATAATTAAGGCCGTTAGTTTTCTCGTTTGAATTGTTTTACATTGTCATATCGGGGACTTTTATAGCTGACTATGCGGTATGGACTTTGCTCATTGTCGAAGACCGTACGGTGATCTATAAATGTTAATTTCTGTGTCATTTTGGTCTCTTGTGGACAGCTGTCTCATTGGCAATCATACCACATTTTCTTTTTTTATTATAGATCCAACGCTGCAATTTTCACAAAACATATCAATTTTTCCACCTTGTCGCACATACACATATGGATAAAATCATTACAGCTTATTTCCTGATGCATGTGGAGCAAAACTTTGGTTAGCTTGGCTTGCTTTGCTAGCTTTGTTTGTATATTGTACAAAATATAAAATATACAAGTTAAACTATGCCTATATATATAATATATATATATATATATATATATATATATATATATATATTGTGTAAAGATGTCAATCTTATTTTCAAAGCTTGTATAAACAACTATACAAACAAAGCAAGCAAGCCAACCAAAGTTTTACTTTGCAGGTTTAAGAAATCAGCTGTAATGATTTTATTCAGTTTTGCAAATGTTCGAGCCCGTTAAAAAACGAACAAACTGAAACTACAGTTGCTGACTTCACTACCTTCAAAAAAAAAGGAAACAGTTTGGAAGTTTTATGTACTGAAATGTGACCAACAAAAATACTTATAGATTTTGTTAACAATGCCATGTATGTAAATATTCTTCGCCTTTTTTACGAACACAAAATTCAAGGATCCCACATTTGCCTTTGATTATCTTTACGAACATTGCTGTACTCTTGAATATCAGCATCGGCTGTTATCGACAACTTACTTTACACCAGTAAGTTTGTCTCATGGGTAATTGTGTTTTTTTCGCTGCTGTTTCGTTGCTTCTGGTGGACAAATACATGAAATCTCTGTGCCATCATCAAACATGTTAATGGCTATATATCGGGTAATTCAAACCCTTTTGTCTTCGCATAGAAACAACTCTTCGTTAATCTGAGCATGGAAGTAATACTTTATATCACGAACTATAAATGAGGATACACAAAATGAAAAACTAAGCGAAATTGTGAATCCCGCATTGCACGAAAAAATGTGTTGTATTTCAGAAAATAACACGTGTTCTTGGTTGATTGTAAACACGTAGTAGTCCATCATGCATTGTGACTCATTTAATGGATTGGTCAAAAACCTAGGTAAAAACAAATTGCGTCACATGTAAATAAACAATTACATGTGCGAGAACATAAGTATGCTAATTTATGCATTTCCATATAAGGTAGTGGTCCCGACCTGTTTAAGTAACTGTACATAGTTTACATAATATGCAGTGATTGAATTTAAAGGGACTGTTCATTTATATGAATACATACATTTGTAGGACAACACGTTAGAATGTGTTAATTGCTTGTGTCCTACATTTAAAAATACATGCAAGGCATAACCGTGTTAATCAAGGACTCAATTATCTTGATAAAATATTTAAATGACCTTACAAGAAATGACGCTTAAAATAGCACAAACGGAACATAATATTAGGCTGAATAGACAGACGATTCATGAAAACGATTGACATGAATAAAAGGTAGTCAGTAGACAATCAAAGTTGTTGAAATAAGGATATGGAGCTTTTTTGGTTGGTTTCATATTTGTTTCTTATTAAGAACATGGAATCATATCATTTTAGAGGTGGCGTAATAACATGGAAATACATTTACAGCGAACATAAGGTAATCAAATGTCTTTATTCAAATACACATACTTTAGGTTTAGTTTGGTTTATTTTACAATTTCTTGTGTCAATTTTTCTTTTGGACCATTTTGCTGTAGCTAGAAGTTTAGTCCGTAATACAAAATGACAATTACGCTTAGTTTAATTTGTGCTCACAACCCATAGCAAATGAAAATGTATACAAACATGACTCTTTGTGAATCAAACAGTTCAGTTAACGTGGAACAAGGCAAAGGAACCAGAGGCATCTTCCAGTAAACCCAAGCCGCCCATGACATAGAGCAAACCACTTTCCACCAGGTGTTACAACCAGTGGATGCAGGCCGGGTGCTCTTCTGTAACCACTGCTGAAGATGTACCATTCACCAACAGCGTAGACCAGAACCATCAGACAGAGATACCAGAATATCGCTAGAGGTAATCAGCGAGATAACACCTACCAAATACCAAGGTGAACCTGAGGGGATCGTAATAAGAATGGACACTGTTATCAGTCCATTAAATCACAGGAAACCATGCCATCGCCATTATTGTCTCCATCCATCCAACCACAGAGGCAATCGATGTCGAATTGACTTTGACGAGGGATTTGATTTAGATAATCCCAAGTTACTTTGCACACCACCACGCTAGTCGCCATCTATAATGTCATCGCCAGAGGCAGTTACTACAGCTATGTCAATCTTGGAACGGCCAGACACACCATACCAGTCTTCTCAACGTAGACGATGCAAGAAGAAAGCAAAACGCACAACTGACCAACCCGATCTGTAACCAATACAACGGTTGATGAAAGCCCGCGATATCCTCTCGGATAGTCGGACTATGAAACCAAAGAAACATGTAGATGGAAAGATAGATGAAACATCAATATGATGGTTTGACGAACGAAACTATGTGCGTAATATTTTTATTCTTTTAAAAACACCTGTTCGACATACATGTAACTTCTCCATTATGTCAATCGCTCTTCTCCTCTCCAGTGGCTTAAAAATCAGCATTTCAGTGTTGCCATTAATAATTGTTGATATGATCATATTTATCAATTGATGGATAACAAAACTTTAATTTGTTAGAAATAATCAGTAATTTCTAACCAGTGAAATGCACTTATAGAATTTCGAATCCTCAATGATCTTCAAACTCGTACTTTCTTAACTGTTTCATTCGAGCTTCAAACTCTGCCGAGTCTTTTGTAGACGAAAGGCGAATCTGGCAAACAATATAATAAGCCTGGATTATCGAGGAGCTTGTATATACTAGGACATATTAAACGAGCTAGTCCTCAGAATGTTCGGATTTACCAAGTATCGAACATACGTCCTTCGGTACTTAATGCGCATATGCTGTTGTAGCATATACGATCCAATTTACTGAATTCATTTGCATGTCACAAAATAAAGATATATGATGCAAAACAAACAATAAATAAAAAAAAATTCCAATAAGATTTTTGTTTATGGCATTATGGTTTTAATCTGAATGGCTTGTCTGTTTCTGTAGTCTACAGTTGTATTAGTTCACATCGGGATAATGTATGTTTTAATTGGCCTAGTAATTTACCTTCAAAAGTCTTAATCTTTTCTGCATATTAATCTCTTCCTTTTGAACATTTCCCCTGAACGTCTTTGACCTCAAAGCAGGCATATATACCCATTATAAAATATGCCTACTGCACTCATTGTTTGCTACAAAAGTAGAGAAATTGTGAAATTGTAAGAACATTTCGTTTTTAAACAGATATATCATGTTAAGGAGGGGTAATTACGAAAACTACCAGTCGAGAGAATGTTAAATTACGCGAGCCGTAAGGCGAGGGAAATTCATTCTCAAGACTGGTATTTTTCGCAAATACTCCTCAAGAACATGCTATATCTGTTTAATTACACCGAATGTTAATGTTCAAAAACGCATTGATGATCGTGACGTTACAAGCGTCCAGTCGGATAGAGTATTTTTTGGCAAATACCACGGCAGAGAGGGTAAAAAGGCATATCCTTTTTGCAAATACCCCGGCGGCGTTAAAAAATGAACGATATTCATTTGATTACAGTAAATTGGTGAAAAATACACTGGCTATCAACCAATCAAAACCCAGAATTCTTACATAAGGTGTAATTATACTTAAAAGGAAAACAATATACACCAAGTTAAAGCTTATAGATGGAGGAATAAACTGAGTATAATCGATATGTGCCGCAATGACCATTACAAAGCTTACAGAGGACATAAATGCCAGAATACGCGTGAAAATTAAGAAATAGGCAATTTTGAATAATGATATGGACATTTTGAATAATGGAATGGACTGGCAGGAGCCTTCAGCCCCTAATTACAGATATATATATGTGACCTCACAAAAAAACCGTATATTCCTGTCAGCCAACATTTCAGGTTACCAGATCACAATCTGAAAGATTTTGATCACATGAAGATCCTTGTGATCGAACAGGATTGTACATGGCAAAATAGGCAAAGAGAAAATCGGGAGAGGTTTTGGATAAAAACACTGGGTGTCCTCCATCCAGATGGAATCAATAGAAAGAAATAATTAAATTTACAGTCTAGTGTTTATATTATTATATTCAGGATTTTGGATTAAAATCAATCGACCAAAACTTACCTGTATTATTAGTGATCTATGTTTACACCTTATACTTTATATCTCATTATTGTTAAAACTTTTGACACCGAAGAAGGCCATTTGTTGAGCCGAAATATTTGCTATTATTGTATAATTTATATCATCTGTTCAGTTTTTCCATCTTTGTGCAATGATATTCAACACTTTTTAGTGTTTTGTTTTCCATCTATTTATCGGTATTGTTACACAATCTTTCAGACTCATATAATTTTTCCTGTTTGTGTAGTATTGTCAATTTTGATGATCCAATACCTATTAAGTTTAATGGTTGGTAGATTCTTATAGACTCTATATATATATATATATATATATTATACCTCAATCGAAAGCTTATCAAGAGAGGAACAAAAGGTAAATAGTCAATATGTTCCGCAACGGATATTACAGGAGAAACGAAGGACTTGAATATCGAAATACGCATGAACATTGAGAAATAGCCAATTTTGAATAATGAAATGGATATTTTGAATAATGGAATGGAATGCTATGACCCTTCAGCCCTAATTACAAATATATATTATACCTCGATCGAAAGCTTATCAAGGGAGGAACAAAAGGTATATAGTAAATATGTTCCGCAACGAAAGCGAGAAAAGCAATCGGATTGAGATGACCAATGATACTCTGTGTATCGCTATTTTACATAAGACGACGTTGTCAATTTCATGTCAATTTCATTAGCAACGCCACGTGCCTCCTTAGTTTCTAGCGAAAATTTTTCTCAAGCCAGGAGCATAATATTAAAAATTATCACAAAAAAAGATCAAAGAAAAATACACAAAATAGCGATAGTCTTGTATATTTGTTAATTCTTCAAAATTTGTAATAATAAATGCACGGAATAATTTCTGAATTTACATTAATTGGTTTAGTGAAGGTATAATATAAATATTATCCAAAAGCTTTTAAGAATGATACTATAGATTCTTATACCTTTTAAGGTCATACGGCCATTCGGTCCATGTAGAGTATAATGAAAATAAAAATATCATAACCATATCTAAGCTGAATATATCATTTGAAGGTTAGTAGTTATGACGGTCACATTTACTACAGACACAAATCATTAATTATGATTTCCTACCATTTGCAAGATACGAGGTTCAATTCGTAAAGGGTGCTGTTGCAAATCAAAATTGAAACAAATCGAATAATAGTACACTTCATATCGACAATGTAAAACGGTGGTGTTTGCGATGTTCTACATTTAAAAAAAATAATACGACCATTAACATACTATTTTAATTATGAAATGATATATATGTTGTGGTAATGTCGACTTAGAAAAAACTTAAAACGCAACATTGTGAAATTAAAAAATCCAAACTTAGCTGAAGAAAGAAACAGTAATTGAACATATCAAGACCTTGCAGATCGAAAATTCATGTGGTATAATTGTATTCATATATAACAAATACAAATACCATCTGGAAATAAAAGCAGTGATAATATTATTATGTGATTAATATTTTGTCAAGCAGCATGTGATTTAATCTGGAGACCTTGTCAAAATAATTATTCGACAATATACGCTTAAATATAGACAGTAAAACCGAGTTACAAAATAAAAATAGAAGTAAAAACAAGGTGCTCATATGCGCCACATTCTACCTACCTGTATGCATTTCCGAGCCTGTAATCTAGTGGTTGCAGTTTGTTCATATTTTTTTTGTCTATCATAACTGCTTTTGGTGTATTATAATTGTACAATATCTCTATTCACATTCTAAAAACCCGGTTATATACTTTATCAAATGGAAGGGTTTTTACTCATTTTTTATTTGGTTAAAATTTGCCTGCCGGTTTTTAAACGAAACATATAGAATAGTACCTGTGACGGGCAACTAACCTTACTGATTTCATAAATCTGTCAGAGTGACGTATGTAATAGAATTCATATCATTTCATTAACGTTTACTATTACACAGTTGTTCTGTTTTTTGTTTTTGTTTTGTCTTTTTAACACAGAACAACAGTTAATGGTTCTGCTATCTTATGTGGTCACAACATATCGTTAATGAACTCAATTTGGAACTTTCAAATCGCCAAAAAAATTATATTAAAATTTTTCTGAACTAACACTTGTTATCTCTTCCCATAGGTGGCCGTAACATACAAAGTATCATACCGTCCTATCTATAGGTATCATGAATGCACTGAACAACAACTGTTGAACGGAAATCTGATAGAAGGAGAAGGACACCTGACATGCTACTCTGGTTGCAACAGTACAATTCCGATGTCGTACTTTTGTACTGATTATAGCATTGATGAAGATTACACAATCGGAGAAAGAACAGTATACATCCCGTCAAACGAAACTTATGACAAAATACTGTTATTTGGGTACGTTAAATAAACGACTTATTAACTTCCTATTTAATGGTGGTTCTCTTCGAGTACTTTGGCTTCCTCCACCATAATAACAGACTTCCCGGTGTCCTACACGCTCCCTTGGCTGGTGTTGGGTGGAGATTGTTCTGGTGGTGGGATAATATTGTAAAGGACACATCTCCATTAATCCTTAGGGAGTGTACATGGATCCGCTGTACCCATGCAGTCAATCAAGGGGTGCGTCTCAACTGGCGGAATCTCGAAGTACATACAATGGCAGGTTTAACTTCAAACTATTATTTGGAAAATTTACGTTGAAATAAACACAATTAAATACCTAAACATTGAATAGATATATACATCAAACATAATTTTAAATTGTTCGTAATTTATTTTCAAATTAAATTGGTGAACCATGCATATAGGTACGGAAACCATTTATTTTTTCTACATGGTTCACCAATTTTATTTAATTTTTTTTTTAACATTAATTGCAAAATATATAATCTAATAATTTAAAATTAATTTCAAGAAAGAATAAATGCACTATGTCAAATACACATTTATTTAAAATCACCTTTCATGAAACATAGCAGGCTTTAAATTCTCGATTCAATGTGCAAGCATACCAGTAAATAAACTCATCATAGATACAAAAACTAAGTTTAGTATATACGCCAGATGCGCGTTTCGTCTACAAAAGACTCATCAGTGACGCTCGAATCCAAAAAAGTTAAAAAGGCCAAATAAAGTTCGAAGATGAAGAGCATTGAGGACCAAAATTCCTAAAAGTTTTGCCAAATACAGCTAAGGTTATATATGCCTTAGGTAGAAAATCCTTAGTATTTCAATAAATTCAAAGATTTGTAAACAGTAAATTTATAAATATAACCATATCAATGACAATTCATGTCAGCACAAAAAGTGCTGACTACTGGGCGTGTGATACCCTCGGGGAAATAATTCTCCATCAGCAGTGGCATCGACCCAGTGGTTGTAAATAAACTCATCATAGATACCAGGACTAAATTTAGTATATACGCCAGACGCGCGTTTCGTCTACAAAAGACTCATCAGTGACGCTCGAAAATTGATCAATTATTTCACCAATTAATCACTCAACAGAAATTTATTCATGCATGACACCCAGGTGATCAATAGAGCATTAACAGAATTATTAAGTCTGACGTTTTGAGAGGTAATAGATTTGAATATGCACCCAAATGATCTGTAATGTTATTGTTTTTAAACATACGTTTATTTGATAATCAATAGCATTTATATGTTGCCTTTGAAATTGAATAGACTGAAAGTAACCCGTCTATCAGATATGTATAACGCTTGGAAATGTGTTGTCTAATCGTAAATATGTTTTCATTGATTTAACGTCTAGATAAACATGACAAAGGTATTTCAACGAAAACAAATTTAGACAAATATTGTAATTACTAAATGCCCGGCTAGTTTTTACCGGAATGAAGAATGGATAATTTTGACTTCCAAATTTGAGCATGGTGAAAGAGAGGGCGTAACACTTTCTCTTGACTAGCCATTATAAACATGTTATATTTATCGTCTCCAATTGGTTTCCGACAAGATGTGGCTGCGTATTTTTCAAACGTAACTCTCCTTGTATATGGCTGTTTGTCAAATCAAAAGGAGATTAAATACATTTTCCTATATACCGGAATCCCTTAGTTGGAAAATATTTAAAAGTGCATCTTTGCCTCAAGATGCTTCTATGTACCCTTTTTTGTTTGTCACCCAATCCCAACGACAAATGGGATTCTTGATCCGACCCGTATTTGAAGAGGACTGGTAATCACTATTTGGAGAATGACCTGATGAGAGTATTTTATCAAACTTGACAAACACATTTTGCCCTAGTAACACAACAACTACTCATCTGGTTATCCCAAGCAACGATAACTTAATTAAGGGTTGCCGTTATAGGATGCGATTTACTATAATTATTTTTCGTTTATTGTTCTAGCCGTTGGTGTTTTCTCTTTTGAATTCGATATTTTATTTTTGTTCAGTGACATTTCATACATGTAGCTTACTAAATGATGCTAATCGGTTTTGTTCATAGTTGACGTGTTCAAATCATGCTCCTGTTGTATTTGTTATTAGTTCTGTCATTTACAATTTCATCCCATCTCATCACATCTAATTCTTCTATAAAGATAATATTTCTTCAATTTTGGTTTAAGTCTGAATTGTCCTCAATACATCTTCAAAATTTTCTTAACATGTATCACAATTGCAATTTGATCGAATTATATACGGGCCCTCATTAGGCAATCAACATATTCCAAAATGATGTTTCAACCTTCGGAACAGACATGATCAGCTTTGTTATTATTTTGGGTCCTCAAAACTCTTCAACTTTGTACTTGTTTGGCTTCATATGTATTTTGATCTGAGCGTCACTGATGAGTCTTATGCACACGAAACGCGCGTTTGGCGTATTAAATTATAAGCATGATACCTTTGATAACTATTTACTAAAAGTTCATAGTGTTCGAAAAGGGTTCAAATAGTAAAGTTCAACGTTCCTTTAATTGTCACTTCTGTACAATGTATAACAATGAGTATGCTTTCTCTTATTAAAAAATCAATATATTTTCAAACTGGTTGATTTGAATAGTGTTTGCCTATATATGTTTGACTGACCTTATCAATATCGCATATACATTCACCATGATAGATTCAGGTTTTGTAGCTTACGAAGACATGGGCTACGGTGTAACACAATAATGTTTCATGTTTAATTTTATTATATAGGTATGAAGATTGTTGCTGGATAGACCTAGTCGAAAGTGGTAGTTCAAAGGCTATTTTCATGCTAACGGAAGCAGATTTAACTATTCGCTCGGATACAGGGATGATTAACACGTCACCAATATCTGCAATGCAGCCTGTTGTTAGAGTAAAACAAGGTTGTTCATACTCAATTCATATTCAAGGTATATTCATAAGAGAAAATAAATCACTGTTCTTCATGAACACAATCTTTGGAAATGTGTTCAAGTGTAAAGAATTCTGTAAACATAGGAATCGAAGTCACCAAATAGTTATCAAAAGTACCAAGATTATAATTTTATACGCCAGACGCGCGTTTCGTCTACATAAGACTCATCAGTGACGCTCAGACCAAAATAGTTAAAAAGCCAAATAAATACAAAGTTGAAGAGCATTGAGGATCAAAAATTCCTAAAAGTTGTGCCAAATATGGCTCAGGTAATCTACTCCTGGGGTAAGAAAATCCTTAGTTTTTCGAAAAATTCAAAGTTTTGTAAACAGAAAATTTATAAAAATGACCATATAATTGATATTCATGTCAACACCGAAGTGCTGACTACTGGGCTGGTGATACCCTCGGGGACGAAACGTCCACCAGCAGTGGCATCGACCCAGTGGTGTAAATAGTTATCAAAAGTACCAGGATTATAATTTTATACGCCAGACGCGCGTTTCGTCTACATAAGACTCATCAGTGACGCTCAGACCAAAATAGTTAAAAAGCCAAATAAATACAAAGTTGAAGAGCATTGAGGATCAAAAATTCCTAAAAGTTGTGCCAAATATGGCTAAGGTAATCTACTCATGGGGTAAGAAAATCCTTAGTTTTTCGAAAAATTCAAAGTTTTGTAAACAGAAAATTTATAAAAATGACCATATAATTGATATTCATGTCAACACCGAAGTGCTGACTACTGGGCTGCAGATACCCTCGGGGACGAAACGTCCACCAGCAGTGGCATCGACCCAGTGGTGTAAATAGTTATCAAAAGTACCAGGATTATAATTTTATACGCCAGACGCTCGTTTCGTCTACATACAAAAACCGACTAAAAAGATAGACTGAAAAATCTTTCTCATAGTTAAATCAATTATAAAGGAATGTGTCTGTTTTTACATTTTTACCCTACATTTGAAAAACTGCAAAACCTGTAAATTGAAGCTGCAATAAATACATAGATAGGTACATTAAAGTCTCTACTTTCCAGAGCAGTGTGTCTATCCAATATTTATTTGGTATTTCTATTTTTATAAGTGTCGTAGAAATCAAGAAAAAACAACTGTTTAGCATATCACTTATTCTTGAACAACACAAAGCAAACCTTTAATATTTATACAGATACTTGCATTGCCAGACGAAAGGTAGCGATAATAAGAGGTTTCTCGATGTTAAAAACAGATGAAGTGTCAAATACCAACTTAACATATTAAATATATCAATCGAAGAATAAAACGAACCCCGCCATCATTTTGGTTGATTTCAAGTGCACCGGGATAAGCAGATTATGTTTCTCTCGTGACTTAAACTAATAATCATGATAATAAGAACGAAAATCATTCCATTTTACTGATTATATTTTAAATTATATTTTCCTGACCTTTTTTGTTGATATGCTATACTTATAATAAATCCTGTCCACGTGATGCGGCAATTAAAAAATATAACCCATTAATTAACAGTATGTACATTCATTATACAACTCCCTAAAAATGTGGATAAATATATTACCCAAGAGGTACGACTGGAAGAAGGGAAATGTATATAACCTGACAAAAGCGAATTAAACTAATGATATTTAATTAGACATGATTTAAATGATTATTAACAGTCCTTATGGACCACAACATGTAGTGACCAATTTTGTTCACAATTTAGCATTGAAAAAAAAAAAATTCGCGCGGCAATTCCAACATAGCAACATATATATTTTCCTTTGAATTAATAGATATGCATCATTTTCTGTAATGCTCTCTGTCAACTACAAAAATCAAATGAATGTCGCCTTTAATAATTTTCAATCTTAGGATCGTTTGACAATGTATACTAGTAAGCATGAAAACATAAAACTTTATATATAATATTACACATCATTCTTTTCAATACAGTTGACGACGAGGATGGAGACATGGTTAAATGCAGATGGGCGAATGATGATATAGTAGATGAATGTGGAGGGGTGTGCAACGGCTTAAACGGTTCTGTTCTCAACGCAGTATGTTACTCATAGTTAAACCATTGCCGTAACGTCAGCCTATTTATAAACCGTGGTTACTTCTTTCTAGAATCAACGCTTTTAACATTGGTGGTTGACATCGACTCATCAAATTATGTTCAATTGTTTTCTTTTTGAGCTTAATTTAATTAAATATAAAAAGGAAAATGTGGTATGATTGCCAAAGAGACAATAGACCAAAATGACACAGAAGTTTGAATTGGCTTATTTCCTATTTTCTGTTTACGAAGCTGTTATATAGAGTATTGATTTGAGCCCTTACACACTGATGTAAGTCTAAGATTCAAGACTCAACGCAAACTAGTTTCATGAAAACTTATCCTATCGGCTCAAGAGTACCAATAGGAACATGAAAGAATTAAGATAATTAGGTGATTATTTGTCGAGAGATTTAATAAACGACACAATGGATAAGCGTTAGATCGTTAACAATAATTAATTCAGTCTTTTTTAAACGAACCAACGCTATGTTTTGAACCGTCATTTTGTTTCGATTTGAACGTCATGATGAAGGTATTTTTAAAATCAAGAAAAGATCTGTCGACGCACCAAATTTAAACACTCTTATTGGGTCAAAATAATCTTAAATGTTTTCGATACATCCCATTATTATTAATCGTTTACATCCTCATAGATCGTCATAGTTCTACAAGCGACAGTCAGAACAAAAGGAGAGGCCAAACAAAAACATATTCCATGTAAGAAAAAGTCCCCAAAACAACAATCATATTTAATTAGATAGTTTTACATGTTAATCCAGCAGGACAATTTTTCCTCACTGAGGTATAACACTTAAACGAATTAGGAAGAGCAAAAGGACCAGTACTGATCTACTATAGTGTGTGATAACATTTTGTAAGGGAATTCGATATTTGCTATACCACTAGTACTATTCATATCAACGCACTTTATTACAATACTACTATACCAATCAGAATGAATTTTTTGGTAGAATTTTAAGAAAGCATTTACATTACTTTGTATTCACGTATTATTTGAGAAAGGTTAAATATTTCAAAAGGGCGAATTTGCTGTTTTATGTTAATGATTATGCAGAATTTTAAAGCCCAAACTTTCTATTGCATAAATGAGGTTCGAGGGTAAAAATTATCAGCAAAAGTTCACATATTTCTATTTCATTACAAATTTTGTTTGTTACACTTTCAGTTGTTACTTCATTATATCATGTAAATTGTACAAAAAATCAACCAAAACAATTGAATAGTTTTGGCCTCAGATGACATTTAAAATGTTTATATCATTGAAAAAGCTCAAAATTATCTGCCTTTGGTGCAAAATTGCAATTTTTCTGCATTAAGACTGCAATATCTTTTTTTACTCACTTGTTACCTATATTTTTTATTATTATTTTCAAATAAGCTGTATAGTACGGCAGCTTCGTGAAAACTTGGCACCAAGATTCCTCTAGCATTACTCTTTGAATTCAGATAGGAAGGCAATCTGAAAAACTGAACTACTTCCGGTAAAATCTAATATGGCGGACATTATTCTTAAATCAGCCCTATATCGATGGCTGGTATGTGAAAGGTTGTTATAATCATGCTACTTTCATTATATTCGGCACAAACCTTTGTTCTGTGCTACCTTTATATATATTTTATAGATAATATGACTTTAAAACCCTACTTTTGGTAGAATCCAATATGGCAGACATTGTACTGAAATAAGCGTATGTTTTAGGGAAGGTAATTGAAATGTATTTTAAGGTATTGCTTCTTTCATCATAATGTTAAAGAGCTATTCTTTCGTGCTTCTCATGAATACATTATATAGGACATTTGTCTTGAAAACCTCTACTTCCGGTAATATCCAATATGGTGGTGTATAAATCAAAATTTAATTTAATATGTTAAACTTTTTATCAACATGTAAAAAAAAAAAGTTTTTTGTGCCAGTCATTAACTTTTGACTTTGAGTTATCCTCAACCCACCTATTGTTTAGAATGTTTTAATAAAGACTTAACACTACCAATAAACAATTTGCCATACATTCTAGAGATAAGTACTCAATCTGTATCCTCGAAGAAGTGTTATTGATCTATTGTTTAATTTTTTAAGAAAGTAACTGAAGTACTTTAACGTCTTTAAAATTACTAATATATGGCCACAGATACATGTTTATTCACAATCACCGACACGCACCACACGAATCAGTGTACGGGAGACCCGGTTTTCCACATTTACTACGACTGCGGCATTCTTTCTTTCATTCATAATGTACAAGCTCCTGATAAGATGATGAGGCCTCACACAGGATTGATTAAAAAGGTTCCTATTGATCATCTTTGTCCTTTCGCCATCCATAAGCGTCTGAACTAGTTAGCATAGGAACCAATTCCAAGCTTGTTTCCAATACACAACCACCTTGTTATACTAGTATTGCACGTTTAAATGCTGAAAAAGACTAGATAGAGTCGGTGGAATAGCCTTTATATGTCGTTCCTTTTGCTTCGTCAACCTTTTTTGATGAGTTCGTTCGATCGTTCATCAAAACCACGTATTGTTCTATCAATGAAATTATCAAATACATATCTGGTGAGGTAGGCTGATCAATCATCATTATAAATGTTAATGTGACATCTTCAAATGCCATGCATGGCTCCCACGCAGTCGTTTTTCCCCTTTCGAGTAAACGAAGATACCGTATCACAACTGGTAAAAGGCAGGTAACACAAGAAGTGGATGTATTCACTCAATTCCTAGTTCAATTGAAAGGTCATGGTCAGGATAAATATCTAAAGCTTTTTCAACTTTCAAAAGCACACCATAATGCATTGTTCCTCTGCCTATATGTCACGGAAAAGCGAAACAGGAATGACAGCAACACCAGTACCAACTTTTTGTTTAAGTCCGTGTCGCACTCCATCAAACACATACACCAAATGTCTTTTCCAGCATGTTAGAAGTGCAATATACTGAGGCGGGTGTTCGATGAATTGGAATTTGTTCTTATGCAACATAGTCTAGGCTCTGATGGATGGCGAAGGGACAAACATGGTCAATTAGAACCATTTTGGACAACTCTTTATTAATCTTCATCATCTTGTCAGGAGCTTATACATTGTGAATGTAAGAAAGGATGCCGAGGTCGTTGTAAATTTGGAAAATCCTATACACTGTTTGATTTGATTATGGTGGGGATTGTGAAAAACATCTATTAATTTTAAAATTGTTTAAGTGTCTTTATTTTGTTTTTATCTATCTATCAAAATCTCTTCATCGAGGATACAGATTGAGTACTCATCTCTAAAATTTACAGCATATTGTTTACTGGAAGTGTTAACTTGTTATTAAAAAAACATTTTAAACATTATAGAAAATAAGTGGTTTGAGGATAACTGAAAATCAAACGTTTAATGCAAAAAAACCACTTGTTTTATATTTTAAAAATGTTGAAATTAAAACTAAACATTGATATTTATTTGTTCGCCATATTGAATATTACCAGAAGTAGGGGTTTTAAAGACATAAGGTCTAAAGATTATGTCCATGAGAAGGACCAAAGAAAGGTTCCTACACAATATAATGACAGTACCAATACAATAAAACACATTTCAATTAACTCCCCAAAAATAACTCTTATTTTAGTACTATGTTCACCATATTGGATTTTACGGAAAGTACGGTTTTTGAATACATCTTATCTATATAATATATCCAAAAGTAGCACATAACAAAGGTTGTTGCCGAATATACTGATAGTAGCATGATTATTACTCCTTTTCATATATCAGTCTTTTATATGTTCGCCATTTCGAATTTTACCGGAAGCGGTGCATTTTTTTTTAGAGTACCTCCCTATCTAATATGAAAGAGTAATAGGTGAGGAATGGCTATGCCAAATTTCAGGCTTATAGCATATTGTGCACACTGACATATGATTGTAGCCGCTGCACTAGAACTTAAACTAAACAATTGTAAAATATAAGCCATTTCTGTAGTTTAGTTCATTTTTTAATTTGATAATACATCTATTTCTCCTATTAGAACCTTTACAAAAATGCATGCTTCTTACGAAGGCAGATTGTGAAACTGTGAAACCTACTTTTTAGCTCACCTGGCCAAAAGAGCCAAGTGAGCTTTTCTCAAAACTTGGCGTCCGGCGTCCGGCGTCCGGCGTCGTCCGTCGTCGTCGTCCGTCATCGTTAACTTTTACAAAAATCTTCTCCTCTGAACCTACTGAGTCAAATTTAACCAAACTTGGCCACAATCATCATTTGGGTATCTAGTTTAAAAGATGTGTCCGGTGACCCGGCCAACCAACCAAGATTGCCGCCATGGCTAAAAATAGAACATAGGGGTAAAATGTAGATTTTGGCTTATAACTCTAAAACCAAAGCATTTAGAGCAAATCTGACAAGGGTAAAAATTGTGTATCAAGTCAAGATCTATATGCTCTGAAATTTTCAGATAAATCGGACAACCGGTTGTTGGGTCACTGCCCCTGAATTGGTAATTTTAAAGAAATTTTGTCGTTTTTGGTTATTATCTTGAATACTATTATAGACGCGTCTGGCGTACTAAATTATAATCCTGGTACCTTTGATAACTATTTACACCACTGGGTCGATGCCACTGCTGGTGGACGTTTCGTCCCCGAGGGTATCACCAGCCCAGTATTCAGCACTTCGGTGTTGACATGAATAACAATTATGTGGTCATTTTTATAAATTTCCTGAATATAAAACTTTGAATTTTCGAAAAACTAAGGATTTTCTTATCCCAGGAATAGATTACCTTAGCCGTATTTGGCACCACTTTTTGGAATTTTGGATCCTCAATGCTCTTCAACTTCGTAATTGTTTGGCTTTATAAATAAATATTTTGATATGAGCGTCACTGATGAGTCTTATGTAGACGAAACGCGCGTCTGGCGTACTAAATTATAATCCTGGTACCTTTGATAACTATATAGATAGAGATAAAATGTAAACATCAATAATGTTCAGCAAAGTAATATCTACTAATAAGTCAAACATGACCAAAATGGTCAGTTGACCCCTGAAGGAGTTATTGCCCTTTATAGTCAATTTTTAACAATTTTCATTAATTTGGTAAATTTTTGTTATTTTTTACAAAATAATTTCCTCTGTTACTAATGGGCAAAGTACATTATAGATAGAGATAGTTGTAAGTAGCAATAATGCTCGGTAAAGTAAGAACTTCAAAAACATCACCATCACCAAAACACAATTTTGTCATGAATCCATCTGTGTCCTTTGTTTAATATGCACATAGACCAAGGTGAGCGACACAGGCTCTTAAAAGCCTCACGTTAATTTATTTATTGTTTTTCTATTCAGTATATGATTAATTTAATTTATAGCTAAATAAAAGGCGAAATCCCAAATATGGATTTATTCCATAGAGCCCCCTTAAATATGCAAATAAAAGATCAGATAACTATACCAATACAGAACGTCATGTTTTTTTTTAAATTACGGAAAAAATGATTTTTTTTATCCGAAATTGCAAAAAAAGAACTTAAAATCTTTGTCATTTCCTCCATACACAGTTTATCCCTATTACTTATTATGATTTGGACCACTTAATGTTTAAATCCTACGCAATTTGATTGGCATAAGTTAATAGTAATTAATTTACTTTAAAACTGTTGATGGTTACAATACATGTATATTAATTAAATCAGAACGTGCATGAATGTGCATAATATCTCAAATGACCTTCAAGCTGGACACTTGACGAGTCTGCACTATGTTAAATCAATGAAACTCAATGTATGAAAGGTAAGAATTGACATTTCTTATATTTTGCTGAGAAAAATGAGAAAGTTTATAAATAGGATGTTTTATTCCATTAAACAAGTCATTTTTCGAAGAGGAATTCTTAAATACACTGTACGCAAGGCTACCCCAGGTGAAATTTTTGTTGATCTTAACAAAAACAATATTTCAGTCTCATTTTTATAATTACGATAGATCTCAAACTAAAATAGTCAGTAAATGAAGTAATAATACGTCCGATCTGCCTATTTTTGACAACAAAAATCAATATGATCTTTTTAAGGTCAATTGTGTACCAAGTAAGGAAAATGGCCGTTGTTCTATTATAGTTCGTTTCTGTGTGTGACATTTTAGTGTTGTTTATCTGTTGTGTCGTAGTTATCCTCTAATGTTTGATGTGTTTCCCTCTATTTTAATTTGTAACCCGGATTATTTTTCTCAATCGTTTTATAAATTTCGACCAGCGGTATACTGCTGTTGCCTTTATTCGTAAACCGCACACAGTTTTGTTAGGCACTAATCTTGTATGTCCTATCATGATTTCCTTCATAGAGGGCTGCTGCTTACAAGGAAGCTATTAAAACACGAGTTCCAAATGGTGAAGTTGAAATTATTCCTTCGTACATTTTACGGACGCCATCACGAGTTGGTTGACCGTTATTGGATATGTTTCTTACATCGTAAATACAATCCCCTTCCCTTTTTGTTAATGTGACCTACCGAATTAGACTATTAACCGGGTTTGTAATTACACGAGCAACACGACGGGTTCCACATGTGGAGCAGGATCTGATTACCCTTCCAGAGCACCTGAGAATATCCCAAGTTTTTGGTGGGGTTCGTGTTGATCAGTCTTTTGTTTTCCATAGTGTCTTTTGTGTACTATTGTTTGTCTGTTTGATTTTTTTAATTTTTAGCCATGGCGTTGTCAGTTTATTTTTGATTTATGAGTTTTACTGTTCCTTTGGTTTGTTTCGCCCCGTTTTTTTATATTAGAAGATCACGAGTATTATACGGAAAAAAACAAACAAAGATTCAAACTAGTGAGTTACATGTAGTTTGATAAAACCTACATATACAATTAGATTGATTTCTCAAAGTAATAACTAAAGCACACATTCATAATTATGTTTTAGGAAACTTGTATCCTCTCATATAATGCAACTGGTAGCACAGGTTGGTACGCCGTTGCTCTTCAAATTGAAGATTTCGCCTTTCAAATAGGAACATATCCTCTCAGCAGCGTATCGTTGCAGTTCCTTATTTTTGTTTATTCATCTACTGAAATGTGTGACAACAAACCTTTGATAGATACATCTACAGACCAGGATGGCGCAGTTATTTTTATTTTACCGAATACAACATATTACAAGACAATTATAGCAAGCACAACGTCTAACAATTCCAAGTGAGTTAGATTAATTATTTAAAAGACTTGAAAGGCATACTTTTGCGTACACTAAACGTTTATAAACTTTTTCAAAGTACGAAGAGGAGATGCACAATACAACAAATTCGTTTGCAGTCTTCGATTTGTCTATGACTAATTGATAAAAGCAGATTGATATGCATGATTAATTAAGATAATGCGATTTCATTATTACAAAAGAGGGACGAAATATACCAGAGGGACAGTCAAACTCATAAATCGAAAATAAACTGACAACGCCATGGCTAAAAATGAAAAAGACAAACAGACAAACAATTGTACACATGACACAACATAGAAGACTAAAGAATAAACAACACGAACCCCACCAAAAACTAGGGGTGATCTCATCATTACAATTATACAATTATACAGTCAGTCAATATCATTTTATGAAGATGTGGGATACAGCATTCCATCGACAAAATAGTAATCGAAATTTGAACTCGTCATGAACACTTCAGATTTAACATTCTGTTATACAACAGTTGGGTACCTAAAAATAATTTGTGAAGTATTGCGTGTTTCCTAAATTATCTGGTAATATGGAAGATTGGAAGCCTGCAGACACGTTTAACATCTCCACATAATATATGTGCTTTTCCTAAATCAAAGAACTGCATTTCAGTAGTTGTCATGTATTGTTGTACATTATGTTATATATCATATTGCATATGACAATCATATTGCGTAACAAAAGTTACCGTAAACTGATATATGATATTGCTTTAGTGCCAATTAAACTTTAATTTAATGACACAAATATATTCTACAAAGTTTTAACATGCTTTTCTATTATAGAATATACAAGTATTATTGCATAATTTGGTGATAATATCACTCTTATAGTACATATAGTATTTACACACTCAATATTAATAATTGACTTTAATCAATGTTCATCAATATTGAGTCAACAACACAGTATTATACTTCCTGTATTATTTCATATCTATATGAAATAAGTACAAGTGTTCATTCAAAGTATTATCGAACAAACCCATCAATCCAAAGGAAAATTGTCACTTTCGAAAGCTGAATGTATTGTACTTTCTATCTCCCTAGGATTTCAGAAATAAACACGGTGTCACCAATTGGAATGGTTAAATCATCGTTATTAAAGTATGGTTCATTTGAAGACAAATGGTATGTTAATGTAACATGGACCACCAGGGAAACAGACATCGGCAGTCACATTTTCTGTTATACGGCTTTTGATTCTACCAGGTACCTTTCTTAACTTAGGGTTTATAAGAAAGCTGCATCATTCATCTTGAATTTCTGTTGTGAATATGATAGAATACATATTAGTTTTTAACTGCCTGGGTGCGGTAATTGATTTATAAATATCCATTTCAAAATAATGATTTGACATGTAACCAAAACAAATAAACAGATAAAATCTTTTACGCAAGAGATTGTCCATTTTAATGAAAAATGTTATAATTTGATAATTAGTAATTATTTAGAAACATCTTTCCTTCATATTTGAAAACATACTGCAGCTAAAAAAACCCAGATATATATGTAACAATATTAATATTATTTAGAACGTTAAAATAGTAAGTTATACATCTAGAAAAAGAAGATTTGGTATGATTGCCATTTAGACAACTCTCAACAAGAGACCAACATAACACAGAAATTAACAACTAGAGGTCATCGTACGGCCTTCAACAATGAGCAAAACCCATACCGCATAGTCAGCTATAAAAGGCCCCGAAATGAAAATATAAAAAAATCAATTGAGAAACGGTCTTATTTATGTAAAAAAATAATTTTGCTCAACTACTGACATTTTCAATTGACACAATTGAAATGAGAAAAGGTAAATAGATAAATGCGTAATGGTTGTGTAACGATCAAGAGAAAGGGTCTCATACGGATGTACCTATTATGTATATAAAAATGAAATAAAAAAGATAAGGTACAATGTACGATAAAACAAAACCACAATCTAAGAAAGACAGCCAATACTCTGTAGGTTTTATTGGTATTGATATTGATTTTTGATACCTGTATCTCTCCATTACACAAAGTGATGGTTTTCTCCAACGGTTGGTGACGTCTTTACACTCAATCCATTGAATGTTGGATGTTTATTGACATTTAAGTTTTACATGCGGGTGTTTGTTTTAGTTGTCATTGGCGTTCAGCAAGCTGTCACTAACTGTCAGTACTAGGGAGGTCGCCAATGCGATTATCGTTACGTAATCATTTCCTTGCGATAGTAAAAATGTCAGATTTTATCCAACTTCAGTTGCTTCGAAAAAGGGAAAAAAATATATTGTATGAGCAAAAAATTGATCTGTAATTAAAATTCAGACATATATTTTTCTAAATATATAAGTTTTATTGGTATTGCAGTAATTTCGTACGATAAAAAAAAACATTTGAAGTGGAGAAGTTTTGAAAAATGGCCGCCGTAAAAACTGTGTGTCAAAAGTACTACTGATTTTGAAATTAATTCCGCAAGCTGTTTTTTGTTCGATTTTCTTCATTGATGGCTTCAAATTTTGAAAATATATTCAAGTTTCATGATCCGGTTGTCAGTCGTACATAGGTGTCGATTTTCAATACAGAAAAAAAAAAATTAAAAAAAAAAAATCGTTTACGACTTTGTAAACAACACTGACACTCGGATTCATAAATTCCAGAACTTTCTCCTTTCATATGTATACATGGTTTCTCAAGGAAAACAATAACGGCTAGCGGAATTGATTAGATATTTGTATATGCAAGGCGTGCTAAAAATCTGCGAAAAGAGTTATCAGTTCTTGACTTCTTGAAGTGACGTATCCGCCATTCAGACAAACATGAATCTTGAAACGTGTAACAAAATGACTTACCGACTATTTTTTTTAACGGACTGCTCACTGAGACAACAGACAACTTGGAAATAGGCCACGGAGGTTAATCTCTTTTGGTAAGTACCTTTATTATATCTTTTAAAATCAAATTTGCCCCATTTCAGGGAGGGGAATTCCTTTTTTCACAAAAGTCAACAAAAAGAACTTTGAATTATTTCAAAGGTGATTTTTTTGTTTAATTATATTAAACTTATGAAATAAAAGGCACTTTCTACCAGCAATTTTTTTTAAACGCTCCCCATAGCCTTTTTTATTTATCCATGGATATGTAATGAGGTTAGTTCTCCTAAAGTTGGAATGTGATCCGGATCGTGTGGAATTTCTAGGGTTTTATTAATTGATAATAATCGGTGCTTATCATTGCATTTGATGATAGTTGGTATAATTTGAACACATTACATTTCTATTTTAATTTAGAGACAGAAATATGTTTTTTTAACCATTGTTTAGTATTTTACCAACTGTACAATTACTATAAACTTATGTGTAAGGTAAAATGAACTAAAAATTTCTTTTTTAAAACATGCTTGTTGTCAAAAATGAATGTGGCAGTTAGGGAGAAAATTTGCATACATTTAATACATGTACATTTATATTTATAATTTTTTAACAGAATGTAATTCAAATTAATTGGTCATAGCAAACAATACTGTAGTTATTTTCTTGAATATGCACAATGTTTAAAAAGAATCTTAGTAGATATTTGCATATTTTATTCTTATTTATATTCAAACTTTTAATTTTATTTCTGGACTTTTGATTTACTATAGTATATGTCACTTTCACTTGATTTTATAATTTAAAATTGATGCCTCTTAACTGACAGTTATGTTTAAACAGAATTGTAGATGCTGTGTTTACTTATAACACATGCACCTTATGGTTATCTTAATATATCATCAGAATTAAAAATTTGTATTAAAAATTCAGAGTATTTGAAGTTTGATTGAATTTGTTAGTCTATTATACAATAATATTTTGTGTTTATAGGAATAATACTGTCTGTCCATTCGTCTTCCTGAAATTATCTTCTCCCAGTTTGAAAGCCTCATAAGAGTCAAGCAGAGTGTCCCTTCATGTACCAATGTCATGGAGGGGAATATCAATTGGACCCAAAACCCATACAGTGAATTGGTTAGGAAGTATGAATGAAGCAAATCATGAATATGTATGTGTAGGATTTGAATTTAATATTGCATAATTCTACCACTCAACTAAATAAATCTCTAATGCACAATGTTTTGAATTTTAAAAACAAAACAATGTATAGAATGCTTAAAGATAGTGCTATTTCACAACGAGCCAAAGCATTTAAATTGTAATAGAAGTAATATAAAGGGTTCTTTATAAGTAATCACAGTTAAAAAGCATCGTAATATGTTCCTGATGAAATTAAATCCAGCAAAGGTTTTGGACTTACACAATTTACAACATGTTGTTTTATTTTTATTTTTTTCAAACTGCAAAACATAAGAAATCTTTCGACGAAGGATAGAAAACAGATTTAGAAATATTATATGATACAGATAAAAAAAAAAGAATTGAATACAGTGTCAAAATAAGCAACGCTTCCTCTACAAAAAAGTTATTACTGGGACACACATGGATAGGTGTTTACTTAGATAAATTTCTTCATTTGTTTAAGATTTTTAAAAACATACTTTTAACAGTCTAGATTTGTTTTGATTAAGTTGCAGTTTTCCACTTAGACCGGGAACACTCTTGATTTGACATGACGAGAAACTTATTGAGATTGCCCCGGCCGCCTTATCCAACTTTTATTGTAGTTGAACAAGTGGACCACATATTTTGTCGAGACTCAGAGACTGTGGAAGGGATTTTAGTACACAGGACATGATGCGGAGACATTACTTTCATCTATTGCATACACTTTGAAAAGGGTGATATGGTCAATGAAAGCAACAGCAATGCTTTCAAGGAGCCTACTATACATGCTATACATAGAGGAATACCAGAATGGAGATGTGTGGATTTTATTGTAGACAAACTATATTTTCAGCAAGATTAATGATTGTTTTCATTTCTTTCAGCACTAATTATTTTAGTCTTCTTTTAGGTTCTTCACCTTTTTTCTTCTTTTGGGAAAACTTAATTACTTATCCAGGGACTCTTTTCTTCTTTTTTTTCAGAATATTATTATTGTAATGATTTATTTGTTGAATGGTTGCAGCAAATAGATTTGACCGATAATGAGTTTATTTGTTTATTTTAATATCAAGCATCCCTGATAACGGAGCATCCCTGATGACGGAGCATGATGACGGAGCATCCCTAATGATGGAGTATCCCTGATTACAGAACTTAATAACTTATTTGTTAGCAGTCAATCTAAAAAAAAGTTTTTTTCTTCAGATTGCATGTAAACTAGATTTGATATAATGATTTGTAAGAAACTGCAGGTACATGCACAATAAACCTTATCGCTAATCCCGGCTGACCCGGCCGCTTGAACTTTTGACGCATACAATAATCACTGTTCCATTGTGGCGTCAGATATTTGGTATTGTGACGTCAATATTTTACGGGAACCTGTGTGATATCCAGTAATGGCGGACAAATAGCGATAAGGTGTATGTACTACCAAATTAATTGAACAAATGCAAAATATTGAATTTGTAAATGTACATATTCTTTTGCAGATATGGTAAATTCTGGTGAAGAAACAGCTCCGACCTGAAAATACAAACTTTTGAACATTCAATAAATTTAGTCAAATGATGAATAAGTTATGGTTCATTATAATGGATACAAAAACAGTTCAGATTGTCACTATTGCCATTTTCAATGGATTATTAAACTTAAAGACTACATTGGTCTTGATCTTTATATATGTTATGTTCTCGACATATCTTTTTTTTATTGGAAAAACAGGTTTTTTGTAAAATATATACCACATTTTGGGTTAGTGAGACTATTTAAGTGTACATTATACATTTTCCAAGAGAAAACATCACTATAGCAATGTCTGACTATGTAATTACCTAACTCTTTGAGTTTAAATGGATAATGTTTATGTTCTCGGTCAAAATTTGGTTTATTCAAAATCATAGATTTATTTTCATGCAGTAAAAATTTGAAAAAGTCTGCGATTTCCAAAATTGTCAATACATTTCTTATTTTTAACCATTTTTACCATTTTTATTGCATTAGCACTATTAATATGTGACAAAAAGGTGCTTCAACATGTAAAGTCACAGTAACAGTGATTGATTTCTCTGAAAATTTACTGTCAACTTCAAAATTTAAGATTTCGCGTTAATTTTAGTGTATTTTTGTTGAAAAATAGCTAAAAAATCAACTTCAAAATGCTGGTTTACTTATTCAATATTTTTTTTCAGCTAAAAGAGTTTATTTTATGTGTGAAACAACTTAATATCAATACAAAACAAGTAGTAGAAAAATTAGGGATTTTTTTACCAGCAATGTCTCACCAAAAATGTACATTTTTGCCAAAAAAAAAGCTACCTAGAAAAGGGGGGGGGCCTGCCGTCATGGTTTTGATTCGTAGAAAAAAAAAATCAGAATGTTGGCAATATGACTATTGATATATTTCTGTTGACCGTTTGGGTCTTTACATTACTGCATATAACCAGACCTCTGCCTGCTTTACATTTGAAGATATGAATAGCAGTTTCTTCAAAGATGCCCTGGACACAGCAAAAATAAACCCGAATTTTTCTTTTAACAACTTTGATATATTGTAACTTCCTTAATATTGATGTTCCAAAAGACTTTAGTGGCTTAAATCAAAGCATAAAAGAGTCTCATTGCAATTATGCAGATATATTGCTTGCAGTTTCTAACCCTTTTGATATATTTGGCCTGACAAATAGCCCAAAGTATGATATTTTTGCCTTCGCCAAAAAAAAAAGGCCAATTTTTTATATCTAAATGGCCATAACTTTTGAACCGCTTGACCGATTTCAAAAATTTTTGAACCAATGAATTTTTTTTTTGTACTCTTTTCGAATAATGTATCTCTATACTTCATACTTTGATGACCTCCCTATCAGTACTCTCAGATCCTGTTCTTATATTCTTTTTTTTGTGTGGGGATGTAAGAATACCCTGTAACGTCAAGTCTGTGTTTTTGTTATTATATGTGTTTTTGCTTTGTATTGATCTAAAGAGTGAAGCCCTTTTATGTATTCTTATGTTATACTTTAACACCATTGTCCCAGTTTGGGGAGGGTTTGCGTCTACTTACTGGTTAAACTGTCTTATTTTTTAAGTGTCTTTCACGAGTTTCGAGCCTGCAATTAAGTGATTGTCATCTGTTTCTTGAAATCATATTTGTTTTTCGTTCATTATTTTGCGTGAGTATTCTCGTTTAACAATTAGAGGCCTATTTTAGCTGACCATGTGTTATTAGTATTGCGTTAACTTCAATATCATTATTGAGATTGATATGAATTTAAATTTACGTGTGATTCTCTTGAATTATTAATTTTCATGTGAGTAAAAATTTGTCTATGTTCACGTACGAGAGATATCATTTGGCCACCACGATAATTTAAATTAGTGAATGTATTAAATATCAGTACTAGTTCGATGTTAAGGATTGTATGTTTCTCAAAGTCTTCAGTTTTTGTCTCATAGAATTATTGTCGCGAGATATACCTACCTTATCTGCTATAATTAAGGTGTCACTCTGTCATATAACTACACTCTTTTTTTTAGACAGGCATCTGACCAGATATGTTTAACATTGAAAGTAAATAGTAAGTAGTTTATAGTTATAATATGAATTGGCGCATATGCTTCTGTAGCTGATGAAAATCACTTGCAAACGATATTTGTTGCCGGTCATACACTCTTCCTTATTATGTAAATATTTAAATAAAAAGGGATGTACCGAAGGTTCTTAAATGCACAGAGCCTGTAAGCGGCAGAATAAACTCATACATTAGATTTGACAATTGAAAGGTAACCATAAAAAAAAAAAAAAAAAATGAACATGATAAGTGCTTAATAAACAGCTATAAACTGAATTAAACACTTGTTATTTATATGTAGAGGTGTATTTCTTGCAATGACTCGACATGAATAAAATAAATAGAAAAACCCTACAAAAAATGATAAAAAACACAATTCATGTTATTCAAAACATATTTGCTTTTTTATAGACCCATCAAACTTCTGCCAAATTGTTGTGGATTCTTTTAACACTGTATGGAACCTAGCTAGAATTAACACTAATGTGTCTGCTCAATGTAGTGGCGACTATACTGGCACAGTTTCAAGATACTGTAACACAGAAGGACGATGGAAAGAACCGGATTACAGTGAATGTACACATATAGCTATCAAAAACTTACAAGAACAGGTCAGTTGTATGACATTTATAGACTTTATATATCACAGTTCCAATCGTCATCATCGTCGTCGTCGTCCATCATCATCATCATCATCATCATCATCATCATCATCATCATCATCATCATCATCATCATCATCATCATCATCATCATCATCATCATCATCATCATCATCATCATCATCATCATCATCATCATCATCATCATCATCATCATCATCATCATCATCATCATCATCATCATCATCATCATCATCATCATCATCATCATCATCATCATCATCATCATCATCATCATCATCATCATCATCATCAATCATACATCATCATCATCATCACCAGCAGCAGCCAAATATCAATTAACATACATTTAACAAAGAGAATTAAATACACTAGGAATTGCATACCTTTAAGAAGTTAGCAATATCCTTTAACTCTACTTTCCGCTATATAGATGACGTTCTTTCACTAAACAATTCAAAATTTGGTGACTATGTGGAACGCATCTATCCCATCGAATTGGAGATAAAGGATACTACAGATACAGTTAAGTCAGCTTCATATCTTGACTTACATCTAGAAATTGACAATGAGGGTCGGTTGAAGACAAAACTTTACGACAAAAGAGATGATTTCAGCTTTCCAATTGTGAACTTTCCATTTCTAAGTAGCAACATTCCAGCAGCACCTGCATACGGGGTATATATCTCTCAATTGATACGATATTCCCGTGCTTGCATTTCCTATCATGATTTTCTTGATAGAGGGTTACTGCTCACAAGGAAGCTATTAAATCAAGAGTTCCAAATGGTGAAGTTGAAATCATCCCTTCGTAAATTTTACGGACGCCATCACAAGTTGGTTGACCGTTATGGAATAACCATTTCACAAATGATATCGGATATGTTCCTCACGTCGTAACTACAATCCCCTTCCCTTTCATGAATTTGACCTACCGAATTAGACTATTTACCGGATTTGTAATCACATAAGCAACACGACGGGTGCCGCATGTGGAGCAGGATCTGCTTACCCTTCCGGAGCACCTGAGATCACCCCTAGTTTTTGGTGGGGTTCGTGTTGTTTATTCTTTAGTTTTCTATGTTGTGTCATGTGTACTATTGTTTTTCTGTTTGTCTTTTTCATTTTTAGCCATGGCGTTGTCAGTTTGTTTTAGATTTATGAGTTTGACTGTCCCTTTGGTATCTTTCGTCCCTCTTTTATGCCTTACGATCACTAATGATAGTCTTAAAGTCTTCTTTTAAATACAACATGTACACAATTCAAATTTTAACCTGCCATGAATCAATAAGATTATCAATTTTAACAAATAGTTCAAATTTATAACTAGGATTTTTCTGACAGTTAGGACCACTTTAATTTTGACTGTCTTTGTTTAGCAGATAAAGTTTATGCATTTGTGTTTGTTTCTAGAATATTTTGCGCTTTACTTACATTATATATTTGTGCATGTATACTACTAAATAATGAGGTCCGATTGTTAGTCATATTCGAGGCCCATTTGTTTTAGTCATAAATAATATTACTAAAAATAGAAAAATTCTGGGTCACATTCAATACCTATGCCAAAAGTTCATGTCACATTTAGCTTCCGGTTGTCATTACCTGATACCTTGTGTAAATGCCTTCTCTATCAGGAGAAAATGGAATTCTTTTAGAAGTTTTATATCTATGTTACTATTAAACAAGTCTGTTTTCCTCAACCTCAGTACCAATATTGATTTTAGTTAGAAATTTAGATACCATAAACTCACCATGATCTTAGTTTCATTGTCTAATCAACTAATTAACCAAAATAAAAAATGATGTTAAGGTGGGAGTAAACAGACGGGTTCAAACAGAAAGATTTTAAAAGCAGAAAAAAACTGTGCACGGTTAAATCAGCATGACTTTAGCAGATGACTAAAAATCCAAGCTAAAAAAAAAGTATACATATTTTAATTTTCTCAAGAACATAATATGGCTATTTTCTAGTAATATACTAAGAATCCAGACCCCACTCCATTGTTGAAAAATAGTATTATAAAACGAGTTCGGACTACGATGTAAATGAATTAAATTTTACAGGATTACTCTTCTTAATGATAAGTATTGCAGATTTGGTATTTGCATCTCTGTACATGTCTATGAAAGGCATAGGTGATTCAGTCTTTTCTTGTGTGCGATCAAAGTGGACGTGCTATAACTTTATCACTGGTGTCAATGTTGCTGTAACAAAAATTTCAGTGATTTTATACGTATTTTAATTTAGATAAACCATTTTGTACCTGTATTGTGTTCGAACTATGTAGAAAGGAATTTAGAGATTGTTTTTGTTATACTTATAGGTTATTCTTAACTATTGTTGAGTACATAATCATTGAATAAGAGTTGTCATAGACAATCATACATCACCTCATTCATTCTACATAATTTTAAATCAAAACTATGCAAATAAAGAGCATTCATATATAATGTTGAGAAAAGTTGAAGCTAAAATGATAAAGAAAAAACGACACAAAGAGACAAAACAAATGGAAACTGGTCGGTTGACACGATTCACATCCTACTCAATTCAGTTGCCATTATTGGTACTCCGTTTTATCATTACGTTAACAGTGTAGATGGACGTGTTCAATAGAAATAATTTTTACAAGGAATATAATATCTTAATAAATTTTGAAAAATCTATTTTTGTAGTCAAGTAATTTAGTTAAAGAAAACAGTACAGCTACAGTAGTCAACACAATTCTCGAAGATTTGAACGTTCTAACGAGAAAGAGTAATAACGTAACGAGTGGGGATTTAGTTACATCTTCCAATATACTGACTGATATAGCTGGACATGTTGCAGGAAACACAGATGCACTGTCTAGCAGTCAAATAGAGGTTTGTCAGTTTACTGTTTCTTAATTAAGTGTTTGGAAATTAGATAACATATTATTAATAATTATATCTTTAACAAACGGCTCATTTTTCTTTATTTACAAGACACATGCATATAACTGATCAGACTTTTAAGAAGCGGCAAATTAAAATCGTTAATATAAAAGGTTTAATCTAGCCATGTATTGAATTCGATGATGATAAATATAGGAAATCAATACGTATTCACCACGTTTATACAGCGTGTTTGATTTGATTTATTTACTTCTTTAGATATTTGGATCTCTTTGCAATAATCTCCTTGATGACAGCAATGGTAGAAATTGGGAACAGCTAAAACAAAAGGTATGGTGAAAATGGTGTTTCTTGTTTACTTTATTGCCTTTGCCTTTATTTACTATCAACCTTTTACACGTATACGTTATATTCAAATATCTTTCATAAAAAAATCAGTTCTAAGGGATGAGAAAAAAATAGGAAAAAATATTCTGCAAAATATAAGTTGTAGTGCAAATTTTGTGGAGGTCTTTCAATTATGGAAATATACAGTAAATATAACTTAAAGGAATGTGGGGGCATATGTCGAGTGATAAATAATTATGTCGTCACTGTTCGATATGTATTTCGTTACATGCACTTGTGTTCATGTTTGTACTTTTTTTTATTTGAAGGATTCAAGTAGCCTTACTAGTTTAGTAAAAGCTGTTACAGATTACAGCAAGAGTTTTACCAATGTTTTAAATAGCGAATTTAGCAAGACAATACAGAAGCAAAATTTAGGTAAGTTTTCGAGGTACATTTTATATATATAACTAGAACTTCATTTCTTCTTTTTTTTAAATACGGTATCATCCATTATATCTGTGCATCTGATATTTTACAAAATACGTGACGTATTTTTTCAGTTATACAGTTAGGAAAGATTCAATCAACAGACATTGTTATTCCTGACAGAACGAAGGCATTGGAATCTTGGATTTTAGATTCGATCAATCAAATTAGCATGAACCGGAAGTATTTCGATGGTATGTTCAACGTAAATTTAATATCTGTAAATTGCTTCTGGCCTTTGTTAGTTTTGTATGATTTTTAAGTTTAGTTTCTTTTTGTATATTTCGTTGTTAAGTTTGACGTCCATTATCACCGAACAAGTAAACATGTTTGTGTAGGGGTCAGCTGAAGCACGCCTCAGGGCGCTGGAGTTTCTTGCTGCATTGAAGACCCATTGGTGGCCTTCGGCTGTTGTCTGCTCTTTGGTCGGGTTGTTGTCTCTTTGACACATTTTCAATTTTATTGTTGAGGCCAATCATGTAAAGCAGAGTTTTGCATTGTTCTTGGCCCCTCTCAATCTAAACAAAAATGCGTTATTGTGTTGACGAATACCACACCCTTCATTTCATATTCGGAAGTATGATTAAATGGATTGAGTGCGTTGGAGGGCAAGCAAAAAGCTTTGATATCGTGAATAATAGGAACGAATCAAGTGTTTTATGTACAAAATGCTGCTAGTGAATTGAAGTAAAAGTTAGAAGTTTATTTGATCATGTTTTTGAAATGAATACATGGAAATGGTCACAACTTAAACTTGTTTGAAGTACAATTGTTATCATTTTCATGCCACAACTACAATATTGGAGGGACTGTGTTTCCACCCGTTCAATCGTTCGTTCATCCGTCCGTCTGTCACGCTTCATCTTAAAGTTTTGGGTCAAGAATGTTTTTAATGTAGTTGAAGTCCAATCAACTTGAAAAGTAGTACACATGTTCACTATGATACGATCTTTCTGATTTGAACGCCAAATTATATGTTTTACCCCAATGTTACGGTTTACTGAACAAAGAAAATGAAAGTGCGAGTTTTATATTAAAGTTTTTGGTCAAGGTAGTTTTTGATAAAGTTGAAGTCCAATCAATTTGAAACTTAGAACACATGTTTCGTATCATATGATCTTTTCAATCTAACTGACAAATAAGATGTTTGACCCCAATTTCATGGTCCACTGAACATAGACAATGGTAGTGCGAGTGGGGAATCATTGTACTTGGACACATTCTTGTTATCATATGCATACCCCAGTTCATTTTAATAAAGTGTATTGTAAATTTGTAAAGTAAATAATTTATTTGTTTTTCAGGTTTACCAATCACTGGATATAGCAGTGTTTTTTACAGAAATATTTCAAAATTACTACCAGAGTCACTTAAATCACACACGTAAATAAATTAAAAACTTTTAAAGTAGCATTACTTGAAGGTGACAGGATAATCAGTTACGAGAATCGTTATATTCGAGCCTTTACATACTTTATGGCATTTCATTAACGTTATCGTTATTATTTAATACACTTCATCTAGTGGTAAGAAAACTATTTGATTTTTTTTACCAAAGAAAGTGCAGTTGATATCGTCTCGTCTTATCCTATTTGAATATCAAAGAGAGAAAAAAGTGAAACTATTTGAATAAAAAGCTCAATACTCTTACCTCCTTGCCTTTCTCATGCACTGTAATTTTGACCTTCAATCGGAATTGAACAATATACGATATAAAACTTCAAGGAAAATTAAATATATATTGCTGATGAGTGAAATATTTAAGCATTATGGTATGGGGTTATGGTTTGTGGTTTTCAATATTGTTCTATGGTATTTGTTTTTAAATTATAAAATGAGTTGTGCGTATAGTTTATAAGACAGACACCTAAACTACAATGTATGTGACTTACAGTGAATAAGGGGAACAGTAGTTTAACAATGATCAAATCTTAAAAATCAATTTAGAAGATTTCAAATCAAGACAGCATTGTTTATTGTGGATATTTTAACGGGTTTTTTTTTTTTGGTTTTAATTGACCGTAACGGCAAATGAACGCGATCACTACATATATCGTAATGACGGCTGATTTTCAAGTTTTCTTTATTCAATGTAACTGTATATTGTTTTGTAGTAGCTATAAGTACGACGTTAATTCTATCATTGCCGACTTCTCCGTTGAGCCAACGCCAACTAAGATGAATTATCATGTAGAAGTTAAATTCCAACATGTTTCGGTAAGTATACTAGTGAAACTAAACTAAACAAATACAAATCAACAAATCAATACCTAACTAACAGCTATAATGTCCAACAAAATGGACTCTAACAATTCACGAACTTATATACTTTAAGAGTGTATAGCAATAACGCAAATTGAAATGGTATTTAATTCACCTCCAGGTTGATAATATCCTTGCACACTTTTCTTTTTCTTAGAAAGTAAATCGGATGGCACCAAGACCATATAAGTTAATATTTTGTGTCAACATCGAAATTAATACATGATGGCCTTGAGTTGCATTATCTAGAAACCGACGTTGCGTACCCTGATATAATTGTTACTTTTGTTGGCGTCTTCGTCAGATTTATATGCAGTCTTTTACGATTGTTTTTATGTGTTTGTCTTTATCATTAAATTCGATTTTTATTGAAGATATCTGCATGATCTACGATGTATGGTTGCACTTTTTGATGCAGAATCCAAACATTTGCCACGTTAACCAATTAGGTCTATTTTGGTTGTTCACGAAACGTGTTCATCAATATAACGGAGCTATCAGTAAATGTCATACAAGTAGGAGGTTTAAATATATCTCAAACTATGTTTAAACCATCATTTTCGTCGAACGATACATGTAACACGTCGGGGATATTACATTTGTTTTCGAGTCGTTCATACTCTTGTTTAGTCGAGCGTTTGGTTTTCTCACTTATTATGCATGGACTCCCCCTTTTTTAATTAACCATGAGAAGTTTTCGATTTAGATACTCACAGTATATTTCTCAGACAACATAAAAACGAAACGAAACAAACAAAACAGAACACACCAATGTCAACAAAATATTTCTCAGAAAACTACTGTTTGAGCAAAATGGACCATATATCAACGCCCATGACCAAAATAAAAAAAGGATTCAAAATAATAACTAAAACCATTTGAGGTCAACTCTACTTAAAGGAAAGAGTATTCTTCAAATGTCTTAAATAATTAATGGAATATGTTTATCAATATATTCATGACTTTTTTGCATGTAATGAATCATGTCAAATGCAGAACATAGATTACATGCATGGCTGATGATACCTTTGGGAACACATTAAAAATCTAGGTCACTTTTAACATAAGAATAAATAGATTATATAAGGTAGAGAAGATCGATCTCTAAATAACTTAGACACTGCATGTATTGCAGAATAAGGGTAAATAACCTCAATTGAAGGACGCAGAGTAGAAGAAAAATGCATTTATTATACATATTATATTGTTTGCTTTGACAGGAGGACTATTCTAATCCATTTTGTGGATTCCTGGATTTTAATATGCCGTAAGTATATACAAAGATCTCTACCTGATTACTGTGATCGCTTAATTATATGATTTTTTTTATGAAATACAAAAAAAAGACCTTATTTAAACTCGCTTGTTGTCGTCCCATAAGGAATATACCGACCATGTATGAGGTTCCTTACACACTGTGTTACTTATATTATATAAATATTTAACACTATTCGTATATTACTTAAAAACATATTTCTTCATATTTCTGCACGTATGAACATATTGTTAACTTGATTATCCCAATTATTTTTAACCAATGTAAAATAATTCAATCTTTTAAAAAAAAAATTACAAACTGTTTTACAGAGGTTATCCAAATGGAGTATGGTCTACGGTTGGTTCAAGAGTAGTTGAATCTACATATACTTATACAATTTGTGAATATAACCACACAACTAATTTTGCGATACTTATGAGTCCGGGAAAGACAGTAAGCTATTTGCATTACATGTACACAATAGTATCTTAATTCTGTATCTTATTCAATTACATGAAATACATACGTCAATGTTTTCTTACAATCGTTCTTAATAGTCGAAATCAAAATTTTAACATGTTGAGAATCAAAATATATAATACTTCTAAAATTGAGTTAAACCTGAATTCCCAAATTCATTTCAATTTATTTCAATTTTGTAATGGGGCTTTGAAGCGTAAGTTTTATTACTATAACCTAATTTAATCCTTTTCTCTATTACAACATTTGGCAAAGTCTAACCTTCATTACGGTTGGCGTGTGCATAACATGAAATGTCACCGTATCGACGGAAGTATTTGCGCTTCTTTTAAAGTCCTTGCGATTTCAACAGAGTTTTAGTTTTGGCTTGTACTATCGATAAACAAGTTGTGAACATCTGTATGCTATTGCTACCTTTTGTATTTGATGAGTATGTATTATTCAACTGAACATTGAGTAGCAGTAGTATACTTTTTATTATGGTAGTACCGACATTTTTCTCCTTGTTGATCGTATCTGTGATGTACATTACGAACTAAGTAATATATATATAAAAGCAATTGAAATTCGCACGACACATTTGTCAACTATAACCGTTAGCCAGTACTTCTAAAAATAATTGAAAGCCAAGTTTATGTTTATGAAGCTAAATAAATTCAAGGGGACATCTAACAGAACGTCAAAATTTGACTAAGACTAATTTTGAAAGAATTTTTCTAGAACTTTCGTTTAACTACCTGTTACTTAGTTTTTGAAATGCATAAGTAGCGCCACCAAGACAGGCCTTGGACACCAAGGATTTTTTGTTCAATGATATACATATATATATTTATTAACGGATCAAAGATACAGAAATCCTCAGTATCTAAAAGTCAAGATCGATTTATTCATATGTCGTTCAGAATGATTGTTACACTTTATAAGTATCGTTAGGATACACAAAAAAATCGGTTGCAGAAAGTAACTTTTTATATCAATCAAGAACGTTTTTTTTAAGTTTCACTTGATGCATACACAAAACAATTACTATAAAAATGTGTAAACATAGTCTTGTCTATGACTTAAAAGTCGTTCTCATGACGGAAACAATATTCGCACGCCTTTTTTTCATAGACACAGAAAATTCGAAGCGACACACAGAATGAGGTCTTTTCGTTTAAGGTGGTACCTAACACTACAGGGAGATTACTGTGTAAAATCTTCTAAACGTTTTAATTACGTTATGTTTCAAGAGAATATTAAATAAAGGCAACAGTAGTATACCGCTGTTCAAAACTCATAAATCCAGGGACAAAAAACAAAATCGGGGTAACAAACTATTAAGCTTCTCAATGATCAAAATAAGTGTTTGTCAAACTGCTATATAACCAGTGTATTTTTTTCTGATAAAACGGTTGGTTCAATAAATTTGAAATTTTTATATTTTTTTGTCAAAGGGTCAAAGTAAATACTTTGTAAAACTTTTATGAAAATTAAACGAGCTAAATTAATTTTAGTGAAAGTGTTGGGTACCACCTTAATAGTATAGATGTATGCATATTCTGAATATGACTTGTTTTCTTTAAGCCACGTTCTCACCGCTTCCCTCTAAGTGTGATATCAGCAGTTGGTTGCAGCATTTCAATTCTTTGTCTGACCGTAACAATTGTTATTCATTATATCCTTTGGAGGTAAGTATTTGCAATTCATGTTTTAATTAGTTTATGTCGTAATCAACAAATTTCCTCTGGCGACTAAAATACAGCAATATTTCTCTAAGTACCAATTACTTGGTAACCAGATATGTGAAAAATATATAGATAGCTATAGCGCCTGTATCGCTATTCTTCTTTTCTATAATAAAATGAACACTGAACTAAATCTTACACCTCACAGTTTAAGACAAATCAAGCTCCTGTTTGGGAAACTTTAATTTATAAATGTTCAGATAAAAACATATTTCATGAATTACGAATAAAAACTTAATTATCTTCAGTAACACAATTATCAGAGCAAAGATGAAAATTACGGGCATGATAATTTTATCCTTAGTAACGTTTTAAAATTATGATAAAATTGAGAATGGAAATGGGGAATGTGTCAAAGAGACAACAACCCGCCCAAATAAAAAACAACAGCAGAGGGTCACCAACAGGTCTTCAATGTAGCGAGAAATTCCCGCACCCGGAGGCGTCCTTCAGCTGGCCCCTAAACAAATATATACTAGTCCAGTGATAATGAACGCCATACTAATTTCCAAATTGTACACAAGAAACTAAAATTAAAATAATACAAGACTAACAAAGGCCAGAGGCTCCTGACTTGGGACAGGCGCAAAAATGCGGCGGGGTTAAACATGTTTGTGAGATCTCAACCCTCCCCCTATACCTCTAACCAATGTAGTAAAGTAAACGCATAACAATACGCACATTAAAATTCAGTTCAAGAGAAATCCGAGTCTGATGTCAGAAGATGTAACCAAAGAAAATAAACAAAATGACAATAATACATAAATAACAACAGACTACTAGCAGTTAACTGACATGCCAGCTCCAGACTTCAACTAAACTGACTGAAAGATTATGATGTCATCATATGAACATCAGGCACAATCCTTCCCGTTAGGGGTTTAGTATCATACCATCATAACATATATGAGAAGAACATAACCCGTGTCATGCCAACAACTGTTTTTAGAATAAATGTGTTTAGTTCCGATGCAAAGACCATATCAATGACTCAATATTAACGCCAAAATATGCAATCTTTAATGACTTGACAACAGTATCGTAATTATATCCCTTCTTAATAAGTCTATTCAAAGGTTTTGTAAGTTTCTGAGGTGAATACTGACACCTTTGTGCTTTATAAAGAATATTACCATAAAAAATTGGATGTGAAATACCTGAACGTATTAAAAGTCTGCATGTTGAGCTATATTTACGAATAATGTCTTTATACCGATGATAAAATTTAGTAAACGTTTTGACTAGTTTGTGATATCGAAAACCCTGGTGTAATAATTTTTCAGTAATACATAAATTTCTCTCGTTAAAATCTAAAACATTGTTACATACACGAGCGAATCGTACAAGTTGAGATATATAAACACCGTAAGATGGTGACAAGGGAACGTCACCATCTAAAAACGGATAATTAACGATAGGAAATGAAAAATCATCCCTTTTATCATAAATTTTAGTATTCAGCTTTCCATTAGTGATATAGATATCAAGATCGAGAAAAGGGCAGTGGTCATTGTTAGTATTAGCTTTATTTAAAGTAAGTTCAACAGGATAAATTTCATTAATATACATACTGAAGTCGTCATTATTGAGAGCCAAAATATCATCCAAATATCTAAAAGTATTATTAAATTTGTTTATCAGATGTTGTTTCGATGGGTCTTTGCTTATTTTTGTCATAAATTGTAACTCATAACAATACAAAAACAGGTCCGCAATAAGTGGTGCACAGTTAGTCCCCATTGGAATTCCGATAATCTGACGATATACGGAATCCCCAAAGCGAACAAAAATGTTATCTAGTAAAAATTCAAGGGCATATATAGTATCAAAGCATGTCCAATTAACATAGTTTTTTTGTTTATTGCTACTAAAAAATGACCTAAAAGAGTTTGAACATATATATTCACATTCTGATTTTTTGAATGCCCATTTAATTAGGTGTGTGAATTTTTTCTTAATGAGAATGTGAGGCAATGTGGTATACAGGGTAGAAAAATCAAAACTTTGAACAGATTCAAAATCACCAATATAAGCATGCAATTTATCAAGTACTTCCAACGAGTTCTTGACACTCCAAAAGTAATTTATTCCACTATTTTCGAAGGCCTTATTTGAACAATTTATTATCAGGTTTTTAATTGTACCAAGTGTGCTGGTAAGAAGAATAGACAATTTAGTAGTTGAACAATGGCTTGAAGACGAAATAAATCTATATTTGTAAGGGGTTTTGTGTAGTTTCGGAAGCCAATACATAGTTGGGACTTTCATTGTATTTGGCTCTGCTTGTAAAGCGGTGCCTAAAAGTTTATGTTTGTTACAGATTTCGTTTTCTGAAAATGGAGTCAGTTGGAATGTTGGTGAATTGGTGATTTCCTTTTTCAGAACCTCAATGTAAAATTTACGTCAAACAATAATAATATTATTAGCAGCTTTATCTGCCGGGACAAAAACAAATTCCTTGGCTAGTTCTTTTAGTTTATGTTTGATACGAGAAATAGGTTTATTGTTGTAAGGGTTTATAGTAAAATGTTCTTTAAAATGTTGAATACGTATATCAACTATCTTCATTACTGAATTAAAAAAAGAGTCCAAAGATTTTTTGTCAGCTTTTTCCCGTTTTATCCATTTCATACAGTAAGTATGGAGTGAGTCGTGGATGATATTACGACACTCATTCCAATTAATAATTGACGGGGGACGATATTTAGGTCCTTTACTGAGGAATGATTTTAACTCTCGGTCTTGAACGATGTTAAGATCTCCTGTTATAACATGGGAAATGGGGCCATAAATATATTCGGAATTACTGCAATTACATGAAGTAGGTGTATTTTCACTGATATTAACATCTTTATACAATTGACTATAATTAAACACAAATTTCCGGGTAGATTTCTTGTAAATAAGAGGTAGCTCAGTATTGTCAAAATATCCAGGCAATTTGTTCTTTAACAGAATGGTCGTTAAATATACTGGCAATATTTACAAATCAAAGCCTTTATTGACATACTTAATTTTAATAAAATGTTTTTTATGATCTTCAGGGCGATCAATTTTGGGAAATAATTTAGAATAACAATATGCCATAATAATTTGAACAATTTCATACTTAGGACTGCTATATGAAATTGTGTTGCAATCCTCCAAAATTTTATTTAACTTATTAACCGGTAACGAACAGAGTTTTGTTAACAGATAATGTCTGCCGTTGTTTTTTGAAATAGAAATTAGGTCCGAAATATTGGTATGATTGGCCCGAAATCTTCTTTGATTGCGATTTGTTCTATGACCGTGAGAACGTTTTTTACGAACAGTTTTAAAAACTATATCCAAAATGTTAACGGAATTGGTTCTAGATATATTACCAATTCCCATGATATTATCATATAGACCGAGAGGGTAAACTGTCTGTAATTTTTTAATCCAATTTAATTCAATTATTTTCCGTGATCGTACAAACTTTGAATGCGATTCACCAGGCTGCTTATTAACTACTTCTAAAGGTTGAACTGCTAAATATTTAAAAGGATGGTTGTGCTTCTTAAGGTGTTGGTAAATGATACTTTTGAATTTATTGGGTCTTTTAAAACGATACAGATGTTCTTGAGTGCGTTTAGATAAATATCGTCCAGTTTCTCCTACGTACTGAATACCACACCCCGGTTTGTTTCATGTGAGTAAATAAATAATACTGTTTGTTTTTCAAGTTATATCAGTTTCAAAATTTAAAGAAAATGTGCGACCATTAAACGTGGACCTTACCGTATTGTTGGTTGAAAGACGGGGACATGTAAGTCATTTTTTGGCATGACACTTATCGATAGAAGGGTAACCACGTTTTTTATTGTTAAAAATGTTAGCGATGGTAGTATTTTTAGATAACCGATTTTGAAGATTGAGACGTGTGGATACCCTTTGAACAAGTTTAGTATTTAGTAATTTTATAGCATTATTTGATGCCAGTAGTTTGAATTAAATAAATGGGGAATACGATACACTAAGCATTTTAGCGGTATTTTTAACATTGCCATATAAGCGAGAGGTTTGGCTAGCCATGAATATGGCAGATGTTATCTAAAGTCCGTGTCTGTGTATGTTGCAATTGGCGTTTACTTTTGTTGTACTTTAGTGTTTCTGTTGTTCTGTTGTTGTTTTCCTCTTATAGTTGATGTGATTCCCTCGGTTTTAGTTTGTTACCAATAATTTTTTGTGCTTTATCGAATCATGACTATCAAACAGCAACATAATACTGTTGCCTTTAGTGATACCATAGATAAATAATGGATATATGCATTTATGCGACATTTTATTTGCGTACTAAGTAACTTTTTTTTAAATATACTTGCAGGCATGTCAGAAGTGATCGATCAAAGATTCTTATAAATTTGTGTGTTGCATTAATTACGTCATACATTCTGTTCTTGGCAGGTGTTACAAAAACTTCAAATAAGGTGAGACTATACAGTTAAGGGAATTGAACAACGAACCATTTTATTTAACTAGCGTAATCATCTTTGTTTAATGACGTTAATACTAACCATAAGAGAATAATATAAAGGTTAGTTTCTATTGTAGTTAAGTTTAAATCAAACAGGTTTTCCTGATAGTAGTTGTATATGGTTACACTTTGTTACTGAAATGAAAAGCAATAAAGGCAAAGTTACGTGTGACTGTCGTTAAAATATAACTCTTTATTTCTATTGAAATCGTACATCGAAAATAAATTCGTTTTGATATACGTTTAGTAAAGAATTTGATTAAATATAAGAAAAATCAAGTACGTATGAAATAAGTCCGTATACTTTTATGACAAAATTTGAGGTCTTATGTCACTTGTCTTTTAGTTTTAAATTAGTGTAGTTCCTACTTTGTTTAGGTTGTCTGTACTGCTATTGCAATCACACTGCATTACCTGTTCCTGCTAGACTTTGCCTTGATGTTAGCAGAAGGCATTCAAGTGGCCATTATGGTTGTTATTATTTTTCGAACGAAATCAATACTTCAGTGGCTGCTTCCATTGTGCTATGGTAAGTGTTGAAGACGGAAAGTTAATGCTGACAAAAATTATTTGTTAAAATCCTCAACAGTCTTTAAATTAATCATAATTTCAATTTGTGTATATTGAAATTGGTAAGTTAGAGTTATTTTACCCTATTAAATAAAACAGAAATCATTATCAAGTTAATACCAGCTAATCTTAAATTAGTATTACTACTAACAAGTTTCATCTATCTGTAAATAAATAAATCTTAAATATGTATCATAGACATGTATTGATGGTGAATAGACGTAGATTGTATATCACATATTATCTTACCTCCTATACATTTTTAGGAATGTGATTGGTTAAAAACGTCCGCGTGAAGACCGTGTATGTTTGATATTAGGTCAGTAGGGAGGCGGGGCTTATTTCTTACACGGTTAGTATTGGAGTTACGTGCCTTTATATTTCATATTAGGTAGTAGGGAGACGAGGCTTATTTCATACACGGTTAGTAGTGGTGTTACGTCCCTTTATAAAAAAAAACGGAACTGAGAAAAAATCTTAAAAGGTTTCAACAGACGACGAAATTGATGATTAAGATTGAAATAAACACATTTAAACCTAACAAGTTGTTATCGTTGGCTATTGTTCTTGTAGGATCAATGGAAGCAGTTTCTTAATGCAAACAGTATTTGACTGGCTTGCTCATTTTGATAGATCAAGTCTAAATTTTACAGGTTAAAACAGTCGGTAAGATAAATTCGTTACATAGTGTGCTAGTGACGAAATACGATATATATGGGGTCAGTATCTGACCCATATATACCATATCAGGTCACTAGCACACTATGTAACTAATTATACCAAGTTAATAAATTATCGATGGCACAGATAATTGTAAAACAAGTTCAAGTATAACAGTTGAAATCCGCATATACTGTCGATTTAAAGACATGACATTGACCACATCTTTTGTTACGTATTTTAATATTGAGCGACATTATAATTTAATACAATGCACATTGCATATTCTGTAAAATGTTATCTGGACATCAATAATCAGAGAATATTCAGAGCTAGTTGAAGCACCGATAAAGGTGTCCTGAAGTATACATGTTATATGTATCTAAATATTTAAAAATATGCAAAATCCTGTACTTGCAATCACATAAAATCAAGTAATCATCCCTCAAACAGATGTGGTTTTTGTCTATATGTTGCTTTGACTCATTTACTTATACTTCAATATGTGTGTTTTAAAATAGTCAGATATGTCGATCTCAGTTAAAAAAAAAAGTTTTTATATCCAAACGGGAGTAACTCAAACGCATCACTTTGTATGGACAAGTGTAAACTTAAAAAAAAACATGTTCACATATGACACGTTTGTGTCGTTAAGTAGCTCTCGAATTGACTCATGACCGACAGCAGGTATTTTATTTCAATTATTGTATATTGATGTGCGTTTACACTTTATATTTCAGTTATACCTGCTGTAATTGTGAGCATTTCTGCAGGAGTTACAAAGTTAGAAGGATATGGTAACAGTCAATTGTACGTGCATACGTATTTTATGATTATTCTTTTCCTCGTTATTTCATGAGGGCATTGTATTTTGGTAATTAAACGAGGGTTAAACAGATTTTTATTCCTCAACCTATTTGTATTAACAAAGACGGAAGAGAATATAATCATTATATCATTTACATTCGAAAGTCATACGAAACGTCAAATTAAAAAAAAGGAATATGTTTTATATACTTCAATTGCTCAGTTTACCATGAACATTATTGTAAACGAAAATTCTTCATTTTATCACAATTTTCCGAAAAATCTGCTTTTAATCATTGTCTTCCCGAATACTCATTAGTCAAAAGCTTTTCTGTATGAAGTGACATTAACCACAAAACACGTAATCAGACCTTCGGCAACAGCACAGCATGGATAAAACCCATGATTAAAAGAGTGTTTACACACGTTCACTGGTAGGTAAATAGCGTGAATTTATTCTGAAAGAACAATTAAATTCATGAACAGTTTGTAATAATTAAACAATTGTTAGGTCAAAGTTTAATTAACCAACAGAATAGATTGAAAAATATAAACAATAACATCTCTCTATCAACCCACTTATTTTTTTTTTTACCTGCATCAAGATTCTGTGTGGGTTAACTGTAAGCATAGACAACAAAACAGAAAATTTATAAGTTTGTGATCAACAATCACTGAATGAACTATTTTTCTGTCTATCATACGTTATGTGTTCGAAACAATGTTAATAACGTACAAACAGGGTCAATGAGAACGTAGTTTATTATCTAATATTTCATTTACAAGAAAAACATGATTTTAAGTTAGATAGTATCGTAGAATTGACCTCGGTCCCTGCAAAAGCAAAAATCATAGATTCTCTTATTTCCATTTACAATATCCTGTATTCAATATTGTCGACTATTTAATTTTCTTAAAGCTGCTGGCTGACCATCGAATCCAAACTTATATGGGCGTTTGTAGCACCGGCACTCTTCGTTGTCGTGGTAAGTTTACGAATATCATACATCACACAATGGGATTCTGTTTGTTAAGCCTCGGTCACACCTTACCGGATAGCTCGAACGGACGCCTAACGGATAACTTTTTTTCAATCCGTTCTTGTCCGTTAGACGTCCGTCCATATCCGTTGCATGTCCGTTAAGCGTACGTTTTATCCGTCGACGTCCGTTCTGTCCGGTGGAAAATTTTGAGCATGTTCAAAACTTTGAACGGACGTCCAACGGATAAAATGTCCGTTGAACGTCCGTTAAGCGTCCGTTTTGTACGGTACTCGTCCGTTTCGTTTCCGTTTTGTATCCGTTACGTGTCCGTTATACATCCGTTGGAGGTTTGGAATAAAAATTCACCAACGGACTTCTACCGGACGTTTAACGGATAAAACGGATGTTGAACGGACGAGAAATGGACTTCTATCGGACGTATAACGGATAAATCGGATAATGAACGGATTTGAAACTGATAAATGCCAATTGAACATTTCGCGTCAGAAATGCCAATTATTGGTATGTCAGATTTCTTAAGGTTCATGCATTCTTATAATTCATAATCGATCTTAGAGTATAGGCACGTCAACACAATCAAGCAGTTCTTATTCAGGCCGGTAATTGCCTTTTGGCGGAATTTTGAAGAACAAACCAAAACCAGTTACACAGAAACATTTTGAATATTTATGCGATTTACATGTTTTATTATTGTCGCCTTTGATTTTTCCGTATATCTTGTTCATCCGTTTTATCCGGTACGCTTCCGTTATGTGTCCGTTTTATGCGGTACTCGTCCGTTGGATGTAAGTTCGACATCCGTTCTGTCCGGTACGTGTCCGTTTCTCGTACGTTACATATCCGGTGTGTGTCCGTTAAGCATCCGTTACACGTCCGTTTTAATCGGTCAGTACATCAACGGACTCCCAACGGATAACAATTTTGTCAACGGACAACTTTTATTTTCACCCGTTAGTCGTCCGTTCGTGATATCCGGTAAGGTGTGACCGAGGCTTTAGAAAATAATTTAAGTATATTAATAGCTATGTCTTTTTAAAAGTATTTTACAGTACTTGATTTGTACAAAAAAAATTGGTACAGAAATAATACCAACAGTGATCATTATGTTCCATGTTTGGAAATCATAACGTTAAGAGATTTGAAATATACAAGCCTTCAAAATGCTGAAAATGTAACGATGTAACCAAAAATATGTAGTACCTAAATTTAAAGTACAAATCAAGTACTGTAAAATACAGGTACCTAAATATTACAATAAGTTTAAAGTAACAAAATAGTACTGAATATTAAAAGTAGATTCCCAGTTCTACATATTTTTGATACATAAATAGTATCTATTCAAAAGTAGCTGTGTATCATTTATTTGAGATTCAATAAGATAAATAGACTTTTAAACTGTTTGCTATTTTTCTTTTGATTTATCATCTATTTGTTCTTTTTTGTAGACTAACATAATTATCCTGATAATAATGATATATAAAATTATGACAACCAGAGGACTTGCTGCAAAAACACTTAAAGAAAAATCAAAGTAAGTACATAATCAATTGTCTACACATTTAGTAACCAGATTGCTATTGAGACTGATGTAGATAGCTATCTCCTATAGCTATACGTTTAAATAATTATACCTTTTAGTCTAAATAAATTCAGAATGTGTTTCGTTGATGTAAACTAAATCTATTTATATATATATATACGCGTCCTATACCGGATTTCTTGAAACGAATATGTGTCAACACTCCACAAGACACCTAATGACTTAGAATTTAACAACTATACTTCACCTAAGAGCTTTAAAAATGAGTTGAACTCATTCAACAGAGTAAACTCTAAAACGACGCAAAATGACAAATGTCAAACATTCAAAAGATACAACTTATGGCATGAGTTATGCACGAAACAATAAACAAAAACTAATATGAAACTAATACAGCAATAAACGACAACCACTGCATTACAGGTTCCTCAAATGGGACTTGCACGTAAAGAATGTGGCACAGCTAATATGTTTGAAGGCGCTTATTCATCCCTGAAAAACCGATAGCACAAACATATCTTCTTTTTTTAGTAATGAGTTAGAGCATACATATAGGTCAAAATTGGTATTAATGTCGTCATTTAACAATCTCATCTTTTGCGACGTTACAAATTTAACAGTGTATCAAGGAAATTTTAAGAAACAAACACGAATGTTAAAGTAGACTATATATTGATAATCACATCAAGAATATTATCCTAATAGTTATTAAAATGTAATATCCGCTTTAACGCGAATATGTAAGCGACTAGTACCCCTTTTAAGAATGTCAAATACGTACTTGATTTATAACTTTCATGCAAGTAATTTCGAGACCCATTGCCCTAGAAGCCATTAAGCTATACATTGTAATAGAAAACATTTAGTGTCATTATGAAAATAAAGGACTCAAAACGAGCTTTCAAATGTTTCGGTTTGGGCGTTCCTAATATGGATAAAGTTTGAAATTAGTGAAGTGTTATTTTATCAAAAACAGTTCGCCTTCCTTTTTACCTTAGGGAGTTGGAAACTATAGAATTTTAAAGTCTTAAAATTTAAAATAAATTGTTAAGTTTGTTTTTTATTTATTTCAAAAGGAAACCATGTGTATCTTGATATGGTCATAATTATAGATTGACTGTTTACAAAGCTTTTAATTTTTGAAATACGAAAGCTTTTCTACCTAAAGAATAGATTACCTTAGCTGTATTTGGCAAAACGTTATGGTCCGAATGGTCCTTTATGCTCTTTAACTTAGTATTTTATTTGGCCTTCTAACTTTGTAGATTCGAGCGTCACTGATGAGTCTTTTGTAGACGAAAATTGCGTCTGGTGCAAATATAAAATTTCAATCCTGGTATGTTTCCCCTGGGTTAATAATTTTTTTCGCCACCTCTTTCGCCAACACAATATATTTTTCGCCACTTTATCATTTTCTACGCCAAGTAACATACATATATTTTTCGTTTAACATTTCTCCTTTTTACGACCCCCCCTTTTCTAAGACGAGTTTGCCCCATTGTTGTCTATGATTATTCTCTCAAACTTATCTTAGAGTCTGCATTGTAATGAATAAACACTTAACATTTACTTTTTAAAAAGACAAACTTTTTCTTTGAACAACTTTCCTAAAAGAGGGGAATACTTACTTTTAATAATGGAGAATATATAAGTTCCGGAATATAACAAAATTCTTGGACATGTTTTGACCATATAGTACCAGAAAGGTGTACAATTCTTTGGAATTTAGTTTCTTCAAAAGAAAAATATGTGCCCTTTTGTACTAAAGAGTAGTTGTTACTTGAAATCACTTGAAATTGATCCCTTATTTAAGTTGTAGTCATTACATTGAAGGGTTACTCTCATTCGAGTGGTAGTTACCTTTTGCATAGATTTCTTCATAATGACAGTTTTCTTTTCTAGAACATCGTAAATGAAAAAGTTGAGACGTAAAGCTATGCTTGAAACACGTCGTGTCACTCAAATTACTTCAAAGTACTCTCTCAACTCAATTATCTATATTAAAGTCATAGGAAGTTTTAAATCGGAGATTTTTCTTACTTTTGAACATTTTTCGTCATAACAGTTTTTTTCTAGACTAGAGCAGTAGAGGAGTGGATAAGTCACAAGTTTGATTCGAACACGTGCGTCGCAGATTGGTTAATAAATCCTCTATGTGACATGTGACGGACGCAATGTAACCATATCATTTTGATTAACAATACAATCAACACCTTTATTAATTAGTCCTTTGTTGTCGTTAACTATTAAATGCAATCAGCTGATTATTGATTATCTGTCAAAATCTAAACGAGTTGAAGGAGAATTCCGAGTATTGCCTGAGCAGGTAAAGTCCGAGAAACCCGACAAAAAGTAAAAAAACCCACGATGGATGAAAATTAATCGTTATATATATTTCTTTCGCCAAATTCTTTCGCAAATAAAGAATTTTAATCGCCACAATTATTATTTGCTGCTGGTATCTATGAAGAGTTTATTAATCCTTGCTATGATTTAATTTTGAAATGAATATTTTACAAGTTGTTAATCAATTGTAAGAAAGGAAAAGGATAGCAAAGACAACAATATAATAGATTTGGCCTAAGGTTGGCTATACCCTAGCAAAGCAAAAGGGACAAAAAGACACCCAAAATATATATATGAAAAAGTACAATATAAAGTGCTAGTTAAGATAGAATGCAGAATTATATACAATATTAGGTCAATATCAGAAAAATATAAACTTTATTGAATGAGGCTGAGAAACAGGGTAACTTCAAATTTTATTACATAGTAAGTGTTCGTTGTCAATAAAGCGGGACGTGAAGCGAAGTGATAATACTAAACATTTTGTGTTCTTTCAAAAAAGTTCCTGTATAAAGACTGGTCCATATTATACAAAGGTACTCGTCGGAATGTGGAAGGTCTCAGTTAGTTCTGATCCGAATGTTAATGGTTTGTTCTAAAACAGGTCCTCATAACGTAACAAATACGTCGTGAATCAAACAAATTCAGCACCTTGTAACTGTCTAATTAGTTATCAAAGGTACCAGGATTATAATTTAGTACGCCAGACGCGTATCTAATTCAGATAATTTTTTTTTGGAATCAAACACTATACATGTGTCATAGGTTTATAAAAAAGAGGTTTATTTCAACTTATTTTAAAAACAAGTTAGTTGTATCTCAATACATTGACCATTCTAAATGATAATATTTATCAATCCGTCTAAAATGAGAAGTACAAGAAAGATGAAGAGAAGCCAAATTATTTTTTTGAACGAGGAAAGCAACTTATCTGTGAAAACGTTTATTATCACCCTCTGAATAACTGAGTAACTCTTACAGTTACTTTGGAGACCTTTCCGATTGCTGATTGAAAAGATGTTAATATTTGAGAAGAAGTTTTGTAAACCATGTGATGGGCTCGGTGATCAAACTTTATTTGTATGCTTATTTGGTATTCAGTGCAGTAAGGACATTTTTTGTTCTTTTGGTATTTTTATATATGCATATATCTGATTGAAATTCTAATAGAAAACAGAATCTACCTATGATTGTTCAAGAGTTCCTCTAATAGATTTTTGGTAAGTCATGTGTTGAAAATGATTTTGTTGAATATGTTTTGTCTTCAAGTGAAATATAAATAGCTTATATCTGGTAATACGTTCATAATTTTCAAGTAATGTTTTCAAACAAAACGAGAGTGTTGGGAGTTATGTCTTATAAAAAGCAACGTATTTGTCTTGAAGAAGAATATATATGGGTCATATATCATTTAAGTTTTCTATTTTCCTTTTTAACTTAGTCCTGAATAGTAACAATTATATTTGATGTATGGTATATACAATTGTCTATGCAATATTGAAATTTAGACTAAACTATGTTCTGGAGTTAAAAACTAAGTATTTCTGTTTTAATCTTTCAGAGCAGGAATTAAAAGTATTTGCGTAATTTTTCCACTGTTCGGAATAACATGGATACTTGGCGCATTTTCAGTAAATGAAGATCTAGTTGTATTTCAATACCTATTTGCAGTATGTAACTCACTTCAGGTATATATAAATGATAAAGAATCAATGTTGCAACATCATTGAAAGATAGGATGATTTTGTATATTTACGTTTAATTTTATGTATATGTATTCATAAATTTTCCGCAAAAAATCGGACCAGTCTTATTCAATGTATCACTGTCATCAAGTCATGCATCTAAGTGCTAGGAATATGACCTTAATGATATCCGAAACACCAAATCATAAAAAGTTCTTGTAGATAATTTGATTACCACAGATAATAACTTTGAGAAAGTCCCTTCAAATATATAGATATGCACTATGTTTAATTAATTACTGAAAAATCTACCGACGAAAGGTCAAATCAGGTTTTAACAGGTTGAGAAAATATGGTGAATATATGTACTTCAAGCGAAACATGCTATATATTATATTGATTACCAAATCGTGGATTAGTAAAACAATAATATAATAATCCTGTTATTGTAGGCAAACATATAAATGCATATAACTTACACGCTGCAACACTTGGAAAGTCTTTATAGAAAATATATAAGGACAATAAATAAAATCACCTAAAGACAATATTTTTGCTCGGATTGGTTCATGGACACGACTATTTATAAACTTCTCACTACACTTTTGGTTTGATTCATTGATATAAAAGCAACAGTATATATAGCACTGTTCAAAAGTTATAAATCGTTTAAAAGAAAACAATCCGGGCTACAAACTAAAACCAAGGGAACACATCAACTATAAGAGGAAAACAAAGGAAACAGAAACACTGATATATTTATTGTTAATTATTTGATAAACCTTCTACTGAACTTTGTGAACTCACTGTAATACGAACTTTGTTACTCACTGTGATGATTTTTTAAACATTTTTCGTTCAATGTGTTTTTGAATTTTTGTTGAAAATATCAAAGATAATTTGGTATATGCTATCTTTTTTCTCTTGCTTGAAAATATGTGATAAATAGATTATTACATGTCATTTTTCCATATTGTCCGTGGTATCAGCCCACGACCCATATGAAGCCCACGGGCTTAATCCCTCTGGCTTCATATGGAGTCTAGGGCTGATACCATGGACAATATGGACAATGCCATGTAATAATCTATAAGTATATGAACGCTCTATAAATACACAGCCACGTCTGATTTTAATAGAGAAGTTCATCCAATGTCTCGTGTAAGGTGAAATTCTTGCTGTGTTTTACTGAAATTAGTTCAACGATTCGACAATTTTAATTTGGGCCAGTAGGTTAACGTTTCTATGTAGACCTTTGGCAACGTTTAACTCTTTTCCCTTTTCAATATACCCATATTTTACAGCAGAAACTACATAAATACAAATCTATCGCCCGGTCTACATATCTGAAATAACTTAACCACTGTATCTATTATTAATTCGTTCTCGTTATGAATATGCAAATGCTATTGTTCAATGGATATAAAACAAGTAACAATTATTATTCAATCAACTCTCTTTGGTACTATATATTATAACTAAATAAAATCTAATATTAATTCATTTCAGGGATTTTTCATATGTTTGTTTCATTGCTTTTTGAATAAACAGGTCAGTAGAAATGATGATAGAATGAAAATGAAATTTGTTGCTGCTGTGAATCATTGAGAACATTTATTTTGTTCATTGAATAACTTTTTTCGTTGGATATTAGTTTGATCCGAAGCATTTCTAAAATGGCTTGTACAATTTATTTTAAGGGATACCATTTATTAGTTGTTGGAAGTATTAAAGCATTAAAGCATTAAAGCAGCACATGTTAACGAATCTTAATTTTATTTCAAACTCAACAATTAAATCCGCTTTGGGGCGACCGTTTCATTGGTTTAGTGGAAGTTGCCATGACTTCAGGATATCATTGGTTCGATTCCCGGTCAGGATAATTTAAAAGCTGATCCTTTCTCTTTTTGCTGCTCCTCATCAAGGCAATAAAAGTGCCAGAACTGACCACAGTAGTTATTTTTTTTTATTCTTTAAGACTGGGCATGATTTAAATCTCCAGGTTAAGAATAACATGAACGTTTCTGTCCAACCTTTTTTCTGATCATTATTATAAGTGTAAGAGTAATAATCACAAGTGCGATACAATATGCCGAAATAAATAGATTTATTAGAATGAAACACTCGAAGCTGTATAACAGATGTACAGTCGGACATGCAGAGTTTACAAACAATAATTATATTTATTTAAAAAAGATCTGCACATACATATTGGATGTACTTGGAGAGATAAACATCGCAAAACATACCAAAAGGATATGATTTTCCATGCACTGCGGACGTTGCCACTTGAACATGCATGTTGAGTGGTTGAATGTATTTCTGTAAAGATTGAAAAGCTTAGTACATTTATACCTCAAATGTTATTTTAGGTTAGACAAGGATATGCACATTATCAAAGACGGAGAAAGGCCAGTCAGTTGCTCGAGTCAAAATCATTTAGTAGTTCAGTAAGTCATTATATTTAAAAAAAAATCAAAAAAAAAACAGACAGTATTCGGTATGGGCTTACATACAAATTTAAATTTCGAGTTTTCCTCTTAGCCTATTTACAGATTTGCTAGAAAAAAATACGAATGTATTGCCTTGAATTTTTATATTTTCTAATTTTATTATTCTTTCATTTTATACCTTAATGTATGATATAAAAAAAGAAGATGAGGTATGATTGCCAATGAGAAAACTCTCCACAAGAGACCAAAATGACACAGAAATTAACAACTATAGGTCACCGTACGGCCCTCAACAATGAGCAAAGCCCATACCGCATAGTCAGCTATAAAAGGCCCCGAAATGACAATGTAAAACAATTAAAAAGAGAAAACTAACGGCCTTATTTATGTAAAAAAATAACGAAAAACAAATATGTAACATATAAACAAACAACAACCACTGAATTAATTACAGGCTCCCAAATGCTTGTTTAATCAAAGGATATGACTTATACATAACTTTACTAGCTGTGAATTTTCTTGACAATTAAGAATTGTGGGGAGGTCGGGAAAGAGTATTTTACGACGATTCAAATAGATAATTAAACAAAATATAGATATGGAACGTGAATGGCACTGCAAAACAATCACAAAACAATTAACAAAAATACAGTGGTGATTTATACGTGTTTCTCGTTTCTCGCTTTTTATATAGATTAGACCGTTGGTTTTCCCGTTTGAATGGTTTTGCACTAGTAATTTTGAGGCCCTTTATAGCTTTTTTTTTCGGTGTGCGCCAAGGCTCCGTGTTGAAGGCCGTATATTGACCTATAATGGTTTACTTTTATAAATTGTTATTTCGATGGAGAGTTGTATCATTGGCACTTCACCACATCTTTCTATATCTAGTAAATAAAAGTTCATACATTTATTTAAGCTCTAAATTATCCGATTTTATTAAAATTATAAAAAGATTAGAACCACGGAATCAGCCTTAATAAAGAAATAAAAAAGGACAACTTCAGAGAAGGTTCCTGACTTGGACTAGGTAAAGTTAAATGTCATGAGGTCAAAATAATTTTTTTTAAATCACAATCCTCCATATTTTATCTAGATCAGTTTTAATGTATTTTATGTACAATTAGGTTTTAACGAAACCTCCGCAATTTTCAGAGAAAGTATCATTTACAAATAGCAAACAAATATAAGGGGTTTTATGTTTTACCTTATACCTTTTCACTGCTATTTCTTCATGATTCTTGTAAAATTATATAGTTTTCTATACGGATACAGTTAGTGGACATAAACTTGATAAACAAAAAATGATATTTTAGGAAATATAACGCATACTTGTTACTATTCATCGAAGATTATCTCTTCATTTTCAGGATTTTCCAACAAGGAGGACACATGATAACACTGAATACACCACTGATAATCGACAATGGTCAGATGAAGACGAAATATTAAAAGGTCGAAATCATCATGCTAATACTTTTTATACTCAGTCCAAATTCTATAATCCTACTTTTGCTCATTAATTTCATTAATAGATTGTATGTAAACAGAAATGGATATTAAAGAATGTGTCTTTAAGAATTATCATGGTTGTCTTATTATTTGTTAAACATGGGAAAGACTGTCGGAACATTTTTCATATGTTGTCGAGTTTCATTAAAATTTAATAAAGAATAGATTAGTGTTGATGATGTTGTTATAAATGTTATATATGCAGATTATAGTGGTCAACAAAGGACACGTGTTTTGAATAATTTTTGATTAATTAGAAATAGTTTTGATGTGTATATACTCTGTGTTTGTTTTAATAGAAAAAAAACCCATCATTTTATCAAAATTGTAAAAATTCAGTTTTTTATTTAAAAAAAAACAAACAATAAATTCCGTGTTTAAATAATTTAAACTGAGGAAGGTTATCTAAAAAAAACCCATTATAAGTCAGACAAATAGTGTAAAACATTTGAGAAGCTGTAGGGTCGTTTAAAGTTACGTTTAAAAATCCCGTCTGAATTATCTCCCTTCTAGGTACCTATTTATAGGTGGCGCTGTAAACAACATGGATCATCCTGTTCTGTGTCTGTGTTTGCAGACACAGAGTGTCATTTTAGCAAATGACACAAACAGGACGCAAATTTAGTAAAGTTGTTTGGTTGTTAGAGGGATATAAAATCACATCTCGAACAATTACGACTGAAATGTGGACAGAGACTAAATTTTACAGCCGATATAGGCCATATTATCGCTATGCTATTGGGTACTTTTTGTTAAATGGCAATTTCAGTGTGTGTCCGCTGCAACATGACAAGTAAGGCATACACTGGGTTCCTTCACAAACATGTCAACATCAAGACCAAAAAGTTCTATAACACATGTATTTACTGTTTAATTAGATTTTATATTAAACTCTTTACAAACCAGACCATCATTTTCTAAATCGTACGCACAATGTTGATATTTCTGTCCGCTTGTCATGAATTGTGGATACAAGTAGAATGTTTCTGTATACTTACAAGTTAACACTGTATATAAAACGCATGGATTTTTTAAAATTAATTATAGATATAGGAAGATGTCGTGTAAGTGCCAATGAAACAACTTTCCATCCAAATAACAAATTATAAAAGTAAACCATTATAGGTCAATGTACGGCCTTCAACACGGAGCCTTGGCTCACACCGAACAACAAGCTATAAAGGACCCCAAAATAACTAGTGTACAACCATTCAAACGGGAAAATCAGCGGTCTAATCTATATAAAAACGAAAAACGAAAAACACGTATAAATTACATAAACAAACGACAACTACTGTACATCAGATTCCTGACTTAGAACAGGCGCAAACATTTGCAGCGGGATTTAACGTTTTAATGACACCAAACCTTCTCCTTATTTTCTGAAACAATAGTATAACATCACAACATACAAATACCCACGATAAAGTATCAATTGGAAGTCTTAACTCAATCACAAAACGTAAATTAAACATGAATATTTTGCGGTAATTTGAATTGGTATTGGATTCATGCTCGTATATGGAACGCCGGAACTCTGTTATAGTGTAAATATTTAATATGTTTTGTCGCTTTGCCTTTACGTCCTGTCATTTCTTCTTTATGTTATGTGCAGATGCCTTTATTTCCTGACACGACATCTCTGTGTTATGTCAAATTAGTCATTTGTTCGTTCAAACAATTGTATGATATGTCATTGCTAAACTTTGTTGTGTAAAATATGCATTATATTATGCTGTAACTAATATATATTCTGTGAATACATCGAAACTTTATGATCAACCACCTTTACATTCTCTCATATTTTATCTATGTTGTGTCTATTCATCTTTTACGTAAGTCAGTTAATAATTGCGTCATGTCTCAAGTGCTATTGATATGTCAAATGTTCTAAACGTTTTGTTTTGATACACCTTTGTTCTATATAAATCTCATGATATTATAGTCTTATGGCGTTATGTTGTGTTTATACATATGTATCTCAAGTGAAAAACACAACACATCATGGTATAGATCCTATGCGTTTTGCCGAACAATTGATACTCTCTGTGAGCATTCATTACGTCATGTGCAAATGCCTGTTACATTATGTGCAAACAACTAATACGTTTTGTGCAAACATCGTTTACCTTATGTGCAAACACCTATTACGTTATGTGCAAATACCTATTACGTTATGTATAAAAACTACATCATTATGTGCAAATACGGCTTACATTATGTTCTAACACCATGTAAGTTATGTGCAAATGCCTATTACATTATGTCCAAACACTATTACGCTATGTGCAAATACGGCTTACATTATGTGCTAACACCATGTAAGTTATGTGCAAATGCCTATTACATTATGTCCAAACATCTATTACGTTATGTGCAAACACCTATTACGTTACGTCCAAATACCTATTACATTATGTGCAAACACCTATTACGTTCTGGTAAACGCTTTTTTGACACAGATTAAAACAAAACGCATCAATGATATGATTCATGATATGCATTTTGAAAATGAAGAAAATTAAAAGTTTGACCTTTCTAAGAAACTGTGTATTTTTATAATCATATATTGATTGGTGTAAAAATGCTATATATACATACAATGTATCTAGTTTTATGGGAAATTAAGAGTGTGCGTTATGCATCCATGCTTTGAAAATTTGTTCACTTTACTTGTTGAAAATTTTAACAAATATACACAGACGACTCTTGTTTCCAAGAGGTGCAACCGAAAGAATTAATACGATATAAAAAGGAAGATGTGGTACGAATGCCAATGTGACATCTCTTCACAAGAGACCAGGATGATTTGTTATTACCCTCCCAGTAGGGTTTTCATCTAGCGAGAAACGTGTACTAGATTAATGCTACAAATGTAATGAGGTCTCCCACGATTCATGTAGCAGCTAAGGAATCCTACAAAATGTTTAAGATTTTATCTTCGTTCATTTCCTTTAACAGTTGTGAATATTATTCTGAATAACCTTCCTAAGACTTATTATTTCCTCTGTCCCTGACAAGGCGTGTTGAGACGGGTGGGTGTCCTGACAAGGGGTGGTCAGGTGACCCGCCCCTCTTATCTGACAATTTTTTTTAAAACTAACAGGGATGTTGGAAAAATTTGATCCGATTTTGGATCAGATAGGTAGAAGGGTGTAACAAAAAGCTGCATTTTCTAAAAAAAAAATATGTTTTTTCATATTAAAAACGGCCTAATCCTGTAATCCACAAAAATGACGCATACACATATTTCTTCTTCAACATACATTATTCCACAGTTGTTGACATGAATTTATCTTTTTGTTCAATGTTTCAACGAATAGCGTCGAACGGAGAGTCATAAATTCAATGAATATTATTGCGGGATATACGGTATGAACGGTAAGCTTCGATGCGTTTAGTTATGAACGCGAATGGTTCGATAAATATAGCTAAATACACAATTAAGCCAAATGTTCATAAAAGGGATTTGCTGCACATCATTATTCTGAGAAATCTTATTTAAAAAAATATAAAATTTCATACAAATATATTCTATTGAATCTAAATGTTATCATTCTAAAATATGTTTTGACAGTTTCCGTTAAATATTGCCATTTTTAGAGATATCGGTCCCCCTTTTCTCGGCTACTGTTAAAGCGAGACGGTAAAAAAAAGTGCGGAAACAATCTTGAATTGATGCAATCTTGTTCGCCTTGAAATCGACGTAACATATTTTAGTCAGAATTCTTCAAAAAAATCACCTATATAACGAAAAGAAAACTGTGACAGACTTTAACACGAAAGGGAAGACTTAAATTTTTCTGTAACTTTTCTGCTACTGATAATAAATTAAGAAAGTTCACTTGTCATGTTTTGTATTGTTGGAATTTCGGAACCCTCTTGTTCATCCGTTTAAAGCACCATGAAACAATTGCCAGCTAACTCCCAGTTTTCAAAAATCTTTAAATGTGCAGTATGTCATTGATACGATTTGAGTTCTCAAAATGAATCAAGATAAAATAAGGATAATAAAACATTTGTGAAAAATATAAAATCCTTGTTATGTTTTATTACTTTTTGAGAACACCTTTATGTTAAAGATACTGAAGTACTGAACATCGGATGACCGCAAGTTCTTGTGGACGGTCACAAGCACTTGTCTCAGAAAACCAAATCACATCTCTTTACCAGAAAGTGACGTTAAAGTACAGATATAATTTTTTTCTGTGCGTGGATGATAAATTCAACCTCATCGTAGAAGTGATACAAATCAGTAAACTCTGTTTTTTTTTGTTATACATTATTTTAATACTTGTAAATTACAGTTACATGATATATAATTTTCATCCATTTGTATATCATTCTATTGCACTTTATTAATTATAGTGATGTGCAAGTGCATGGTGGACACTCTTCTGTAATAATTCGATTTTTCTAATAGATTGAATTTGAGTGGGCATTCATATTTTCCAGCAAAACATTCAATGTCCCACGCAGAGAGAGGAAGCAAAGACAGATAACTCTGCATGGGAGATTGCAAACGTTCTAGAGATATTCTTCCGCATGCGGTAAGGTCCGTGTAGCACTTATCAATTCAAAGTTTTAAAAAGTTTTGAAATTTTGGATTTGTTTACATCAGTGTTTACAGGTAGGTATCGGGACCGTTCGCCCTAATAACATGTTCGCCCTAGGTCCGTTCGCTCTGAGTTCGTTCGCCCAGAGTCCGTTCGCCCTACTACAAAAATATTAATATTCAGGGCATTGAAGTTGAATAAACTTATTCAGATATTTCTATGGTATATATATCATGTATATTCTTGAAATTTATGGAAACATTGAAATATTTAAAAGTTTATGGCTTGTTTTTGATCATTAATTGTTCAATTACAAAATAAAACTTTCAAAAAGTGAAATAATCAACATTGCACGTAAGGTTAAATATTTTAGAAGTTTGATCAAAATCCTAAACTATCAAATTTAAAAACAATATTTAGAATTTTAGTATTTAAAAAATTTGGTTAAAATTTCAAAATTTCAAAACTTTTACACAATTTGAATTGAAATTTTGATATTTTAAAACTTGGATCAAAATTCCAAAAATCCAAAATTTCAAAACTTTTTAAAACTTTGAATTGATAAGTGTTACTCGGACCCGGTAACACACTTTTTCTGTACGTGTGTATAAACATTAAGACTTTTTACTTTATTTATGTTTCTAACGAGTTTAACGACATTTTCATATTATGAATTTATGTTCAAATTTTTTTTTAGGAGTATCCATTTGAAATGAATTAACAAGTGATTAGGAATGTAATTTGCACTCGATAATGTCCGCGTATTTATTATTATCATGTTTATAGATCGGCTACAATCTCAAAACGAAGGTTACGTAATGGAAATTTAGGCGACAGCAATACACATGGTCATCCGATGTAAAATGAATAGAGAAGTTGTTCATTGAGATATCATTAGATAAACATACACACGGACCTAATTTTTTTTTCTCTTTTTGATTTCTCATTCAATGACCATTGGCGGAAGATAAGAGGTGGCGAGAAAAGATCTTCGTCCTCGGTCAATATAATCTGAATAGACGCATATATAATGTGTTGACCTTGTCAAAAGTCTAGAATTCATAAATGTAATTCGGCGCCTTCCAAAACCATATGTTATGATTATGTATGCAAGATATGGCGATCTATGAAATGACCCGCTTGGTGCAGATGAAAGAGATCATTACATAAATAAGGCCGTTAGTGCTCTCGTTTGAATTGTTTTACATAATCTTTTCGGGGCCTTTTATTGTTGACTATGCGGTATGGGCTTTGCTAATTGTTGAAGGCCGTACGGTGACTAATTAATTTCTGTGTCATTTTGGTCTCTTTTGGAGAGTTGTCAAATTGGAAATCATACCACGTTTTCTTCTTTTATAACAACTTATTTTCCGTTCACATTTTCCGTAAAGAAATGAGGTTGCATTTTGTTTTTTTATATGTAGCTTTTTATTTGCTTCGAATAACAGGGCAGAGCTTTTAGTTTCAGTCGATATATACGCCATCTTGAAATAATTACTTGTCACATATAAATTCTGTTTGGTTGCTTCATGATGGGGCTGATATTCAGCAACAATTATTGGCTTAAATGAGATAAATAATTACAGACTGTTCTCTTCTGAGGATATTAAGCCATCAAATGCCGGAAAATCAACTATCTGTATTACATTTCAGATCAAATGTTATTAATTCATGGTCGTTTTATTATGCATATATTACACACTGAAATTGAAAATTGAAATATCAATCATTAATACGTCTTTATTTTCATTGCTAATCTGCAATATGCACGATTTGTTTGCTAAAAAATGTTCCTGTACAATGTTTTCAAAAATGCATTAAATGTATTTTATGACTTTTGTCAATCTAGGCACACCTCCAGAGAGACACATCTCGAGAATCGTGTCTATATATTTGTAAATATTTTAATTTTTAACAAGTACAGTGAACAAAATATGAAAAGAATGGATGTATAACGCACACTCTTTAAGTAGAACAACAAACTCAATATTTATATAACATTTTTATATCAATCAATATATAAAAATACTACATTTCCAATACTAAATCAACAACCCGATGCACACATATTACTTTCAGTTTACATTCAGCATCCAATGGATATTACCTTGACAAAGAATACAGCGAAGTAGTTCAGAGCTTTTTAGAAAGCTAAAACTTATAATTTTTATTAATTTTCAAAGTGTATATCACTGATGCGTTTTGTTTTAATCTGTGTCAAAAAAACGTTTACCAGAACGTAATTGGTGTTAGCACATAACGTAATTGGTGTTTGTACATAACGTTATAGGTGTTTGCACATAGCGTAATCGGTGTTTGCACATAATGTAAGCGGTATTTGCACATAACGTAATAGTGTTTGCACATAATGATGTAGTTGTTATACATAACTTAATAGGTATTTGCATATAACGCAATAGGTGTTTGCACATAAGGTAAACTATGTTTGTACATAGGGTAAACGATGTTTGCACATATGGGGAACGATGTTTGAACATAAGGTAAACGAGGTTTGCACAAAACGTATAAGTTGCTTGCTCATAATGTAAAAGGCATTTGCACATGACGTAATGAATGCTCACTGAGAGTATCAATTATTCGGCAAAACGCATAGAAACTATACCATGATGTGTTGTGTTTTTCACTGGAGATACATATGTATAAACACAACATAACGCCATAAGACTATAATATCATGAGGTTTACATAGAACAAATGTGTATCAAAACAAAACCTTAAGAACATTCGGCATAACAATCACATTTGAGACAGGACACAATTTTTAACTGACTTACGTAAAAGAAGAATAGACACAACATAGATAAAATATGAGAGAATATGTAAAGGTTGTTGATCATAAAGTTTCGAAGTATTCACAGAATATACAGTAGTTAAAGCATGATGTAATGCCTATTGTACACAACAAACCTTAGCAATGACAATCATACTACTGTTTGACCAAACAAATGACTAAATTGACATAACATAGAGATGCCGTGTCAGGAAATACAGACATTTGCACATAACATAAAGAAGAGACGACAAGACGTCAAGACAAAGCGACAGAACACATTAAATATTTACACTATAAGACAGTTCCGACGTTCAATACTCGTAGGTTGGCGTCTGTCATATTTCTTTCTCGTTTATTGTTTTATAATAAGTAAGGTCATTGGGATTCTCGTTTGAGTATTTTTATTTTTCAAGTCAGGCACTTAATTTTAGCATTGTACATTATTAGTTTTGATTATTGTTGAAGGCCGCTTGGCAACATATTGTTGCTTACACCCATGTCCTTTGGTCTGTGGTCCTGGTGGATAGCTATCATTGGTAATCATAGATATTTTATAATTTTATGGGAATCCCTGATACAAGCTTGAGCAATCATAGTTGAACTAAAATATAGCTCTATAGTATAGTCTGTTTTTCGAAATAACAAGATAATTTTTTATCACATGTATCATTTCCTTTTAACTGTATAAATTGCTTTTGTTAGCAGCATTCCATCAGTATATTCATATTCCTGAACTATTGCAGGTACCACGTCTTTTTAATAACCCCTTAGCTTGTAATATTTCGGGTTGGGTAGTTTCAACAGTATATTGCATTTCAATATGGATAAATAAGAAGATGTGGTATGAGTGAGAATGAGACAACTCTCCATCCAAGTTACAATGTGTAAAAAGTAAACAACTAGAGTTTTATAACATGTGGCTGTTGTGAACGTTAAACAATATAGAACAGATAGGTCATCAACGTTAAAACCTAGCCGTTTCATCTCCGCTTCGCGTAAGTGTTCTACTACTAATCTATCAGTGCTTCTAACTACCTCCCTTACTACTATCAAAGATCTGGTTATTTACTTTTGTAATAAAGCTTATGAAAATAATGATATTAATTATTTTTGGAGTGTTAAAAATTCTTTAGAGGTTTTAGATAAAATACATGCTTTCAATGGTCCTTACAATTCTGTTGACAGTTATGATTTTTCTACTCTGTACACTACACTTCCACACAATCTTATAAAGAAAAAGTTTTTGCATTTGAGAAAATGGTCTTCCGAAAAATCTAATTGTAATTTTATTTGCTGTAACTCGTTAAAAGCCTTTTTCTGTAACGAAAAAGGAAAGTATGCTAGATACACTTACTGGAAATGAGAGGATAGGATTGAAGCTTTAAATTTTTTGCTATATAACATTTTTGTACGTTTCGGCGATAAAGTGTATCGTCAGGTAGTAGGTATTTCTATGGGCACCAACTGTGCCCTTTTAATAGCAGATTTATTTCTATATTGATATGAATCCCAGTTTATGACCAAACTCAGTAAAGACCCATCATTGTTATATTTGGTTGATACATTCAAAAATACCTACCGTTATCTGGATGATATTTTTTCGTTGAATAATCCAGAGTTCTCTAAATATACTGCAGAAATTTACCCAAAAGAACTTACTTTAACTAAATCTAACATAAACAGCAGCAGTTGTCCTTTTCTAGATTTAGACATTTCAATTTCAAACGGGAAACTTCATACTAAAATTTACGACAAAAGAGACGATGTTTACATTTCCTATTGTTAATTTTCCTTTTTTAGACGGCGATGTGCCTTTGACTCCATCATACGGTATTTGTATATCCCAACTCGCTCGGTTTGCCCCGGTGTGTTCGGATGTCATAGATTGTAACGAACGTAATCAATACATCACTGGGAAATTGCTGTGTCAGGGATTTCGATACCATAAATTACTAAATAAAGGCAACAGTAGTATACCGCTGTTAAAAAATCGTAAATCTATGGACAAAAAACAAAATCGGGGAAAGAAACTAAATCTGAGGGAAAAGCATAAAATATAAGAAGAGAACAACGACACAACATTCAAAAGTAACACGTATAGCAACGGACTACGCATTAGACAAAATCCAATGAGAATAACCAATATAACTTCAAAACCAAATACATGAATTGGGGATAGAAAAGTACCGTGACACTTCTTATAGTAATGTGAATTCACACTCAAATGTAGGAAAAAACAAACGACACAACGGAAACACAACGTAAAAATGTTACACACACGGAAACGAACTATGAAATAACAATGGCCATTTTCCTGACTTGGTGCAGGACATTTTTATAGAAATAATGGTGGGTTGAACCTGGTTTTGTGGCATGCCAAATCTCGCACTTTACTGGCATTGTTAAATATAACATTAAAATAACAACATAATAATACAGGACTTCAATACAAATAAATAGGAGAACGTATTAGGCAAAGAAAAACATGAATAATAGATAACAAAAGGCATCAGGTTTAAAATTCAATACGTCAAAACCGCGCCTCGTCCACACAAGACTTTCTAAAAACTTTTACTAAATTCTTTCATAGATACAAAGATTTGATAAGAACATTTGGCTTTACCTGTAGAAAACTTATTAAAAATGGTAATTCACATCCTAAATGTTATGGTAATATTGTACTTAAAGCGAGGAAATCACTATGTGTACCGTGTAAACTCATCGAACCTCTAAACAAACTTATAAGTAATGGTTATCGTACCAATATTGTAATTAGATCTCTGAATATAGTTTACATTGGCACTATTATCGATTTTGTCATTAGCAAATTAAAACATAACTAAATTGTATCTTCTTTTGAGGCGGGATGTAAAGAGACACAGACACGTTCATTTTTATCTTTATAGAAGTCGCTCCTCCCTATCCTACTACCTGTCGGTACATTTATTTTCGGCATTGCACAAGTCATGTCTTCTCTGACTGTTCATGACGTTAAAATATTAAATCCCTGGGATGTGTTTTAGTTGATTTTAGTCTCTGATGCATTTTTTTTTATTATTAATTGTTTTTGGCTTTTAACTAGCTGTCAGTAACTGCGGGTACTCTCAAATCGTATTTTCTTGTTAATTCGACCTGTTGATACTGTTGTTTATAATGCTTTTTTTGTTATTTTATATTTATATGGATCTTGTCTATATACCAGCTTTGATTATTTGGAATATCTTCTAACATGTCTAAGTTTCACTTCTTCTTACTACATTTGTATAAACTTCAAGATTTACCTGTATTTTTTTAAAACCGGGTTTTTTTCTATAGTGAATATTTTCGAACGGTTAAATATTTCGCAGTGATGTCTTGCCATGGCTTTGTTTGGACTTTTTGGCCTTGAATGTTTGTCCCTGATATTTTATTAACTGTGCATTTGCATTCAGATATCGCAGATCAAATTTATTCGTTTATAGTGTATTGATGTACGTTTTTTTATTGAGTTAAGTCTGCCAATTGATATTTTATCGTGTGTTTTTGTATGTTGTGATGTTATGCTATTGTTTCAGAAAAAGGGAGAAGGTTTGGATCCATTAAAACGTTTAATCCCGCTGCTAATGTTTGCACCTGTTCTAAGTCAGGAATCTTATATACAGTAGTTGTCGTTTGCTTATGTAATTTATACGTGTTTCTTGTTTCTCGTTTAAAAAAAAAAATTATATAGATTAGACCGTTGGTTTTCCCGTTTGAATGGTTTTACACTAGTAATTTTTGGGGCCCTTAATAGCTTGTTGTTCTGTGTGAGCCAAGGCTCCGTGTTGAAGGCCGTACATTGACCTATAATGGTTCACTTTTCTTAAATTGTTATTTGGATTGAGAGTTGTCTCATTGGCACTCACACCACATCTTCCTATATTTTTATACGTTTTCAAAAACCTGAGTATGAAGTTCAGCAAAACAACTATGGCCAACAAGTGAGAGATGATACCAAAGGGCAATCGAAATAACATAACATGAAAGTAGACATCATTATGGCAAAAGATAAAAGATGACATAGCAAAGAACTACAACTCATAAAAACCAAAAACAAAAATTGAGCAACACAATCCCTACCTGTTATCGTGATAGAAAACGTGCTGCAGAAGGACCGGTATTACCTGGTGTATATTTAACATTCGTCGTGTATCGTTTTAAACATAAGTGGTAAGTGTATTTTATTGATTGAAGAAATTGCTCTTGTGTTAAAATCAGACATCAGCAGAAAGAAATTGTGTTAACATGTTAATCCCCTAACCCTTATACTTACCTGAATGAGAAGATTTAAAATGAACACACTGCCCCTAATGACAAAGCTATTTTTTTTAATAGGTCCTCTTAATTGTTCATGTTTTCTTTTATCTCTCTCTTTGTTATGGTATATAATGAAGTCAAGCGGCTAGTTTTGTTTTAAGACAGCACCCTCTCCCGCACGTCTTTCAGTTTGAACTGATTTAAATGTTTTATATTAGGGTCTTTAGTAGAATATACCCTGCTTATGGTTTTTGGTCATTCTTGAAGCAGTACTATCACTTTTGATGGATTCATTGTACGTCATTTGATTTCGGATCGAAAGCATCTTCGCTAGCCAAGGGTTACGATCCACTTCCCTCTTCTCCACCCTTGGCGGAGTGAGATAGAATTTCGGGGACACAAGATAATGATTTCCATTGGTTGCAGTCTAAACTCGCTGCATCCAATCAAAAAGCGCCTATAACATGATCACGTGTAAATGTAGAAAGTGTATGTTAACAATTGTCACTTGCTTATTGTGCAACAAGTCTTTACATCCCTAAACATACGACTATATTATTGAATATTGGAACGTTTTAATCAACTAATAGAAGTGCCTGTGTATGTTTCTTGCACAAATGCATGAATGTCAACGTATATTTTCGTTTCCTGCTTTACCAAGTGTGTATAATCTAGACGCTACCGTGTTTTTACCTCCAAATTGAAGAGTCCAAGAGCTACCATTGGTCAAGAATAATGTATTCGAAATGGTTGTGACTTTAATCTTCCGATAAATGACGCAACCTTGTTATCACAAATGTTGGCTTAATCTGCCAAGGGTGGAGACGAGGGAAATGGATCGTAACCCTTGGCCAGCGAAGATGGGTGGAAAGTTGTCTTATTCCTTTTCAATCCAAATACTGAATTTTCCTTCTCGTATCTTTGTGGATTGTTGTGGAACTAAATGTAGGCACGACGGGTGTCACATGTGGAGCAGGATCTGCTTACCTTCCGAAGCACCTGAGATCACCCCTAGTTTTTGGTGGGGTTCGTGTTGCTTATTCTTTAGTTTTCTATGTTCCGTCATGTGTACTTTTGTTTGTCTGTTTTCCTTCTCATGTCTAGCCATGGCGTTGTCAGTTTATTTTCGATTTATGAGTTTGACTGTCCCTCTGGTATCTTTCGTCCATTTTAGTGGATCAATGTTTTGCCAAGGTTAAGTTTTGCAATGGATTCCAGTTCATGGTATAGCAAAATAGCTTAGTCTAAGATATATGTCCCGTTCCCTTTTTTATGCATAAACAGGTTCTGGCATAGTTCTAGGTATTATTTATTGTAAGGTGAAAAGTAAGAATCTGAATCATGTTAAAAAAGCTACTGAAAATTTCCATTAATTCAGGGATCCACTTATAATGTAACAAATGATTTCAATACGATAGAAAATTATAAGGATTTATTTTAATGTATAAACGAATAGTTTTATAAAGGAAGGTTAAACATTCTTTCCTATCCGAAGCACTGACTATTGGTCTAATGATACCCACGGAGACTAGCAGTCCATCTTCAGCGATATCGACCCATTTCTATGAAATAAATAAATAAAAAAAACAACACCTAACGCATTGTATGCGTCCGAAGCGGTACCATCCGTTGTCCATTCATAGGAAAGCCTATGATAAGAATTGTACCTGTTATTTTCACTAAATTACAAAAACTAAGCCAAACGTGTGTAAACTTCATTCAAACCTTCAACAAATGTATATTCTGTTTTAGTTATGTATGACAGATCAATAGAAATATTTCCGTATCTTTCTTGACCATAGCTCAACCGGAATTTTGTAATGGTGATTGTATTTTCAAATAAGAAAACACTTAAAAAGTATGTATAATATTTTTTATATCATTAATTACAAATATAGTAAGTAAACTCTTATATACATCTAAACATGTTACATCATACTATACCATGTTTAATAACAATGAACATGAACAAATAATAATGATATGTGGACGGACAGCTCATATATATACTATAATTACATGCATTAAACTTGATCAATTATGCTTTCATAAAATGTCAGTATAACTTATGAAGGAAAACATATATATTTGCTGAACATGAAATAAATTTAAAAAAAACCAATGGTTTAGATACATTACTTATAGTAAAAAATGAATGATGTATTCTTAAAAGTTTGTTTGGGAACAGTTTGCTTTATACACTTGAAAGGCTATGTTTTAGTATAAAACACATGACAATGTATACATAATTGTATTTAAAATTTATTTTTTCATTTTTTTTTTAAATCTTCCAAACTTAGCTGCTATATGATGATTTTCTTTCAATACTCTTGTTCGCCAACACATTTTCAGTGATCTTAGTCATAAAGGACTTTGGCAATTGCACAGCAGAGCACGTTATAGGGGAAACCGTTATAAAAGAAAATAAAACAAAAGTTGAAGGTATATATATAGTATCAACCGATGTTAGAAAATAATAATTTATGAACCAACTAATTTTATATTTACATATTTGCATATTTGTTACATATTTGTTTTTCGTTCATTTTTTTATTTAAATAAGGCCGTTTGCTTTCTCGTTTGAATTGTTTTACATTGTAATATCGGGGCCTTTTATAGCTGACTATGTGGTATGGGCCTTGCTCATTGTTGAAGGCAGTACGGTGACCTATAGTTGTTAATGTCTGTGTCATTTTTGTCTCTTGTGGACAGTTGTCTCCTTGGCAATCATACCACATCTTCTTTTTTTAAGTACATTATTGCCAAAAGTGGCTGTTTATTATAAACCCTAACTGGGTTTAATGCAGACAAACTGGGCATTCATACAGGGCCATTACAGAAAAACAGTATTAATATCAAATATAATTTTAACATGGCCGCTGATTTTCAAATATAGGGTTCACTGTTCATCCTGGTTTTTTTTAACACATAACTTCTGTCAACTTAATATGTTGGATATTTGGTATTTTAAAAGCTTTATGATGGTGAGGTACAAATTATTTTTTTTCAAACGAAACTGTCATTAAAAGAGCAGAGAGTACATCAAGTTGGCAGCAACACATACACTTTTGTTCAGTTCGTTAATAAATGTATTAAGAAATGGGTGTTTTTATAATGACCCTGTTATATGTCCTCGGTCAGTAATAATGGCCTCGGATGTCTGTAATGGTCCTCGGCGTTGCCTCGGGCCATTACAGGCTTCTTTGACCATTATTACAGACCTTGGACATATAACATGGCCATTATAAAAAAAACCGTTCATTAATCATGTTAATACTATAATATCAATTTCATTTTACAACTGTTATCACAAAGAACATTTAACTGTGAGAGATATACAAAAACACCCAGATGATATCGATATATCGAATATATTTTCACCTGTTCCATGCTTGTGCATTGATGTCACAAACTGTTAAGTTGATATGGCAATACAATATATAATTGAATTGAATTGAATTGAATTGAATTGATTTGAATTGAATTGGATTGAACTGAATTGAATTGAATTGAATTGAACAAAACAGAATTAAATTGAGTTGAACAAAATATAATTGAATTGAATTGAATTGAGGTACACAACGTCATAACTGCGGCATGGATGAAATATTTGTTATCTATCATATGGTATGAATTAACGATAAAAAAATAAAAAAAAACATATGAACAGAGGACATAGTGTACAATGTATGCATGCATTGGTTCAATATTTTTCTTAATATAACAAAACATGAAAAAAGAAGATTTGGTATGATTACCAATGAGATAACTGTCCACAAGAGACTGAAATGACACTAACATTTAAAACATGCCAGTAATAAGAAAATATTTTCATATGACTTAACAGTGTGGATTTTGTGTGTTTTCATTAAGCAACTTGTAAATATATTTAGAAATAGTTCTATTATTTCCCATATGTTGTTTCATTTTCTCTTTGCAAGGGGCTGGAGAAAATATCTTTCGTCGAGCCATATCAATGAATACAATTCATATTGAACATGATTGATGAATTTGTATAACAAGCAAACTAAGTAAAATAAAAAAAAAATCCACAAATATACGCAAAAATACATATTAAGATACATTAATTAATATATAATAATACAGCTTACCGAGGACCAATAACAAGGCCAAAACAGAAATACACGTAATAGTATCTTTATTAATTAACTACAGTGTTACAATATTTTTTTAATTTTATATCAAAAGAGATAAATATTTTTATCTTGATTTGGAACTATCCAAATCTTAGTTTTTTTTTATTAGATGCAATACATAATGATCTGGTGCTGTTTCCAGGTGTTTTCAGCATTTTCTCATCTGATGAATTTTTCTACCCTTTTTAGTCACTATAAAGTGTTACAACTTAAATTTAGACGCAACACATAAATAGTAATTGGAAAAGTACTTTCAATGCATGTGCTATGCAGAAACTAATTTAAAATCGATGTGTACAATCGTGAAATTATGAGGTCGTCAAAAAATGAACTTTGTGAAATCCTGCACTTGTGTCAACTCTGCCAATATAGAATAACTCGGCCAATACAAAGAAAAATCTATATTGGCCGAGTTATTCTGTATTGGCCGAGTTTACACATTTTATTGCATAGGCAGTTTGCATCATATCAAGTCCAATAACAGTGTAGTTAATTAAAAAGTATATATACAGATCGACTAAATATCAATACAAATAAATCATTATTTACACAATTGTACATACTTTGGGTACATGTTACCCATGATGCAAATCTTTTCTCATAGTTATGAGGAAGAAATGTTCAAAATTAAAAATAGATTTTTTACCAGCAATTAAAAAAATCTTTAACATAAAGCTATTATGTATTTAAAATTAAAATATATTTTTATAACTGCATATAAAACTAATCTTTTTAAACATAAAGCTATTATATGTTTCACATTAAAATAGATTTTTCATAACCGCCTATAAAACTAATCTTTAACATAAAGCTATTATGTGTTTCAGATAAAAATGATTGTTTTTTCTCGAAAGGACCATTTATAAAACTAGTTAACTCACATGTACATTCAGGTTTTAAATATGATAGAATTGAAGAATGGCAAAGTAACGTATTATAAATTGAGCTGATGAGTTATGGTTTCAATGTTCACACACCTGTCAAAATATTATTGACATAAAGATACAGATGTCTATACAATTAACCGAACTTTCCTGTTCTTATTAAAGGGGTAAAGGAAGTTAACTCCTAAAAATCAACGGAGTTTTTTAATAAAGCTTTTCAACAATCAAAATTAATGTTAGTCAAACTGCTATATAGCCAACCAAATTATTTCTGTAAATTGAGCGGTTCAAAATTCTAAAAATTCCATCTTTTTGTAAACGGGTCAAAGAAATTTTTTTGTAAAAACTTAGTTAAACGAGCTAAATGTATGTTAGTCAAAGTGTTGGGTTCCCCTTTAACCAAATTGATCTCAACAACAGATTATTTTGTATATTTGATTTCATAAAAGTAATACCAAGAATTACACAACTAACATTTCAATACAAATTGATTCATTCATTTATCATTAGAAGGAAAAATCACGTATTACTAGAGTTTTGGTTTTAAACTTAAAACCTACAAATCACAAACTTCATGATTGTACGTGTTCTTTGTTACATGATTTCAATTAAGCGTATGATTATCACGAAATCAAAATAATTAAACTTATTTTATTTGATATTGTCCTCCGTTTTATATAAAAGGAGTACAAGGTACTTGAAAATGTTTTTCTCTGTTTTTTGGGGAGATCAATACGGCTTTGCAAAAGTGCAGTATATACCTACTTCTTTTAGTCATATACACATGGTAAACGAGTTAACAAACCAACAAAACAACAGATTCACATCTCGACAGTTAATATTTCTCTAACAATCCTGAGAAAAAAATTCAAAATTGATATGTTTCAGAGTTAAAGTATTTAGAATTAAAGTCATGCTGGATGTAAAAATATAAATTAATACACATGTTCAGAAGCTATTTACACAAAACTATGGATTATTTGTAAAAGTAAAACACAAATTAAAAAGCAATTATTTCACATTTTATGATAAATAAGAATTTTATTGAAAAATATTAACTAGTTATGATATCTCAAAGTTATAATAATATAAATAGGCGTCTACAAAAATTTTACATAATTGCACATATTTGAAAGTTTGCTAAACAAGTTTGAAAATAACCAATATATAACGAAAATTCCTTAATTATCATGCAATGATTTCTCATTTGTTAAAAGAAAAAGATTCTCTTGATATGTATTAACTAATTATGATACATAGGTTTGAAAATAACCAATACATGACGAACATTCCTATCCGTATTAACCACATTCTCTCACAATAATAAAACATTTTGTACATTTATCATCATAAAAGTAATTCCAAGAATTACACACTAACGTTATAGTAGATATTGATTTATTCTTTTATCTTTAGAAGATGAAATCACGTGACACTTGAGTTTTAGGTTTACCTTGAATTGCATAGAAATCGCAAATTTCTGAGTAAACGTGTACCTCTTAAATCATTTCAACAATGCGTTTGATGATCACGAAATAAAATCAATCAAACAAGAATTATTTAATTTTTTATTTTTTATCCGTTTTATAAAAAAGAGGTACTAGGTATCTGAAAATGTTACTTTTTCTGTGGTTATTAGGAAGTACAATTCGGCTTTGCAGAACAGAAGTGAAAGATAATCAAATTGGTTTCCAACTTTTGTTAATTCATACGCACATGAAACCAATAAAAAAAACCAGATTCACATGTCGACAGTTAATGTTTCTTTAACAATCATGAGAGAAAAAAATTAAAATTACATGTTTCAGAGTCAAAACAGAGCTAAAATTATGCTGGATGTACAACTATAAATAAATACAAATGTCGAGAAGCTATATACACAAATCAATTGTTTAATTGTTAAAATAAAATAAAAATTAAAATGCATTTATTTCTCATTTGGTAAAAAAAAAGGATTCTATTTACATGCATTAACTAATTATGATACATTAAAGATAAAATAAGTAGTCGACTACATAAATGCACATGTTTGAAAGTTTTCTTCATAGGTTTGAAAATAATCAATATATGATCATTCATTTATTTTAGTATAACGCATTTTGTTAAATAAAAAAAAAATGTTTCCAAATTTTATTTCTATAAAGAGTATCTAGTATGGAAGTTTATATTTCTTTTGAAGTGCAATTTTACTATTCTGTTTAAATTTAAATAAAGTTTCGATCATAAGAGTCAATTCAAGGACTTCGATTATTATAAAATGGCGACCGTTTAAGTATTTTTTTTTTTATTCAATTTGAGAATCATCTTTAATGATATGTGTTTTTTTTTATTACGACTTCCTTTTGAGCTGCATCAATACCTTAGTCCAGCTATGTTTGCGCGCATTTTCACTGACGACCTCATTATCAAAATCATTTGTTTGCAGGTCTTTTATCAAGAAATACACCAATTCTTCGGGTAATTTGCTTCTGCATGCTTCGTTAATTGCAGTTCGCTTGTCAAACAATGCGTTATCAACTTTTCTAAGCAACACTTCTACAACAGATTGTTCTCCACACCGACACGCTTCATTAAGTAATGTTGCTATGTCAATTTCAAGTTCATGATTTAGACAATCTAGACAATCTAACAATACCTCTACTATTTCCTCAAAGCCAGACTTGCATGCAGTCTGCAGCCCCGTTTGAATATTTTCTTGGCTGATTTTATCTTGTAGATATTTGACAATGTCTATCTCGCAATTTACACAAGCATTTTCGAATGCTGATCCAACGGTATTGATCTCCGGTCCGTTTTCCATTATCCAGCTGACGACCTCTAACCAACCAAATCCACTAGCTTTGTTTAAGATGTTATCCATTTGGAAGACATCTGCATTTAGATTTTTGAGTAGGAATAAAACAACTTTTTCATTGCAACCTTTTTCACATATTCTTGCTGATAATTTTTGTTGGTCAAACAGTTTTTTGTCAAACGTGGAAAACAATAACTGCACTATGTTGATATTACCAGCTGCACATGCTTCAATTATAGCATAATCAATGTTTAGCAACATATAGTTTGCGTTCTCAAGAATCCAATTTAAAGTATCCATCCATCCATTTCTGCAAGCTGCACTCATAACCATTGATAAATCAAACACATCCTTTGCGTTATTTTTTAAAAGCCATGTCACTACTTCACCTCGTCCATATTCACACGCGTCATTCATTGCGTTTTTAAAATTAAGTTTACATTTATCTGGACGGCTGCATATGCTTTGGACAACTTCAATAAACCCAAACCCACTTGCTTCAACTAGAATTGTATTAGCATCGATTTGATCAGGGTTAAGATTTGAGAGAGACCAATTAATAAGTTCACATCTTCCATTCTGGGACGCTATATTGACTGCATCAGTGATATTTAATTCGGTATCATCAATTTTCGTTATGATCCATTTGAAGATGTCGATCCAGCCTTCAGAACATGATTTGCTTAATATAGAATTGTTGTCACAAGAAAGATATGTGTTGTTCTTTAAAATATTTAATATGAGATTCTGCTTTTTCGAATCACGTCTAGACTTCTCATGTTTGTCTATAACATTAATTGCTAGACTGTTATCAATATTTACCAGAAAAGTCAGTAGATCTAAAATCCGAAAGGAGTCTTTGTCACAATTTTCCAGCATCCATTCTATTACATCCGTTCTTTCGTATGTACAAGCCGCTTTAACAAGAATATTTAAGTCTAAACATAACTCCTCTCTGATCTCAACAAAAACTTTGACAATAGACAAATCATCTGTGTTGTTTTTGCATATGTGTTTAATTGCTTCTTGAACATTAATTTTGTCTAAAGGTATGTTACTAATAATCCATTTTACAACTACATCCTTGTCACACTGGCATGCACTATTTAGAGCTTCTGACATGTCAAATACATCGATATCAGTCATCTCAAAAAGCCATTTAGCTACATCTAAATTGCCATACCTACAAGCGTTGTTCATTGCCTTTGCTATATCAAACAAATTATGATTAAATTTATTCCATAGACAATTGCCGATTTCTACACTTTTTGCTGACTGGCTTCGGCAGACTTTTATCATTGCAGTGGTCAAGTCAAAGTGTTGAATATCAAATCTTTCCAGAACATATTGGACAGAGGACAAATGACCGTTAAAGCAAGCTACATTTAAAGCTTGCTTCGCGTCTAATACTTGACTGCCACAGTTTTCTAATAAAAATTCAAGTATATTTAGATTGCCGTTTGAACAAGCATTGATAAATGATGTATTCATGTCAATCCCTTTGTCATCAATATTTTCTAGTAACCACATAGCTAAATCTAAACCATCTGGTCTAGAACAGATGTTACTCATTGCAGTGTTGAAGTTTAAGAATGTATTATCGACATGTTCCACTAACCATCTGACTACATCAGTCTTACCTTCTGAACACGCTTCATTCATTACTGTATCTACACCAAGCAAAGAATTATCTACTTTTTCTATTAACAGTTGGTTTATATCCTTATTAAAGTGGAAGCATGAAACTCTCATTAACCTTGTTAAATTTGTTATACATGGCAAAACGTCTTTATCAATACATCTTTGTAATAAAAGTTCGATTGTTTCAAAAACAAGATTATCATCGTCTTCATCAAAATCATCATCTTCCACTTCACCGATAGCGCAATCTAATGCTGTCTTTTCGTCAAACAACGTATTGTCAACATTTTCTAATAGCCATTTGACAACTGCAAAGCGACCATGTGAACTCGCTCGATTCATTACTGTGGGTATACCAGGCACAGAACGTTTTCCTATTAAAAATTGGATTATTGTAAAATGAAGACCATCATCGTCATCATCATGATCATCGTCACCATCCTCATCATCCTCACCAATAGCGCAATATAAAGCTGTTTTTACGTCAAACAACGTATTGTCAACATTTTCTAATAGCCATTTGACAACATCCAAGCGACCATTTGAGCACGCCAGATTCATTACTGTGGAAGCAAGTACACCAAGCAAAGAACTATCTACTTTATCTATTAACAATTGGATTATATCCTTATTAAAGTGGAAGCATGAAACTGTCATCAGCCTATGCATTTCTTTTATATATGGCAAAACATCTTCAGCAATACATGATTGTAATAAATGGTCGATTATTTCAAAAACATGATCATCATCGTCTACCGCTATTATACTAGTAACGTAATCTAGTACTGTGTTTACGTCAAGCAACGTATTGTCAACATTTTCTATTAGCCATTTGATAACATCAATTTTGTTATTATGAAATGCTACATCCATTACTATGTGTATATCAAGCAAAGAACTATCTACTTTTTGTATTAACAGTTGGATGATATCCTTATTAAAATGGAAGCATGACACACTAAATAACCTATTTAAATTTGTTATATATGGCAAAACATCTTCATCAATACATGATTGTAATAAAAGGTCGATTATTTCAAAATCAAGATAATCACCGTCATCATCGTCACCGATAGCGCAATCTAAAGCTGTTCTTACGTCAAACAACGTATTGTCAACATTTTCAACTAGCCATTCGACAACATCCAAGCGACCAATTGAACACGCTCGATTCATTACTGTGTCTATACCAAGCAAAGAATTATCTACTTTTTCTATCAACAATTGGACTATATTCTTATTAAAGTGGAAGCATGCCACTCTCATTAGCCTATGCATTTCTGTTATATATGGCAAAACGTCTTCAGTAACTAATCTTTTTAATAAAAAGTCGATGATGTTAAAATTGAAAAACTCACTGTCATCATCATCCTCTTTATCCTCGCCAATAGCGTAATCTAGTGCAGTTTTATTGTCAAACAACGTATTGTCAACGTTTTCTACTAGCCATTGGACAACAAGCAGGTTTTTATCTTTGCACGCATCATTCATTACTAAATCAAAACCGAGCAAAGTATTATCCACTGCACCTGCCAAAAATTCCATTATTCTCAAGTTTTTGCTTTTATTAGAAAACAAATTGTTTGGAAAACAGTGATAGGCGTTATTCATAGCTGTTTTCATGTCAAGTGTCAAATTATCAAAATGTGCTACCAAAATTTTGATTTTATTGATTTCATTATTGCGACATGCACGATGAAGAATTTTCCGAATAGTAGCCATATCAAGTAATGAGCGATCACTATGTTTTAATAATAACTCAATAACTCGCAGTGATATCTTTGGAAACTCATCAAATGCTGCATATATTGCCTTGTTCATGTCAAGTAGTTTATGATCAACGAATGTTATCAAGAACCCCAGTATTTCAAATTTGTCATTAAAGCAAGCTTCAGTAAATATCCCTTTCATGTTAAATAGAGAATGATCGCACTTGTCTAGCACACACTTTGCTATATCTGGTCTATCAAATTCAATTCCCTGGTTCAATACAGATTTCATAGTTCGAATGTCAAAAGCAGTACTACTAATACTTTGTAGTAGGGTTTTTATTATGTCAATTCTGTTAAAGCGACACGCGTAATTCAAAGCAATATTGATATGTATCGATAGATGAGGATCACATTTTAACAACATCTGAACACTTTTGATGTTGTCTTCCCTTATTGACGTTTCAATTCCTGTTTTCATATCGAAATGTTTATGCTCAACATTTTGTAAAAAAAAATCTAAAATATGTATTTCATCTTTGCCTTGACATACTATGTTTAACGCCTTTTTCATATCAAAAAGAGAATTTGATTTAAGGGAGTTATTTGAATTTAGAGCCTTTATCAACCACTGAACTATCTCTAATTTGTCCTGTTCACACGCTTTTCTAGCACAGTCTATGACTTGAGGTAATGTGAAATGCCTAATGATTCGTAATAATTGGTTTACAATACCACTCTGCCCTTTTCTACACATCCTTAGCAAAATTTTCATATCAAACGATAAAGGATCCAAACTGTCTACTAAAAGTGTAATTAAATCATTTCTCTTACTGAGACAAGCTGCTAAAATTGCCTGGTTAAGGTCAAATAAAGATTTATCTGTGCTTTTGATCAACCATGTTACCACACAGATGTTTCCAGCACGACAGGCTTCATTCAGAACAGTTTGCATATCAAGAACGGAAACTAATTTGTAATTTTGCATGAACCACTGAACAATTTGTATGGTTCCTGATGTACAAAGTTCATTTATTGCCGTTTGCATATTGAACGTTGATTTGTCAACATTTTCTAATAGCCAATGAATATTTTCATCCTTTTTTCCATTAATGTTTGTGTCTATAGATATAAGGGAACAATTTATTTTCTCTACTAACCATTTCACAATGTCATATTTTCCTGAACTGCATAACTCTTTTATTAGATATGTTAAGTCAATTCCAGGAGTGCTAGGATCTTTCGTCAATAAGTGCAAAAGGTTTGTCCAGGTTCTAAAGCATATTTCAAAACATAAGGCTTTTCGGTCTAAATATTCCATACCAATATTTTCTAGCAGCCATATCATTAGTTTTTTGTTCGTCGGTGGTGTTGAACAAACAACTTTTGTGAAATACTCGTCGTTATCACGCGTAAGTTTGAAATCCTTTATCATACTCAAAATCCGACTGAGAATATCTGCCGAATGCTCTTGGACTACAGCAGATACAAATACTGACAAAACAGATGCTTTACAACTCTGAATTATTTCATTCTTACTGTCGTTTTGGAAGATAGAGCGAGTATGCTCTAACAACGGAAAGAGCGATTTAGTCATATTTTTCTGTTTGATAACATGTTCAAGTAAAGCGACTGGAAGATAGAAATTCACCGATTCTGATTCGTCGTGGAATGCAATTATAATTTTCAAGTCTTGCAACGGCAAAACAATATGGGCCTCATCAATCAAATGTTCAACAAAGGTTACGTCATTTTCTCTCATTATTTCTGAATCACATAAAAGCTGAATAAGACTTTGAGATTTCAGACAATATTCATTTTGGAGAATATGAATAATGCGTTTACAAAGATTTGGATAGTATCTGACAGGGATCTTCATGACTATTTCTCCTTCCTTTTCTTGAAATCCTTCAAGGCGCACCATTTCTCTGATAAAATCAAACGCTAATTTAGACAAAATTAGCTCTGGATTAATTCTACTGTATGAAATTAGAACACTTTCAAATACTGTCTGATGCTGAAATTGGTAGGAATTTGTACAATAGCCTTTTATTAGATATTGACCAATCATCTCATCAATTGCATCGTAGAGATTATGTTCCGAAATGGAATTTGGACTATAATCGTAGCATGAACTTATAATTTCGCTCATTTGGTTAGAGTTTATTTGATTTTTATCTAAAAGATCTCCATTTAAGAGAACATATACAAGCAGAGAGTATTTTATTTTGTCAGAAAAAAATGCTTTGCCAGATTTCCGCAAATTTTCGATCTCTTCTGTCAGACAACTTGACGGATGTTTGAAGAACGCTTCCCCAAGTCTAGTAAATTTTCTATTTCCTGTGAAAAGGCAACAGGTTTGGGGAAACCTAGTATTGGATCAGTTTTTATAACCTGATTTAAGGTAATTAGATTCAGTTTGACTGTAACTTTGTCATCTAAAATAACTTCGTCTTTAAAATTTTCTTGTTCGTTCAGTCCAACTATCTGAAAATTATTAACATGACAATACCCGACAAACAATGCTTTCTTTTCCTCCAACTTTAATTCTAATTCCTTTGAGCAAAGATCTACTTCAACACTTTTATAAAATAATCTATACGATGAGAACACCCATTTACATGACCGTTTAACGATATCTCTAATGGTAAAAATTACTTTTGTTTTTCCCAAATTGACACAAGCATGTACCCTATCGAGTATTTCAATATCTGAATTTTGAGTAAATACATTGTTAGTTCTACCAAATATGTCTTCACACAAAATAATGGTCTCCACATCTACTTTAAAGGAATCTTCAAAATCTTTTAAGTCTGATAATTTAATGACATCATACCCTTGAACTTTATACTGCCGTAGAATTTCCAAACTGTTTCTGCTTTTTCCAGATCCAGCTCGTCCTGTGAGTACTAATACATTGTTGTCTTTAAGTAACTGCACACAGGAAGAAACCACAGACGTTGTTACGAATGTATTTTCGTTGCTGTGATTATCAATTTCTAACATGGTTAAACCTTTAAAAGAAGTGTATATTTTATTATTATACTTCATGTTAAAATGACAGATTTTGATGATCTAATACGAGGGAGACAATTTACTATATCCCATATCTGAGCGGGAGACATTTTTGGAATGTCACCCTCTCGTACAGACCAATCGATACTTAATAACTTAAAGGACAATTAATTGAATTTGCATCATTTGATTGCAGTCAAAAAAACTAGTGACCGGTGAAACATTATGTTAATCCAATTCTTGAACAAAAGTATACATATATAATAAACTTAGTCTTCTGTACACGATCTGATAATTTGTTACGCATCCATTAAATATAATCATCAAATAAATATTTCAATCGGTCAGTGCTGTTGTGAAAATATGACAGCTAATTAATGGTCGTATTTTGAAGTCGAAATTAACCGATTGTCACCTTTGTAAACAATCAACAAAGAAACACTGATATTTATGTAAGCACAGGTATAAAGAATATCTTAGTAAATTATAGGATAAATAAACTATTATATACTATTTGGCATAACTCCATTGTCTGTAAAAATGTCTATTAAACTACTTTACTTCAAACTGCTTTGACTGCTTCCTTTTTTAGATTAAGCTTATAAATTTTTAGCATTTATATTGATAGAAGAATAATAACTGTGTAACTGCTTCACTAAAACTCATGATAATACCTCGACCTTTGTAGTGGGTAATTATTAACAGATAATCAATCAAAAGAAAAGAACATACCAATGAACTTTGATCTCTTGGAAAACCCTAAATTAGAAAAGTAAACAGAATTAATTCCTCAATAGATACAACCATAGCTACCTAGAAAATAAGACAATTACCCTTTGATAAACAATTATTACTCAGTGAACAATACTGATATTTCGAAGCTATACTTGTGTTTCATGAAACTTATCCGTTAGCAGGGCCTCTATGATGAGCCCCGTAAAATTAATATCACCAGGTCTTTTTTTATTAATTTTTTAATATTTTAGGAAATTGAAAGTTTATATACAAAGTACTATAGTTGAAAAGAAGACTATAGCATTTGTACTTGAATTTTTTTATTGATTGGTTCGTGCGTAAACACCACATTTAACATTATTGTGATCAAAACTAGGTGAATGACTTATCTACTGCTACGAGTTCCTGTCTTATGACCCTTTGTGTGGTCTTGTTGTAGCTTGTTTGCCTCGATTGTAGAAGGTCTTGGAACCAGACTTTAAAATCTGTATTTGCTGCTTCACCGCTATTAAAACACGTGGTATTTAGGAGTAATAGCACATACATAAACGGCAAGGAGTCAATATAATGTGTCTACGTAGGTTGACCTGTCTTTCTGTAGATTTACATAACACGTCTAATATCGAGGTCAGCGTTTCGGTCTGGTAAACAACAGCGTTAATATTCATATTACATTAAAATGTGTTTGTCTTGAATATTTATATCAAATTGCAACTGAACGTTACGCAGTCATACATCACCATCATCATCCAGTCTTGTACATTTGACATTGTCTTGGTTAATCATGTTTGTTAACACTCGAACATCTCTCTTACATGGGGCAATGATGCCTCAGTAAAACATAATCGGAAAGGAGTTATTCTTTTAGATTGAAATTTAGTCGATTACCAAGAAGACACCAAGTACTATTCCAATGGTACTGGAAGCTATGTAAATTATTTAAACCTAATTTCAACTAAAATCTAAACCTGTATTTCGGGACATAAATATTGTTCATAACGCCTAAATGAGATCAATTGTAAAAAGGTTTTGGAAAGCATGCGCTAGTTTACCTTTTTGTATCTGAATTCAACATGTGTCTCGTATATAAGTTTTAAAAAATGTTGAACATTTTTGCTAGTGAAGAACATAAGTATTACAGTACTATATAACCACAACAATGTACATTGTCATTGATGAAATATAAATACCCTTTTCATCTATGCATTTCTCTACTTTTTCTGGAATGCTTATTGCAAGTTCTTCAACATTTTTCGACATCATCTCTACTGTATTTTCTACTGTATTCAAACGCGTGTCCATATTTGTTTTAAAATCTCCAATTGACTCTACAACGGAATAAACTTTTTGATCTACTTCTTTTGATTGATCTTTACATTGTTTCGCCAATTTAGCCACAGAATGCTGAACAGACCATTGTTCTCTGCGACTTTGCATGTAGTACCTGTCAAGTTTACGGGGAATGCGAATTTTTAAATCCTTGACTTCATTTGCAATTGCTTCAACTGTTTTTTCATTTGCCAGTTTAGACATTTTCTTTGAAACATGTTTTCCAAGTTTTCCTAAAGATGACGTTACCTCTTTAAAACAGATTTCAACATTCTGTGAGATATAAAGTAGAAAGATGCAGACACATTTTTTTTAATATTAAACATACAAACTCGTTACATGTTAAAGAAACTGTATAAATGTATATTTTTCCGATTGCTTGTAAATTTATACATACAAGAAATGAAATATAAAAAAATATGACATACGCTTGGTATTATTATCACTGGTTATAGGCCAAAAGTTGTATTTTTCAATATTCTAATATTCTCAATAGTTTGTTTTTTTAATCAAATTGGCAACACAATACCGTGTTTAGAGTCAAATAAGTTAACGAAAGATATCTTTTATATAGTCGTTTTTAAGCAACAAAAATTCATTTTCTTCCCTTTACAAAAAATAAACGTATATATAAATAGTAAATGTGTTTTTTTTTATATTTACATGAGTTTTTGTTGATGGCTGACATGTGTCTGAGTGGTTTTTATTTCTCAATTTTTCCAAGTTTTCGATCTTGATTTGATATAAATCCACAACAAAAAAAAAAAGGAACTATATGTACTCTCAATTTTAATGAAACTTCATTGACAACGTCTTGACACGTTTTGTTGAATGACATCAGAAGAGTAAAATTATCGGGTTAAATTTTCACTCGCAAATCATGGTTATTCATTGCAATCAGCACAATAATGAGAATAATCCTACTTACATCTTTTATTTCAGTCACATAACGAAGTTGCTCTAACAGGGAATTCTGATATTGAAGACATAACGTCTTATCTAATGTTCTATTCTGTAAATCTTGAAGACTCTGTTTTACTTCAACTATATTTCCACACACTGTTGCTATTGCCTTCAGGTTATTTTCTATTTCATTGAAAACTTGCTTGTAATCTGCATCAGACATTCTTGCTTCCTGAACATGACCGTATCTTACGTTTCTTATGTCAGCTAAATCTGTCACACTTTTCCTTAATGGACAACAGTATTGAAGAAGTACCTCTTGTAGGTTCAAATCTAAATGGTGAATACAAATTCCCGGTGTGGCTGATACGGAACAAATACTGGTTGTTCCTTTGTATGGACGTTTTCTGTCATTTGTACAGGGTAATAATAGAGACGAAAACATGTTGTTCCATTCTGATTGAATGATCTGAGGTCGATCACATGGAAATACGAAGCCGGATGGACACAGACAACAATTGGTATTATTGTTCAAAAGATGGTATATAGTATGTTTATTTGAGTTCAAGAAATCTTCTAAAGAGTTACCTTTGAATTTTAAGCAGCTATACCAAAAGACTTCATGACAGAAGTTTGTAAGAATACACCTTGCCAAAGATATATCCAACACATTCGTTGATATTCCGTTTTGAGCAGAACTACAACATACTGGTGGAAATGTCATACGTCGCGAAATACTGCCATGACAAGCTAACTTTGGTGATAATTTGTCGTATAAAAGTTCTAGCTGCGCTGGATGTATGATCCGAACAGACGGTAACATGTAGGAAGGAACACACTGACAGCATTTACCTCTATTGTAACACAAATGGTAGGCTTTATGTCGGTTTTTATTGAGAAATTGTTCAAATGTTAGACTTTTGTTTTGAAGATCTAAATCCACCAATGCAATCAATGCAGTTTTCGTATGATCAACAATTAAAATTGCATTTTTCAAAACGTTTTCCTGTTCCTTTTGTGTCATTTTTTCTTCTTACCTGTTAACAGAAACAATTCTTAAAACTTTATTTAAAAATACGAGAGGTACGATACCACAACAAGATATAACCAACAGAGAAGTTACCCATGTGTGTTACATGTAATATTATGTTTCATGTATTTGTTTATTTGAGGAAACTTTGCTACAACTTGAAAAATAACTCCTGGCTTTTTAAATTCGATCTCCCTTGACGACTCTTATGTAGAAGATACCAGATGGACAGTCAAACAAATCGAAAATAAACTGACAACGCCATGGTTAAAAATGAAAAAAAAAACCAATAGTACAAATGACACAACTTAGAAAACTAAAATATAGGCAACACACATCCTTCAAAAAAATATAGGTACTCCAGAAGGCTTAAGAAGTCTAACCAAGTATTATAAAAGGGTTTTCAATCTTTCGAGTGTATTTGAATTTTGTATATTTTTTGAAAAATTAAGCCAATTAGTAGCCCCACGTCCTTCAAAAACTCATCAAATATACAATGCTAAAAGAACGTGCAGTTATTGTATAAAGTCAAAAAACAGAAAATGAAAACTATGTTTTAGATAACTGTCGTACGAACATTGATTGTCATTATAAATGTTATCAATTTAAAATGTCTAACTGCATCTAGTTTTTGTATTAATGACTTGTTTAGTTTAAATTTATGTTTATTTATATCATGTTTATGTTTATGTTTTGGAGTTCAGTATGACGTCAACTTCACTGAACTATAGCTAGTACACAGACAAGGCTACATGTATGCATAACATCGTTATTACCAGATTTATTTCACTTGACTGGGCGGGGTTGAAGACGTCCGTTTATTGAAGACCAGTCCATCTATTGACAGGAGTTTTGGGATAAACTCATCAATAAGGTGTCCAGTTATTCGTCCCATATCATTCACTCAGTTCTTTTGTATATGCGTTTGGTGGCACTGATATGTAATTAGAATTCAATAATAATTATAACGGCAATCATCTTTATCACACACATCTTCAAATAGACTGTCCTTATGCAAATTAACACATAAGCTCCGCCCGATCAGTTGCAATAACATTGGTAATAGATAAAGTTGTAATTCGTATACCGGCTTCAACATGTTCAAAACATATTTTAACTGTAGTATTCTGTTATTGCTTATGTTGAAAAGAAAACAATTCATACTTCAATGTAGAAGAATTGTATATATTTCACACTGTAGTATTTTTATTTACGTAACATGTTTGAAAATTGGATAAATTAACACAATATGGTTTTAAAAAATCAATGAATGTGTGAAGTCTCAATGTAAATGGTATAACAATAGGAATAAAAGATATAGGGTTATTGGATGGTTAAAAGCTCATAAATGGGACATTGCTTTTTTGCAAGAAACCCATTTTGACGAAAATGTTAGTAAAGAAATTTGAAACAGACAGATTTTAATATATTCTGCAGTCATGGAACGACAGGAAAAAGGGGGTCGCTATTTTAATTAGGAGTAGTTTACACGTTACTAATTAATGAAAATCGAGACACTGACGGGAGAGAAATTCTGTTCAATATACAAATTGACGACACAATATTCACGTTGTATGCACCAAATTATAAAGCAACTATAAATACGTATTTTTTTTTACAAAGGCAGTGATAATATAAAATAATTTGGTATCGGTATACCGATAGTTGGGGGAAATTTCAATGATACTTTAAACGTTAAAGATAGAAAAACAACTCGACCAAATAGCCAAATTAATGTTAAAATCAAACAAACTAATTGATATATGGAAATGTTTAACTTCAAGCGTTCAACAATAGAAACTAGAACTAGAAAAAAAACTGGAAGAGAAAAATAGTTTTTAAGACATGCATTACCTCAAGAGGATGCATAGTTAGATTTAGAATTTGAAATAGGCAAGATATACGAACAGAAAACTTAAGGTGCACAGGTTAGGTCAATGGATAAATGGGTTGAATATGGGTAAAAAACAATGCATATTTTTTAGGTTTTAGAAAAACAGAGGCAAAACAGTCGATAAATTAACTGAGTGACGAGAATGGAAATATAGACAGAACAGGCCGATGTTTTAACAAAAATTAAGCATTATCATGAAAAACTGTACAGTTCAAATGTCAAAAGAAAGATTTAATCGAAAATTATATTTGTGATACTGAATTAGAGAATAATTCAAATAACGATGACAAATCAGTTTGCGACGGCGAAGTACAATGGAATAATGTACTCCAGCTCTTAATGCAATGCAATTAAATAAAGCACCACGAAGGGCTAGATGGTCTTACAGTTGAATTTTATCAGATGTTTTCGGAAAAAATAAGATATGTTCTAGTCAACGTTTTAAACACTGGTAATGAAAAAAGAAGTTTATCGCACTCACAACGTACTAGTATTTTGACATTATTGTTCAAAAAGGGGATCATTTATTATTAGATAATTATATCGTCAATTTCCTTACTAAATGTAGATTTAAAACTATTGTCTTTTGTTCCAGCGCAACACTTAAAGAAAGGTACTTCCAAATATTATTAATGAAGAATTCGAACAAACAGGGTATATTAAGAAAAGATTTATTGGATTTAATTTGAGACAAATTCAAGATATTATTGACTATGCTGATTCAAGATATTATTGACTATTTAGGGGCCAGCTGAAGGACGCCTCCGGGTGCGGGAATTTCTCGCTACATTGAAGACCTGTTGGTGACCCTCTGCTGTTGTTTTTTATTTGGGCGGGTTGGTGTCTCTTTGACACATTCCCCATTTCCATTCTCAATTTTATTGATTGAAAGGGCAATAGTTTTTGTAGATTTTACAAAAGGTTTTGATTCTTTGGAATGGGATTTTATATTAATCACTTTGAAGCACTTTGGATTTAATGAATCATTTATAAACTGGGTAAAAACTCTATATACTGTGTTACAAACTTGTGTTATTAATAATGGATGGATTTTAGAATCATTTCATAACTCAATAGGTATAAGGAAGGGGTGTTCCTTATCAGCAAATCGATTTAACCGTGGATACCATGACTTAAATACTGAAAAAAACAGAGATAACAAAGTAGTGTTTATAGTTTAACTAGATAATGAAAGTCATAGCATTAAAATTTCAAAATTAGCTGATGATCCGACTTTATTTCTCAGTAATAAGAAAGAAATCAAAGCTGCTATGACATGTATGAATGAAATAGAAATTTTTGGATCATGTTTTGGGTTAATTTTGAATAACAATAAAACAGAGGGTATCTGGATAAGAAAACTGAAAAATAGTAAAGATATGGCAGCCGGAATAATTGGAAAAATAAACCAGTCAAAGCATTAGAAATATATTTTGGCCATAACAGAGATGAATGTGAAAAACTAGGAGAATAAAATTGAGAAATTGGATCAAACATTTCATTTTTGGGGAAACGTAATTTGACTTAAATCAGAAACTCTTTTTATAAAATAAAAACAGTAGTTTTACCACTTTTTAAATGTTGGTAAATGCCTGTACAGTTCCGGAGGAATTTAGAAAAGATGTAGAAAGTCAATGGTTTAAATACAACTGGAATGGTAAACCAGATCAGGTTAAAAAAGACACTATGATAAAGTCATACGAAGAACTGGGGTTACAAATGATCGACATACAAAATTATTTTATGTCTCTAAAAGCATCTTGGGTAAGTAAACTCATTAGTAATGATATTTCAAACTTGAAGTTGATTCCATTTAAACATCTCAGTGTTGTTGGTATTATTTGGATGATTTTAAGATGAATTGTGAAAAGAAAAAAATTCTAAAATATATATAAAACATATTCCTGAATTTTAGAGAGAAGTATTCAAAAATTGGGTAGTATCAGGCGATGGACAGACAAAAAACCTACCAACTTCACAGAAGAACATATAAGAAAACAGGTAATTTGGCGGAACAAACTGATTAATTTTGAAAATTAAACCATTATTTTTTCAAATTGGATTAAGAGTAACTTGATATTTATTAATAATATTATAGGTGACACTAGTAATATATCTCAACATTTTATTCTGCAAAAATTAGACTGCAAGAATAATTGGATTGCAGAAATAAAAATTCAAAAAAGACATCCCAAAAGACTGGCTTTAGATGTTAAAGTGTGAAAGTTCTATAAAAAGTATTGTAAATATTCATAGACAAAAATTTATCGGAAAGGTAATTACAATGAGGCTTCAAACTTTTCAACAAATTTATTATATAAGTCAATTTAGAAAGATAAAACTGAACCATTAATTGGTGTTAGCAAATTGATGCCTATTTTACAAATTAATGAAAACCTTAGCAATAACCAACACTATGTTTTCATGTTTTATTATTATGAAGAAAATAAGAAAATTCTTAAAGGGAGCAACTCCTGAGTTTGGTGTAAAACGGGGATAATAGTTTGTTTTTTTGTCTGAGCTACACGCGAACAATTGAATTTCATTTAATGTTTCAGTGCTTCCAAACAATTTGTTTTCAAAATAATAACACTATAATATATGGGGAAATTTGGGATCAGAATATTTTTTTTTAATAGAAAATACACTCCCCCATTCCTTAAAGTTTAATGATCGTTTCCTAAATAATATAATCAGAAATCAAAACAAATTTTGCCTTTTTAACGTTTACTAGTTATAACGACACCTGTATTGTAAGATATGACTCGAAAATTATTAATCAATAATTTCTTATTATTCCAAATTGTATTAGTATTAGAAAACATTCTTTGTTAATTTCTGTGTCATTTGGTCTCTTGTGGAGAGTTATCTCATTGACAATTATATCACATCTTTTTTTCATAATTATTAGTTCTTTCCACTTTTCGTGGAAAGGCCTTTTGTTTTTCTTCTGATTATTAGGTTTTTCCACTTTTCCGTGGAAAGACCTATTGGATTTCTTCTGATTATTGTTTTTTTTTCCAGCCTAATTTTTTTCCTTCGCTGTTTTTTTGTTTCGCAAGCTGTCACTTGGATTTTTGGAATATGATATCGAACAGTTTATACGCTTTTGATACCAACTCTGCGTAACCGAATACTTTCCCAAATAAGAGTTATCTCCCCGAACACTGTTTTTCTTGTTATCTCTAAGGCTTCGCAACCGTATAAGAAACCGACAAATTTATTTTTCCAAATTGCTCGTTATATCCTCAGGATGTTCTGTTTTATTTTGACCGAAGCCGTATATAAATTACATATGAGAGTTATCCCCCCTTTTCTGTTTGATATAAGAATATGCATTTCTAATTGGTAAACCATAAGTGATAGAGAGCTAGGGTCTTTTGATTTGAGATCCTTGGTCCAAAAAATTAAAATAAGGTCAAGGTCAAAGGTCAAGGTCATATTATAAATTTTGGTTGATTTTGGCTTATTTTCACTTATTTTCAAAAGCCGTATAACTTATCGACAAATTATTTTTACTAAATTGTTAGTTGCGACATGTCGTATCACGTAAATTTTACTCGAAAGAGTACGTAGACATTTGATGCCAGTTTTGCCCCCTTTTATATCTAATATTAGTTGTAAGGTAATACAACTCATTAACAATATATAGTAGAGGCCTAGAGTCTTTTGATTTGAGGTCATTGGTTGATGACCTCGAAATAGAGCACAAGGTCATAGGTAAATGTAACGTTCTATATTTTGAACTTTGCTTTTACCTCATATGTATACATGATCAAGACATGGGACTTTTAAAATTAGGTTGCAAGCAATGTGATCTAGAAAAAAACAACCGGAAGTGACCTTTTATAAAGCAGAAGTAGCTATATTTTGTACTTAATTAATGAAAAACTATATAGAACCATATATTTTTGGAATCAGTGTCAAGTAAACAATAAAAAATTACCGGAAGCAACATATTTTAAACCGGAAGTAAAAAAAGATCTCCCTTATTTATATCTTTTTGCATAGAAACCATATATTTTTGGAAAAAGCGTTCAATAAGCTGTCATTTAAGGCTAAAATTGACATTTAAAACCAAATTTTAATATTTTCATATAAAAAAGGTCTTAACTGGTGGAAAGACCATCAATGGTTCTCTGAACAATTGGTTTTAAATTTTTTCTTCTTCTGCCGTCTGAGATGCTTTTTTGTCTTACAACATATCGAATGGATTTTTGGCCAATGATGTTGTACAGTAATGGGGGTTTCAAACCTCACCCTGTGTGACCGAACACTTATTCCTATAGGAGTTATCTCCCCGCGTCCCCTTTTTCTTGTTATCGCTATATCTCTAAAACCGTAAAAGATTTTAGACAACTGTTTTCACCAAATTGTTCGTCTTCTTAAGAATGATTTGGTTTATTTTGACTTGGTGATCGGAAGACATCTTATGGAAGTTATTTCCCCTTATATATTCCTTTTTTTTTCTTTATCAAATGATCAACGGTTCAAATATTCTTATGTACTACATACCACACAATGGGGTCGGAGAGCAAAGAATTAAATCCCGATTCTCTGTTTGAAAAAAAAATGTTATGCCATTCAAAGAAAATCTTTCTGAATAGTACAATCGTTTAAGATTCATTAAAATTATTGAAAAAAAAATCTTCTTATTTGCGCTAAAAAATCGCATGACAAATAGAAGAAAAATACTCAGCTGGTCACAACCTGATACGACCGTAGAGGTTGAACTCTGAGCAGTAGGGGGGATATATGGACACATCATTAAGTTTAATACAGCTTTGAATTTAGATTGATATTATTAAATATTTGACGCAAGATTGGTTTGTAACACAAAATAAATGTAGTCAAAGAACTTGATTTTCAAATTTGACATTACCCTTTTATGGTTCAATATCAAATATCTAAGTACATGGTTTGAATCAGCATATCAAAGAACCTCACTTATTCACTTTTTGATGAAATAAACTACTAGTAATAGTTGAATTAAGAACAATTTTGACCTTAATGTTGACAAATTTGATAACGGAGCCCGACATTCAAAACCTAAATACAGTGTTAGATTCAACATTTCAAAGAACTGAATCAATTCCATTTTTGTTTGAATCAAACAAGAAATTTATTTTGGAACCTAATTTTTTCAATTGTGTTAAAAGCATTCATTTATTCATTTTCGGAGTAATCTACGATATTATATATTTAGTTTTATGGCATCAAGTTTATGGTACAGATGTTATATTTGATATTTGCATATGTATGGGCATTACATTTAAAAACAACTTAAAGTGTTCAATCCGAATACCCTTAGGATCTTTTATCTTAACGTCAGCTTAAAAGAATGATACAAGATACCAGAGTGACATTCAAACTCAAACATAGAAAAATAAACTGACACCATGGCTACAAAATATACTAAATATGCAAACATACATAACAGTATCTTCTAAAGCCATAAAACACAAAAATTACCAAAAAATTCTAAACAAAACAAACTTGATTAAACAAATTTGTATAAAATACTTAGATCACTATATGGCATGTAAACATAGACAAACATACGAAATATAACACAGTATGGGGAAGTCAAATAATTCGATGTCGATACAAATTCAGAATAACTTTCAGTTATGTCACTTTTTGCTACACCATTTATATATTCTGAAGTTTTCTTCCGATTAAACCTTTTCGAAACCGTTATTTTTATGTTATCAAAATTTGTATTTATACTATATGTAGTCTTTATCTCAACATGCCCAAAACGATGAATTTTTCACCATTGAACTATAAGCATAAAAAAAGTACACACCACTGCAAATAGTATACCTAGCCTTGCATAATATCTTTAACAGAAACGCAGATTATGAATCGTTTATTCTTACAAATTGCAACATTGAGCGTTTAAAGTGTTATAATTTTGGTATATGATAATATTTTACACATTTTAATATAATTTACAGTTAATGTAAGGACAAATTGTGAGTTAGATTATAAATTTGGAGGGTTACCTTTATTATTCTTTTAAACAACATACTGTAAATGAAATCTACTTATTCATGTTATTGTTTGTACTTGAACTGCCTATTTACATACTCGTCATTTTAAATGAAAATACACAAACCTCAACATAGCATCATATCAGTGTTGATAGAAGACACTATAACAAAGAAGATGTGGTATGATTGCCAATGAGACAACTATCCACAAAAGACCACAATGACAGACATTAACAACTATAGGTCACCGTACGGCCTTCAACAATGAGCAAAGCCCATACCGCATAGTCAGCTATAATAGACCCCGATGGTTTTAATAATATTACAACTGTGGATAAGATTATGTACACATTCAAACAAAGACTATTATCATAAATATCTGAAATACGCCCAAAAATTGATTTCTGAAATCACCTTCAGAAAAAGAGCTCAGATAAAAATTTGAACCAAAGGATACATAAATACGTAAATATTGGAAGACATATATAGCAAAACGATCATAGAAAAAGAGAGAACAAATCACCAATTCACCTCAAATCAGGACATGAGTTACAGTTGTAAATGCTACATGATATGATTACCAATTAGACAACAATCCACCAAACTTTAAATGAAGAAAACCCAATAGTGTATAGCCGCCCCGCCTATATCATGTATTTGAGGTCTCGACTTTAAAATATAAAGAATTCAAATTTAGCAAGCTGACGGCTTGATCTATAACAAAACAATTTACGAAAACAAATATGACTTATGTCAACCACTATAGTATAGGCTTATTACTTAGGACAAGCACTCGTAATTCTATCAATTAGGGAAATTTGCAACTTGATCTGAAAAATCAGAGTGTTTGGTTTCGTTGCATTTTTGAACCCCAAGAATTTTAAAAAGCATTCGCTGACAGGAGTTTATATAAATCCTTGATATAGATTTCAAGTGTTCAGAAGAACTTGTTTTTACCGCTTTTTGTCTGTATTTATACTGGCAAGATACCCAGGAATGTACTAAGGCAAGATCAAACATAAGGATCATATTAGATGATAAGTAAGCAAACCAAATATAAAAATATAAAAAAGAAGATGTGGTATGATTGCCAATGAGACAACTATCCACAAAAGACCAAAATGACACCGACATTAACAACTATAGGTCACCATACGGCCTTCAACAATGAGCAAAGCCCATACCGCATAGTCAGCTATAATAGGCCCCGATAAGACAATGTAAAACAATTCAAACAAGAAAACTAACGGCCTTATTTATGTAAAAAAATGTACGAAAAACAAATAATTATTATGTAAAACATAAACACAGACTATTTCTTACGAATCTATAAACCTCTAAAACGGTAAACGGACAGGAAGTCATAGGACAAAATAGAAAGTCTCACATTTGATAGAACAAAATATCATACGACCAAAAGTTACAAATAATTTGTTGTTAATTTTTTTAACTTCTTTTTATTTCATATATTCATTTAACAGATTAGATGAATGCAATTACATTTAATTTGATAGCAATGTCTTTAAACATTTGATGTAAACAAATTGTTGTCACTTCTGTCGTTGGTAGTTTTAGGTTAGAGAACACAATTATTTCGTAGTGCATTTCTTTTAGAACATAAATGAAAATTAAAAAAATCCCACCTGCGCTTTCTCAAAGAAAATTTTACAGTGTGTTGTACTACTTTTGGGACAAATTATATCCAAATTATAGAAAACTTCATCGGCTCTAACTCAAAATATGGACAATTTTATGTTTAGGGCGTCTTGAAATCTTTTGACAGCTCCCGAAGTGCTAATTTTCAACCTTTTTTAGCTGGACCAAATCACTACTTTCCTTTAAAATTCTGGACCCAAATTTTTTTACAGTGTAATTTCACTCCCTTACTTGCAATTTGAGGCATTAAACATGGAGAAATAAATTTGGAAGGGGTATTAAAATTCATGGCAAGTAACCCACTGTCAACACTAGGGACTATATTCGTGAACAACGAAAATCAAGGGACGACAATTGTGGTCTCGGACCATCTTCAAATGTATATTATCATAGAATCGCATCATGCCAACTGTACGTGTTGCAGGACTCAAATTAAATTTGTGTGAGCTTTAATTTGTACTTTTATTTTACAAATTGAATTATTAGTTTATCATGGCATTGCAGTTATACAAACTTTGAATTGATTTTTGCATACTCTGTGGTAGTTTCTTCACAAACAGCTCATTGCATCGAAAAGCAAGATAAAACAATAAAAAGAACCTACACAACAACAAAAACATAAATAAAAAAAATCAAACACAACCAAATGTGAAATCACAAACAAACTGAACTCCGAGAAAAATTCAAAATGGAAAGTCTCTAATCAAATGGCAAAATCAAATGACAAAACACATCAAACGAATAGACAACGACTGTCATATTACTGTTTTGATACAGGCATTCTTGAGATAAACATACGACCTTCAACCTTCAAGATAAAGCTACGTTATCTTACACATTATGGGTCGGGATGGATTGATCATTATTGAAACAAATTCAGAATTATCCGCAGTTCGTTAAATTTTCTAGATACAACGTTTGTATATTCTCTTTTCCTAAGATTGAACAGGCTTATCGACACTGTTACTTTTATTTAAGGTAGATTCATTGTATACCGCCATCTTGGATTGTACAATCGCAGGACAAAATCGATCTAGTTTTATTTCAAATTTTTTGGTTTTTAAAATTATTTTTTTCAAATGAGCCTTTCAAGGGGAGATAACTCTTTAAGTAAAAAAAATATACTTGACTAATATGGATTTTTTTTTATTTTTACTTGTAACAAGGAAACAAGTTCAGTGACACCATGTTTTATTTTTATTTTCTTAACACATATAATAAAACCTATGTTCTCACAATTTATTTCAGATTTCTATCTTAAGATTTTTTTTCATGCGCACACATGTGTTTTTTCATGAACAATCTTACCTTATTTAGGCAATTTTCAACGACTCATAGCTTGAAAAATAGCACGGTGACCCTTACTTTTTATTATATTTTTGAAAAAAGCATAGTTAAATCTTCAATTTGACAAATTCTAAGAAACATCTGTCTCAAAAAGTATATATACTTATGTTCTACCTAAATCAAACGTTGTATTTTTACAACATGTTCAACATACAGCCGTTATCTTTGTATGCCCAAAATGATCAATTTTACACCATGGAACTATAAACATGATTTACGATAAGTACATTACACGTTATACACAAATACCTTATCGTTACACAATATCCTCAGAAGTGACGCGGATTATAAATCACTTATTCTTACTAGTAGAAGTGGGACATTTAAAGACGTATCTGATACGTTGACGTATCTAATTATATATATGGGTTATCATTTAATTGATTATTCACGTGCTTAAACAGTAATCGAGAAAAGGGAAAAGTGATGGGGAAAAGGAAAGAGCGATGCAAATTTTTGTTCTCTTTCACATTTAATATATAAATTGTTCGTTTAATAATGTTGAATTATTGTTTAATTTATGTATTATTTGTGTTTACATACTTGTATGTCAAAATCTGGACTTAATTATATCTATTGCACTAAACGTGATGTTTCTACTTTATTTACAGTACTTATAATACAATTATGAAATCATTGCATGGAAGACAACAGAATCTAATATTAACACACATATAACAATTACGTGATTTTCGTGTCAATCTATATACTTGTACATGTATATGTTTTAAAACTTGATATTTAAATCAATAGAACTACACAGGCGTGAATTATTTGAACTATCAAACAAATAAAGTTAACTAACTCTAACATTATTTATAGGCTACACGTACTGTAAATTTGAATCATCCACATCATATGAGTCAATAGATTACTGATACCAATAATAATAAATTTATAAATTAGCAGGCAATCTTTTTTTCAAATATGTAGCAAAGTATACCTTTTAGGGTGCACTCGACATTAGTTGTTAATGACTTTTTGTTAACAATAAACGCTAGTACATTAAGAAGTGAGTAAACTATGTTTAAAATTTTACAACAATCTGTATATTTTAAAGGGGCACTAGCTACGAGATATATGATAAACCTAATATATTATATTTCTCCATTCCTTCAGTAATGAAATACAAATTGTGAAATAATAATTCCTTTTAAGTAGCCAATTAGGTTCAATTTTTGAATCCGTATTCATGTGAACTTTAATTTAACCCGTTAGCTTGAGATGGATTACATGTGAATTGTATGTGTAAAATTATTTAAAGGAAGAGAATATCAACATTGAAAGTGAAACAAAGGTAAATCATTTGCTTGACTGATTCGATCCACAAATAAACATTCTAATACAGGTTAAAACGATAACAATAATAATATGAAATTAAATGACCTAGAATAATTCAACAGCACGTGTCTGCTTAATCTATTTATATTTATATTTATGTTTACGTCGCTTATATGGTCATCCGATGACTATAGGGGTCAACTCGATAAATAATTAGATAAAATTGAGAATGGAAATGGGGAATGTGTCAAAGAGACAACAACCCGCCCAAATAAAAAACAACAGCAGAGGGTCACCAACAGGTCTTCAATGTAGCGAGAAATTCCCGCACCCGGAGGCGTCCTTCAGCTGGCCCCTAAACAAATATATACTAGTCCAGTGATAATGAACGCCATACTAATTTCCAAATTGTACACAAGAAACTAAAATTAAAATAATACAAGACTAACACAAGAAACTAAAATTAAAATAATACAAGACTAACAAAGGCCAGAGGCTCCTGACTTGGGACAGGCGCAAAAATGCGGCGGGGTTAAACATGTTTGTGAGAACTCAACCCTCCCCCTATACCTCTAACCAATGTAGTAAAGTAAACGCATAACAATACGCACATTCAAATTCAGTTCAAGAGAAATCCGAGTCTGATGTCAGAAGATGTAACCAAAGAAAATAAACAAAATGACAATAATACATAAATAACAACAGACTACTAGCAGTTAACTGACATGCCAGCTCCAGACTTCAACTAAACTGACTGAAAGATTATGATTTCATCATATGAACATCAGGCACAATCCTTCCCGTTAGGGGTTTAGTATCATACCATCATAACATATATGAGAAGAACATAACCCGTGTCATGCCAACAACTGTTTTTAGAATAAATGTGTTTAGTTCCGATGCAAAGACCTTATCAATGACTCAATATTAACGCCAAAATATGCAATCTTTAATGACTTGACAACAGTATCGTAATTATATCCCTTCTTAATAAGTCTATTCAAAGGTTTTGTAAGTTTCTGAGGTGAATACTGACACCTTTGTGCTTTATAAAGAATATTACCATAAAAAATTGGATGTGAAATACCTGAACGTATTAAAAGTCTGCATGTTGAGCTATATTTACGAATAATGTCTTTATACCGATGATAAAATTTAGTAAATGTTTTGACTAGTTTGTGATATCGAAAACCCTGGTGTAATAATTTTTCAGTAATACATAAATTTCTCTCGTTAAAATCTAAAACATTGTTACATACACGAGCGAATCGTACAAGTTGAGATATATAAACACCGTAAGATGGTGACAAGGGAACGTCCCCATCTAAAAACGGATAATTAACGATAGGAAATGAAAAATCATCCCTTTTATCATAAATTTTAGTATTCAGCTTTCCATTAGTGATATAGATATCAAGATCGAGAAAAGGGCAGTGGTCATTGTTAGTATTAGCTTTATTTAAAGTAAGTTCAACAGGATAAATTTCATTAATATACATACTGAAGTCGTCATTATTGAGAGCCAAAATGGCTTCTAGACTCAAATACTCACGAACGAAGCTACGTATTTTCATGCCTGTGCATTGTTTATTGTTTTATTTAGACTTTTAATAGTTTGAATAAATGTTTTACATTGTTATAAATCAAATATAATAATTTGATTAGAATCGGTGAACATGGAAATGACAGCTAGTGCCCCTTTAACTATATTTGCCACAAAGTCCCGATTCTTTGTACATGTACGACGTTCCCCTTGTATTTATGCACGATATGGCAAATCTCTATTGAATCATTGCTTTTTTTTGGCGGAATTTCGTAATAGACACGGCTACAGAAGGACTCATTAATTTAAATTCACGACGGAGAAAGTGGTGATGGTTCAAATATCGAGTGTTTAGATATAAACCGGTATTCATAAATTGAAAACTATCCGGCATGTTTTAAAAAGAGTGTATCAGTGGGGACAAAAAATTATCTAAGATAGAAAAACACACATTCAACCATCAAAATAATCTATTAAACAATAAGACATAGCTATTTTCTAAGATACGTCAACAAATCATAAACGGATACGATACGTCTTTAATATCACTTCTAATTGCAATAATGAAAGTTTACGTGCTATTAGGTTTAATATGGAATATTATTTTACACATTTTAATATAATTTACAGTTAATGTAAGGTCAAATTGTGAAATACATTGTCAATTTTGAGGGTTACCTTTATTAATCGTTCTAATAAGATACTGTAATGAAATCTACTTATTCATGTTTTTGGTTGTACTGCCTATTCACATACTTGTCATTTTGAAATGAAAATACCCAAATCTAAATATAGCATCATATCAAATATTTTATAGACATATTCGTGTTTGATAATCAAGAATTAAGAGTAACAAAACAGCATAACAAAGATCATTATCATAACAAATTAACTATAAACGACAATCACAACCCTTCATAAAAAGAGCTTAAACCAAAATTTGAAACCCTGGAATGCGTACATAAATGAGGCAAAAAAAAAAATATCATAGAATAGCCAAAAAAAAAAAAAAAAATCAAAACAATAAATCTAAAGATCAATTAAAGTTCAAATGAAGTGGATGTCATCAAATATAAGCGAACCGCTGACTATGAGAAAAAACAAAACTGTATAGTCATTAAAAAGCTACGACATGAAAAAATATGAAAGAATTCAATTGAGCCAAGTGGCGGCCCTTATACATGTTATATATATTTATATTTTACAAAAACAAAAAATTACAGACATAGCCAACGTAAACCACTGCGCTATTGGTTTCTAACCGGGGCCAAGTACATATACAATGACTCAAGAAACAAGGACAAGCGACAAAAGGACTTATTTAAGGGCATACGATACAGTTTCGATTCCATGATTATCTATTTTTACAAAAAAATGCATACTGCATACAAGCTAATTTTCAACTAAGCAATTCAAAATATATACCTTTATGTGCTACTTTTAAACACAAAAAAGTCGAACTACAGACTAAAACAAATAGGTTTCTTTGACATTGCTATCTTTTGGAAAGACACACCTAACTATTTTTATTTCAACAGATAAACACGAGCAGTTTTTTTGTAGAAACATAATGAAAATATGCAATAAAGATATTGTTACTATGGAAAAAAAAGAAACATAATGCAAATCGTCTTCTCATATATATGTTTTTGATGTACAACAATTCTTTTGAAGAAATCAATTATGTACAAAGTTTCAGAATTTCAGGAAATAAACCACATTTTTTGCGGTATGTTTATTAAATTAAAAAAAAATTGGCTTTTTATTATTATGGTACAAATAATCTTCATACGTAATCAAACCTAATACCATTTTACAAAAAAAGGAGTCTAACTACTCGTTTTCAAGGGAAGTTAGTTTGAAAATAACCAGATGCTCCGCATGACGCAGCTTTATACGACCGCAGAGGTCGAACAATGAACAGTTGGGTCAAGTATGGACACAACATTCAAGCTTGATACAGCTCTGAATTTTGGATTGTGATAAAATAATTGACACAGCATAGGTTTCTGACACAGAATGGATGTGCTCTATGATTTAAAAATATCAAATTTATCTATTATGGTCTAATATCCAAAAACTAAATACATGGCCATTGATTAATTCCGCATATGAATTAATCCCGAAAAATTTAAGTTCAATTTTGGACTCTTTTGACCTCAATGAGGACCAATTTGATAACAGGGCCCAAACAACAAAAATCTAAATAAATGGTTAGATTTAGCATACCAAACAACCCCATACATTGCATTTTTGTTGAAATCAAACGAAGTTAAATTTTGGACCCCAATTTGGACCAACTTGAAAACTGGGCCCATTATCAAATATTTAAATACATGTTTAGATTCAGCAAATCCATGAACCCCAAGAAATCATTTTTTTGTTAAAATCAAACTAAGTTTTATTATGGAACATTTGGACCATAATGTAGATCAATTTGAAAACAAGACCCAAAATAAAAAATCTAAATACACTGTTAGATTCGGCATATCAGAGAACCTCAATAATTCAACTTTTGATGAAATCAAACACAGTTTAGTTTTTGACCCTTTGGACCTCATGTTGACCAATTTTAAAACGGGGACCAAATTCCCAAAAACTTAATACACCGTTTCAGCATATTTAAGAACCCAAGATTTCAAGAATAAAACCCCATTGAAATTGGTCAAGCAATAAGCAATTATGTATACAAATATTAGAAAATTATTGTTTTTGGCCCCTAATTCCTGAACAGTTTGGGCCATAAACCCCAAAATCATTCCCAACCTTCCTTGTTTGGAAAGGAACCTTGTAGCACAATGTCAGAAAGATCCATACACTTACACACAAGTTATTGTTTCGAATCTAGAATAAAATACTGATTTTGACACCCTTTTGGGCCCCTAAACTGTTGATACCAAAACTCAAAAAATCAACCCAACCTTACTTTAGTGATTATAAGCCTTATTTCTACTTCAACGACGACGACGACGACGACGAAGTGAAACCAATATACGACCAAAATATTTAATTTTTGCGATCGTATAAAAATCTGTAAAAAAAGGAAATCTTTTCCAGATATGTCACAGTTTGCATAGAGTCGCGAAAATAACATTTTACTTTAGCGACTTCATTACCTCCCGTATAATTGCCCCTACCGTCAGAAGCGACAGGTAATACATTTAGCGTTCCAACGTTCAAAAGAATGGGAAAATATGTAAATTGATCAAAGATATATAAAAATACAGTATTGTTGTCGTCGCATGTCTCGGGTTCGCTTACTAATTTTTGCTTCTTATTTTTTGCTGTTTTCTATTGAATATCAGCTGACAGGACTTGGTATGAATCCTTCATATCAATTTCAAGACTTCCTATTACTTGTTTTGACCTCTTTTTGTCTGTATCTATACTACATGTAGCAAAATACCCAAGAATATTTCAAGGCAAAATCAGATATTAGGTTCATATTCGATAATCATTAAGCAAAACAAAGATTATATCTTACGAATTTATGACACTTCCAAAACAATAAACGGACAGAAAGTCTCAGTACAAAAAGTTACAAGACATAGAAGTCACTCACAGGACAAAAAGTAACACAGCAAGAAGTCACAAAAAATGTGTTGTTAATTATATGAATATATAGGAGAAAGATTTTGAAATATACTATTTTTATTTCATATAATCATTTCACGGATCATGAAATTGTTCATTAGCTGTGATAAATGATTTTTTGGGGAAATCTAAGCATGCAAAGAATATTTCTTGGCAACATGAAGCCATTTAAATACCAAGCCATTTTATTTTTTTTCTTAACAATTATTTGATAATTATTGAAATTTATTAAATACATTTTAATGATTAAGTAACGTTGTTTAATAACTAGTTATAGTTCTAGAAACATACAAAAATGCGTATTGATAAATAATTTCTTTCCAAAGAAAAATATCTCAAAACTGAATTGTGACTTTTCGTCATGTGACTTTTTGTTCGTGATGTTTTGTCCTGTGACTTCCTGTCCTACATTCTAAACAAGGGGTGTGGTGTTTTAGTCGGAAATATTAATAAGCTTCATATAATTGTTAATGTGAAATGAGGATAAACAGTCCTTTTCAAAGCTTATTACTATTTATATATTACTCAAACAATGAAAAATAAATAATTAAAAACAACGTTTCCTTTCTACTTACATTGAACTGCCTTTGGTCGTAGTCGCCATATTAACGGAAAACCCAAATTCTAAAAATAACATACACATCATTTGTATTAGACATGTTACGAAAAGGTATATTCACGACGCTGAGGTTGACAAAGTACACTTTAAATGTGAGGACTGTGTCGAAATACAAAAGAGATTACCTGTGTATACATTGCATATTCTTTAAAAACTGCATTGATACTTTTGGAGGCAATTCCGCCGTGTGGAACGAATATTCAGAAACATTTTTACCATAAGAAATATAAGAAATAGATATTAATAAATTCCATAATATTTTTTAAGAAACTCTAATGCAAAAGATTGGTGGGGGGAGCGGTCATGTAAATGCAACGGAGACACGGGGTACATGCGTGTGGAAATATTTCGGGCGAGCCCTTGCAAAATTGATAGAAGTTGCAAATAATCTTAAGTATTATAATCTGCTTTACAAATACCTGCTCGTGAATATATGTAACGGTCATTGTAGTATAGGTATGAAAAGCACACAAAGAAGTGTATGTATTTTGATCCAGTTGTTTGCCACCTAAATTTTTATCTGACGGGGTCTGTTTTAAAACACATAGACATGAGTTTTATACAATTTCAACTATAATCATGTTGCATTCTAGTTTAGAAAATTTATACTCCCGGTCACATAGCTTCGAGGGCATGACTTTTCTTCCTTTATTTCCTTCCAACTTTGTCTTAATTTAAACAGTTTCAGCTCAATTTGTATTTTCTTTATAAGGTGTTTGTGATTGATTGATTATTGGTTGCATAACGTTCAGTGGCAAATATTTAATGCCTGTTTAGAACGATAAGAGGTTTGTGTAAAATATGACTCACTACTCATCAGTTGAACATTCCCGCAGAGTTTCAAAAGCATTCCATAATGACTTTGCATTGACACCTTAACACCACCTTATGCAGATATTTTGTATTTTACAAATTCCTGGTAAGTTTGGTTGAAATTCGCCAACCGTTTCATAAGAAAATGACAATAGGAAAATTAACACCGATGGCCGATGGGTCTTTCCTCTATATAAGCTAACAATGCTAGGGGTTTCCTAAAATAATAATTATGGCGTTTTTATAGATGTGTACTAACCAGTTGGTTTTTTTAGGGAGAGGGAGGGGGATAGGATTAGATTTGAAAAAGGCATCAACTAAGAGCTAAACAATGAGCAGAAAGAAGAAAATGTAAAAAAAAAAAATGAATTTGCGTATATCAGAGTGGCGGGTATATGTCGAACACGATATAAGGCGCTTCAAAACTTTCAGAGTCAAGGGAAGCTTATGGAGACACCCGAGAGAAGAAATCAATCAGACAATAGAGCGTTGTGTGGGATTAATAAAGCCATACATTAAACTTTTTCATGAACTGTAATACAACAATACAATTATTATCTAACTGGCTTACTATGTATATATAATCAATCTAGAATCGAATGAACTTGTATAACTCTCAGCCCCCCCTTTTTCTATCCCACCCACTATTGCACGCGTACAACTTTCAAGTCGTATGATAGTCAACAATATCACAAAAGCAAATGTCATAATATTAGGATGTTACGTAAATGTGATTTGAATTCACCAAGACGCACATGATTTAATTTTTATCTATAATCAATGTTTTGACACCGTCCCCAAATTTAAAGTGTAATTTGTCAACCTCAGCGACGAGAATATACCTTTTCGTAACATGTCTATTAGGATATAAATACTTTACGTCGGCAATCGATACTGTAGCTAGTATAAATAATAACACTTTGCAATATAAAATAGAGGTAATTTAAAGAAATGAATAATAAATTTAAATAACAGGTCACATTATCAGTTCAATGACGCTAGGGGGTGCACGTGGGGTTAATTTTAATCTTTACTCTGTTCCTTGCGTATTATCTTTGCATTTTTGTTAGTGAAAATTGAATACTGATGACGTTTAATATGGATCAAAATATTGTCAAAATTATTGATGAATTCACGTTTCAATTGCTTAAAAAAATGATGCACCAAATAGTTGCACATGGTTAAAATAACATAGCAATTCCATACCACTTTACGCCAACAGCGGTGCCACTTTTATTTTTTCCGATCAATATATAGGTTTTTATGACTTTGATGACATCTTTATGTTACCAGTTCAATTCAATAAACGCTTATACTTGAAATCTAAGTATATGCTACCCGTCAATGCCTTATTCTTCCTGATGGGGAGATAAAAAAAAGGATATATGTTATGAGAAAAAAATACCTCTACCATACAGTTAATATGTATAGCCACAACTACCCCTCAAACTGTCAAAACAAAGTCACCAATTTTGTATGTTTTTGTGTGTGTACTAACATCGGACTGCAGTGTAACGTATGAGCCATTTTACGGTTTTACCCAAACCTAAAAATAGTAACAAAATCATAAGCATATTTGCGTTTGTATTGTAGCAGGAACAATTCTGCCTAAGATTCGGGGATGCGGACCACAGCTAATTCTAGTTTGTAAACTGATGTGTGCGGAAAACGACTGATGCCGAAAGTGATGCGCTATAATATATCTAAGTAAATGAAAACCAAAAACTGAAAACAATATATAATTTAATCAATAAAGTACAACTTTTATTATCGTATGCCAAAAGTAATTAGAAATGGAGCATTCAAAGACTTCAATTTAACTCGTACTATTAAGGCATGTAGCAAATGCACTTACGTACTATGGAGGCATGTAGCAAATGCACTAACCTATATTCTGGTTGGAAAGCTTGGCTTTCCTAGGTTGGACTGAATGTCAGTCCTCAGAGAATTCAAAATAAGAATCTAAAACTAGTTATATAAAATATATAAATTTCTCACAGAAGGTAACCAAAGAATTTGCAACGATGCAAATATTAAACTTTACAATGTAAATAAATATCTTTAACCAATGAATAAAAATAGCAAAAGCTATGTAATTTAACAAATATATCCCTAATAAGCTTCATGTAAATTAATAAACAATGAAATACATAAAATATGAAATTTAGAGTTTTACCAAAGGGAGCTAAAAATTAACTAATAACTCTGTCTGCTACATTCCTCCCCCCTAAGACAAACAATAAATTTCATAATTAAAGTCTGCAAACTGAAATGTCTATCAAATTCATGTACCTGCATCAATACGCACGCAAAATCCAAATGTCAGGATCAAACATTAAATCCAAAATACATCAGTTAAAGTTGAATCACGAGAATGTTCGAGGAGACCGCAACAGCATTCTGATACCCTCCTCCTCCCTTCGAAAACAAATGTATATGAAATAACATTTGACGGTGAAATTTAACAAAAGTCCATCAACGTTCATCAGATTAAATGTCTTTCAAATACATAATATCCCTTTTAAATAAATGTCACTGTTTAACGCATACACAAACACACATCGGAATCAGGTACCTCTTTTGGCGGACGCGACTTGAGGTCTTCTTGGTAAGTAGGCGTCAGAATCAGTGGTATGGCACATCTAATGTTAAAATCCAACATGAAAATTTATACCAGGAAATGTCCACCATTGTTGATCTCACAGTGGCACATTTGACGTGTACCACCGGGTTCTTTTACTGCATTCCAACGTTGTTGATAACGGTAACACAGACGTTGTGCCACCGGAGATGGATCGGGTCCATCTGTATGCAAGGGTCTCAAAATAAAGTTGGACTATGTCCATCTTTTGCATGGTACCAAATAATGGATCAGATCCATCTGTATAGGCTAGAAGTGTTCCTAACTTCAAGCTTTACGTTCACTCTATTGGTTTCTGCCATGACAAAAGTCAAGAAGTCGGACTCTCATAAACTCCCTAAATACTGAATATTTAGCTAGAGATTACAATCCAGACAAACAAGCAACAACTCATAAAACAAACCAATTCCTACTTAATACTAGCTAACAGTCTACACTTTAAACTACACAGAAGATCAGCCATAATTCAAGTCAATAATGAAAATGAAGAATAAAACAAGTTGGGATGTGCAACATCCCTCCCTTGGAAAAGGAAAAACCAAACAGCCAAAATTGAGGCGTGTGACACCTCTGAGTATATTGAAATAAATATAAAGTAAAACTATAAATATACAACACAATGTAAAAACATTCATTAAACCAAGGTAACACAATCTGAACTACAATGATCATTCCTCAACATCCCGCCTATTTCTGAGAGCTTTACTTGACTATCTTCAGACCTTTCATCTCTAGCATGAACTTTGATAGACATATTTGGACACTTAGACCTGACATGACCTGACTGGTGACATTTAAAACATCTCTTAGGTTTATGTTTCCTACGTGATTTCAATCGCCTTCTCAAAATATTAATTAAAGTTTCAAAATTCTTATGAACAGTATTACAACAAACTGAACTTTCTGACTCATCAGTAGTCTCAGGATCACCAGAAAAATGAACAGCTTCATATTCAATAGCTAGTGATAAAGCCTCATCTAAACTATGAGGGTGCTTAAAAGTGACAAATTTAGCCATCTCAATATTCAAACATGATGTAAATAAGTCAGTAAAATACGAATCCAAATCGAAAAAATTATCAGGATAAGCCTTATGAGCAAGTATCTTGAAACGCTGACCAAATTCTGAAATTGTTTCATTTTCCTTCAAACTACAAACTCGCAGTTGAAATTTAAAATATGCTACCCTCTCCTTAGGATTGAACCTCTGAATGAGAACATTTTTCAAGCAGTCATAATCGTATAACTGTGGCCTCTTTAAGAAACGTAAAGTAGTTTGAGCATCACCTCTCAAATTCATTATCAACTGACATGCCATCTCAAATTCATTCCACTGATTCCAAAGAGAAACTGTCTCAAAATGAACAAAATAATCTGTAATATCAATGCTGATACCATCAAACAAACAAGGTTTTTCTTCAAACCTAATCATAACTGAATAAACATTTATAAAATAAACCAAACTATGAAAATAAAATACCCCAGAAATAACTATTCAAAACTGCTCTGATTAGGACTGTCATATCCAGTGGCACCAATGATTGACTCAAATGATTGCTCCATTTCTTAGTATAATTTTGATCAGTTACAAACCAGAAAAAGTTGCTTTATAACTCCGCACCCCACCCGCACTACCAAATGTAGCAGGAACAATTCTGCCTAAGATTCGGGGATGCGGACCACAGCTAATTCTAGTTTGTAAACTGATGTGTGCGGAAAACGACTGATGCCGAAAGTGATGCGCTATAATATATCTAAGTAAATGAAAACCAAAAACTGAAAACAATATATAATTTAATCAATAAAGTACAACTTTTATTATCGTATGCCAAAAGTAATTAGAAATGGAGCATTCAAAGACTTCAATTTAACTCGTACTATTAAGGCATGTAGCAAATGCACTTACGTACTATGGAGGCATGTAGCAAATGCACTAACCTATATTCTGGTTGGAAAGCTTGGCTTTCCTAGGTTGGACTGAATGTCAGTCCTCAGAGAATTCAAAATAAGAATCTAAAACTAGTTATATAAAATATATAAATTTCTCACAGAAGGTAACCAAAGAATTTGCAACGATGCAAATATTAAACTTTACAATGTAAATAAATATCTTTAACCAATGAATAAAAATAGCAAAAGCTATGTAATTTAACAAATATATCCTTAATAAGCTTCATGTAAATTAATAAACAATGAAATACATAAAATATGAAATTTAGAGTTTTACCAAAGGGAGCTAAAAATTAACTAATAACTCTGTCTGCTACAGTATGAACAACAATAGTGATGTAATTAAAAGGGGTAAATTCAGTAAAAAATCTCCGATTGACTTTAATGCTAATCTATGTGTGGAAATGAATTTATACCTGATTTACCTTTAGAAATTAAAACTTTCATTTATCATTCATGAAAGTACAAATGTAGGCTTATCTTTTGCAACAATAAAAACATAGGGTCATGCGGCATTTTTGGGGCATTCACATGGCCTTATTTACAAACAATGTAGATTCGCACTGAATTCCTATACTGACCCCCATTACTTTTCAACCCTGTAGGAAACAAAATTATTACATACAGCATTTTTTTTTTTTTTTTTTTTCAACTCTAGTTTTGATCCATCTACCAAAAAATATTTATTACAAACATTATCTACCAGTCAGAAGAGCACATGACTTCAGTTTTAGACAGAAAGCTCTCCCCCAAATGGGCGCTCCCTGATGACGTATATTTTTTTACTGAATTTACCCCTATAATGGACTTTTTTACTTCTTTTCCCACTTTTTTTGTAATAAACATGTAATGTATCCAATTTTCAAGTTCCAGTTTCAATACAACATGTACAACCTTCATACATGCTGAATTTGTAAAGATAGAGCAAAATTTATACTACAGCCCATACTGCGGTCAATGTATATTTAGTATATAAAGTTGCGCATTGACTGTTTTTAAAAGAATGGTGTAAAATACTATGTTTAATAAATATGAATTGTTTTCTGTGTTTGCTTTTTTAAGCAGTTTCATACCAAATAAAACAACAATTATGTTTCAGTTTACTAAATCTGTGTTTTAATTACTTGTAAAGTTCACAAAATGTCATTGACAATCACTCTGCAGAAATTCCTGTTACCCCAACATCAGGATGGGTTCTTCGCCAAAACTAGACAAAAGTGCCAAATATGAAAAAAATAAGATTAGGTATGACCAAACTTTGCATTTGGAAGATTAAAGTAACATATTGGAATATTTAAAAGCAATTATTTAACATAAAAATCCAATAACAAACATTTCAACACTAGTTTCATAGATGACGGACATGTACTCATGAAAAGTTGTCTAGTATATTTTTTAAATAAAGAAACGCAATGCTTTATGTAAAAATACATGAATACCTTTATGCGGTCAGATTATTTGAGTGTCAAAATACAAGAAAAGTGCTTATTCACCACTTGTTCTACATGTTCTACAACTTAACATGGGGAACACACCTAAAAAAAAAACCTACTATGTCAAAGAGAGGTTAATCCATTTTTTTCATATGATTTTATATATTATGAGGAGAAATATATGCAAAATGTGATGTAAATGGGGAGAATATTTATGCTTTTCATTTTTATCATAACTCTCAAGTGTAATTTCTATTGTTTCTATCAATCTGGACACAAAAACTGTTTTTACCATAAACTCCATGCTTCTCTCACAGTACACTCAGTGCATCCTGGATAGCCGCAGTTAAAGATAGAAATTTGTGTAAAAAACAACTTCAAATGGTTCCAAAATCCTGCCATTACATAAACATTTGCGTTTTTTTACTGAATTTACCCCTATAGGAAAATATTCACTCTTTCACTGTACTTGTCCAAGGCCACACAATAATCACAAAACTCATTTCCTGCCGGATTTTGGAACCATTTGAAGGTTTTTTTACTTGATACGTAAATGAATTTGTTAAAAAAAAATACAGTTAAGGAAATGTTATATTAATTAAACATATGAAATCTTCTGATATCAAGTTTTTATAAGAAAAATGAATATAAGTATAATACTATCATATGCCTGATATCTAAATTGAAAATATTATTGATATTTCAATATGATAATCGTCGATTAGATGATTAGATTTTGTTCTTTTCTGGTAATTCGGGTAAGGTCTATTTAAATTTTGTCGTAGTATTACATAAAATTAATCAGCGCAACTTTAAAAAAAACTTTTTTTTGTTGCACTTCATGAGCAGTTCAGTGTTCTGTTGTTTCATTATTTTCTTCTTATAGCTGATGTGTTTCCCTCGGTTTAAGTTTGTAACCCGGATTTGTTATCTTTCAATCGATATATGACTTTTGAACAATACACATCCTGAGGTCATGAAAGTTTATATACAACACTCATCAACAGCAATACACAGCAATGTATGATATGACAATTACAGGATAGTATAAATAGATAGCTAACTCGTGCAAAACGATACTTCTAGGTCTGTTTGATTCCATCAGATTAGATAAAATAAAGGTAAATAATAATTTTTGGTTGTATACGAATGATATTTGGTGGAATGAATCAGTTAATCAAATTGTTTACACTTATTTGACTTTCAAAGTTATGAATATTTTCCTTTTAATAACTAAATACGCATAATTCATGCGTAGCCCATCTTTATCTAGGGGCTAATATAACTGCACATGAATATGGATATAATGGAGTCTTATCATTCACTTGCAAGTGAATAATGCATCAGCAATGTTTCTTAGGTTTTCTTTTTTACAAAATTGAACCAAACTTGCTGCGAAAGCAAATTATTACTTCGCTATTGCACTTTCATTGCTAAATAATTTGATTACATGCATATTTCATTATAGTTATTATTTGATTGGCTTACAGCAATTTTGCGTCATTCTGAAATTAACCTGAATTTGAAAAAGAAATATAACTTTCATGATGACACTAGCTTCCACAATAAAGTGCACAGGTAAATATAAGAAAAACAAGAATCTAGCAAAAACATAATTATGACTATCGAATGCTTCTTTAAGTAACTTTATAGGAATGTAAAATTGTTGATCAACCGCATATTCTTCACAAAATGTATGCCGTTCAACACCTTTACACCCAGCAAATTTATGAAAAGAAGCATTCGACTCCTCAATTAAACAAAAAAAAAATCTATTTCATTTTGTTCTCGTAGCTAATCCCCTTATTAACTTAGACTGTTATATTTTCAAATCTGTATAATTGTAATTTTAAATACATCAATTATAACTGTGTTCAACATGATGATGTGTGGTCTTTTTGATTTACCATTGCAACATATTTTAATATGGACAGATGCATCACAACCGATGTTTTAAAATCTTCTATGTAAAATGAAATTACAAATTTGATTTCTAAATTGAAAACTCGTCTTGATTATCAACGAAGGCTTGAAATATTAGCGGTGAAAGAACTATAACTCCAGAGAAAAAATACAATATATGATGTTATTTCATGGTCTGATTAAATTTTTCAGGCTTCAAATAATGATGGTTACAAGAAAATTGATTATTGACAATGGAAAATGAAAAATCTTATTTTTTTCTTCTTCATAAATTTAGGTATTAAACTTTCCGTTAAAGATATCGATATCAATATCAAGTAAAGCAAAGTTCAGTAATTATTGTTGATTATTTGCATTAATTAAAGACACTTCAGCAGGATTAATGTCGTTAGTGTACACGTGAAGTTGTCATTATTCAGAGCAAATGTATCACTCAAAGGGACCTTTTGGATTATAGCTCTTCATCTTTTATTTACTCTTTGGATTTCAAATATTTTGACCACGAGCATCACTGAAGAAACATGTATAGTCGAAATGCGCATCTGGTGCAGGAAAATTGGTACCGTTAATGTTATTAAAGTGTTATGAAATTTTTGTATCATATATGCTATTTCGATGGATCTTTGCAGATGTTAGTCATAAATTGTCAAAACTGGACAGAAACAAATCTGCAATAGGTTGTGCACTATGAGTCCCCATTGAGATTTTATGTTATCTAGTAAAAGTTCAAGGGCAGATATTGTATCACAGCAGGTCCAATCACCATGATAGGTCTTTGGTGTGTTAACGTTGTTACCAAAAATTACCTACAAAGTTAGTTGTCTCGTTTGAATTGTTTAACAATGTCATATTGGGACCTTTTATAGCTGACTATGCGGTATGGACTATGCTCATTGTTGAAGGTCGTACGGTGACCTATAGTTCTTAATGTATGTGTTATTTTGGTTTCTTGTGGACAGTTGTCTCATTGGCAATCACACCACCTCTTCTTTTTTATATTTGAAAAATATATTCGCTTTCTGACTTTTTAAATAAACATTTCATTGAGTGTATGATTTTTTTTCTAAAACGATAAGACAAAGTGGTATACAGGGTATTTTATAATGAAAAGTATAAGAGGTTCTCTTATGGCATAATATACTGTAAGTATATTAAATCGGTTCATTGATTTTGTTGTAGCTAAACATCAAGTGGCAACTACTTCATTCATGTGCACAACGAGTATATTGTCCGGACGTCCCATATATCATTTGTAATCGGTAAAGACAAATCAGACAAAATTGACGAGATTGTTCATAATTATAGACCAACTAATGTATCCGGACACTGTGCAATTTTCGTTATAGAATATTTTAGAATATGTTGTCGAAAACAGAATCGTTTATCAAAGGCCAAAAAGGTGAATTAAGATGAAATATCCATGGAATGCTAAAACGTTCAATTTATGAAGAAAATGTGAAATAACGTGGAACGAATCAACGTCAACAATGATGTTGATATCCCATGATATAACAACATAATTCCGATGCATTGGATAGATAACCTCTCAATCCGCCTTCTAATTAAAAAAAAAGTTCCTTTATTTTATAATAGCTGTATTTGATCACAAGTTTGCAATTTTATAGCAATTTTTTAATGAATATATATATATATATGAAGTATATTGAAAAAAATTTTTTTTGGTATAATATCTTAAGAGTAAAGAAATTGGATATACTGGGAAAAAGAAACAATGCGATTGTAGCAGACTTGTCCTCAGGACTGGTTAAAAGCAGACTTATCCACAGGTCTGGCCTGGAGTTATAGGTCATTTATGTACGTGTTGCATTTCCGTTTGTGTTTTGTTGCACTTCAGTGTCTCTGGTGCTTCGTTGTTTTCCTTTTATAGTTGAAATGATTCCTCAGAATTTTGTTTGTAACCCGTATTTCTTTTCTCTCGATTGAATTATGATTTTCGAACATCGGTTCTACTACTGTTGCCTATATTGAACAATTTATTTTTTTCTTGCTATTTCGATTAATGATCAAACTGTAAATCTTATCAAACAGTTCAATTAACAAACCATCAATTTAAGACTTCACAATGTAATGTAGTTAACCTTTGAGTATCGTTGTTATCAGGAATAGCATTGATTGTACATGTGTTGTTGATAAATCAAAATACTACTCAATCTTGCACAGTTATAAATACAAAATGGTATACATACTGCCGATATTTATATGTTCGTAATGCATACAGTCAACTATGGGCTAAGAATGCGTTAAACTTCGCCATAATCTCAATGTACCGATACCAAGTGATGTGAATATGATCCAGTAGTCGATGACCGCTGCTTTTCTTATTTTGTTTATATTGTTCTGCACATAACTCAGAACGTTGTATTTTGGTGTGAATTGTTTTATGTTTAGTCAGTGAGGATAAGTTTTCGTGAATGTTCTACTACACAATACGAGTGTTGTTTTCGTTGTTGCACACCTTACGTAGCTTTCATTTATGTTATTTGGTCTTTGCTAAATAGTTGTCGTATTGTCAATTATACTAAAACAATAAACAACGAAAAGACAAACACCAGTACCCAAATCACAACATAGAAAACTAAAGACATGATATGTCATTCTCCATATACATGGCGAAGTACTTCAACATGCAAACGTATAGACTTCCTACTATCTAAAATGTGCTACGTCATTTCAAAATAGCTTCTATTGTCCATTTATTGATTTTGTAATGCATTTTTATAAAAGATCAATTTATCTAACACATTCGTTACACCTTTATTAATTTCAAATGATTACTATATAAGGTTTATATTCAATGAATGGAAAAAAAATTCATGTACGCCCATCACTTCCTTGCATCTGCTGATAATCTCCCCCAAAATAAAATAAATTAAATATAATCAAAAGTACAACATGCAGATATAAGAAGATGCCAATTATACAAAACTCCATCCAAGACACAATGAATAAAAGTAAACCATTATAGTCAAAGTACGGTCTTCAACACGGAGCCTTGGCTCACACCAAAGGCAAGCTATAAAAGGCACTCAAAATAGCCAAACAAAAACCAATAGCTTCTGTCACTTGGATAGCTGAACTTTATTTAATTTTGAAATGAAAATATCTGTTATTTGTTTTTCGAGGTGGTAGTCCATGTTCACAACTGGTAATACTTACTTCTTTTTGCAGTGAACATACAACACTATAGCAAGAGTAATTGTTGTTATTGTTATAACTATTGAATAAGTGACAATCATCCACCATGCAAATGATGTAGACTTATCTTTTGCTCCTGCAAAACAAATTGTAGAGTCAATGTCTAATTGCAACATATTTGGTAAATTATTTTCGTTTGTCATTCTTGTTGGAGATCTATAAATAAATCAACTACCACATAATAAGCCATTTTATCAATGCTAATTGTTTAAAAGTTTGTTTTTAAGAAGAAAAAGATATGAGTTTGTCTAATTTGATCCAAAAAGAAAAGAAAAAATATCTGAGATTAACAGACTCACGTATTGAACTTTCATTCTTTATCAACATTTTAAAGTTTCTGTTATTCAGTTAAACATATATTTAATATAGCCTTCTTATGTTTAAGACAGTTACAACAATGACAGTTAAGTGCGAAAGATTGGCAAATTGAAAAAAAGTTAGAATATTTTACTTGAACAGAAAATAGTATTAAGCACATCTGTTGCCCAATATGTATTTCAGAAATATTTTAACTTTTTTGATTTCCATAATGATTTGTCGGGTAACTCGTTTATTCCGGTAAGTTAGAATTATTCTTATAAATATTCCTCACAAGTTGCGCTTAATTTGAAACAGTAGGAAGACAAAAGTAAACACGAAGTTGCAGAGCATTGAAAAAAAAAACGAAAATCCGGCATTTTATGCCAAAAGATAACTAAGACCATACATATATCAATTATAACAATTATAAAACCCCTTGTCATTTTAAATAATTGAGTATAAGTAAAGTTAAGGCAATTCATCACGTTTGTATTAATAAGACACTCGGACTATTTACGTTTAACTTAATGTTTTGTTTCAAATTGTCGAATTGCAGAAAAAGTAAACCGCAGAACTGTCTATTAAAAACCTAGCATTTATATTAAAAAATATGCTTGTATCTTAAAACTAAAAATGGGATACATTAAGGTTATTTTACATTTATTGAAACAAAGAGGTGAAATTATTTCATTGCATATGAAAATATATATTTTACTTTTACATTGAATTTCTATATATCTACACATTTCAATATACCTTTTTCATGTTTTTTTAACGTCGTTTGACAAATTTGAAATCCATTCGGAAGCTGTGGGTGGTTTTTTGGCGACTCATTTATCATCATCCCCATGCCATTTGTATTGTGTAAATCTATATGACAATGAAAAAACCATACTCCTGGGTTATCGGCCTTGAACCTTATGACAACATAACCACCAGTTGGAACGATAATTGAGTCTTTTTGAGGTGGATTATTCCAATTAAGAAAGGGATGATTTCCGTTTGACCATGAATCGTTTCGCCATTTTGCATATGAACAAAATCTTTTCGGGTCATTACAAATTAAGTCTTGATTGTCTTGACCTCCATTTTGAACAAGCCTGCCTGAGGTTTTATCGTATTTACCGAATGCCATTTTCATAACATAAAACGAGTGTCCATGTAAATGAATCGGATGAGACCAACCAGAACCGTTTCCAATATTAGTCAACACAAACTGGTATATCTTGTCCTTATTTGGACTATCTAATGTTACAGCATACGTGCATTCACAAATAGTGGTTTCATTACAAGCACCACAGTTGTAGTCGACTGTATCTGGGTGTTCGTATGCACCAACTGATGGCGGTCGAAACTGGTGACCATTCACTGACCCTGGTGTGTAACCTTTATCGCCAGGGAATGCAAAATTAAAGAAGTGTTCAATTGCCTCGCCTTCTACATCCTCTGTGTGGGAATTAGGATCAGCTGATCTGACATCATTTAATGAGAGACATCTTCGATTTTCAGCTGCAGGATAATACTTAAATGGACAATTAAAAACTGTACATGTTGTTGAACAGACTTCCTCTATGACCTTTGGTGGGTTTAGATTGATTTCGTTTTGCGAAGTGTTATAAAAGATAATCGCTTCGGCAACATGATATTGATTTCTTTGTTTGGCTTCAACTTCTAATGTTTCAGCAACTAATAAGTACGTTCCTGGAGTTTGGTTTGCAACCATTAAAAAATCGATTCTTTCACCAGGATGGATTATGAAGGATTCAACTGGTACCTTTTCTATTTCAAAACCATCTGATGCGACTATGTATATTGGTTGATGTTGCTGTACAAAAACTCGAAACGGATATAACGTAGCTGCACTTATTACTCGAAATCTGTAAGTTTGATTACTTTGTACTACAAATTTTGTAAGTGGAGAGCCATTGGTTTGGTTACTTGTAATATAAAAACGCCCACGACCATTAATAAGACCGGAATGGAATTGGAATCTACTGTACAAGGCACCAGATAAGTCTGACGTTGTGTTATATAGACTTCCTGTGTTCATGTCGTAATCACCTACCAACATTTTTTGGTACAGAACATCGGCATCGTCGTTATGATTCCAGTCTTGTATAGCTACAACAAATACATTGCTTCCTTCTTGGGGCAGTGAAATATTTTGACCACTCATTGGAAGAATAATAAGCGGTCCATACAGACCCATTGTCCTTTGATCCCCAATATGGGCATGGTAAAAACTGGTTCCAAACGGTTTTCCTTTGAAATTGTATGTGACATTTTGGCCTGGGAGTATAGGACATTGGGAAACAAAGGCTACTCCATCTGACCAAGGTGTACCTTTCTGTTGCATACCATGCCAGTGAATGGTAACAGCATCTGTATGCAACATGTTACGAACATGTACACTTATATTTTGATATTCATATGCAGTTATTTGAGGTCCAGGAAATCGTCCATTTATTAATATAACTATTTTTGAGTGATTTCCATCTGCTAATACAAATGTGTCTTCTACTTGTTGATCGTATGTTTGTCCAGTATAATAGTTAACAGCCCGTCCATTTAATGGCTTTAACAGTATTGTCTGTGGTGAACTAGGTCCTTTGTAAATCATACTAAGTTTATGTTCAACAGTCAGAAAGCATTCACAAATCAAGTCGGTCTCTCTACATGTTCCTTCTTTACAAGCGGTTCCATTTTTTTGTAGTTGATCAAAAAAATCTTTATCCGTCATTTCAGATGTAGAAAAATCAAGAAATGACATAACAGCTATGAAAAGAATAGAACATCTGAAACCAAATGAATACCAATAAGTGTATATCATTAGAATAAATGTAATGTTGAAACTTGATAAAACGTGTTATGGAAGAAAAGACAGTGTTCATCTGCAAATTCAATTGCTCGAGTTATCTTTATTTTGTAGTTTCTATACAGTGTTTTTGTATCATGCATTGATTGACTGTTAATTGTTTTTTAGTTTTTGGGTCACTTTTCATTACAAACCTGTATATTCTGTCTATACTTGACACATGGTTTTTGATTGTCATCTTGTTATTGTTCCTTTTTTTACAAATAATTTACGATATCATTTATTTAATTTTCATGATTTTCGTTACCATTATATCGTGTATATCTTATCAAAACAGTACATGTCAGAAAAACAATCAAATTATAAGTCAACACTGATATCACCATCAAGTTAAAAACAATATTATCTAAAGTGGCTTTGTTCATATCTAAACTTTATCAAAGTTCAAGTGGTGAGACTTGATGTCAAAATGCTATCAAATTTATATGAATTTAATTGTGATAACATTTCATAACTGAAACAAAGTCCTCAGCGGTCAACCAACTCGTGATGGAAGTCTATAAAACTTAACGAAAGGATGACGTTACCTCTGGGTATCCTTGGTTCAACAATATTATTGTAAGCTGCAATTATCTTTCAAGTGAATTATTATATGAATCACAAGCTCTGGAAATTGAGTATACATATATACCATATGCAGATGCTGCTGGAATGATGGGCTTATTAAATTATGAGATTGATTTCTTAACAGTCAAAGTTGAAATTGAGTTCTAACAGTTATTGTATTCTGTATTGCCTAAACTGCCAATGTTTCGGTGCTGACAAACAACGTTCTATTTTAACAACATTTGATTGAAACGTCGAGCTTATAATATTACACCATTTCACGTAAGTGATTATCAAAAGATAATCATTTACACACACTTAGCAGTTTAAAATAAATCAAGGTCGAGAGCCCTCTGTTATCTTTAAGATGTCATGTACATAGCAGTATTTACACCGGAAATCAATGGGACGATATGTTACATTCTATATTTGCACTTTTAATGATTTAACAATTGAGCATCAGAAACTTAGTTTATCCTTGAAAGGCAACGATAAGTATTATCATGTTTTACAAAAGATTGCAATTGCATACATTTTTTTTTTACATAATAACAACAATTTTACTTGATTTATGTTTTTTTTTATGTTGGAGTTTAATTATATAACAATTTCATTTTGATTTTCTTTTCCATTTAACACCTTGGTAACTTGATCTTCAATATACTTATCTAAGAATCGCAAAACATGCTTTTAATGACGTAATGTGTGTTGACAGTTCAAATTAAGAAATAATTGATGCAAGTGAGGGATAAAATAACACGAATAGAATACCTACCCATAATAAAACTACAATAAAATATAACTTGCACCAATTATTTCGATTCTGATAAGAACAACTAGGTTGTTTCTATGTCCGATGTGTATAAGGGTAAAGCAATTATGTAGGCTCTTCCATGAACCTCCCTTTTTTGATTGTAAAGAAGCAAACGGCTGGCACAGTGATTTTTAAGAGAGAGGAAATTTTGAACAACCAGTATGAACGGTTGTCGTATCTAGGTTAAATATGTCAATTTCTGAATGCAACACATTACAGTCATAATGGCTAAAACTTGGTAATATTTTAGTCATATAATTTCAAAGAAGATGATTGTTTTACGACGAGAGACGGACACACGGACAAAAATGAAATATGCCTAAAGACTTCATTATATCCCGTTTAAGATGGATTGGAGTAAACACTAACTGTCAGCATATTGAGTTAAGGGAAAGAATCCTTGTATGTTAAATATATGAGTTCTGTTTTCCACAGTTTTTTTCCTTTCTTAGCTATTGCTGTTGCTAAAAAATACGGATTATTACAAATAGTTGAATGATTATGAATGTTTGTGCAGGATTATAGTGTATAGTATAAAACATATGTATTGTGCAAATGTACAGTAAATTTCCCTTTTATGTGTGTATGTTCTAACGTGCCCGTTTGAAATACTCGTGCCTATATTTGAATATCTTAGAAGAAACTCAGGTGTTTCGTAAGTTTTTTTTATCAGGTCCTCCATTAAAAACAATGTTCAGTCATGTGCAACTAGCTTTGACATCATGTAAACTGTAATCGTCATATACATATATTTTAATTTTTCAAATATAGAATATAATTATGTTGTAAAAGAACAGACTAAATATATTGAAATATTTAATCCAAAAAAAGAAACCTTGGAAACTGGACACTCAAAGTGAAAAGGAATAAAACTGCCCGTCTTGCAGCTCCTGTAATAACTGATTCCGACTTATATTATGTTTTTTTCTTTCCACGGACAAGGCGTCGGTTGGCTTTAATGGACGTCCGTCCAATTAATGTATGACGGTGATTTTTATCTTCGATTAATGATCTACGATTATTTGTTAAGTAAGGTCTGAATGTTTTTGTAATATTCAAACAGACAAAACACCCAACCTTTATATATAAATGCTAGCATCCTTATACCGAAGAGACGAGTAGATGATCAATCGTGTATTGTGATAAGATGTCCTTGTGTTATATCTACCGATACGAAAGCTGCTTTTTTTAAAAGTAGGAGATAAGGCGACTGTGCAGTTTTGGTAAGTGTTGTCGTTGAAGTGAGAAGTGAAAAGTACAGGTGCAAACTCCGCTCGGGGTTGAGTTTCAGAATCAGATATACCCTAACATTGTAAGATTGATTTTCTACGCACTTATTTTACATGAAATATGCAGCAAAGACATCGAACAGTCAGAACGTTTTTTAAAAGGCATGTAGAAATTCGAAAAATATGAAGGTACATGTACATGGAATTTCATTTGTTTTTCATCTCTTTAATGGATTAAATAGATAATCACCAACAACATCTTCTAATAGATACATTACTTTAATTCATCATATATTGTAAGTATTTTTAGTTGAAAGGCAACACTGTCAATATGAAACTAATATGTAATATTGAATAACAAATGGAGCTTCAGGATGTAAAAAATATTTCGTATTAATTTATTTTACCAAAATACAAATTGTTTAAATGCATCGGGACTAGAAAACATTTACTATAAAAGTTTGTTATACAACAATATAAACATTACCTGTATCTAATGTCCATTTTCAAAGATACGTGTAACCTTTCAAAGCTCCAGATTGAATAGTTTATAGGATATTGTAATTTTATCAAGTCTGATGATGCGTTTTTTCCGCGAATTGATTATTTAGGTACTTTCGTTATTTCATATCACATGATCACGCGATACATTGAAATACCAGCGACACATCAATGTATCCTAATAATAGGTCTAATAGTAACTTATTTCAACAGGTGAATACTCCAATTCTTAAACATAAACAGATTTTTTTTAAGAATGTCCTAACTCAATTCAAGGTGGTCGTGTGGTCTAGCGGGACGGCTGCAGTGCAGGCGATTTGGTGTCACGATATCACAGTAGCATGGGTTCGAATCCAGGCGAGGGAAGAACAAAAAAGTTGCGAAAGCAGATTTACAGATCTAACATTGTTTGGTTGATGTTTAGACGAGTTGTGTGAATATATAATATACATTCCAGGCTGTTCATTGGTTGTCGTTAATTGATACGTTTTTCTTGTTTCTCGTTTTTTATTAAAAAATAAATTGGAACGTTGGTTTTCCAGTTTTAATGGTTTTAAACTAGTCATTTGTGGAGTCATCTGTAGCTTGCTGTTTGATGTGACCCAAGGTTCTTTGTTAAAGGCCGTTCTTTGACCTATACTGGTTTACTCTTACAAATTGTGACTTAGGTGGAGAGTTGCCTGGTTAGCACTTAAACCATCTCTTCTAATATCTATGTCAATCTGCAATTGTTTATGCTATCAGGCCTTTGTTAGTCTTGTATGATTTTTAATTTCAGTTTCTTGTGTATAATTCGGAGTTTAGTATGACGTCCATTATCACTGAACTAGTATACATATTTTTGTAGGGGTCAGCTGAAGGACGTCTCCGGGTGTGGAAGTGTCTCGCTACATTGAAGACCCATTGGTGGCCTTCGGCTGTTGTCTGCTCTATGGTTGGATTTTTGTCGCTTTAACACATTCCCAATTTCCTTTCTCAATTTTAGACTATCAGGCGATCAAGAATATGAGTAAACCATTATCTAAACATGATTTCAACTTACTGATCAAACTAAGATTCAATATTGAGATTAATAAATCAATTGTACAATTAAAATACACGCATATTTCGCATGTCACAAAGAGAACACGTACTTGTAGAATCCACTTTGGAAGTTGTTAAAACCTTAGATCTGGTTTCATTTCACTATGAACTGTTCATGTCCTACAGTAAAGTCTGTGTGTGATAAAAAGGATGGCGAATTGACTTGGGGAGACATTTAAACACCAGTTAACGCTCAGTTGGAATGGGGTCACAAGAATGTAGGTACCATGCAAACAAAATAAAAGACTCACATCGGCTACGGAAAACTTGCAATATTTTTCTGAATATATCACAGGTAATGTTGCATGGTATTTTTTTACTTTCTACTTTTTATTTTTTAATCCGAATGGTCAAATTTTTTACAACATTTCTTACCTACGTTAATTTTGTAATTGGTTTTTGAAAAGGTAACATATACAACTCTTAGGCAAAACCTGTCAATATAATAGAATCTTGTGCGACTCTCATATAAGTAGAGGTTTAGCTAGCTAAAAACCAGGTATAACCACCATTTTCTACAAAAGAAAAAAAACATATCCAAATCAGGAAAATAACAATTATTATCCATTCGTTTGATGTGCTTGAGTTTGTGCATTGGCCCATTAATTAACTACTTTCCGCTTTTAATTTTCCTCAGATCTTAGTATTTTTGTAATTTTATACTTTTGTATCAACGATCAACTTAATCTATATTATTGTGATGCATATCAAATTTATAGCTTTGTTAATTATGAAATTTGTTAAACAAAATATGAATGTTACCGAGTTTTTCAGTTTATTCTAAAGAATGTTTAAAAACGATAACATTAACTTTGTCTAGTGATATTCAGGACGGACATTGAAGTTTCATAAAACCTTATTTGGGTTTTTTTCCGCGAATTGACAATGAAGGTATTCTTATTATTTCATATGATATCGTGTCACATGTGTATTATCAATAGATACTTTGAACTTCACTGTGCGACACACTAAATTACAACTGTCCTTCAAATACAAATATAACTTTGACTTTACATTTTGATATTCATTAACTTTCATTTTGAGATCAGTTATTGTCTGTCTAAAAACTTTTTATAATGTGATATGTAAATGAATTGTATATGGATATATTTCTTAAAGGAGCACTAGCTACGAGATATATAAAAAATATCAAAAAATATTTGTTTGTGTTCAATCATTAATGAAAGTGAAGAATTGAAATAATAAGTCGCTTTTAGCAGTCATTATTGACCAATCTTGTCAAACATTGTCAAACTAAGATACGAAACATGATTGATGAATTATTCACTTGCAAGTGAATAATTAGACCTCATTCAATCCGTATCCATGTGAACTTCAATTCAACCCCTTAGCTAAAGATTGATAGCACATGCATTATGTGTGTGTTTGATTATTTAAAGGAAAATACATTAAAAGTGAAACAAACGTAAATCCTTTGATTGACTGATTTGTTCCTCAACAAAAATTATTCTTATACATTTAAAAATGATGATTAACATATATTTGTAGTCTATAAATGAAACTAGATAGACCTAGAAGAATCCAATTTACCTATTGTCGCCCTAAATTATCGAACAATGAAATCACAAGTGCGCGCGTACTTTTGTTGCCACAACAGACTCAGACAAACAATGACGTCTGTCTGAAATTGTCTGAGTGTACATTAATGGTAAAGCACTGTTATTAAGGTGTTTGTAATACCTACAGTCGGTATGAGGAACGACTTCAGGACGGTATACGTTGTTTGCCATTTCCGACGAAATCCAACATGGAAAAATGTCTAAAATGGATAAAGGCCTGCGGAAGACCCACTCACAGTTCAATGTTGAATGGATAAACAGAGCTACTTACATTTGTTCAAAGGTTTACTGAAACAAATCAAAGACTTGAAATTTACAGAATTTAACCTTATGCTTGTTTTGAATAAAACCATTGTTCAATAATCGATGTCTTCGACCCCAAAACAGTCCATTACCTTCCTCATTTTTTAGTGTTTGCTAAAGTCATGTACACACACGACCACCACACTACACCATGTAATTATACACGAATATACGTAAAAATAAATATATTGAGTGGCAAGAGATTGGTTTCAAATACGTTAGCATTTTTTATAGGAAGTCCTTTCAATGTATTGTCCAAACATGTTTCAGTGACCATCTTCTTCCACTGTTTGGATAGCGTTTGTGTACACTACACTTATTTAATGATGCACTAACTGAGAGAGGGTTAGTCTTTGTTGTAAGTCAATGGACAAAACAAATTACCAGTTTCATGAATTTATGGAAGCTATCTCTTTGCATAGAAGTATGTTCCGTTAGGATAAGTGGAAATGCCCTCACTTCTAAGTATACTTTCTTTCTTTTGCCCAAACTTTTGGTCTTGTCCCTTAGAATATTGAAAAACCTTTTTCTAGGAGCTGTGCTGCCGATTTTTTTCAAAAATCTGGACTTACTTTTTTTTGTGGTGTGAACAATAGAATTAAAGATTACTTGGAAAGAGATGTTCTTCATCCTGGGGGTAGAAAATTATGCATTTATTTCCCGTGACTGAGGGAGATATGAATATTTGTTCACCTAAGAAACATCATAATTCCAGAGGCCATCGCTTCAGAGAAATATGACTTTTCGAGGGTTACCAAATCTGCATATCTTCAGCAATCAATGGAAATGAATGTTTTATTCCACTGCCTATATTTTTTTTTTAATTCTGAACATAAGATATTAATTCACAAAATTGTTTTCTAATCCGTTTTGCTTTAAAACTTCTTAAACGATGATAATACTTTACCGATTTAAAATAAATTATTTATTTATTCTTTTGTATTTGTTTTTAGAAATGAAATATTTTAAAAAAACGAGATTACTATGATATCTTTAAAACAAACCCGATCAAAATATTTTATTTAGACATGTACCGTGGTAAACGTCGCACTAGGCATTCCCGACGACCAGAGGGAAATATGAAGTTTTGTTAGACGTCATGTGTGAAAGTTGCAACCAATCAAATGTTGATTTCGCTATCAAAATCTACATGCAGTGGAATAATAAGTAATATTTAGGCCATATAAATGAAAGATATTTGTGAGAAAAAAACCACATTGTGACAAACAACTAATTGTCTCATTGGAACTCAAAGCAGTTTGACCCAGGGTTCCATGTTCAAGGTTGTGCTGTAACATATAACTGTTCATATTTAATACTTAAGGTCTTTGATGGAGATTTCTCATTGAAAATAGAAGAAAAAGGTGTATAATAAAATTAACGGTACCAATTTTTCTTGCACCAGATGCGCATTTCGACAATACATGTCTCTTCAGTGATGCTCGTGGCCAAAATATTTGCAATCCAAAGTATGAACTACATTTATGATCTGATAGATTTCATGAAAAGTTTCAATAATTAAAAAATGCCTCATATTTTTTGAATCAGCCTTTTTGATACTTACCCATCCTACTGAATTGACCACAGGTTAATTTTGTTTTCAGAAAGTAAACAAATTGAATGTGTCAGATAGACCCTCATTCGAACGCACATATTTTAGGTACACATGCAATTTATGATGATAATTATTTGTTTAAAAACGAATCTTAGGGACTGTGCAATATTTATCTGAGGGTGGGACCGGTGCAAACATGGACGGGGCACATACTTTTTTCATGCAATTAATGAGCGGGGCGCAAAGTTTTTTGTAACAAACCTTTGGCGGGGCGCACACTTTTTTAAAAACCCTTCGTGTGTGCATAAAAAAATTAAATCAGAGTATAACAGATTAAAACTATTTGTGATTTCTGTGGAAAAAAGTAACTTGATAGAAAAAGAACAATTGAATCTAAAACAAAATAACCTAATACAGTGCTTCAATATATTTTTGTGTGTTTATGCTTTTAATAATCATTTATAAAAAAAAAATGAAATTCTGATCAAAATTCTGGAAAACTATAAACAATGTTTTGAAAATTAAACATATGACATAACATATGGTAATAAATGCTTAAACATAAAACAACTTCAATTGTATTTTAAATAAATCTTTAACATGACAAAATTAAATTCTTAAACATTAAAAGAATTACAACTTAATCTATGAAAAAGCTGAATTATGTCCCTTGGGAGTATTAATTTCCAACAAAAGTCCTTGCAAACAGTAGAAAATGAAAAATTATGTATGCCTGATATAATTAAAGATATAAACTACAAAATCAAGCACTATTGAAATATTTTCTGCATGAATTGCCAAGAATGTGAACAAATTCTTTACACAGGAGAATATAAATTCTATCTAAATTTGGCCTCAAGTGGGCCTCTTTTTTTCTTAGATGGACAATTTTAACGCTGAAAATGCTTCTAGTATGATTAAATATTGCCTTACTCCATAAACAGTACAAACTTAACCAGAACATTTCCAATTTTAATAGCTAGAGAAATACCCAAGTGATACATTAGGGAATTACACAGCAAAGAAGGCAAATATCTCAGTTAAAAACATTTGTCGCGTCTTGAATTCTGGTGTTTCCAATTGAACTATTTATTGCGAAAGGTGAAAAGAAATACAAAAGAACTATAGTTTGGTGCATTTTATACAATATAGTTAATATTGAACTCCCAGAATAAAGTTTTATATCAGTACCCATCAATTTGACTTATTATGATGAATCAGCACTTTTCTCAACACAGTATTGTTCTCAGTGAATAATTTTTATTCTTTGTGATAAAAATCAAATGTACTTATAAAAAGCTTCAAATAGTATAAAATAACTGAAGTCTGATGCCCACTATCATTTTACACCAAATTTATGAAATTTTGGAAGTCTTTTCAAATAATTGTCTAGAAAAATATTTCAATAGGTTATCAAATTTATTTTGTAAATATACACACTGCAATTATTCATAGATAAATACAAAAAAATATATTGTACCCTTACATTCAATCACAGCGCTCCTAAGTTGACTTCCTTCAAAAATAAAATCTTTATAATATTGAATTAAATGCATTTGAGTTGAAATATCAACTCTGATATACATGTATTATTGAATGTTGTGCATTTTAGTTAAAAAATATCATGTTTCCATATATGTGTTTCATTTTTTTTCCAGCGGGGCAAGGACTTTTTTTTTCATTAATTGAAGCGGGGCAAGAACTTTTTTTATAATAAATATTGGCGGGGCATACAGTTTTTTTTTTTCTAATATTTGCTGTACACCGGCCCCACCCTCAGATAAATATTGCACAGTCCCTTAGCTGCTGTTTATTTTAAATTTTACCGATAAATACAGCGCAAATATCATTTTTCAAAGACCAAAAAAGTGAAAAAGTATATTTAAACAAAACGCATTTGACTAACAGGTCGAACAACTGATGTTCTTAAACCCTGCTGACTGCCATTGGCAATTGCCAAATAAATTGATCACAAGATGTAACAAAATGGAACTTAATATTAACATGATTAATTTAATACTAAACAGAAAAACTATAAACTTACGGCAAAGATGTTATACCACAAACATGAGGTGTCATCATTTGTATGTACACCAGATCCGGATTTCGACAATAAATGTCTCTGCAGTGATGTTAGGGATCGAAACGGTATTTGGAAGGCCAAATAATGTATCGCAATTTAGGATAGACCCTTGAATTTAAAGATATAGATTCTTAACATAAAAAAAATGCACGAAACAAAGCTTCATAGTATCGAGCCAATGTCCTGTTAATTGTTTATTTTAGACTTTTTATAATTTGGATAATGTTTTACATTGTTATAAAACAAATATGAGAATTTAAGTCAAATTGGTGAACATCAATTTGACAGCTATTGCCTTTTTAATATTCATTATCTTTATACATAACTTATATGAATTTAGCAGGTTTAAAAGCTTATATAGAGCATTACCATATTCTATTTTTCAATAATAGTGACATTACCGGCCTGATTCGTATCAATATGTAATATATTCTTTTTTCATAGTTTAAAAAACACATACAGCTATAATTCATCTTAGATTATGTAAAGTGGTATTATTTAGTTTAACCGTTAGCTGGTTTTGCTTTAGATGTTAACTACATGATATACATCCTAAGCACTCCTATAAACTCGACAACACATCAGGACCGACCGTATAAATATCCAGGTACTTCCGGATCCGTTGGAGAACAATCATTAAAGATCCTAGGTTTATGATTTGTAACACCGTCCATCGATCCGTTTCATGTGCATTTGACACATTAGTGGCGACAATATTTTATTAACATTTGAAAAACACAATCTAAGATAATGGAAAAATGGCTCTTTTATCCGAATACAACTAAAGATATGACAAATATATGAATTGGAACAAACAAATCTAAGGCAGCATATCAAAGCAATTTTAAGTTTTCGCGGTTGTGACGTTTTAAGGAAGATGATAGTTGAAAGTGTTAAGAGTATTCTTAAAATTTGACAAACAAGGACAAAAACTAAGTCAACTTATTTCTTAGTAAATGTGGTAATTCATTTATAAACATTTGTGTTGTGCAAGTCAATGCGGATTTTTTTTCCGGACAAACTTTTTTTTTTTGGCGACAAGTCGAAAACAATTTTCAATTTTTTTCTATCAATTCTATCATAACATATAGTGGCAGCTGAGTGTAAAACAACAGTTTTTTTTGTCATGGTCATAAATAAATTATTTTTTTCTCCACAAACTGGAAACCAACTTTCTATTTTTAGCCCCCCCCCCCCTCCGAAAATCAAAAAGTTGCTGCCTAAGATGATGATACCAGAAGTTTTGTCGAATTGACCCAAAACAATTTTCCGTCACCATTGCCAATATTTGTAAGAACAAAATGATATATATATATATTGTTTTTTTTATTCGGACGCCCTATTGTTATTGAATACTTTGCATTACAAATATTGGATGCGTTGCAATATCGGCAGTTGTAGTCTACCTCATTTCGCTGTGTATATGCATTCACAACCGGGGGACGAAATTGGTGACCTTTCACAGAACCAAATGCAAGTGTATATCTATTTATACCAGGAAATTCAAAATTAAAGAATAGTTCTGTGGCTTCACCTTCAATCTCTTCTCTCTTCGAGTTTAGATCATTCGATGTCACGTTATCAAAAGTGAAGCAGTACCGATTTTCCTGTCCTGGAAAATATTCAAAAGGACAAATGAAAACTCTGCAAGCATCAAGAGTGCAGTGATTATTATCTGCATTTGATGGATTTACATCTATCTTCGTAGGAAATTTATAGATTCGGTTACACGGTATTCTTTTCTTTCTTCTATTGCAGTGTAAAGACTCTGCGATAAGTAAATGTGTATCAGGAACGCTATGGGTAAATAACATAAATTCTATTCTTTCTCCATGATGAATGACAATTGACTCAGTCGCTTCCTCTTGAATTTCTCTTCAATCTGAGGCAAGAATATATATTGGAAGATGTTTTTTTACAAATTCGCGGAATGGATACAAAGTGGCAGGACTTATCACCATAAATCTATATTTTTGATTCTGTTCGACAATAAATATATACAGTGGAGCGTCATTGATAACATAATTGATAATTGATCGTAGATGACAAATAATGAAATCGACTGAATTTTGCACCAGATGGATCAAGAGTCTTTGTATATGCTTTTCGTGTCTGTTTGTCGTAATCACCCACACCATTTTTTGAAACAATACTTCAGAATTGTTGTCATGATTCCAGGTTTGAAACTAGATACATTAGAAGTTGTAAGATTAATTTTGGATTTAAATAAAGGCAACAGTAGTATACCGATGTTCAAAACTCATAAATCGATAGAAAAAAAACAAATCTTGGTCATAAACCAAAACTGAGGGAAACGCATTAAATACAAGAGAATGACGACACAACATTATAATGTAACACACACAGAAACGAACTAAGCATTAGACGAAATCCGATGAGAATAACAAATATAACGTCAAAAATAAATACATGAATTTAGGATAGAAAAGTACCGTGACACGTCTTATAATAATGTGAATTCGCACTCAAATATAAGAGGAATCAAACGACACAAAAGAAACACAACGTTAAAATGTAACACACAGAGAAACGAACTACTATCTAACAATGACCATATTTCTGACTTGGTACAGGACATTTTTTAAAGACAAAAATGGTGGGTTGAACCTGGTTTTGTGGCATGCCAAACTTCCCTCTTTTATGGCCATGTTACACATGTTACATATATCATTAAAATGACAACACAATATTACAGGATTACAATACAAATAAATAGGAGAACACAATTGACAAAGAAACACACGAATAATAGCTAACAAAAGGCAATAGGTTTAAAATTTAATACGCCAGAAGTGCGTTTGGTCCACACAAGACGCCCAGTTACAAACGTTTGAAATCGTAAACTTCACATACCAATTCTGGAATTTGTTGATATTTCGAATCTCAAATAACTTCGTTTTTTTTTAATTTTTCTTTGAAGCTGTGTAAGTTTGTAACAAACAATTTACTGATTAGAACATAAATTTACCTGAAATGATATAGTTTTCTTGTTATACATTCATGTATTTTATGAATGAAGCGAAATGACCTTAAAACTATCATGCTTATTGTTAAGTATACAACATATTTTAATGTGTCGTCTACTTGATATGCGTATGTCGTTCGAGTACCGATTAACAATAACAATGTTGAATCAAAACCGGAAATGTAAGAATCTGAGAAAGTTTCTTCGCGGTGTTGTAAAGCAACATCATGAGTCTTTTGAATGATCTTACACTTTTATACAGTTAACTTACAAAATATACAACAAACACTATAATCTATATATACCGAATGGTAATAAACCACAGTGCATTCGGTATTGTAGAGGTATATATTTATCCGTAGTATCACTACCATGCCGGCGATGTAGTACTCCACTACCTAAGTGTATCATTCTTCTTTCTTTACAAGATAAAATATGAAAAAAGATAACTGTATTTACGTTAAAGTTAAAAAGTATTTACAGTTCAACAAGTTCAAGGTAAAGTGAATACCTGTTTTTCCTATTTTCACAAAACAAGCACAAAAATAACATTTTTTATTAAAGCACATATTAAAAGAAAGGGTTTTTCCTTTGCAGTTTCTAATAAGTTTTGATTTGTTCTCATGTTTAATGCACTATCTGAGCTTTTAGAAATTACCGATAAATCTTAAAGAATTTTAAGTTGATAAGCATACATTGACGTTCATAAATAGTGTTTGTTTAACTTTGAGTCCTTTTGTGTAAACAGTAATCTTACAAGTTTGAATTTTTGACTATATGATGACAGGAAGATCAACAAGAAGCTGTGTTCTTTACAAATGACATACTCCGGTATGATCGCCTCCTAATATGATAAAATTTGACAGGTGAAAAACTGAGATAAAACGAATCAATCGTTAGCGCAAATTGAAAATTAGTGAAATACAATCAATTATTTTTCTTAGAAAAAAGATTTATATCGCTCAATATAGATTTTTGAGCAGAAAAATACTGGAGCCTTGTACATACAAACGAAGTCGCGTTGTACCTTTTTTCTGTTGAGAGACAAAACGCTTTAGACATTAAGGCCCGGCAATCTTTGTGGTAGTTTTGTTTCTTATTTTTAGCATAAATCAAATAATTTTACTTTAGACATTTTATTCACAAACTCATCACTCAGCGAATGTATTTTATTAATCTGTGTGTGTGATACCGAGTTAATATGTTAATGCCGCTTTCTACGTCAGAGTTAATATTAATCTTATCATTTGGTACAAGTACTTAACATCTTCAATCCTTTCTGGGTGGATTTGACATACATAAATAAAATACACAAATATAAAAGAAATGCATGAAGTTGCTAAATATGATTTACTGTGGATTCATTATTTTTCGTTGGATACCAGTTTTCGTGGGTTTCGTGTGTACAGGTGAACCACGAATTCATATGTTCAACGAATTACAAATGTTCTATAGGCTTTGTACACAGAAATCGGCAAACCACGAATTCAAATATCCACGAAAATGTAAGTCTTCTTCAATCCACAAAAATTGATACCCACGAAAATAAATCCAAAATATGCCTTTTTATGCTTCTTCATGAAGTATTTGTTTGTTGTTATTGTGATTAAGATTATAATACATGTTTGACTGTTGTAAGTCCACCCTCCCCCACCCTTTTTTGACATTTTTACCTATTATGTCTATTTATTTGTTCACGCATCGTTGTCAATATAATTGAATTGATGCGACTGTTATACAAGTTAGAGGTTTAGCAAGCTATAAAACTACATAAGAAAATGCATGAACCAATTCAGCAAACAGTTGTTTTCACTCGTTTGATGTGTTTGAGCTTTTGATCTTGCCATATGATTTATGACTTTCCGTTATGAATTTTCCACGGAGTTCAGTACTTTTGTGATTTTACTTTTTGTGATTGTTTGATACTAAAGCCCTAACGGGAAGGATTGTGGTTAATTTTCATATCATGAATGCACAAACTTTAAGTCAGTTTATTTGATGTCTGGAGCTAAAATGTCAGTAACTGTTAACTTATGTAGCATTGTCAATTTGCTTTGTTTCTTCTGGTACTTATGCTGACATCGGACTCAAACTTTTTTAAAATATAAAAAAGAAGATGTTTTATCATAGCCCATGAGACAACTCTCCGTAAAGAGAACAAGATGATACAGAAATTAACAACCAAATCTTTTTATGATTAGATTGGTTATCATTTACATTAAAAAAGTACACAATATGCATCATTTTTATTTATAATATTATAGCATTACTTTATATTGTTATTATGTCTGTTATTCAATATTAAAATCGTTCCATTCCATTTCCTGGTTTTCAAATACCCTGATAATCTCCTCTGAAATGAATAGACAATATGATCAGTAGTACATACTTCAAAATAAAATAAGTATAATGTTAGATATTATATGTTATTCAGGTCTCAGACAGGGATTAAACTGTGGCATTCCGGGCTTAGAGTTTAAATCTCCTGAGCTGGGAACGTTACAGTACATACCCTTTCTGAAACCTGAATTACACATATATTACTGATTACTCTGTCGTAAAGTTTTCTTCCAGTGCTTGTAGGCAGATTTGTAAGACATTCGTGATGTAACATGTATAATAAACACATGATTATTTATTGTCTCTTAATATTTTGAGAATCCCTTAAAATGTACCTCTTTTATCTTGACAATTTTTTTTCCCGTTAAGAAAACTGGTTTCAATTCAGTTTTTTTATTTCATATTTTGTGATTGAATGTGCGTGTGGGTTGGTTCTTTTACAACAGATACATTGTATATTGAAAACTCAACAGGACATGTTCGGGATACATGAAGGATTTTGTAGTTTGCTGTGAAAATAATTTGTATCGTGTATTTAATCATTTATAAGAACACTTTCACATTAAATTTTAGTATTTAGAGTGTAAATTGCGTGATTTTGTATTAACATTGACTGATGCACGCCATTATTTTCCGTTTGTGTGAGCCTCTGACATTTCTTAGTGTTCTGTATAGCTTTTGATTATGTCACATAGTAACCGGTGTTTTTTTGACATTTTTTATGTTCCAATTTGGAATAGAAACGTCGAATATCATATATACCCCAGCAGTTTCCTGTATATATACTGACATATCTGTGTTGTTATCCCATCACAAACCTCGACACATATTTAAACCGTAATCTTAACGCTATTTTACGAAATTTTTCTTTGATCTTGCTAACTAATCATTGCCTTTTTCAGCGGAATCGAGTGATATGAAAAATTATCGTTAGAAACTAAGAGAACAAGTACCGTTGTTAATGAAATAAAAAACAAAAACGTCGTCACTGATAAAATAACTATAAACAGATTATCATTGGTCATCTCAACTCGATTGCTTTTCTCACTTTCGCCGTACCGACTGAAGCGTTAAAATCAATTTCGTTGAGATAACCAACGATAATCTGTAAATATATAATATCTATACATTATTATCCGTTATGCACTTCAGTATCAAAGTTATATATAAACTGGTCATTTATAAATGAGTTCAACATAACCTTTAATTTTAGAGTCAAATAAGTGCTCTCTCTCTCTCTCTTCTCTTGACTATTGAGTTTGCATATGTCTTTAATATCTTTTGAAGCTGTTATGACAGTTTGTAAGACAGAAATGCATACACATGAATAATGTTGTCATAAAAAGTAATGTCTTTTAAACATTTACCATTTAAAGGAAGTTATAGATTTATAGTAATTTCTGCTTTTCGGATTCAAGTTCTCAAAACAGTTATCTTATATATCATACCTTGTTCTAATCAATTCCATAATCATGACTTACTTTGACAGCTGTGATCGGTTCGTTTCAATTATTTGAACTCGTTATAAACCATACATGTGTATTGTTTTTTTCATACCACATATTGTGTATCAGTAGAACAAGACAAAACATTTTGAATCTCAAAATAACACATCGTGAAAAAGTTTTAACATCTAATTTCATTGAAAAGAGACATATATTTATAAGTTGTCGTTACCGTCATGTATACGTATTTAATTTTCTAGAAAATTTTAATAAAATTAATTTTAGTTGATGTGATCGGAATTGCCATGGCTTCGTTTATCTTTGTTTTCAACAGAAAATTGAAGTATTTGTATGTAATCGAGATATGGGTCCATGTTTAGAAAGTTGATTATTCTTACCTTTTTATGCAGTCAATGCAGCATTGGCTACAAGGACAGCAAATGCAAGACAATAGTGTCATCAATATAAGTACTGAAACTGATGTTAGAACTATGAAACTGATCATTATATTCCTATACCGTTCACAGTTGTTTGTTGTCCCTGAAATACAATTTAAACAATAAATCACTGTGTGTACGACGGTAAAAAAAACACATAAAAGATGTGGTATGATTGCCAATGAGACACAAATCAAAACGAGTTCAAAGGAAGTGAAAAGCAATTACAGATCACCGCACGGCTTTCAATATAATTCACACAACCCATGCCGTAAAGTCGGCTATAAACCCTACATAAGAAAAATGTAGCAAAATTCAAAAGAAAAAAATAATCGCATACTTGATACCAAAACACTTTACTGAAAACAAATATTAAAGAGCCGAACCAACGACAAGACCATTCGTTCATCACGTCTGCATATATATCCAACATTAAGATCTAGTGAAGAATACAACTACATGTGAACTTCATTTTGAATTTTTGATTGTTGAATTGTTTTGTTACATGTTTCTCAAAATTGGCTCTTAAAACGAATATTCAGATAATCTCTAATTTTCAGATAAAAATTAGACGTTGATAGTTACAGTTTGAAGTATTCGAAATGTTAAGCAAAATACTATTGAGACCCATCATGGATTATTACTGCTAACGCAAAGGAGAACATAGGAAGACAGTGTAAAGAAAAATAGATGTTTTGCCACAAAATATTCATATAATAAAGCACAGTAGATAAATCATCATAGATTATAACACTAACGCAAAAAATGTTATTATTTCAATTTTATAAACAGAAAGATAAAAGAATTTTCTTGGATTTGAAAGTATGTGATGTATATAAGATAAATAAGTATTTTCAAAATTATCATCTTTTCAAATAAACACACAAATTTAAACATCAATAAAACAGTTGGATTGTTTATTAGCGACTTATTTACATTCCTGTTTGTACTGTTTGAGGGATGGGGTAATCGTAATCTGTAATCGAAATCAATTGTTATTGATTACTTTTGTTTTCAATATATCAACAGGATCGAGTTCAATATCGTAACAACTAGTCTATAGCTACACGTTCAATAGTCCAAATCTACGTAGCACTACGTAGCTGCTACGACATTGAACTCAACCCAGTTATATCTGTAATTGAAGATAGTTGCGAGTACATGCAATCATAATTTAATCGATTACAGCAAAAAATATGATTTAATCATCGACTACGTTTCGATTACATTTTGTTTACTTTAGTAAAATAGTTCGATGAAATAGAACCTATTTTAAATGAAAATATGTATGTAATCATCACTTAATAGTACAGATAAAAAAAATCCATTAATATGAGTTTATCAACTGCCTTATTTCTATCTAATGTCTCATGCTGCATTATGATCAACCAGATCCCCTACCAAAATTTACTTTATATCTAGCTGTTAAAACAAATGAGTGTATGTGCTTTTCAATATTTCAACACATTGTATACTAGAATAAGAAAATAGATTTGAAATGAGAAAATAGATTTGAAATGAGAAAATAGATTTAAAATGAGAAATGAGTCTGTAGTTAAGTCTGTACTACATTAAAACTGTATTTATATTGACCAAAGACAGACAATTGAACTACATTTGTAATGACGAAGTCCTTGTTCGATATGCTTCTCGTGGTCGACATAACATCGTATCGACAACATACTCAACATTTATCAACAAATTTTGCAAGAATGATATGTGAAATTGTTGATTCCAAGAATGGATCTTAGCAACAAGCTTTATAGTCTGTGCAATATGCTGGTTTTTTTACCTTTACCTACGAAATACAAAACACAACAGTACTGAGCAAATTCAGATGTTCCTGAACAACAATCTTTAAAAATATATTATTAACAATATAAATGGATATCACCAAGAAATATCAGTTAGAAAATTGCCTGTATTTCCAAAAACTTCCTCTTTGTGAAAATTTAACTGGACTGCTTTGACATTATTGATTCGTCTCAGCAGAATAATACTCAATTCTATTATTGAAAAAAAAAGTTCTGTAACACATTTCTTGTGCGGTTTTTTGAAATTTTAAATTGATTATTTTTTCTGTAGTGGTGTGGTCATAAATATAAAGCCAACGTACAGAAGATAATAAAGGATGATTGCCTTTTGTATTTTTGATACTATATTGTACGTTAAACTTGATCTTTTTCATGCTGATGTTTAAGTTTTGCAAATGCAGAGAAAGGTTATGGAAACAAAGGACATCATGTAAATATTTTGTTACCTTCATCAGTTTTTCTCTGAAGCTCCGGTAATTCATTTATGACCATTCCCATCCCATTCGTATTGTGCATGTCAATGTGGCAATGTAAGAACCAAACACCTGGATTATCGGCCTTGAACCTGATGATAACGTAACTTCCGGTAGGTACAATAATAGTGTCTTTTTGTGGGGGATCCTTCCAATTCAAGTCAGGGTGTTTCCCCTCCGACCACGATTCATTTCTCCATTTCGCATCGTTACAATATCCGCGTTTATCGTTGCAAATTATGTCAATTGTCTCCTGACCACCGTTTGATATAATATTTCCAGTAGTTATGTCATATTTACCAAATCCTATTTTCATAATGTAAAACGAATGTCCATGTAAATGTATTGGATGTGACCATCCAGAACCATTTCCAATATTTGTTAGAACAAGTTGATATATATTGTTATCTTTTGACGGTCTATGGTTACTGAATATGTGCATTTACAAATATTGGATGCATTACAATTTCGGCAATTATAATCTACTTGATTTGGCTGAGTTAAGGCATTGACAATCGGAGAACGAAATTGGTGACCGTTCACGGAACCAGGTGTGTATCCATTTTCCCCAGGAAACCCAAAATTAAAAAAAAGTTCCGTCGCTTTACCTTTAATCTCGTCTGTCTGCGAATTTGGGTCATTTGAAGCCACTTTGTTGAAATTGAAGCAATAACGATTTTCCTGTTCAGGATAATATTCAAAGGGACAATTGAAAACTTTGCAAGCATCAGCATTACAGTTATTTGTATCTGCCTTTGATGGGTTTAAATCTATAACAGTAGGTGACGATTTGTAAAAAATCAAAGCTTCGGCTGCATGATATTCATTTCTTTGCTCTATGCCAACTTCTAAAGACTCTGCGACAAGTAAGTAAGTTCTTGGAACGTTATTGGTATGTAACATAAAGTCTATTCTTTCCCCGGGATGAATAATAAATGACTCTGTCGCTTCTTCTTGGATTTCCCTTCCATCTGAGGCCACAATATATAATGGACGGTGCTTCTCTACATATACGTGGAATGGATACATAGTGGCAGCATTTATCACCCTAAATCTATATTTTTGATCTTTTTCGACAATAAATTTATAAAGCGGAGCTCCATTGTTTTCAGTAGAAGATGAGTAATAACGTCCACGACCATTAATTAACCCCGAATGAAATCGAAATCGACTGTACTTTGCACCAGAATGATCATTAGTTATGTTGTATGCTTTTCCTGTCTTTCGGTCGTAATCACCCCATAACAGTTTCTGATATAAAACTTCAGAACTGTCATCATGATTCCAATCTTGCAAAATTGCTATGAAAACATTGTTTCCTTCTTGTGGTTGCGAAACCTGTTGAAAACCTTCCGGAATAACTATTAGTGGCCCATATAGTCCCATTGTCCTTTGGTCACCAATATGTGCATGGTAAAAATGAGTTCCAAATGGAAATGCTTTAAATTTGTATGTTTGATTCTGGCCTGGCAATAGCGGGTATTGAGTTATAAACGCTACACCATCCTCTTCTGGAGTTGATCTTTGGTGCATTCCATGCCAATGAATAGTCATACTATCAGTATGCATCAAGTTCCTTACGTGGACAATCATGTTTTGATTTTCATATGACGTAATATTTGGTCCAGGAAATCGTCCGTTTATAGATATAACTTTCTGTAAGTTAAAGCCATCGGTTAAAATAAAACTGTCTTCGATTTTTTCATTGAATTTTTCACCAGTATTGAAATTAACAGCGGTGCCATTTTGCGGTTTCAGGAATATTGCCGGTGATCCTAAGCCTTTGTACAACATTGATAAGTCATATGCTATAGTAAGGTAACATTCACAAATTGGATCATTTTTACGACATGTATTAAACTTACATGATGTTCCTGACTTCAGAAAATAATCGAACCAGTATGTATCTGTTTGCTGTGCAGAAGATCCATCCAATATGCTGAAGACGTACAACATGGACAAAAGATATAATCTAAAACAAAGTATCGAAAACATGTCTTTTAAAAGTGTATTTGATGTTTTAATTTTTGGTGTCAATTAAAAATGTCAGTGACTTATAGAACAATAGAGAGGGTACATGTTTATGACCAAACACGTATATCATGTGTGTGTACTGTAAATTCAAAAAATATTGCGTGCATTTAAACTTTATTAATGCGAATGTTGCACATTTATCATTGATATCAAGACATCTGCATGCAGTATCAGACATTGACATCCGAATGTTTATTATAAATACAAAACTCATTCTGCGCCAAATAGCATGTATGAAAACTTCGAAGTCACTTCTGAATTAACAGTCTAAGGCACCCAATATACTAGATTTAAATAATAAACTTGAATTTTAACACTCTAGCGTCCAAACTACAGTCTTTACAAAATTATCGTAAAAACATATCTTTTAGAGTCTGAACTTATTCTTTTGTTCTTTCTCATCATGTGTTCTTATATATTTGATCAGTTTAATTCAGTACATTACTAACTAATACGGTATACATACTTGACTAACAATTAAATGACATGAATAATAGAAAGAATATATAGTTCTTATAAATAATATCGCATGCATTGTGTCACTATCACGATGAAGAATCACGAAAACAAAAGGACCTTAAATATATCATGCTTAGTAATAAGTGAACCATATATTGAAAGCTGTCGTCTGCATTAGACTCATCGTGTCGCTCGAAAAAAAAACTCATATCAATAACAAAGCCGAAGCGAATTTGAAATCAGGTATTCTCTGTTAAACTTATTAAGTCTTGATTTAAGTCATTCGTTCTTTTAATTCTATGGGAGCAGTGCTTATGTAAGGAGCATACTCCTGATAATAACGTCTGTATACAGCGACCATGTGCATGATGTTCGAACGTAAAGAAAAGGGTAAAAAGCATGAATCATTTAACAAGTTTTAAAATTTAAAATTTTGTATACAATGTTAAGGTGCATGCATATAAAATAAAATAATAGATATAACGTGTACAGGTGGATATCTAGTAACACGTCAATTTGGCTACTGTTATCAAAGATGAGCTCGGTTGTTCTTTCAACACTTTAAAATATCTTGAATAAATAATTATTATCAATATCTTTCTATATCACTTTGAAGTACAGTAAAACCTGGTGTCATGAGCATCTGACATGACAAGTAGTTCATGACTCATCATCGCGTTCTGTATAGAAGACGCCTCTATACATTGCTCACTGTTGGCAACAAGCACCACTTTCAGTGACAAAATAGACAAATAATATTTTTAAAACGGGCTGTTTTGACTCGTTTCGCAAGTGAACTGTTCAAACAAAAGCCGTCAATATTTAATTCTGAACTAAATTCTAAAGTGCTCGGATTTTAATTTTAACTTTTAACTTTTAACCCGTTAACTATATCAGAAATAATTCGTACGGCTTGATATGGTTTTTATTTCCGGTTATGTTTTTTTCTTATATCGAAAAAAGCAATGTCCTTTGAATAATGCTGATGATTTTTTATTTTTTATAATCCGTTCTTTGCATGTTTATAAAGGAAAGGGAAATATTTCTAACATAGATTGTCAGTTTGAATAATCTTCGAAAAAGTAAACCGAAATCTCTAAGAAAAATGTCGGTCCTTTTTAGTCATCTTACTATGCTTATTGTATAAATTGAATACAATTAAGGCACTTAAATGAATATTTAATGATTTAACAAATAAAGGGGACCTGTCTTAAATGTGCACTAATCTGTTTCCCTTGTGTCATTTTTAATCCAGGTTTGACTGTGTGTTGACGGTACATTTGGTATTCAAGAGTCAAAACGCTAGTAAACATTTCACTTTTAAAACTATAAAGTTGTCCGAATTCATATGGTATTACATGTTATCTCTTTTAAAAGAATAAAATGAATGACATTGATTATGTAAATAACTTACCTGAGATTAAATTCCATTTTTCATCAACCTTACCTAACACACTGTATACGACAGTGACAGTCAGCAAATTATAACTGATATTGAAAATTTTCGAATAAAGTCATACATGTATTCGGGCCCGGTAGAAGCTGGTAAAGTTCGGAATATGACTAAAATAAAGTCACATGACATGAACAGATACTAAATTATGAATACTTGATATATATCTAATCAACAATTTTAACACTCAACGGTTCTGGTTTATGATCTGTAATCAGGTAAGTTGTGACTGTGTCCTTGGTGAAAAAAAATATTCATCAAGTGTTCAAAATAATTTTGTTAAAACTTATTTCTTATAATTTGAACTCCGTACACTATATGAATTCCTTAATCTAAAACGAACTTTTTTTTTTTAATTAGACTGATACATAACTGAATATGTTTGGCCATATACATAAACTCATCATAGATACCAGGACTAAATTTAGTATATACGCCAGACGCGCGTTTCTTCTAAAAAAGACTCATCAGTGACGCTCGAATCCAAAAAAGTTAAAATTGCCAAATAAAGTACGAAGTTGATGAGCATTGAGGACCAAAATTCCTATAAGTTTTGCCAAATACAACTAAGGTAATCTATGCCTGTGATACAATTACGACCTCTTTTAGCCTAACATCTTATTACTTTTTTTATATTGTAGCATTGCTCATGGCAGTGTGTACAGTAGACTAGTGTTAATGACATCTTTAAAGTAATGCAACTGAGTGGGAACTTATTCCTAATTGTAGTTTGAACAATCCTGGTCTATTATTTGTAATTAGTTTTCAACTATTGCGCATTATTTTATATTGGTACCTTTTTTGTAGTCTTTTTGTTACGGTTTTAATGCGTTTTGTTATTTGATTTTGCCATGTGATTATGGGCTTTCCCAATTGATCTTCCTCTAAGTTCAGTATTTTTGTGATTTTACTTTTTAATAGTTATCTCACTCGGACTTGGTGTGTCAGTGTAAGATCACCCCGATAGCCGGAGGCCAGAGGGTGATCTAACACTGACACACCAAGTCCGAGTGGGATAACTATTTTACATCCCGCTGTTTCAGATTAGACGAAAAAACCATTTACAATTCATAAAATCTAGTTTAGAACGCCACACAACCATTAAAATATACTTTATATATTACTATATGATGTATACCCTTTATAACCCCCGAGCACAATAAATATATATCAAACAATGTCAACTCGCCCCACTTGCCAATCAGCCCATACTATATTTCCCCTTTACAATAAAATCGCCCACTCTTGTTTACCGACTCGCCCCACTTTTGAAAAAGTGTAAAATCAAATTGAATAATCAGTCTGACAACTCACTTATCAACGAAAAAGGTTTAAACCCCAATGAATAAAGGTCTGCAAACTCGCCCTACTTATAAAAAGATCTTGCTTCATTTAAGTATGTTAAATAAATGTTAGTTCGTTTCCAGTCGTCCTGGTGTAGTGGTATGTGCCGGGGCTTGACATGCTAAAGGTCTTGAGTTCGAATCCCAGCATATACACTGGATTTTTTTTTACGTGAATTTTGATAGATAGTCTTCTCCGTATAATTATTTAAGTTTTATAGTTATAATAACAAAATGTTACAGAACAAAGGAAAGCATGCATAACGACGAAACTCTTACTGGGGTGATCTGGTAGGGGTGATCCGGCTCAGATCACCCCTGTTAGAACAAAGGAGCTGGGATGTAATGTTAGTGCTTGTTGATTTGTTGATGATTCCAGAATTTACCAACTAAATTTTATAGTTTAAAAGACTATGATTTCCTGATACTACACTGTACCATACTATGATTTCGTGGGAATCACCAACAATGTATTCTCGCCACAATATTTATATAGCTGTCCCAAATCAAAGCCCCTTATTAGTGGAAGATATTAGCAAGCAAAATTGAGGGAATTGTGCAAATGATGATACAAGCATGAAAATTACCACAAAGCATCATTATTATATACTCTTAAAGAAATAACTGCTGGCCATAAAAAAAAATGTTTTTTTCAAGATGGCCACGGCCATTTTCTAAAATGGCTGTTTTCTTCAGTTTGAAAATACTGATTTTTCTGGAAAACTTTTCTTTGAACTTCTTTTAGTAAAAACCAATTATCAGGTTTGGCGGCTACCTTCCTTACATGACATATTTATTAAAAATGAATATTTGACATATACAGTAATTGCGCATGCGCGAAAATGTTACAAAATTCTTTCAAAAACATTTGAACTATTTACTATATATTTAGTGTTTTTGGAGTTCTAATGACATTATGAATTGGTTTAATATCATTTTTCAAGATATGATACACATGTGTTTAACACTTTTGCGCGTGTGCAAACTATTTATAGACATCAATAGCGATTTGTATGCACTCCCAGGCAATTCTCAGGTATTCGATGGATAAGGCGAAAAATTGGTGAATCCCGGAGAAACATCAATTGTAACTGCAGATCAGCCACTTTTTGAAATGCCTAGGCAGATTCACTGGGAATGGCCTGATTTTTACGGAAAAGATAAGTTTATCGTCATGTTTGGTGGATTGCACATTGCAATGACTTGTTATAAAACTCTGGGTGATATATTGTGTGATAGGGGATGAACATGTTGTCTTACTGAAGCCAATATTGCAACACCAAGAACAGCAGATTCTTTTTATGTATGTTAAAATGTACCTAGGACTAGACAGGCGCCTCAGACAACTGCATGTATTTTGCTTGAACAGTTAATTTCGGATTATGGAAGCTAAACTCAGAATGTATAATTATGTCATGACTTTGTGACGTTCAATGATTTAAAAGACTGTGTATAGAGTCATCTCAACCACAGTTTCATTCCTGGCGTTCAATTATAAATTAAGAACTTCTTCTGAATTTGGTATTATGCTCATTTCATGAGTGAGATTTCGTGTAAATTATGCCAGATCGTTACCAACCCATCTTCAAGATATGAATTCCCTTCCCGAACATCACCCATAATTTCACTGTACGTAAGACCAGCAATTTTTTTTCCTTATAACACAATTGATCAGGCACAAAAACAGAATAATGCAATTGTGAAGGGCGATGTTGGTGCCATATGATTAATCGAAGATCCAATTTAGACAAATGGATGGTAGCTGGACCAGGAGTCAGTATATTAAAATATGAATTTGAAAGATCTTGTGGTTTGGGTCATTCTATTACAGATGAACGACCTAATGAAGACTCTACGAAAACACAAAAAGATGTCTTTAAACAGCTATAAAGAGTTTGCAAAGTGATGAACGAGTTTGAAAATTCATTTCTAGAAAAGTCGTCAGATTTGTAAAAAGAAATACTCCATTTAGGAAAATGTTGAACAGGTAAGATATGTAAATAAACTAAGATATTGTTTAAAAAGATACGAAGATCTTTTGAAGCAAATGCAAAACGAAGAAGAACCTGCTTTTTATAACCAAATAAAAAATAACAACTTCTTGTTTTGGCAGCAATATGAAACTGGAAACGTCTTTGTCAAAAACAAAGCTTGAGAACCTTAAAATGGATTGCGATATCTTTTCTAGACTTTTCATTTCTTGTCACAGTAGACAGTTTTACTTGGAATATTTCTTTATCCATTAAAACCAAACTTCTCCTCCGTCTTTATCTCAGGATGGTCCTTGAAATAGTGGTTTAAATCGCTGCAAATGGGTTTACTTGAAACATTCTGCGATTTTCTGATCCAAATTCGGACGCATTTATCGTTGGTGGGGCAGCAATAATATGGTTAACTCCAGGTCACAAAAATATGACGTGATTATGTAAATGATGTCATACTGCCTTACATGAAATCTTGCATCGATAAGTATTCAAGAGTAGACATTGTATTTGATGTTTACTTAATGAAAAATTTAAAGGCTGTGACAAGACAAAGACAAGGTTTTTGTGCCAGATGGAAAGATGTTGGTTCTGGTAGAACACCAAGGGTTTGGAGTAGTTTTCTCTGTGAAGATGACAACGAAATAAAATTGTTCAAGTTTCTTGCTGACAAAATTGCCTCTTAAGAGACTTATAAAAATGTGTATGTTACTCATGGTGAAAATATTCTTTGCAATTTCAATAAGGATACTTCCTATCTAACGTAATCCTTGTAATCATGAAGAAGCAGATACACGAATGTTTGTCCATGTTCGGCATGATTATAAAAAGTGTTGTAAAATGTAATTTTAGGTAGTACTGACACAGATGTAATATTATCAAGAATTACAGTAATCTCAAAACTAAGTAGAACACATTGTGGATAGGTTTTGAAAGGAATAAAGACTTTTGTTGGCTTCCTGTACGTGACATATCAAATGGTTTTGGTCCTTGTGTAGCTGCTCTTTCTTTCGTCCATGCATTCATTGGATGTGACACTTTGTCGAATTGTCGTGGGAAAGGGAAGTAGTCAGCTTGGCTAACAATGGAAGGTTTTTCAGATGTAAAGGACGGTTTTTTTTGGCTTAAGTATGAAGCGAGGCACGATATGAATTGTTTGCCAGGAAGCAGCGGCATTGTGATGCAATTCCACCTACAAGAGGTTCTTTTCCAGAGCACATGAAAAGAGAAGTAAATCAAGGAGGAGTTGTTTGGGCTCAGCCTGATTCATGTATTCGACAGGTACATGTACCAAGTCATGAACACTGAGGTTGAATGAAAGAAAGAATCAATGACAGTTGGAAACCGAAATGGACTTCTGTGACTGCCGTTTCGTCCTCGTGTCAGGAACTTTTGAAATATGGAGGCAAAAATCCAGCTGTGTTGGTAACTGTAAATGCTACCGTTCAAGACTTCCTTGTACGGGTTGTTGTATAGGCAACTGTCAGATAATTATAAGATAAGCAACCTGTCTTTCTTACCAAACTAGGCATTTAAACTTAACAAAGAGTGTTATCAATTGTTAAGTTGATGGAAATTATAATTTTCTACGTATTTGCCTCCATTTTGGAACCGGAAATCACTATTTGTCTTCATTTATATGTTGTTTTGTCGTACTTAGGAATTGGGTATAACGTTTTATCATAACTAACATTGGATTGTACCTATAGCACATCTTTTAAGGATTTACATCCCTTGTGAAGTTGCTTGAAAGTATAAAAATTGAAATTTTTGACTTTTTTGCCGGCATTTTGAAACCGGAAGTCATCTTTAGTTTCATTAATGTATTGTCTAGTCGTATATTAAGAACTGTCATTTACTTTTTATCAAATCTAACATTGGATTTTACATATATCACACCTTTAAGAGGATTAACGAATTATTGCCAACTTGAAATGACTCTATTTTCAAAATGTCCGGTGGCCATCTTGAAAAAATGATTTTTTTTTCTGGCCAGCAGCGGATTTTTTATAAGTATCAGTTAGTCAACCTTTATACCAAATTTCATGTTTGTATCACGATTTGCACAATTATGTCCATAATATCTCCCACTATATTTCGTAAGTTGTTGGAGCTGGTTGTTTTTTGCCTAAATTGTTGAAGCTGGTTGTATTTTGCCTTAGTTGTTGGAGCTGGTTTGTTTTGCCTTATTTGTTTCTCGTCTGATGATTTAGAAACAATCAGGTCGTGGCTTTTCGCTTTTAAATTGTTTCATACTTTATCGAGCTGATCCCCGGCCCGTTATAGATTTTGTTAATTGTTGAAGTTCATAAAGTACTTTTAGTTGTATACATCTTCATGATTTTCGTCAATTAGTTTCTCCTATTAACAATTGTTCTGCATCTCATTAAATTTGTATTACAAGTAAAACATTCATAACCCAGAAATCGCAGGTGAACCAGTTCAACTATCCGTATTGAGGAGAGAGTGCTAGGAACTCGTATATTTAAATATTTTGATAGTTGCATTGCGACTTTCCAACAATAATTATACCTGTAGATACAACATGTTTAACATATGTCAGAAACGAAATATATATTTATAATATCAGATGAATCGTCATGCATCCGAATTCGTGTGATCTGGATTAATTTTAAAACTGAATGTAGTTTTGTTTGAATATATTTGAATTACAAAAGTAGCGAATAGTCATATTTACCATTTCAATCTATTTTTGATACATATGTAATAATTTCTCGTGTTCCCACACTTTTTGTTTTTTAGTCAAACCTTAAATGGCATATTTTCCTTTAATCTAAGATCCAAGATCATTAAATCAAACCCCATGTTTGACAGTTTTTAACATGTTATTGATTGTCTAATGGGTACTCAAAACATACTGATATGTTATAGTATATATAAGAGTCAAGATTCCATATAACAAGGTTTAGTACTTTAGTTTCAAAAGGTTCTTTGAACATTCTTTGAAACGGTCTCATAATGTTTGATTTTCTTTGTGTCCATTTATTCTATTAATTCTATAGAATTCATAAAAAGTCATTTATTAATTTGTCTTTGCTGATTTGAATTTTGCGTACCTTTTCTCCATCCACTGGTCCAGAATAAAGAATCAGAAATGACAGATATACTGGCCGTACGTTCATGTTCCCATCCAACTACAGGGCTTTAGTTATGATTATGTCATCATGTTTAATTTTTCATCACATTTCATCAAGTTGTATTGAACACATGTATGCAATGTATATGTTTGCATTTTGTTTGATTTTTCATGATGAGCGCCTCAGGGAAGATTAGTTATAAAGCAAACTGTGTAACCCTCTTAAAATAAAGTATTGTTGTTGTTGTTGTTGTTGTGACTTCTTGGATTTTTCTAATTAAATTAATCAACAATTACTTATAACCTATATTGATTAATTACAGTGGTTGTATTGAAAAGCAGACAACGTCCCATCTAAAATTTTAGCCCTACAGAGGTTTATTATTTCTGAACGTTTTCCTTTATCTAGAGAATGGGATAACAATAAAATTGAGAATCGAAATGAGGATTCGGTCAAAAAGAAAACAACCCGACCAAAGAGCATAAAACAACCGAAGCAACTAATTGGCTTTAAACATGGCGAGCGAGAAGATACCGCATCCGAATGCGGGCTGCAGCTGAATCTAAAAACAAAAATGTGTAATAGTTCCATGAAAATTGACGTCATACTAAACTCAAAAACATATGAATGAACTTAAATATGAAATCATAAGAGACTAAAGAAGGCAATCTTGCCAATATGGAAAAACAAACATCTAGCAACACGCACTGTAAAATTCGTATTGTTCTACACAACTTGTATTGCCTTGGGACGCTTTAAAGAAAGACAAAGTGTATAGACAACAACTCAGTAGACTGAAGACTATTTAAAAATACACATCGGATATTAGAAATTGATAACATGCTAATTTCATTCTGATTTATCGATTTCATATTGATTATTTTTGTCGTCGCAGGTTGCTGTTTCATTTGACATTAACCTGTTTATTTGTATTCATTGTTGATACATTAGTAAACTGCTAGAGGTATATGCTTGATAGACATGTATGTGTCCTGGTTGCCTTTTATTTTGATATAACGTTAACCTCCACATATTTTTTTTGTCCCATCATTAAGATGTGTAACTACTTACTTATAATATATAACTGATATAAAAAAAAAGAAGATATGGTATGATTGCCGATGAGACAACTGTCCACAAGAGACCAGAAGGACACAGACATTAACAAATATAGGTCACCGTACGGCCTTCAACAATGAGCAAAGCCCATACAACATAGTCAGCTATTAAAGGCTCCAATTGACAATGCAAAACAATTCAAACGTGACAACAAACGACCTTATTTATATAAAAAAAAAACTAAAACAAAAACAAACATGTAACACATAAACAAACAACAACCACTGAATTACAGGCTCCTGACTTGGGACAGACACATACATAAATAATGTGGCGGGGTAAAAAGTAAAATCACAAAAATACTGAACTCAGAGGAAAATCAATTCGGAAAGTCCATAATCACATGGCAAAATCAAATAACAAAACGCATCAAAAACGAATGGACAAGAACTGTCATATTCCTGACTTGGTACAGGCATTTTCAAATGTAGAAAATGGTGGATTGAACCTGGTTTTATAGATAGCTAAACCTCTCACTTGTATGACAGTCGTATCACATTCCATTATATTGTCACCGATGCTGGAACAAAACAAACAGACACAATAGTCAAAAATGTCAAAAATAGGTGTACAGCAGTCAACATTGTGTTATCATATTAATCACTATAAAAACAACAAATGTAACGAATCATTTTGATTACATTATACGATTTTATTTGTCTATGTAAAATGCACCCATCAAGGAAGGAGGGTTTTGAGTACTAGTGTAAAATAGCGCGTCTGAAATTCGCACAGGTAGACATGAAATAATTTTGTCGTTCAAAGTATGACTTTCTGTCCTACATTCTGCATAAATACAGTCACGCAACATAGATATACCAAAAACTGACTAAACAATATAAAGTAATAATAAATAAAATAATAGTGTGGTTCAAAGTATGACGGGATACATGAGTACAGAGTCACGTCAAATGTATGTCACAAAAAAGTGGGTCAACAGTAAAAGTACTATTAATAAATAGAATAATTTTGTCATTCAAAGTATGACAAGATGCATAGGTACAGAGTCACATCGTAAAATAATTTTGTCGTTCAAAGTATGATGGGATACATAAGTTAAGTCAAAAAGGATATCTAAAAAAACAGACTTAACAGTAAAAGTAATATTAATAAAGACAAATAAAAGAATAATATAACACGTTATTAAGATGATAAACAACGTCAGTACGCAAAATCTATACTTCAAGACCATCGTGTATTATTTGTGAAGTTGATACAGAATATTTATCAACAAGTTCTGGGTACCTTCCAATGAAGAGACGAGACGTTCTTTGACATATCCCTGGTTCATCAACTTTCTGCTCAGACATTGGTGACGTTTTACAAAGTCTGAATAGGAAAATGTATATTCCATATGCAGGTAAAATATGTTAGCGGGATCCCAACCCTCCCACTAAACTGGGACAGTGGTATAACAGTACAACATAAGAACGAACTATAAACATGATAAAAATCAGTTAAAAAAGGCTCATCAGATGGACAAAAATACAAGTGGATGTGGCCGTGAGTATTTGTTCAAAGAAATTTCAAGTACATGTAATTAACCCGTCAGGTCATCGTTGAACCTTTCTTATCTTATTGTAGATATTTCTAAATGCTATCCTAATGTTTTATTTTATTTTTATTCTAAATTTGCTTTGCTTAATGTTTGGTTTTCTTTTTGTGTTTTCTTTATATATATTAATTATTTGTTGACTGATCTGAGCGTCACTGATGAATATTATGTAGACGAAAAGCACGTTTGGCGTATCAAATTTTAATCCTGGTACCTTTGATAGGTATTAACATCAATGGGTCGATGCCACTGCTTGTGGACGTTTCGTCTCCGAAAATATCACCAGCCCAGTAGTCAGCACTTCGGTGTTGAAATACATATCTATATTTATATATTATATGGTAATTTTTATACATTTACTGTTTGCAAAAGTATACATCATTCGAAATACTAACGATTGTTTTATCCCAGGCATAAATTACCTTAGTCCTGTTTAGAAAATTGTTTGGAATTTAGGGCCCTCAATGGTCTTCAACTTTGTATTTGTTTTGGCTTTTTGATCTGAGCGTCACTGATGAGTTTCATATAGACGAAACGTGCGTCTGGTGTATCAAATTATAAACTTGGAACTTTTAAAAATTATTTATACTGTTATATTAACTATTATGAATAAAAACAAGTTTTACAAATGGAAATCAAAATGGTAAAAATTTGTACAGTTTCTATGCAAATTCGCTGTTTTCTTTCTTCATACCTGTATGTTTGTTAATATGAGGTAGACAATCCGTAGTGGATCAGCATCTGTTTACCCTTCCAGTGCACCTGAGACTACCCCCAGTTTTTGGTAAGGCTCGTGTTAAGTAGTCTTAGGTTTTTTATGTTGTGTCTTTTGTACTAATAGAAGTCGTCTTTTTTTCATTTTTAGCCATTGTCAGTTTATTTTCGATGTATGAGTTTGACTGTCCATCTGGTATCTTTTACCTTTCTTTCATGCATGCACACCCCCCCCCCCTCCCCCCGCCCCCCTTCAAAAAAAAAGAAAGGTAACTCTAATTATCCAATGTTCTTGCAAGGACGCTATTGAACTATTACTTTATAGCTTTATACTTGAATTAATCATTTCAAATGTTTCACGGAAATATTTCTTATTTGGTTTTTGGCCAAGGTGTTCAAGGGGTCTAAGTAGTCGAAATACTGTATCACTAGCATGTCAACACTCTTGTTGTGAGTTCGAATTTCGCACGTGGAACATGTAGTTCTTCAACTCGAATATAACCGCTACCAAATAGCACAATACTAATTAAATATATAACACCAATAAATCATTGTTTGTTTAAACATAATTATGTTACAAAATATTACAAAAAACACGTTTAATAAATATTTTATGCGTCAGAGGCGCCTTTCTGTATTTATCTTTATCAGGAACGCTCAAAGTCATTTATATTGAAAGCCAAGCATGTAAAAGTACCGATAGAGCTATATGACAAAATAAACCTGAATAATCTTTTATTTTATTATGAAATTACCGAATTAGACTTATCACAAAATGTACAGTTAAACTGACCTTAAAGCTTATGACGGTTGAAACATGATGGTAATGACATTTTGGGTTTTTTTTTTTACTTTGCTGGTATTCTACAGATGAATCCCAGTTTCTGGTTTTGTCTTGGAACTTCTTCAACCTATAGAGTGATATTGACAGTTCCTTTTTATACTGTCCGAGTTTTTATATGTAAGATCATGAAGAAAAAAAAATCAAAACAAATGCAAATTGTAAGTTGAACATGTTATTCCTCAATAAACATATCATTAAACGTTACAAAAACATTTTGTTTTCGCATATGAATGGAAAATGTCTGCTACAATCAATATCAAACCATTTTGCTTTAGGGTTGAGTCAATATCTCATGCAGTCAGCGCCTGGTATTACGTTGTCCGTCCGATCATCTGGTTGATTATTACCCCAGTTGGTGTATGTAACACGTTGTCCGTCAATCCAATGGAAAATCCCCTCTTGGTATACATCAGTTCCACCTATCCACCACCAGATTAATCCTGTTATTTCTGTTAATTACAATACTATGTTTTGATAATGATTAAGATAACTTTTTTGATCTGAGCGTCTCTGATGAGTCTTATGTAGACATAACGCGCGTCTTGCGTATTCAATTATAATCCTGGTACCTTTGATAACTTATTATAGAAAAACTGTTGTTGGTTGTACCCCAAATTGTGACATTTGTACCATTTGTGTCTGTATGTTTTGTACAAACATTGCTGTCAATATAATTATTTGCGACTGTCAAGTGAGAGGTTTAGCTAGCTATATGACAAGTGTTTATCAACCATGTTCTACATAAGAAAATGCCTGTACCTGTATCAAAGGTACCAGGCTTATAATATGTAACGCCAGATTCGTTCCGACTTCATAAGACTCACCAGTGACACTCAGAGAAAAATAGTTTCAAAACCAAACAAAAGGTTGAAGAGCATTGAGGACCGGCAATTCCAAAAAGTTGTGCCAAATACAGCCAAGGTTCTCTATGCCTGGGATAAAGAATTCCTTATTTTTTCGAATAATTTTACTTTTGCAAACAGTAAATTTATAATGACCATGTAATTGATATTCATGGCAACACCGAAGTGCTAATTATAGGGCTCGTGATATCCTCGGGGATAAAAAGTCCACCAGCAATGGCATCGAGTTATGGATATGTTTTCCGTTCCTTTGAATTGTTTGAGATCTGATGTTTTTGTTTATTCAACTTAGTGCTCGGTATCTTTGTTATTTTACTTTTTTATAAACTCGAATACTTCATGTCTTCAATTTTTTTTTGTACTCTTGTGATTGGATTATCTTTGAAAGAGGGCTTGAATGACTAGATCTGCATAAATTATTCATGTTCCAAATAACACATTGTGATGACCTATCGCACTATTTGTGATTTATAATTTGAAAATCGAGATGGATGTAAATAATTCGAAATAAATACTCGTCATTCAATGTTGATTGTTTTGAACATTATATTCAAAATAAAGATTGACCTTCCAATCTGTTGGCTGTGAGAACAATGCTTTTGACAGTCATGTACGCGGTCAGAATTGAAATGTTAAATTGCATGTCTCGATAAGAGAAGAATACCATTCTGTCTGTATGCATACAACCCTGTAAGGGGCTCCAATGCACAACTGCTGTGTGCTTCGTTTGTATCATAATATACCTGCAGCATTTCAATTGTCTAATAAAGATTTCATTTCACAAAAATTCTTTTTGTTTATGTTTTTTATTTTAATTCTTATTTCCAAATGTGTTTAAGGGGCATTAGCTGTAAAAAATTATTTTCACCGATTTGACTCAAAATCAACAAGATTTCTGACATACACAAACGTATATACAAATTTTACTAAATCCTAAACAAACAATCAACAATGCACGGACTTGATAACAAATACCATCATTTCGAGTGTATCGTAGTCCAATAAAATGCTTATTTAAAAAAAATCCAACTAAACTTTAACTCTTAGTTTCACTATTTCACTTCCATAAATGTATGAACAAAAAATATCATGATGATATGTATGAACATAAGAGTGAAAACCTTCCAGATTTTGCCAACAAATATGGTAAGAAGAAATATTCTTTTCTTCCGTTTTGTATACCTAGCAGATTTCCGCTATCATCAGCGCATCTTTGCTGTGATGCATTCCATGACAATTTTGTGGCGTGAAATATGATACAAATGTCCAACTGCCATATGTATTTATAACTAGAATTAAGGCATTCTACAAAAAGATGAATAATTTCAATTTCCAAATACCTAGTCTGGTATGCAGAACTTACTACAAGAAAGGCATGAATTACACTAAATAGTAAAAACCATTAATTTCAAGAATATTAAAATAAATTGCAAGCGTTCTGAATCTGACATTTATGCTTATAATTATAACGATATCAATTATATTTGTGTCTTATATAACATAATTTTAGTGTATTACAGTATGTTTATGATACCATACCAGTCCTCAATCAGTATATATATGTTTATGATACACTAGAGACGTTCTAAACCTCTCATGATTATATTGGTGTATTGGGTTAATACAATGGTACAATGTTTAACCCGGATTTGTTTTGTTTTTTCTCAATCGATTTATGAGTTTCGAACAACGGCATACTACTGTTGCCTTTATTTATAGCGCTAAACCTCTGACTTGTACGACAGTCGCATCAAATTTCATTATATTGACAACGATGAGTGAAAAAAACCAAAGACATAATAGGGATACAACAGAAAAACGAACCCAACCAAAAACTGGGGGTGCTCCGGAAGTGTAAAAACAACTACTTGATACAATGTTCCGACTGGTGATTCGAATTCCTTTGTTGAATTTATCAGAATACAAGCTTACGAGCAACCTCACATATACACAAAACGCTTAACCTCAAAATATGTCGTATATATTAGTATGTGTTAATGTTATTTAAAAGCTAAAAGCAGGCAAACAATTTTATGTATGTGGTACGCTTAATATGTTTTATGCATAACCAACACAAATTTACTTTTTTTCCTGTAAAAGAAGTTGCCCAGTGTGTTTTAATATATTATGATGCCATCCTCTATCGTAAAGGTCGCACACTGTCCATTAGTATTGTCATAGAAAAAACGTCGCATGTTTTATTTTGATGACTACATCTAGAACATTCAAGCGATGTCCTGACTTTTATTGGTGTGTTTATTCTTCCTTGGACATTAGTTGTATCCCAGTTTGGAATTGATACAAAGGTTTCAATGGTACTCACTAAAACATGTTTTAAATCATTAAATTCAGTAACGTACTGTCCAAATTTACAATATATATGGCAAATGAAGATCTCTTCACAAATATAATTTGCCAAAAGCAAACCAGTCAAAATTGCGCAGAAACCTTGTATCGCAAACTCATTAATTACAATGTATTTGCAATGCCCTATTGTGTTATGTTGGTAAAACTAACCTATACCATTATTGACCTACCGACCGACGCTTTAGCTATAAGAAAGTAACAAAATAGATATAGGAAGATGTGGTGTGAATGCCAATCAGACAACTCTCCATCAAAATAACAATTTTAAAAAGTAAACCATTATAGGTCAATATACGGCCTTCAACACGGAGCCTTGGCTCAAACCGAACAACAAGCTATAATGGCCCCAAAGATTACTAGTGTAAAACCATTCAAACGAGAAAACCAACGGTCTAAGATCTAATGCGTCATGTTAGAAATGGGCCAATGTCGAGAAATATTCGCGTAGCTATGGCATCAAGGGAAAATCTACATAGTGTTTATTAGGTTGTTAAAATCATACGAGTTCTGTTACCATAATCTGTTTCGCGCCTTTTCCAAATTACCATAAAATTTTTCATCATTCTCATGTATAACTTGTCAAACTTATTAACCTTTTTGAATCTCCAATTGTGTAGATGTCTAACCGTTATAATTTAAGAAGTCTATAGTTGCCATATTTTCTATGGGTTCTAAAATGTGAAAGTTTAATCTCTGTCTAAATAGCATTGCTATGTCGATCATTTCACGCAATTTTTAACAGTATTCTTAAATTAAAATCGATCGAAAGATGATATTGGCAAACATCCGATTTATCATTTGTCTTTTTTGACCAAATATACGCCAGCGCCATCAGTTTAATTTTCTTCAATTTTTTATCAGATCGAATCTTTAAACTCCTCTCATTTTATTGCATACAAACACTTGTAGGAAAAGTTTTTTTTCTAAATTTTATAACACATATAAAATAAATACATGTTAATTCTCGTATAATAATTTTCATCAAGAATAATTTACCAAATGTACATATGTCAGAAAATAAGCATAATAACTTAATATTTCAGGCAATAGCTTAATGCATAGGCAATTCCGTATTGCCAAGGATTAAAGCTTATTGCATATTTTAAGTTATTGCTGCTAACATGTACTTACCAGAAATAACTTGAATCAAAAGAAGGACACATAATGATATAGTTCCGAACAAAGTTATGGTCATCATTATTGTAAATTAAAGCATTTCAATTCTTCAGATGTGGAAAATATCGAAATATTTCACTCACTTCAAAACTAAAAGTAATATGTCAAAAATAAAGTTTGTATTATCAACAATGGACATAAAAATTAACTCTTAATATCAAATATTTTTTTTAATGCTTATTATATTGATTTGACTGTGAACTATTTGCATATTAGTACCAATTAATGTTTATTGTGAAGTAACGTAAACAATAAAGAAAAGTTTCATTTAAAAACACATAGAACATAAGTTCGGTCAGTGTTATAAAAGTACAAGATGCCTGTTAAATGGAAATCAATATCGGAAAAGCTGCTAAAGAATTTATGTAAATATACTTTTGGTCAGTGGATTGTTTACTTTTGGTTGCTGATTAGATATCTAAAGATAATATGCGTTTTTAAAGAATTTGATATAAACTAAGGAAATGGTTGAATTGTATACAAGACAATCGAACACAGTCATACCACATTTTTCTATTTGGATACAGTTAAACCATGAAAATCACTACCTTTTTAAATGATTAAACCAAAGTCCGGCATCAAGATACAATTGATAAGATAAAAACTAAATACATTCAATTCAAGTATGCTGACATTATAGGCGTCACCACCTTGTTGTTTAAATTCCGATCCTCTTCCTTTTTTTTTTAATTTAAACTGGTTTATTTTCCTTTAATATGTAAATGTGTGTTGTTAATAATTTTTTCAGATGACATACTTTGTATCGAATAATTAAAAAAAAGTATGCATCAACAGAAATTAAGCATAACTGTAATAATGAATAAACCTAAGGTTTTAAATCAATTGATATTGTTGACAAGTCCATAACTGAAAGGACCTTTCTTGTCAAACCTCAATAAGATGCAGTAAAATGTGTATCGTAAATTCTTAAAATACCACTATATCGATACGTCTGCTGTTGGAGTTTGGTTTCCGAGGGTATCGCAAGCCAGGTACGTATAAACTGCCATGATACTATTACTGTTTTATAAAAATTATTTGTTCTAAATCTGCAAAATCTTCTTAAAATAAGCAATGTATCTACAACATATTAAGCTTTAATTCTTTTTCAGGGTTTGATTATACGTTTAGGACTATTTGGATTACATCAGCTTTTCAAAGTTTATAATTACAAAATATTTTACGACCATTACTGAAGAGATGTTATTTGAACATTTCGTTGTTGACATGAATATCAATAATGTGGTCATTTTTATAATTTCCTGTTTACAAAACTTTAAATTTTTCGAAAAACTAAGGATTTTCTTACCCCAGGCATAGATTAATTTAGCCGTATTTTGCACAACTTTTTGGAATTTTGGATCCTCATTGCTCTTCAAGTTTGTACTTGTTTGGCTTTATAAATATTTTGATCAGCGTCACTGATGAGTCTTATTAGGACGAAACGCGCGTCTGGCGTACTAAATTATAATCCTGGTACCTTTGATAACTATTGAAGTAGTAATTTCATTCAACATATGTTTCTTCTTCATTTGTTCTTTTAACACATTTGTTATATAGTTAACGTTATAAAGATCGTGTTTAATGAACAGTAAAATTGCATTCGACTGCATTTTATAAAAAAAAAACCTTGTTTATATTACATGTAAATGTAAAATAATAACAACACATCGACTATCGAATCATTTTACATTAATAATTGTATTCCACTAAAGAAATTTTCTGATTCTCGCGAGTTGGATTTAACTGTTTTGTGTTTTCATGTTACCTGAGCTGTGCAATGTTTTAAGTTTTTTGAATTATTGTTTGCTTCTATATATAGATAGCATCATTCAAGGGTTATAGTTTGTCGAAACGCGCATGTGGTACATTCAAAATGGTATCGATAATACTTTTGAAATAAGACTTATCAGTACGATACTTCTCAAGACAGGAGACTTCAAGTGCTAATTATTAATTATAAAATGTGTCTTAGTTTTCTATATCTTAAGTGTAATTGGAATTTTATTTACAATAGATTAATATTGGTTATTATGAATTTTAATTAACGCTGAGCATTTTTTTTTTAATTTCTCTCTTTGTTCGAAACTCAATGAAAGATCAACATCATTACCATTGAGAAAGACGATAAAAAAACATCAATATGCCTGCATTGTATAGCAACTGTTAGGCTTTCTTTATAAGAAAAACCTCCCAATTTACCTAAATAACCGTTAAGATACTTTGACAATTGCATCTAGTTCATTTGAAACACCGACAGAATAATAGTAGCTGTACAGTTATTACAAACATGCATTTTTTCTGTGTAAAACAATTGTGTCTGTTGATGGCTGTTGGTGTTTTAAAAGGTGAGAAGACTATTTCGGGGATAAAAAAAATGACAGTTAGACAATCTTATCATTCAAATTGATGTTTTAGAATCATAAGGTATTTCAATGATTGTACACCATTGTATAGGACGTTGGTTACTTATCCCAACGTTGTGGTGTATGCCTTTGGAAATGTTACTCAGAATTTATCTATTTTTGAAAATAACAGATAACAGATAACAAAACACTAGTTTATGTATAATTACATTGTATAAGGACACATTAAAACAATGTATAAAAAAGAAGATGTGGTATGATTGCCAATGAGACAACTAGCCACAAAAGACCAAAATGACACAGACATTAACAACTATAGGTCACCGTACGGCCTTCAACAGTGAGCAAAGCCCATACCGCATAGTCAGCTATAATAGGCCCCGATAAGACAATGTTAAACAATTCAAACGAGAATGTGCATGTTATAGACTTTTATCAGAAAAATCTATACATTGTATACAGCTCTATATATTTTTAATAAGCTTTAGATTTTCAAATATTTTGGTCACGAGCATCAGTGAAGAGACATTGATTGTCAAATTTCACATCTGGTACAGAAAAATTGGTACTGTAACAGTTTAATTTTATTAGTATTTTTAAAAAATACGACGCTCTTTTGTGTAATCTTGAAAATAAACAACACTGATTGCTGTTATCATATTTCAAATGACATTCAACATTAGAACAGCTGGTTACTTGCATTTTTCATTTAAAACAATTCATTTAACTACAACTTGTCTTGAGTGACATATTGTTGATTTCAAAAAACAATATACATTTTGCATGCATATTTCAAAAGTGTTTGAAAATATTATTAGATATAAGAAGATGTGGTTTGAGTACCAACTAAACAACTCTCCATCCAAGTCACAATTTGTAAAAGTAAACCGTTATATGTCAACGTACGGACTTCAAAACGGAGCATTGGCTCACACCGAACAGCAATCTATAAAGGGCCTAAAAATTGACAATTGTTAACCCATTCAAATGGGAAAACCAACGGTCTAATCTATATAAAAAATGAGAAAAGAAAAACATTTATGAACAACATCAAAAATCGACAACTCCTGAATATCAGATTGTGTGCATTTACAAACTTTATATCCTACAGGCAATAGTCTGCGAATCATGGAAGGGATTCAAAAGTGGGATAGCATGGATGTTCAAGGGAATATAGAAAGTGTAATAACTGTTGATACGTATCTAGAGTGTGCCAGGTGTTGTCTACAGTCTGATGTTTGTGATGGTATTTTCTATAACAGCACCAATGGATATTGTGTTGTTATTGCAATTGCTGATGGATTAATCAGTAATGTTTCTCTCGGGACATTTTTTCGTTTAAAGAAAAGTAAGTTGTAATAAAGGCTGCTGATCAAACTGAGAATGGAAATGGGGAATATCTTAAAGAGGCAACAACCCGACCAAAGAGCAGATAACTACCGATTGCCACCAATGGGTCTTCAGTGAAGCGAGAAAATACCGCACCCGGAGGTGGGCCTCAGCTGGCCCCTAAAAAATGTGCAAAAGTTCAGCGAAAATTATTTCTATTTATAACGGATATCTAATTTGTCTTTTTTGTTCTTGCTTACTGGTATATAAAATAATCTTGAGGAAAAGGTTTAACTCGAATTAACATGCTTGCAGCTTTATGCAATAAGTGTGTCAACCGAAACGGTACAAAAGTTAAACAAATCAGGCTTTGGAATTTTGGATTCCAAATGCTCTTCCACTTTGTACTTGTTTGGTTTTATAAATATTTATATATGAGCGTCACTGATGAGTCTTATGTAGACGAAACGCGCGTTTGGTGTACTAAAATATAATCCTGGTACATTTGATAACTATTTAACTAATTATGTATTTGCAAAAAAAAGTTTAGGGGGAGGTCTTGTATAAAAGTATAAATATATTCTTTTTTAAATCACACCTGATAAACAAGGTGCAATTCGATGTTCCTTGTTAATTTTTATCGATTTAAATTCCAATCATTACAATTAATCCAGCTGTTATTTACGAATGCTTTTGCATTTATATTATAGTTTTGTATAGACAAATAACATTAATTTTCTTTTGCAATCTATATCGACATTTCGGATATAGTGCAGCTGTATTTTCTTTCACTATAAATACACCAAATACGACTCATCAACGTATTTCTAATGGCTACATGTATGTTCAACACTAAGAAAAAAGAAATAATTCACAAAAATACTGAGCTCCAATTCAAAATTCCAAACGGAAAGTCCGTAATCAAATGGCAAATTCAAAAGCTCAAACACATCACACGAATGGATAACAACTTTCATAATACTGACTTGGTACAGGCATTGTCTTATGTAGAAATTAAAATGGTGGATTAAACCTGGTTGATATGTCACAAATAGGGTTACAGCAGTCATGATTGTGTTATAATCCTAATCACTATAAAAACAAACGATAGGACTTTACGAGTACATAATTTAATTTGCACAATCTTTTTTTCGTTTAATTACTTTTAGGACTATTTAACATGTTTAAATGGTTGTTTTTTCCCCAAGGTTTGTGGTTTTTACATATGTTTGTATGTATTTTGTGGTGTATCCTTCTCCTTTCTAAAGTCCTTATCATCTTCCAATAAATTTGAAAAATTTGGAGAAGAAAAAAAATATGAACAAAAAAATATGTCTTATGTTGTTATAAAAAATTAGTACCCTTTGTATAATAAAGATATGAAAATATAAATTTCGTATGATTGCAAATAAGGCAAGTATCCACCAAATTTTCAAAGGGCACATTTGTCTACATCTATGGATTGCCTTCAAGAGTAAGAAAAAACCAGTATCAAATAGTAAGAAATGACGTAAATAAAACTACCGGCCGTCTACTAGCTGATAGAATTCAACGAAAAAAAATGTATTATGATTGACGGCAAACATCAACAATAGTGGATTACAAGTGCATTGTATATTGTGTACACGCATATCAATTTTTTCACATTATGTTGGTACAAATGTACCACGCTGTCATTTGTACATAAAGTGAATTATTTCTGGAGCAGTTGTTTAAAAGTGTAAGTCAATGTGATAATATACATCTTGCATGGATTCAGGGTAAACGTTAAATAAGCTATAAAATGTGATTCTTATTTTGCAGCTTGTCTTTATCCTGGATATGTATATATATGGCAGTTGGATTCTTGCGTAATGTTTTATTATTCGCATCTAACATGGAACAATTCAAAACTGAGATGCATCAACGACAATGGTAATCTGTTAACCATTGACACAGCAAGAAAAGAATATTTTATTTTACCATTTGTGATTGAAATGTATGGTATGTACAATATGACCGTTACAAATTTATAGAAATTGTAGGTAACATTATTTTACAGAGATTAGTAAAACGTATTTAATTAGCACACTCATTAAATATTTAGTTTGAATAAAAATCTAATGAAACAAACAAAAACTTAGAAGTATTTTTTCCAACTGATTTTTTACAGTGAATTCGTATGTTTTGCTATAACACAAGTGGCACATGTTAAAGAGAGAGCTTAGTGTTCACAAACATGTATGACCCTGTCACATTCGTTTTGTTCCTTTCAGAAGCATGTAATTTAGTGGTTTTCGTTACCTTTACAAACCAACACAATGGCATAAACAGATGCCAATTTATAGTACTGTAAAGCACTCCATACCTTTTTGGAAATGTTAAACTTATATTCTTTTGACTAACATTTGATGTATTTATTAATGGAGAATGGTACTCTATCGGCAATTTCAGTCCCTGTTCTTTAGAAAAATTCCTTCAGTATTTGCTTCTAATCTTGATTTTCTTGTTTTATGAGATTTGAGCATCGTTAAAAAATTGTTACCTAATTTTTTTCCTATTTTAATCTAATTTGTTGTAATTCCTCGCGTTATCTATCAATAGATGAAAACTGTATTACTGTGCTCGTGTATATTCACAACTTACGGACTTCATATGCAGGCGTGTGCTTCTAACGCAGAAACTGCTCCAACAAAGTTATGAGAAGGAAACATTAAAAATGACACTCTGTAAATGTTATGGTCACAATCCCAAATTTGTGTATCTATACGATTTGTCTGTACCTGAACTAACTAAGGAGAGTCTACCCCGTATCACATTTGTTGTTTATGATTTACGTCTGGTCTTTTATAAGACGTGTCTCCGTATTTGTACATCCAGCATTCATGTATTTAGTCAGATATTGGTTAATGTCTTATCGTTTGTAGTTTTCATTTTTTTTTTCTATTTGTATCTAAAAGAAAAGATAATTAATCACCCAGTTCATTTGTAAGATTTTAGATTAAAGCAACTACAAATGTATATGCACAGGATTTATTTGTTTTACATAGTTTGATTTAGAGGGAAAACATTTAGTTAGATATATAGTTATTACACAATTATTAAGTAAACACAGTTCTATATTAATATTCTTGTAATTCTTATAAAAAACATAAAATGTTATTACATACCTAATCTCGATTCATATCTATTTTTTAAGAAATTTACCAGTGACGTCACTTTTTGTGGCGTTGATGCATTCGTGTGGCGCACAGTTCATAATTCTATTATGCTGTTTTTGTGGATTGTCGTAAATTAATTCTAAGTTTTCGTTCGTATTCTATGGTACTAGTATATTATTTATTTATGTATTTTACGTCCTGAGTTGTTTCATTTATTAATATTATATTTTGTCATGAAATGTTGTCACGTTAGAGGTTTTAAAATTACCATACAGCTCGAGGTTTCACTAGCCACAAAACCAGGTTCAATCCACCATTTTGTCTGCAAATGTCCTATACAAAGTCATGAATATGGTAGTTGTTATCTAGAATTTCGTTTCTATGTATTTTGCATTGTCGTTTGTATTTGTTGCACTTCAGTGTTCTGTTGTTTCGTTGTTTTCCTCTTATGGTTGATGGGTTTCCCTCGGTTTGATTTTTTAACCCGGATCTGTTATCTCACAATCAGTTGGTGACTTTTGAAGAGCGGTGTACTACTGTTGCATCTATTTTAACTGTTTTTGTGACTATATACATGTAGACACTATTTAAGCAAGATGTGTACTTCAGTTGACAATTTTGGGGTTCAAAGATTATGAGGCTACTTCTTGTTTCTAGCATCTGGAATGTTGATTATATACTTGCATAATGTTATATACTTCTACATAATGTGTTATAATGTGAAAATTTTTAATTTGCTTTCTTAGATTAGAACACTTTTCAAACTTGGATTTGTTATTGGTATTCAATAAAGCATCTGTCAAACAAGTGTGTATCGTGTTGATCGGGTTATCGATTGTTTTTACATTACAGAAAAACAGGGGCTAAGGTTCTGGTGGATAGGTGGGACGGATGCAGCACAGGAGGGAATTTTCCGTTGGATAAATGGAGAAAATGTAACCTACAGTAACTGGGCCCAGGGCCAACCTGATAATTTGTCTGAGGGCATAGATGAAGCAGACTGTATCAGATATGTTATTAATTCCAAGACTGAAGCTGTATGGGTGGATAAGCACTGTCACGATGAATTACGATCTATATGTGAAAACAAAATGTTTTTGTGATTAAAGAAGACATAAATACATATTATGAATGCAATTCATCAAGTTAGATTTATGTATTATGTGTTTTGCTATTGTTTCTATGATGAAACTATATGTGAAATTTAAAATATGAAAGATCACATTTCGATTTGGATTTAAGGATGTACTTAGGTGAGGTTTTGGAAATTAGTGTCAGATGTTCGGACTCCTTGGGTTTTTTCCATCAATATAGGGTAAAATATTCTTCCTCATAACACTTATTTTTCTTTTCATAAATGACTTCAATAGCTCATAAAAGGCCATTTTCCAAAATTTAAGCAGATTCTTAATTTTTGTTCTTTCGATTTGAGACCCAAAAATACCAATGCAAATGTAAGGTAAAAGTCAGAGTCAGCCTAACTCGAAAAGGAGCTCCATGACCTATCAATATTTTTAGTTTATTTTGTTCCTTAGATGGTGCTCATTCAACATGTAGTATCAATTTCAATTTCTTGATTTTTTAAATTTCACCTAAGTACATCCTTAAGCCGACATAACGTTCAAGTTTATTAATTATTATTACGAATCAATAAAAATCTTTGTGATCAGTGTACGTAATGTACGAATCCGGAAATGCCATTTTCACTGTATCCGTGATGAATTTCTTATGCAGAATGATAAATAAACAGACGACAAATTCACGATTTTTGAATACAATTAAAAATAATATACAATATGTACTGTTTTTATAAATTCATGATAAATATATTTGATGCGGACCCTGCAGCCATCCAGGTGTAAAATTGATACACAGATAGATAAATATTAAGAATAGTTATCGAACAGAGCGTACAAGAGTTTTAAAAGTAGCAGTCAAGTTTCATTTGTAGAAAAATGTACCTTTTAACATGATTAATAATGTAGTATAACTTAAAACAGGGTTTGTTGTTCAGCTTGATGATATTGAATCAAATTCCACTTTGTTGTTTTTGTGATGCGATTCATGTTTACTGTTGAATAATGATATCAAAATTATTTCATTTTCACTGTAGAGCCATTCATTACTGTTGCATATGCAATGCATTTTCACAGAAGGATTTTAATTAATTTTCATCATATAAAGTCGTAATTTAGTCGACTCTCTAACATAATTTATGAAGTCAGAAGGATTGATTATATATGCATACTTTGTGAGTGAAAGTCTGGGGAAATATAGCAGTAAATGCCGCAAAAATGGCATTTGTTGCTCATTGTTGAAGACCGTACGGTTACCTAAAGTTGTTAATTTCTGTGTCATGTTGGTCTCTTGTGGAGAGTTGTCTTATTGGCAATCATACCACATCTTCTTTTTTATATTGTCAATTCTATATTCTCTGATAATTTGTTCAGACCCAGATCTATATGCAAGATTAAACATATCCTTTCCTATCACACGCCACCATTGCATACATATATCTTGGACAGCTAAAGTAGCAACCATTTGATTTTCTGAAGGAGGGAGGCTTTGGATTTTTTTTACATTGGACGAATGAGCGAAAGTAACTTGTTATTTTTTCCCTTGCAAAATAACCTGTACTTTTTTCAGGGAAAAGTTACTTGTAATTTTTACCAGGGCCAATCAAAAACAATTAATTTTTTTCACGTAGTGATCCGAACCTGCTAGGAGGGTTTGGATCCTCCCCCCGCCCCTAGGAAAATTTTAAAATTAGACTATACTCATTTTCTTCACTAACACATTAATATAGTTCTTTTTCCAAAAACAATCTATTGTTATATAAACTAATGTGCCATTTCAAGTAAATCAATCTCCTCCCCGTGGACAAAATCAAATGATTGCTACTGGAAAAGCAGATTACGATTTCGGTCTAAATATACAGCACATACTTAAGACTTACTTGCTTGGTTTGTATTCATGTTTGCCTAGGCGTTGTAATTGAGATAGAGCACGCATTTATACTAAAAAAGCAAACAAACCATACAAACCGTTTAACTACAAGCATTATGAAAATAGCTCTAATGGATGCATCTATGAAAATCAAAGAGAAGTCACATAAAGATCTTCATTTCACGATTGATGAGTGGTAACGTTTTCGTCTCGGACAAACAATTGCTTTACATTAGACGTCTGGATGGCTGCATAATGTTTTTTTGTAATGTCATTTTATATACATCTTTTACAGTAAAGAAAGTTCGAGCAGCATTCTATTCACCTTGATATATGTTTGAATTTCTCATAACTATGTTCTCGATGTTTTGCTTACGAACGGTACAGAACTATGACGAAAAAAAAAACCCAGAAAAATAAGAACAGAAAAAGTATCGATGAACAGCACACAATATCCGAAATCAACCATAAGTTGATTATATCCGTGTATATTCAAGTGATCATCTACGACCAGTTTGCTTTTTAAAAATCATCAGTATCAAAGTCATTTTTTTAAACTATTTTCAGTTGTTGCATGTCGAATTATCATATAAAATAATAATGAAAATGCATCGCACCTGCAAAAATTCCACATCAGAAATGATTGCACTTTTAGTGATAATTCATCGCAACCATCATAGTTATAATGAATAGCATCCAGTCAACGATATCATGGATGCAGCTGCTTTAATTACACTTTTTTGGACTTTAATCTTGTGATTATACATTAGAAAGTTATATTCTTATTTAATTGTGTTAAAACATACATTTAAATCAATTATTTCGTACTTTCAAAAAGTAAACAGACGCAGTTTTTCCCGTCATCCTTTATTCTACAATAGACATTCTCGCATAAAACAGTGAAAATTAACAAACTGGATTCGCACTTTATATACAATGGCAGTAATATTGTATAAATGCATCGTGTATAGTATCACTTAATTCTTTCAAACATTTTACTTTTTATGTACATGTAATTATTTAGTATGGTGTGTCCTAGATTTGAAAATATGTCTAAATTGTACAGCTCACAATATTGGCAGCAGAATTCCGTCTTGAAATTTAAAAAGAAACTTTGGAATCATGATTTTTTATAGTTTGTTATTGGTTTGAAACTAGGTCCCGCATAATTAACTTGATTTTATTGTTTAAAGCCGATCTGGTAAATCTTACATGTCTGCCATGGTTAAGGCAAAGAAGAGGTTGGGGAGCCCGCAAACATGTTCAACTCCGCCATATTTTGTATATACTGTCTCAAGTTAAGTTTCTGTAATGCCGTGCATATCGTTTGTAAATGTATATCATATTTTTCTATTTATTTTGAACAGAAATTAGGCTGGTGCATGGTTTTCTTATTGGAATTCCTTTACATTGAATTTTGTCGCAGCCTTTTATAACTTATGCAACTTTGAGTATGGTTTTGCTCATTGTTGAATGTTGAAGGCCTCTTGATGACATATAGTTGCTTACACCTACGTCATTTGATCTTAGGTGGATAGTTGTCTTATTGGCAATCATATTGCATCTAAAACATATTACTACATTGTATATGCGTTCTTATGCCCTTTTGTGTTTCAAATGAAACAATTGTTGTTAATTTTGAAAATAACTCTTCATTATACACGACAAGAATTACATAACTGAACCATGTCCAACATGAACTAAACCATGACACGAATGAACCAAACCATGACACAGATATTTCAGTAATTTTGAATTGAATGCAAAATTAGGTATTTTCAGAATAATTGACGGCAGTATTACATCACGAAGAAATATGTGATGTAACAGACAGAAAGATAATAACTTTTTTTATGCACGTTAAACCAATTAGCAACTTTTAAATTTTGACATACGCAATCTTTGTTCTGTGTTAAATCATTAACTATATGATACAACTTGCGATGTACTAACATATTTACTTTTATACAAAGGTACTTACCAGCTTGAATTATTGATCAGAAGATCCTTTTAAAAAATATCCGATTGCTTACATTTTTTCATTGATTGTCATCAAAACACTTATTATAACACCGTCATGTCAAACTTATCCAAACTATGACAAAATCACTGTACTAAACGCTCCTCGATATGACGACCTTACTACCCTTGATAGGATTAAACGCCTTTTTGAAGGAATTTATAAACATATCATTTTTTTTTGTGTGTAAATTGGTCGGGTTTATACACCAATAAATTCCTTTAAAAAGGCGTTTAATCCTCATAATTCTTTAAAATTAGAGATAAGGAATATATTTTTCAACACTCGTTACCTCTATCACACATAAAATGTATAGTTATGTCATTGAATAGGCCTGGCGCATGAATATTTTTGTTGGTTAACGCAAAATATGTACTCAACGAAATTTGCTATCTGATAAAAAGTAAAGCGCAAAAACTCTTAATAACATTCGAACGAAAGTGTTGGTGTATCATTTTATTTAACGATTAACGTGCAGTAAAAATAAATTTGGTTACGTCGGTGTTATTATCGCAGTCCCTTTGTTTACATTGGTAGCGAAAAGAAGTTCGGTCAACTTCGTCTATCGAAAAATAACGAACGTCAAGATTACCACCGTAAGTTCCCTCGACCAGTCATATCAACGTATTCCCTTATATGCAAATCATATAAGAATTATGATTTTCTTAACTGAAGTAAGCTCCAGTCAAAAGGAGAACACTTTACTTTTTTGTACAAAACATTTATACTGATTAATAGTCATATATGTACTATACAAAGATAACAATAAAATCATATTTGCGTTTTTCCTTATTACTGAAGTTGGGCTTATTGTGTAAAAATAAAGTTATGGATAGAATAACATAGACATATTCTGACAATGACATCATCAAGTAAAACCTTACGATCACTAATGATAATCTTAAAGTCTTTTAAATACAACATGTTCAAAATGCTGACTTTTGACTTTCCAATTTTAACCTGCCATGAATCAATTAGATTATCAATTTTTACAGATAGTTCAAATTTATAACTAAGATTTTTGTGAGAGTTAGGACCACTTTGATTTTGACTGTTTTTGTTTGGCAGATAATGTTTATTAACATCATGTTTAATTTTGGTTAATCATTTTTTTTTTTATAATAAACCAAAATTAAAAATAATGTTAAGATGGGGGTAAACAGACGGGTTCAAACAGAAAGATTTTAAAAGCAGAAAAACTGTGCAGGGTTAAATCAGCATGACTTTAGCAGATGAACATACTAAAAATCCAAGGTAAAAAAAAATGTATACAAATTTTAATTTTCTCAAGAACATGTTGTGGGTATTTTCTAGTAATATACTAGGAATCCAGACCTAACTCCATTTTTGAAAAATAGTATGATAAAATGAGTTCAGACTACGATGTAAATGAATTAAAATTGACAGGATTACTCTTCTTAATGATAAGTATTGGAGATTTGGTATTTCCATCTCTGTACATGTCTACGCAAGGCATAGACATGTCTACGCCAGGCATAGGTAACTAAGTCTTTTTTGTGTGCAATCAAAGTGGACATGCAATAACTTTATCACCGGTATCAATGTTGCTGTAACAAAAACTTTAGTGATTTTATACGTTTTTTTAATATAGATAAACCGTATTGAAAACCTGTGTTGTGTTCGAACTATGTAGAAAGGAATTTAGAGATTTTTCTTCTTATACTTATAGCATGTATACGCTATTCTGAATTTTTGTTGAATGCATTATCATTGAATAAGGGTTTTCATAGACAATCACACATCACCTCATTCATTCTACGCCATTAAAATCAAAACTATACAAATAAAGAGCCTTTATATATAATGTTGAGAAAAGGTGAAGCTAAAATAATAATAAAACAAAACGACATAAAGAAAGAGGCAAAACAAATTGAGATTGGTCGGCAATCTAATTAAAAACCGATCTCTCATCGCTCCCGTTTCCTGATATGTCGCGTGGGAGATCTAACGAAACCCGCTTTGAGGTCACATGTGAGTGAACTAGAAGTTACGAATTTATAATGATATGATAATATTTTTATATTCACACACTTTTTGTTTACAGTCAACACTTTAATGGTACATTTAATCCAAGATTATCACTATATCAAATTATACCATGTTTAACTTACTGTATTTAACTCTTCTTTTTTTGACTGTATAAAAAGTACTCAAAAACATACTCATATGTGAATGTATACGTAGGAGTCATGATTCCATATTAGAAGAGTTTTAAAGTACTTGAGCTTCAATAGTTATTTGGAACATTCTTTGATACGGTGTCGTAATGTTTGTTTTTCTTTGTGGTGTTTTTGCTATTTATTCTATACAGTTCTTTAAAGTAAAATGTTCTTTGTCTTGACTTATTTGGATTTTGCGTACTTTTTATTTGTCAACTGGTACTTAGTAAAGGTCTCTCGAATGATAAATAAATATATAAAAGATAGATATACTCGCCAGTGTTTCCGTCGAACTACAGGATTTCGTTATGCCTCCTGAGATTTGTCTAGTTACCAAATTATAACTTAGAACTTCTATTGATTCATTACACTAAAGTAAAAGGGGTGATATTGAAAAGCTGTCAATATCCTATTTAAAATTTTACCCCTATAGTCGTATACTATATCTTAACGTTTTTCCTTATTTGGAGAATTGGGTAACAAATCTTTTATTGTTCTACACGACTTTTATTGCCTTAGAACGCTTAACAGATAGACATATCGTATAGACAACTAAGTATGGTTGACGACTATGTTGAAAAGCGCTTCTGAATATTTTGTCTTCGCGGGTTGTGGTATCATTTAACATAAACCGTTATCTTTTTATTCATATATAATACATTAGCAAACGAATATGTATTTGCCAGTTAGACATGTAGGTGTCCTGGTTGCCTTATATTTAGGTCTTTCCACCTTTCCGTGGAAAGACGTTTTGATTTTGTTCTGATGATTATTATTTTTTTTTTCTTCCGCCTATTTTTTTTCTTGCGTAATTTTGTTGTTTCAAAAGATGTCGCTTAGATATTTGGAATATGATATCGTATAGTTTATACGCTTTTACACTGACAACCGCGTAACTAAATACTTTGCGTTGTAAGAGTTATCTCCACAAACACTGTTTTCTTGTGGTCTCTACTTCTTTGCAACCGTAAAAGATTACGACAAATTTATTATACCAAATTGCCCGTCATACTTTAAACGACAAAATTATTCCATGTCTAACTGTGCGAATTTCAAACGCACAATTTTACACCAGTACTCAAAACCCTTTGATGGGTGCATTTTACATAAACAAAAAAAAAACGTATAATACAATCAAAATGAGGATGTTAATTTGATGCATGCCTTTTTGTGCCTCTTCGTTACATTTGTTGTTTTATAGTGATTAATATGATAACAAAATGTTGACTGCTGTACTCTTTTTGACATTTTTAACTATTGTGTCTGTTCGTTTTGTTATGCATCGGTGACAATATAATGGAATGTCGATACGACTGTCATACAAGTGAGAGGTTTAGCTAGCTATAAAACCAGGTTCAATCCACCATTTTCTACATTTGAAAATGCCTGTACCAAGTCAGGAATATGACCGTTCTTGTCCATTCGTTTTTGATGCGTTTTGTTATTTGATTTTGCCATGTGATTATGGACTTTCCGAATTGATTTTGCTCTGAGTTCAGTATTTTTGTGATTTTACTTTTTACATCTTCAGGATTAGGAGTTTAGTTTTGACCAAAGCTTTCCGGAGACTCCATATGAGAGTGATTCCCCTTATGTATTTGATATAAGTGATTTGCATTTCTAACTGGTAAACCATAAATGATAGAGACCTAGGGTCTTTTGATTTGAATTCCTTGGTAAAAAAAAAATGAAATTAGGTCAAGGTCAAAGGTCAAGGTCATATTATAAATTTTTATTTTGTTTATTTTTACTAATTTTCTAAACCTTATAACATACCAACATCTTGTTTTCATTAAATTGTTAGTTGCGACATGCCGTTACTTGTAAATTTTGGTTGAAAGGGTGCGTAAACAATAAATAGGAGTTTTCGCCCATCTTATAAACTAAAAGACAAATTGAAAGAGTTGGTATTACTTTGCTTCATAAAAAAGAATGGCCAACGTAGATACAAGTATCTTGTCTTAGGGAGGGATAAATCATACTTTGTAAAGAATCACTCTGATTCAAACAAAAAATTCTCTGAAACCGATATTATCAAGATGCTTGATTTCTTGATTGACAACATATTTGTAACGTTCGGAGGACGTGTTTTTCAACAGACTGTCGGCATCAAATGGGAACAAACTGTGCCCTCTACTTGCCGACTTGTTTCTTTATTATTATGAGGCTGACTTCATGCAGGAACTCTTAGCAAGAAAGATAAGAAGTTAGCAATATCCTTTAACTTACTTTCCGCTATATAGATGATGTTCTTTCACTAAACAATTCAAAATTTGGTGACTATGTGGAACGCATTCTGGAATAAAGGATACTACAGATACAGTTAAGTCGGCTTCATATCTTGACTTACATCTAGAAATTGACAATGAGGGTCGGTTGAAAACAAAACTTTACGACAAAAGAGATGATGTCAGCTTTCCAATTGTGAACTTTCCATTTCTAAGTAGCAACATTCCAGCAGCACCTGCATACGGGGTATATATCTCCCAATTGATACGATATTCCCGTGCTTGCATTGCCTATCATGATTTTCTTGATAGAGGGTTACTGCTCACAAGGAAGCTATCAAACCAAGAGTTTCCAAATGGTGAAGTTGAAATCATCCCTTCGTAAATTTTACGGACGCCATCACGAGTTGGTTGACCGTTATGGAATAACCGTTTCACAAATGATATCGGATATGTTCCTTACGTCGTAACTACAATCCCCTTCCCTTTCATGAATGTGACCTACCGAATTAGACTATTTACCGAATTTGTAATCACATAAACAACACGACGGATGCCACATGTGGAGCAGGATCTGCTTACCCTTTCGGAGCACCTGAGTCACCCCTAGTTTTTGGTGGGGTTCGTGTTGTTTATTCTTTAGTTTTCTATGTTGTGTCATGTGTACTATTGTTTTTCTGTTTGTCTTTTTCATTTTTAGCCATGGACGTTGTCAGTTTGTTTTAGATTTATGAGTTTGACTGTCCCTTTGGTATCTTTTCGTCCCTCTTTTATATTTAGAAGTATGCATAGAGTGATATAGCTCATTAACCATACATAATAAAGACCTAGGGTCTTTTGATTTGAGATCCTTGGTTTATGACCTTGAAATTGAGGTCAAGGTCATACTGTGGATTCACTTTTTTCGTAGGTACCAATTTTCGGGATTAAGGAAAACTTATATATTCGTTGATTTTTAATTTCGTTGTTTTCGTCAAAGATTGCATACAAGCCAATAGGAAATCTGGCATTCGTTGAACATTTAATTTCATGGTTCACCTTTACCGACGAAGTCCACGAAAATTGGTATCCAACGAATAATAATGAATCCACAGTAGGTAATTTGCACATTGTAAATTTTAACCTTTGCTGTAAATTCATATTTATACATTATAAAGCCATAGAAACGGACATTTTAGATTGATTTTTAATATTTTGATAATAAAATAGATCTTTACTTGTGGAAAGACCTTCAATTGTTCTTTGAACAATTGGTTTTTAATTAATATGAAGTTCCACCAATAAAATATGCTAATACGTATTTGTAATGGATAACTAAGCATTTGAAAAAAGAAATATCAAGTAATTATCCTGTCAAATAATCGTTGAACCTTTCTAGTTAAATTGCAGGAATTTCAATATGCTATCAAAATGTTTCATTTTACTTTGGTTTCTAATTTTTAAAGTTTCTTTGCCTTGTTTGTTTTTTTGCAAATTTGTTTATAATGGTTTTAATGTAATATGCATTTTTTTTTCACTTTTTATGTTTTTTTCTATATTTTCTTTCTTCCGTATGCAATCTTTATTTGGTTTGAGGCCATGATGGCCGAGTGACATTGTAGTCGAACTACTGTTTCACTAGCCTGTCAACACTGATGTCGTGAGTTCGAATCAAGTACTTGTCAGGTGCGCTCGACTCCAATCTGACCACCCCATTAAGCACAATAGTGCTTATAGGTGCGTAAAATACCAATCAATTAATCAATCAATTTTTTTTTGGTTAACCACGAATATATAAGAATAATCGTAGCCACAACCTCGTACTCTTTTACTCGATTATGACATAACAAAATTAGACTTTCACCAAATTTGCACTTGAATGGACCTTGAAGGAACATGACAGGTGCCACATGTGAATCGTGGTCTTTTTTTTTAACCTTCCGGGTAAACCAGAAATAAACCCTGGTTTTGTGCGGTCGTTAGGTTTCTATGAAGTGTGATGTAGACTGTGGTTTGCCTTCTTTTATAGGTTTTGTTATGCCTTGGTTTCTCTTCGACAAATGTATTTTGACTGTCCCTCTACTATTGTATGAGGTCGTAAAATAATCTTATGACAGAAAATATCATAACAAATGCAAATTGATTATTGAAAATTTAGTTTCACAATAAAAATTATCATTCAACGTTACAAAAACATTCTGTTTTCACATATGGATGCAAATTGATGGCTACATCAATATCAAACCATGTTGCTTTAGAAGTAATTTCATATCTCATGCAGTCTGCGCCTGGTATTACGGTGTTTGACATATCATCTGGTTGATTATAACCCCAGTTGTTGTGTATTACAAGTTCTCCATCTACCCATCGAAAAATTCCCTCTTGTGATACATCGGTTCCACCTATCCACCAGCCGGTTATTCCTGTTGTTTCTGTTAATATCAAATAATTCATCAAACCTCGCCGTCTACTATTTCATCAACTTTTCAACAAAAATTGAGTTATCGTTGTAAGGGGGCTGTTACAACTGGATTCACATATAATTAATTCATGTTCCAAAATAAAAACATTTTGAAGACCTTGCACAATGTTTTGCAATTGATAATTCGGAACTAAAAATTAGATATAAAAAATTCCAGGGCAAATTCCAAAATTGAAAACTTGTTATTCGATGTTAAAGGTTTTAAATGTACAATGTTCAATATTCAAGATAAAAATTGATTTATGTCATTTTTCACCTTCTACAAGTATTGATTTAAAAAATATATATATCAAAATAATTGATAACAAAGACTAAAATAAAACAAAAAGCCTAGAAATATCCAAAAACAATGAAAAAAAATATTACAATTCAAACTCAAACTAGCTAAACTTTCATCCGGATTATTTGATGTGTAAATACAAAAAAATGTGTTTATAACAAAAAAATAAAACTGTTGAGAAAAAAAAGACGTCTTTAATTTTGATTATCTATACAATTTTCTCATACTGCAGAACCCTCATGGTGAGAGTGGTAAACTGTAACCCTTGAATTCTTTAACCCGAGAATAAAAAACCTTGGCAAAGAGGTGCGTCCGTTTATCTGTTAGGGATATATAACTTTACATCCATGTCCAGTCAGAACGAGAACGTTAAATCGAATGCCTCGATTTGAGGAGGGTACCATGCTCTCTGCTCCTACATTTTCAGGTGTATTTCAAATTTCTCGCTTATCGTCCAGGGTGATCCTTATAACAGGAATTAACTTTTGCATGTAATATGAATTTGTTAAGTAATCAACAATCAATCAATAAATCAATAAATCAATCATACTGCATGATCAATACATCAATTTAAAAAAAAAGCCGGGATTATCGGAATATATTTTTCATAAGCACTGGTTATTTATTGTTTAACAAAACTTCGTTCGGATAAATTGCGTTGCACCTTCACAGAGGATAGATTTTTTTAATCGTGTGAACGATTTTAATTTTCTTAAAATTGTGATTTTTAAATGCTGAAGTACTGAAAAAATATGTCTATGGAATCATGACAAGCAATATTTGAAGTCATGAACAAAACATGTTTTAGAACAAAAAGATCTTCGAATAATCCTGAATCTGTCTTCGTGACATAAAACAACCAATAGTGTATTAAGTGTGTGACTTGACTTGAAAAATAATACTGGTATAAGCGCAGAAAAACACAATGATTAACTAATGAAAGATAACCAATAAAAAGCAAATGTGCAGATATTCAAATTCAAGTTCAAATTGTGATTTAATTTTAAAATATTTTATTTGCATAAGCACAAATTGGATAAGACACAAGTCACACAGACTTATGAAGTCTTCTCCATTTAACATATTTAACAATACAATGTATATGAGCATGCATACGTTACATATTATTTAACATTTGTATAAATTGGACCGAAAAATTAAGTGACACAAAAGAAGTAGAGAGAAACAAAAATAAAACAAAACAAAAACCAACAAGGAAATAAATAAATAAAAAAAAAGAACTGAACCTAAATGATGATGTGTATGTGGTCATGTTTTACTATCTAAACAATAAGGAATCTATTGCTCCTGAGTAAGTTGAATAGAACCGAGGTTAATAGTAATACATTTAATGGACAGTTATTTGGGAGCCAGCGAAGATTTTCTAAAAGCTTACTTTTTATTTCTGAATATAATATAAATTCAAAAAAGAAATGATGTGAATTTTCGCGATACACACGTGCACTACATCGGCAAGGTTAATCAGAAATAATATTAACTCTAGACAGATCATAATTTAGGAAGGAAGCAGAACATCGAAGTTGAGTATGCGCAATGTTTAGTTTACGACTTCTAAACTCGTAATGTTTCGGTATTTATTCATGGCTATTGGATTTAAGTTTTTTAGTTTCTTTTTAAATTATCTAATGTATCTGCTTCAAATTGTGGTTATAGGAAGGATCAACTGGAAGACTAAATTTCAAGCCTATTTGTACTTGACTTTTACGTGATTTAAAAACAATCGAAGAAAGGGAAGAGAGAGTACATCCTACGGAATACTTTTTTAATTTACAAACTTGAGGTTAATATGATAATACATGCATTATACGTATGGACTTAAAAGTGAAAACATACCGTATTCTGCCCACAAATATGGTAAAAAGAAATATTCTTTTCTTCCACTGTGTATAACTAATAGATTGCCACTGTCATCGATGCATCTTTGATGTGACCCACTCCATGATAGTTTTGCAGTGTAAAATGTGATGCAAGTGTCTAACTGCCATATGTATTCATACCCAGAATCACGACAATCTACAAACAAACAGATACTAGTAGATTGAATTTCTTATTTCATAGTTTGGTATTCCAAACTGAATACATGATAAGACTTGGGTATATGCTTAGTAGTAATATCAATAATTGTATTACCAATCGATTAAACTACGATTAGATTTAATCCAAAATTTTGACGATTACAGATTACTGTCGATTATTTGAAACAAGAGTAATCAATTACAAAATTACCCGATTACGATTACCCCATCCCTGTTTGGTAATTCAACCGTTTGAAATGGTTCTGTTTCAGCCGCCATTGCTGGTATTGTTATTAGTCACGGTTGCACAAGGTGTATCAAACACCAAAAAAATAAATTGTAAGTATAAAATGATATGTATATGATACCGTGTTAGACATCAATCAATCAATACAAGTGCAGACCATAATCGAGAAGATCTTTTCGGGATTGATTGGGTTGGGTTAATGCGCATGTGATATTTTAAGGTGTCTATTATAATCACATGCTGCATTACCAGGGAGATCGGTATAAGCCAGATGACTGAAGCACAAAGGGTTGATATCAATTGTCAGCTTTACTATCACATGTTTCCGTTAATTTATTATAACATAAAGACTATGAATATGTATTGGTTCCTAAAGGAGTATCAAAAACAACATTCGATAACGACTGGTTGACCCATTGTTATGGTGATCCCTTTAAAAACTATACCATGTTCAAAAGCTAAGGAACGATTCCATATATACCCTGAAAGCTTAACATTAAAATGTGTCTTATATATTATCATGTGTTAATGTTAAAAGAAACACGAATGTGTCCATAGTACACGGATGTCTCACTCACACTATCATTTTACATGTTCACTGGACCGTGAAATTGGGGTCAATACTTTAATTTGGCATTAAAATTAGAAAGATCATATCATAGTGTACTAAGTTTCAAGTTGATTGGACTTCAACTTCATCATAAACTACCTCGACCAAAAACTTTAACCTGAAGCGGGACGAACGAACGAACGAACGGACGAACGAACGGACGGACGAACGGACGGACGAACGGAGGCAAAGACCAGAAAACATAATGCCCCTCTACTATCGTAGGTGGGGCATAAAAATAAGGCACCCAATTTAATAAACGTGTTACGTTCTATTCATTACCAACAAAAATTTACCTTTCTTTCCATAAAAGAAGTTGCCAAATGAGTATTCCTGTATCATGTGGCCATCCTCAATGTCAAGAGTTGCACAATGTCCACTTGTTTTGTTATAGAAAATGCCATCGCAAATGTTATGCTGATGACAATATCTAGCACATTCAAGCGTTGTACTGACTGTCAGTGTTGTATTTATTCTTCCTTGGACATTAGTTGTATCCCATTCTGGAATCCGTACAAAACTTTGTATAGTGCTCACTAAAAACACGATTCGAAATATATATACGAAACAGTTATATATTTTAAAAATTATTCAAATTTATACTATCTCAAAAGAAAATGTTTACACAAATGTAACTCTTTTGAAAATTTACCAATAAATAATTACATTACATGTATGTTTAACGAGAATTCGTTAGTTTGATTGGCTAACAACAATCGCGGGTCATTCAAAAATTAACCTTCATATGAAAATCACGGTGGGTATGGTTGTCCTGCGAGAGAACGTACTGTGCTGGTGATTCGGTCCTGACGGGTGCTGGTGATCAATGAAAAAATGTAAACAAAGACGAAAATGATGATTTTTGACGTTTTCACTCATAAAAAATGGAAGAAAACAGTTGAGATTTTTCAATTTTGTTTCTTATGGGTTCATATATAAACCATTGAAAAGTTGACCCTCTAAACTGTTTCAGTTAGCCTAACACAAAAATGCTCATTTTCAGAAAATCTCAAACTGAAAAAATAAAACAAAAATGCTCTTAGAGTCCGCTTTCTATACCGCAATCCACACGACAAAACTATTTTGTAAAAAAACATTGCAATTTATAAAAATTTAGCATTTTCTCAATTTACTCATGTCCTGATACTGTGCTGGTGGGTCCTGTCATTGTGCTGGTGGGTCCTGATACGGTGCTGGTGATTTTGGATTAGAAGTTGGTCATATTTGAACAAATGTTACAAAATCAATAAAATTGGGCAGCTAATTGTTGTCAATAGGATCTATTACTCCTATTTAGCTCTTGTGCATCCATTTGGCTGTTTAATATGTGTTTTCAAATGATCGTAACTTGTATAACATAATTACATAAAAGGGCAACATCTTTCGTTCAATATCAGAGAACAATATATAGTATCTAAAATAAGAATAGTTTTATTAATATATTAAATGCCCCTTACATTGATGTCTCAAAAATGATCAAAGCCCATGCCGCATAGACATGGTTGTCAGCGCTCCGCATACCCCTCCCCACTTCCACCCAACCAACCCTCCTCATTTCCTCCTTCATTGTTACAGTGGTGTACCAACACAACAATTTATCACATTAAATAATTACACAAAGACACACATTATTGAACAACGAATGCTCGCAGGTACTGAAAGCTAGTTCAAAGCCGCCTTTTCAACTAATAGATAAACCATGTTCTCATATACAAAAATCTCAATCGTGTCGATTAAAAGTCTCAAAACTTAAGTTCACATTTTAATTTGATGAGCGGCAGAAATTTGCAAGTGTGCAGTGAATCTTGTGCTCACAGCAGTTATTGTCATAATTATGTATACATGAGACTTATAAAGGAATTAAGAAGGTACCAAGAAATGTTTTACAGTTCAATTTAATGATCATGAATGGAAGGTGAATGGAAACTGTGAGGGTCAAAATCTTAAATTGCTTATAAATTTTGCTGGACCCAGTTTCGTTATCTGATCTGAATTTTCTGAAATGTGCAAGGTGGAAAGACATTTTGAATTTTTTACTCGGAACATTTTGCCCTAATTGCTTGAACTTTTTGCAATATTAAAGCCGATTTCAATGAGTGTGAAGACAAAGGGAACATCTTTGGTTATATTGCTTGATGAACAGAAAAGTCATTGTTAGGTTATATAAACTACCCTACTTTAAGAGTATACTAGTCCGACAAATGACACATCTTTCTGTCTGTAGGACCAGGCTACTTCGAAAGGAGGGTACGGTTTAGCTTACAAGCAAGCTAACCAATGATATTATGTTTGCCTATATACTCGATGGAATCGGCTGTAACTAAAAACTCGAATACATTTTAACAGACAGTGGTCATATTTGTTGATGAATATTGTGTTTCCTAGATTCACTCTTGAAAAATCATTTGGTAACATTTGGTCAAGTAATTTCAGAAAAGATCTTTTGAAATTGCGGACGCCAAGACAATACATGAACCTCACACGACCCCTCGACACAGGTGAGCTTATATATGATCTTATAGCGATTCAGGTTGATAACCATTTGAAATTAAGCCAGTTTTTGTGTGTGTGTAGATTTGTATTGTTTTAAACTGTTATGACCTTTTAAAGTTAAATGTAGGTGTTTAATCTAAGAATTTCTCAATTGGTAGTATGAAGCTATTGATTGATTGATTGTTGGTTGCTTAACGTCCAGTGGCAAATATTTCATGCATATTCAAGACGAGAACAAGTTCACAATAAATACAATAGGTAGGTCTTGTCATAAAAGAGGCCAATAGTCGTGGATATTTGGACTGCCACTGGAAAATGAGGATGTATTGGATAGGAACAGAAATTTTGCCTTGTAGCAGGCCACCTACGGACCCATCAAAGAGTTGCTGCAAGGGTTATTAACGTGCAAAGAGCGTGTCACTCTCTTTACACGAGACATAGGATTTAACGTCCCCATTCTGACCGGACGCGACTGCGAACTTGATACATCCCGCACAGCCAAACGGACGCCCCACTTCGGCAAGCGTTTTACTGCCGGTCAGGAGAAGACCAAGTGACCATATATATATGTCTATGTCCCAGTAACCCTTGGGGAATTTTGAAATGCACAATTAACAAAGCAAACGTTAGTTTCAAATACTTTTAAATAGATTTTTAAGGATAATGTACCCTTGCGTTGATCCAATGCTAAACATAACAAAAATCTCTTTACAAACGTCTGTGAATTTTCTACAAAAATAGTGATTTTCTTTTCACCAAATTCTCTTTTTCTACTAAAAACAGTAATGAACTATAAATAATAATGCTTTGCAAGAAGTTTCCCCTTGATATATGTACAAAATTATGTCTTTATTATTCATTGTTTGTGCTGTTTTGATACTTTTGCAGTTTGCACATTTCGTAATTGACAAGCCACAGAAGGGGTCATAAACCATACACAAAAAGATAAAATATTGATCTGAGTACTTAATTTGCATCTCTGAACCCCCACCCCGGTTTGTTTTTTAGGAGGGTGTCTAAAAATGATCGATTACAGACAGCCGAGTACGCATTTTACTTTCCAGGCGTGTTTACGTTGACTGTTACTGTCCTGAAAACGGATAGATGGATACAAAAATGTTTGATATATCTGGCTTTAGATTCGTTTTTTTTTAAATATAAATTAAGGCTACATTTAAATATAATAATACTAAGAATTCACAATATAAAAAAATGCAGAAAAAAATGGACTACAGAGATGGTGTGTTTGACACACAAAACTTAAAAGCTTAGTGATATTATCAATATTAAAATAAAAGTGTATTTTAGTTAGGTATTTTTTCCATTTACTCATTTTCAATTATAATTAAGGCACATTTGATTTTTATTCATAAAAATATTTAAATATAGTAAAGTAGGACACATTGTTCACTTCCTCCCCCGTAATTCTTTATTAAAAATATTTATTTATTTTGGAATTTTGAAATGAAAAAGCTAAGAAATCTTAGTTTTGTTTATAGTGGTCTCTAGGTTATCTCGTCTTCATTCTCTGATATATTCTAGTCTGCCTTTTCATAAAATAGTGATTTGTTTTAGTGTTCTATCGAACTTTCGAGAAAAAAAAACCTGATAACCGTTCAGACAAAAAAGTTATGTTGAAAAAATCTTACAGATACAGCAAGTGATTCTTAATGGCTATAAAATACATTTTTCTTTTAAAATACAACTTTTTAATTTTACGGGAAACTATTCCAAGCTTAAAACTTTTACTGCAACCTCGCTCTTACTTATCCCCCCCCCCCCCACCCCAAAAAAAAACCCCAAACAAACAAACCCGCAATACTATTGTCATTCTTATAGTCAGCACTCAATTGTTCACAAAAAAATGTGATTTAAGCTACTAAAGACATATGATTCAAACGCTCAGAAAGTTCTTTGTTCTATATTTTTTCTCTCCATTTTTGTGCAAAACGGTAACCTTTTACATTTTTATTTAATGGGTTTTTGTTGAAGGTATTACGATGACGTATGGTTATTAACACATACTTCCTTTGGTTTCTTAAGGAAACTTGTCCGTTGACAACAAACATACCACATCATCTACTTTTTATAAGTATTGTATATATTACAACGTATTTTGGTGATCTTGCAAAATGATCGTAATCCCGAAAATCGTAAACATATTTTCTTATCTTAAAAGGGGACAAGAAGGGTTCCATTAACAGGCCAATAAATAAGATTACAGTTAATTTAAAAAAAAAAAAATAAAAAAAATAGGGGTATTTTTTCTTGCATAATAACAGTAAACGGATTCAAAACAATGTCAATTTCAAGAAAGCAGGCAACAGTTAATTAGTCAATAACAGTACAGCATCAATGATCTTGAATATATGCCACTTTTAACTAAAATATAAAGGCACAGAACCAGGACATCGGAGCACAGAACCAGGACAGTTTTTCTTATCACCAGCACCGCGTCAGGACAATTCCGTTAAACGAACTTGCACGACTTTTGCAATATAATATTGTTGTAATATACTTTGCAAGGTACTTATGACGCATCAGAGAAAAATTAAGCAACAAAACAGTCGTTTTATTGCCGTTCTGATACAATGTAAACAAACCCACCAGCACCCGTCAGGACCGAATCACCAGCACAGTACGTTCTCTCGCAGGACAACTATACCCACCGTGAAAATGAAATGTTACCTTCGTGATGACACATGCTTTGAAAAAAGGGCACAGGTAGATAAAAGAAAAACCTGATGGAATTTTTGTAATGTTCTTATTGGCATACAAATGTAATTAAAAGAAATGAATGCTCCTTTTTGTAATTTTATTGGGGTGTAAAATTGTTGATCGTGCACACATTTTTAGAATTTAAAAAAAAAAAGCAATATTATATTGAAGGCATGTTTATTCTATTAGTCATTTGCAAACTATAACTGCCATGCTTTATAAAATAAATGCTATTATCATTTAAGTAGAGTAGACACATCACAAGGAAATGCATTATGATAGGTTTAAGATATATAAAAGATTATTCATAGTTCTTCTTTTCCCTTGCGTTTTTTTCAGAAATTTATAAATTGTTTGTCCAACGTCAAACAGTATTTTTGTTTAAATACTTGAACACATAACTATTACACGTTCAAAATGACCCTGTACAGAGTCAGGAGGCTGTCATTTAGTTGTTGTCATTTGTTGCTGTATATCATATTCGTTTTCCGTTTATTGTTTTGTACATAAACCAGGCTGTTGGTGTTCTCATTTGAATGGTTCTATACTTATCATTCAGGTGTTTTTAAAATTATACTGTTCAATCTGGGTTATGCTCACTGTTGAAGGTCGTTTGGTGATCTATAGTTGTATACCTTTACGTCATTTTTTTCTCTGTTGGAGAGTTGTCTCATTTGTGATCATCCAATAATTTTTGATTTTCATATCATTATTAAGTCTCAATAATGCATTCACCTCTGTCGTTAATAAAATAACGGTTAAATGACGTTTATAAATGTTTAGATCAGTAATGCATTTGTAATAGTCAGTTTCATCGATATTTATAGAATAACTAATCCAAGAATTTAAATATGAATATAAGTTCAACGAGTGGCTGAACAACACATTATTTCACGAATGCGCGTAGTGTGTCAAATCCTTAAATATGAATTGATTGTATGAACAGATTGACGCAGATTTTAGCATGAAAATAAAGACTTATTATTTTTACCGTAATAATGCTATCAAATTGTAACATATATTAATTGTAAGTGTGATTATTGCAAGCCCGCTACTAAAAACTTTTTTTGAAAAATATCAGTATAAAAATGTTAATTTATAAGCATACATATTTTAAATCAAAAATACTAGATATTATTAAACAATTGCAAGTATCTGACAGGTCGATATTCGAAAAAAACAACGAACCAAGATGAATAAATTGTATATTTAAGTACAATGAGGGATTACATTGTGTAAAAATACAAAAAAGAAAGGAAAACTCATATATATATTTGTAAAATAAGTGACTTAAAGGTACAACAGGCCGGGTGTAATTTAAAATTGTTATTGTATCATTGATATGTAATATCATTTATTCTACACATAATAATTCACTATAATGAATGTAGATTTTGCATAAATGTGCGTTTTATTAAGATATAGAAATAAATGTTGCATTTCTTTTTTTGCATTCTGAACGCTAATTATATTTATTTCATAGTAACTATTTAAGTTAGTACTGACATTTTTTTATTGTTAATAAAAGTAAAGAATAAACAAGTTTCATTCAATAAAACATAGAAAATTAAGTTCAATTTACAGAAAATACAAGATCTGGTAGTCTGTTTAGTTTTTCCAATATTTTACATGGATTTTAAATGATCTACTTCATTATATCACTGTAAAATTATCAGTTACAAATACTATTCATATTTGATACATTTTGGTCAAGTTTGACTGTATGTGATAATGATGATAATAGTAAAATTTAAATAAATGTAAATTTAATTAATGTAAATCAAAAAAAAAAACTAGATTGATTAAATAAGGTAAAACAATGATTATTATAAAACTAAAAACCTATGCATCAACATGTCAGTTTTAAATTTTAATTCTGTAAGTAAAACGCATGCACGTATATCTGTTGTGTTTGCATGCTCCTTGTCATATTATTCCTTCCCCTAACGACAAATCTAATTGTTAAGTTGAAATTACTATCCATCTTATTTTGCATATTTAAACTCATAGTGTCTCTTTAATATGAATTCCCCTTTTATTTGATTCCTTTTTAAATATTTATACGTACCAACAAATACCGGAATCGACAGAAAAAAATAATGCACCAATTCCGAAATTAATAATGTTCATTATTGTAAAATCATTTCAGTTCTGCATATACGGGACAATAGCGTAAATATCGCAATATTTAAAGAATAACAACACTTAAACGTATATGTTAAGAATAATGTGCGTTTTATTAAGATATAGAAATAAATGTTGACATTTCTTTTATTTACATTCTGAACGCTAATTATATTTATTTTATAGTAACTATTTAAGTTTGTACTGACATTTTTTTTATTGTTAATAAATGTAAAGAATAAACAAGTTTCATTGAATAAAATATAGAAAATTAAGTTCAATTTACAGAAAATACAAGATCTGGTAGTCAGTTTAGTTTTTCCAATATTTTACATGGATTTTAAATAAGAATCGATATTGGAAAAAACAGTCGTGGAGTTTATGTTGTTGTACATATACGTTTGGCCATTGAATCACAAAATTTCGATTGCTGATCAAATATTTACGTATACCATTCCCATACCTGTTGTTAAACAAAAGTTATGAAAAGACATACGTGGTAAAATACATGATATAAAAGGTAATTGAAAACGGAAATAGTTATGAACTAGGATATATTTGTTTAGGGACCAGTTGAAGGACGCCTCCGGGTGCAAGAGTTTCTCGTTGCATTGAAGACCTGTTGGTGACCTTCTGCTATTGTCTGCCTTATGGTTGGGTTGTTGTCTCTTTGGTTCATTCCCCATTTCCATTCTCAATTTTATATAAAGGTCATCATCCATTCATTAATCGGATATGAAATCAATGCAACGCACAGAAAGCTAACGCGCCCCGTGTGTAGTAAAGATGTTGATAACTGAGTGATGAACCGACAAGTAGCAAACAACGACTCGAAAAAAAGTTGTGTGTATCGTCTGTTTTAGGGTTTCACCAGCGAAGAGATCGGATATTGCCATAATTGTTATTATTCAATCTTTTTTTTCAAAATACAAAAACAAATACAAAAAAAGTATTTACTAAATATTTACAGTGCCCGTACTAGAGTAAAATAATTACAGTTAAATTATGACTACAAGACCAAATCTACAATACTTAACATGATTTAAATGATTGATTTGACAAAAGCATTGAACATATATACATTTATTAATGAAACGAACTGCATAAATATACACAACTGGTGAATAAAACCCGGCAATATGGATTCCACTTGGAACAAAACAATGTCATACAATAATAAAAATATAATTACGAGGGACAGCCTTTACGTTTATTGTTCAATAGTGCATATCTTTGTTTTGACAGTTGTATTACAAATTTATTAATTATATATCTGATGTCTAAATCTTTGTTGCTTAACAGTCAAATTAATTTGTTTTCATCAAAAAGTTTAATTGAATTTTTCTTTTTTTTTTAATTGAACAAAATATGGTTTGCGTACTGCTGTTAACCATGGGCATTAAATTAAAAAATGGATTTCATCTTCAACAGAATTTTTACATAAGTTACATTTTCGTTCATTAATATCTAAGTTCCCTTTTAAATGTTTACGTTATGTGAGCTTACTCTACAACCTTCTTTCATTTTCATTACCACAACTTAAATGTTTTTCTAATTTGAAAATCTTTTTAAATTTACGATAAGTTCTTAACTTGTTCCAAACTTAAGGGTGTTTTGTATCATTATTAAACAGCCTTTTTAACCAAAATTGGTTAAATACGGTTTTAGGAAAACTTTTTACTTTTGTTATAATATAATTAGAAGAACTAGGCATATGGAATACATAATCAAGTTTCAGATAAGACAAAAGTTATATTACAAATCCAGGATTCTTTATATTTTATGAATCCATTGTAATGGACGTATATGTATGTTTCATCTTATCACACATAGCTCGTTCTTGGCTCCTGGCACAGAAATTCAAATGTTGAGATAAAGAATAAATATAGGTGAAATAAATTTAAGAAGATGTGGTATGATTGCCAATAAGACAACTGCCAACCAGAGAAAAAATGACGTAGAAGTTAACAACTATAGGTCACCTTACGGCCTTCAACAATGAGCAGCATCCATACGCATAGTCATCTATAAAAGGTCAAACGACAAATGTAAAACAGTTCAAACAAAACAACTTACGGCCTGATTTGTGTAGACAATAATGAAAGAAAAATAAATATGATAAACAGCAACAAACGACAACCACTGAATTACAGGCTCCTGACTTTTGACATACACAAACAAAATGTGGCGGGATTTAACTAGTTTGAAGGCGCCAACTCTCCCCATTACCTGGGACAGTGATGAACAATATAAGAACAAACTATAAAAATCAGCTTATATCATCATATCGATACAAAGCAGAATATTTCAGACAAAAACACAGACCGTACGTGGCAGTCAAGTAATGTACTGATATTATTTGAGTTACCATCTTGTTATTTTTTTTTTAAATCTCGTCCTTGTCTCTTTTATAATTTATTTTAGGAGTATTACATTCTGTACAAATTTTCTAAATCATCGGTTGTAATATAAGCCAAAAGCTTACCATTTTTTTAAATGACATATTAAGGAATTGAAAAAACAATTCTTATCGAACAGCATGTTAGTACTTCAACAATGAATAACATTTCAGGTTTTATTTATCAAATATTTTGGCCACGACTATCACTGTAGAGACCTTAGTTGTCGAAATTCAAATCTCCGGCAGTAAAGTTGGTGTCGTAAACGTTAAAACTACCACTACGTCGATATATCTGCAGTTGTTCAGTAGGTCCCGAGGGTATCACTAGCCCAGTAGTTCGGTACCCCTGTACTGCCATGAAAATACAAATAATGTTTTATTGAAATTGGCTGTTCTAAATCTTACAGAATCATTTAAGATTAAGCAATGTAACTCCTTCATGTAAAGCTCTAATTCCTTGTCCGAATTCGGCTATACTTGTTGGTTATTTTTTAGTTATATCAGTATTTTTGTATTTAGTATATAACTTTCACATATTTTTCCAGCATCACTGAAGAGATATATCATCTTTCATCATCATTCAATTTATGTTTCGTCCTTTTCATAATTTCATTATAAAGTCAACGTTATTAGTATATAGTTTCATGTATACTTAACTTAATATTTACTAACGACTGCATGAAATTGAAACCTGATTTAATTCTTCAATTGTTTAGATTCTTATACATCGTTAGCTTTCAAATATTTGGCTTTCAGGATTCTTGATGAAGGTAAATCTAGAAAAACGCGTCGGATGCATAACAATAATAAAGTGCAGTTCTGATTTTTTTTTATTTGATTTTTTTTAAATTGTATGTATTCATTTAATATTATCAATGGAAACATGGTAGTATTTGGTTTACGAGTTGAGGACATTAACACCAGATCGACTTTAACTCAAAATGAACACGGCCATAGCAAACCATTTATCTTTATGAATGTGTCTCACTTAAACATGTCTCTGATTTTTTTGTCTGAGTTTGACTCGACTTTTTTGTCCTTTTAACATGTTTAAGTTATTTCAGCTCTTCAATGCTTTAAATTGGGTTTTGGTTTTTGAAATCGTTTTGCATCGAGCATCACCGAAGAGACTTTAATTATTGAAATGTACATTTGTGCATTAAAAATGGTATCGTTTATGTTGATACAGTTAAACGTATATTATCAAGACAAAACACTTCATTTGCTTATTAACAATTTAAAGGATCATTAATTTTCTAAACATTAAGTGTAATAAGAATGTATTATTTATTTATTAAGATATTGGTAAATGATAAATTGAACATTAACAATTAGTATCTCTCTTCAAAATTCCATATAAGATCAACATCATTATTGTTGAGAAGAATGATAAGAGAAACATCAATATGCATGCTTTGTATTGCAATTGATAAGCTTTGTTCCTTTAAGAAAACCTTCCTATTTTACCTAAAATACAGTTAAACTAGTCTGACAATTAGATATAGTTCATTCGAACACCTGCAGAATTGAAGTAATTGTACTGTTATTATGAACATGCATTTTTTCGGTGCAAAACAATTGTGTCTCTTCATGTCCGTTACAGTTTTAACAGGTAAGAAGATTTTTCGGGGATAAAAAAATAAAAGTAAGACAATATTGTCATTTAATTTGCCGTTTCCGAATCTGAGGGATTATACTTATAAATGTTTGTACACAATGGTATGGGACGTTAGTTACTTATCCTAACGTCCTGTTGTAAGCTTTTGAACATATTACGAAGAATTCCTTTAATTCTGATATGACAAATAACAGACAACCAAAATCTGGTTTATTCATTGTGTTAAGACTATGTAAGACACTATGCATGGTATTTACTGTGATCAGCAAAATTTACACATTGTTTACTACGCTGTTTGCTGTGATAATGAATCAAATGGTATATGTATCCTGTTTGTATTTTGACATTCAACATTTGTACTGATTACTTTTATCTGCTATTTCAAACTATTCATTCAACTACAATTTGCCTTTAGTGACATTTTTATATATATATATATATAATATGTGTTTGGCATACATATTCTAAAATTATTTTCAAACATATTGCATGCATTTTCAAACATATTGCATGCATTTTCAAATTTTATTTCATATAGGCAATATTCTGCGAATCATGGAAGGGATTCCAAAGTGGGACAGCATGGATGTTCAAGGGAAAATAGAAACTGCAATAACTGTTGATACGTATCTACAGTGTGCCATATGTTGTCACCAGTCTGATGCTTGTGATGGTATTTTCTATAACAGCACCACTGGATATTGCGTGATTATTGAAATATTTGATGGACTTGTTATCAATAATGTCTCTCTCGGAAAATTCTTTCGTTTGAAGAAAAGTAAGTTCTTGTTATAAAGGGTGCGGATATTTATTTTGTGTGAGTTATTTGTTTTTGCTTACAAGTATTAAAAAACTTGAATTAACCTGATTGCAGCCTTTTACGAAACGTCGGTCAACTGAAAAGATACAAATGTTAAGTTAATCAGTTGTACTTCATCATTACTCATTAAAGTTTAAAAAAAGGTACAAATTTGCAGACCTTAAAGTCGGGACAAGTATAATTTTCATAAATTTTCACGACTGAAAATCTTTTAAAAAATCGGTCAACTTGAACAAGATGAAAACTGGATCTGTCAGTCATCATTATACACAACTGTACCAAATTTAGCTGAAGATATGTATGCATGACAACGCAGATGTCTGGACCAGTGTAAATCAAAGGACCTTTAGTTATCGGAACATTGTTAAAACAAAACGCACAACACTAGTATATGCCTTGGTAACTGATTGACTACATGGGAGGAAATTTAGTGCTTTTAGAGGAATTCACATACTTACTTATTTAATCGTCTTCGTGCTTTAAGACCAACACCATCTCTCTCTATAATTTCCTGTTTTGTGCTTTTTTTTCTTCCGACCAAGTCATCCCCATCTCTATCATCTATGTATGCTAACATTCCCAGGAAAATTTTAAAATTGTTTGTACGCACATTGAACGACAAATTTATGTGACGTATAAAATTTTCTGACGTCAGACACTTAAATCAATAAATGTGTTCGTAGATAGTAGATGTTTTTGTGTTCTGTTAAATTGTTCCTTTTAAAATTGTTAAACGATGATGACTGATGTACCCATATTTTGACTATTATATTTATTGTGTCTGTTTATTTAACGCATCAATGTAAAAATATCGGAAATTGATGAGACTGTCATTAAAGTGAGAGGGTTGGCGCTATAGAACCAGGTTTAATCCACCATTTTCTACATTTGAAAATGCCTGTACCAAGTCAGGAATATGACAGTTCTTGTCCATTCGTTTTTAATGCGTTTTGTTATTTGATTTTGCCATGTGATTATGGACTTTCCCAATTGATCTTCCTCTAAGTTCAGTATTTTTGTGATTTTACTTTCTACCTGTTCACTATTCTTCTCCATATTAATCAAGCCTTTAGAAAACTGCTGCCGGCTTTTCAGACCAGACGAGGAGACCCTATTAAAATATTCCAACACGTCACATTATCCATTTGTATAGCAATATCTTTTTATCTGACTTTAAATTATATTTTAAATAAGGGAGTTTTTACTAGCATGAATTTTCGAGTATTTTCTTTTAAGGATTTAATGAGCCTTATCTAATTTATTTCAAAAGAACACTGAGCGTCAATGATGAGTCTTATGTAGACGAAACGTGCGTCTGGCGTATCAAATTATAAATCCTGGTACCTTTGATAACTATTTACACCACTGGGTCGATGCCACTGCTGGTGGACGTTTCGTTCCCGAGGGCATCACCAGCCCAGTAGTTAGCACTTCGGTGTTGACATGAATATCAATTATATGGTCATTTGAATAAATTTACTGTTCGCAAAAGTATGACTTATTCAAAATAATTAATTTTTTTTTATCCCAGGCATAGATTACCATAGCCATATTTGGCACAACTTTTTGGAAGTTTGGGTCCTCAATGCTCTTCAACTTTGTACTTGTTTTTGGCTTTCTAACTTTTTTGATCTGAGCGTCACTGATGAGTCTTATGTAGACGAAACGCGCGTCTGGCGTATCAAATTATAAGCTTAGTACCTTTGATAACTATTTTATTAATGTTTTCATACAAGAAACGATGGCTTTGCTCTTAATAATTTGTAATACACTTGCTATCTACGAAACTCTGATGATACCAAAGTTACTTAGCCTCGCGTGTTGTTGATTTGATTGTTTTATTTTCTTACATATCCTTTCCTTTTTTGAAAAAGTCTTAAACAATGATTCAACCTCTTCTTTTTTTGTTCAGAAATGTTAAGATATTGTCTGTAAATATCGTTTTAAACAGACTTGATACAACATAAGATTAACAAATGTGTATGCCTTCATCTGATTGAATAAGATTATATTGCATTGATAAACACATGAAAAATCTCATTTTCATCAAAGAACAACCTTAAAAGTAATTACTGAGAATTATTTATTTAGAGAAAATGTCTTTGGGGAGGGTTTTTCAATACAGTTACCATAACTCATTAAAACGTTGCCGGATTTTTATAATAAACAATGATACTAGTAGGAAGGATGGTGTTTAGAACGGCAATATGTCCAGGATAATTAAAAAATATATATAGTCAACACTTCGGTGTTGACATGAATATCAATAATGTGGTCATTTTTATAAATTTCCTGTTTACAAAACTTTTAATTTTCGAAAAACTAAGGATTTTCTTATCCCAGGCATAGATTACCTTAGCCGTATTTGGCACAATTTTTTGGAATTTTTGATCCTCAATGCTCTTCAACTTTTTACTTGTTTGGCTTTATAAATATTTTGATAAGAGCGTCACTGATGAGTCTTGTGTAGAAGAAACGCGCGTCTGGCGTACTAAATTATAATCCTGGTACCTTTGATAACTATATACACCTGATAAACAGATAGCAATTTGAGGGTCAATGTTAATTTCTATCGATTTGTATTCCAATCTGGAATAAAACTGTTGTTTGTGTATGCTTATACATTTATAGCATAATTTTGTAGAATAAATAACATCAGTTTTGTTTTGCAATCTATATCGCCATTTTGATTTGATTTACCGTTATACATAACTTCGTTATGTATAATGTAATAACTCCGTTGCATATAACCATAGATATAATACAGTTGTCTTTCCCTCGATTATGAATACACCACATACCACTTATCAACTTATTTCTAAATCTATGATCAACACTAAGAAATGATAAGCCTTTACGAGCACATGATTATTTTGCTCAATATTTTATTTTCTGTGAATTATTTTGTTGACTGTTTCTCTTTTCGTTGTTTTTGTTTTTGTGTTTTTGTGGGTTTTTTTTTAGCCAAGGGTTTGTGGTTTTTTACTACATGTATTTTTTATACTCCTCGGTGTATACTGCTCCTTTTTAAAGTCCTTATTGTTGCTGAGCTTCCAAAGTGTCGTGTATAATTTTTTTTGGCAAACAAATCTTTATTACACAAACCGACGTACGGGAAGGAAATCTCTGATATTCCAAAATATCACACATTTAGACCAATCAAAACATTTGAAATAAGGCATGTGACAAAATCGTCAATGTGAATTGTGTGCAAAGTTTTCTTCCAAAATGTTGTATGTAAACTTGAAAATAGTTGTATAATTACTTTGGGAATCAAACACTTGTAGATTTCTTTATTTCTGTGAAAATAAAGTTAGTTTGTATATTATCCTAAAATGTCCAAGTTTTTATTTCACAGCCATGTACAAATAATTTCAAGTTCACATACAATATTTTGGATGCAAATATTTCAACCAAATTTTCAAAGCCTGTTTGTGAGATTTTTTTTCTTCATTTGTAACATACTACATTTTGGAAACCCAGCGACGTTATCATCTTCCAATAAAATTCGAAAATTAAATAAATAAATTGATACTAAAAATATGTATCCTTAATAAAATAAAGATATGAAAATAAGACAAGTATCTTGTAAACAACTACATGTTGCAGTACGACCTTCACGAATAAGCAAAACAAATGCCGAATAGTCAGACATATGAAAGGTCCCGGAAAGCAAAATACAACACAATACATAAAAAAATCGACCGTCTACGGTCTGTAGCATTAAACGAAAAACATGTATTGACAGACGGCAACCATCAACAACACTGGACAAGAAGCGTCTTTTATATTGTGAGTACTTTTGTTCACATTATGTTGGTTTCTAGGTGTCTTTTTAAAATTGAGAATGGAAATGGGGAATATGTCAAAGAGACAACAACCCGACCAAAGAATATTTGAACAAAAAGTCGCTTTGTTTCGTTTTTTTTTATTGGTGTCTGTATCAAACCTTTGTTTCATATCGATATTCACATTGACTTTTCAAGTATATTACTTTCTACAGCAGTCGTTTAATAATGTTGTTACTCAATGTGATAATATACTGATTACTGGTTCCAGGGCAAATGTAAAAAAAGTTATAAAAAAGTTATGTCTTATTTTTGCAGATTGTCTTTATTCTGGATATGAATATATATGGCAGTTGGATTCCTGTATAATGTTTTATTATTCGCATCTAACATGGAGTGATTCAAAGATAAGATGCGTCAACGACAATGGTAATCTTTTAACCATTGAAACAGCAAGAAAAGAATATATTCTTTTACCATTTCTGATGGAAAAATTTGGTACGTACAATATTATTGATATTAAATAATGTTAATAAATATTACAGATTTATAGAAATTGTCGGTAACATCATTTTTCAGAGATATGTATACCTGATATGATTAGCACAAATATTAAATTTTTAGTTTGATTGAAAAACAAAGAAAACAAAGAACAACACAGAACCGAGAATTAAACAAATTTAAAGTAAAATAAATGTGTACTCTGTATTTTACGATGAAAATATATTGATGAGTTTTGTAGATAGAATAGAATATTTTTGTTTATATTTACACCGATCTGATTAGTTTTACAGGTTTTTAGTTCTTATGTAGCTATTACATCACTGACCCAGGTTGAACGTTCAGACTCATGTTTAACCCTACCATACTAGTATTCTTTTTGTTCTTTTTCGAAGCCTGTAATTCAGTGTTTTTCGCTGGTTGTTCTCTGCAATTGTTGTGTCTTGTCTATAGTTGTGTATAAAACAGACAGTAGGCTTTTCATGTTTGGTCACGCTGGGGATTTTAATTACAACAAAAAACAACCAAAACACAAGTATATAAGGTCAACATGATAGATATAACCCTTGGAACATGGTAAATTTAAAACGTCAATTTAAGGTTGACTCTTGTTGTGTTGTGTACTTTAGATGATGATGAAGTCTAAATTTACTAGCACCCGAAAAAAATAATCTATCTCTTTAATAAGAGTAAAACTTTTTAATCAAAATAAACGGTTTCTTGTCTAATCAATGATATCCTAAGATAACTCCCTTCCTCTAATGTAAAATTTGTTATTTTACTATTCAAGGTAATATTTTCCTTTTACAGTCTCTGATTCCTGACCATCGCAACTGAGTTTTTTTCCTGTTAGGTTGCATTGTGTGTCATATTACTAAAAAAAAAGTGAAACTTGATTCCAAATAAAAGTATCCGAAAATCTTGAATAATTAATTCTTTTAAAAACTGTCGTTTTTTTTCTAAAAGTTACAAAAACAAACCACACAAAGGCATAATCAGATGTTAATGTATAGAACTGTGAAGCACTCCATAGTTTGTTTGGAAAGGTGAAACTTATATTCTTTTTGATTGTACCTATGATGAATGTATAGATGGAGACCCTTACTCCGTCGGGTCGGGCGGTCCAACTCTTTTCTTGCAATTCCTTCAGTATTTGTTTGTCATCTTGATTTTTTCTATTTGAGATTTGGACATAGTTTAACAACCGTTGCCTAAATTTTGACTCTTGTTGTGTTGTGTATTTTAAGTGACTCTTAATCCAATTTGTTATAATTCCCCATTTTATCCATTTTATAAGTTTGAAAATTGTATTATACTCGTTTTGTGACAATATACGCTGTAATCCCAATTTCAGGAAAATTTGTATTTCAATGGATAATTTTGTGGTTCAAATATATTAGAGGCTACTTGTTTATACTAGTATCTTGAATATTAATTATTTACTTGCATAATGATTTATTCTTCTGCTGAATATGTAATAATGTTATGATTTGTCTTCCTACATGAAATTTGAACATCATTTAACTACTGTTGCCTACATTTTTCTATCTTAATTAATCCAACATTTTATAATTTTCCATTTTATCATGAGATGACAATTGTATTATTTTTGTTTTATGACTATATACTCCAAATTTAAGGAAAATCTTTACCTCAAAAGATAATTTGTTGTTCAAACATAGTTAAGGATATTAGTATTGTGAATATTAATTATTTCATTGTATATTCTTCTATTGTTCAAAATTTGCATTAATTTAATACTTTCATTAAAAACTGGAATTCACTAAATCTATGTGTTATGTTAATATGGTTAACTCCTACAGTAGTTAAATGGAAATTATAATAGCTATAACACACGATAGTATTTCTTTAGAAACTTCTTTCACAAACATGTTTTGTTTGAAAGTGATAATATTGTTTAATATTTATTGCATTTAGTATATAACTATACAAAAGGAATCCTTTTTTGTCCAAGGAGTTATAGTACGTTACACATTCAACATATTTAGGATAGATAAAATAGACATATGTGTTTGTTGTGCATGTTCTGATTTTGTGTCATTGATGGATATCTGATATCCCTTGTTTTTCTATTATAAACTGGTCGTGTATAATAAAAAAATTCTTCCTCTTTGGTTTACCCCTTTGTTCGTGTATTGTTCCGACAATAGAAAAAATAAAAGTTGTTTGAGAACTAGTTAATTATCTAGGCCATGTACATGTCGAAAATGAGTTAAGACAGTTTCAGATTGACCATTTTCTTGTTCAGCTTTGTTAGTATTGGCAAGATTGGGGTAGAATACAAGACAAGTAAGGCTAAGATAAGAAATTTTAAGTAAATTCCAGACTAAATCAGACTGGTCGTGAAAAAAACAGTCGAGTACAAAAAAAACGGAGAAACCATTTCAGACTTTGATTTGTTTGTAGTGTTCAGTTGAGCACCTGTTATACAAGTGTTATCCTGTTGATCGGGGCTATTAGTTATATTTACATTACAGAAAAGCAGGGGCTAAGGTTCTGGTGGATAGGTGGGACGGATGCAGCACAGGAGGGAATTTTCCGTTGGATAAATGGAGAAAATGTTACTTACAGCAACTGGGACCAGAGTCAACCTGATGATTCGTCTGACGGCATACCAGGAGCAGACTGTATAAGATATCTTATACATTCCATGACTGAAGCAGCATGGCGAGATTATGACTGTAACGATCAATTGCGATCTATATGTGAAAACAAAATGTTTTTGTGATTAAAGAAGACATAAATACATGTAATGATCGCAAGTCATCAAATTAGATTTATGTGTTACGGTTATTGCTATTATTTCTGTTGAAAACAAATGTGACACTATTCCGTACTTCTATTTTTTTTTTTTTCACTTATCATATTGCAACGACGTAGACTCTACATTAGAGTTTGAAAAGTTTCCGTTCTTTGGCATCGGAAAGTTCCTTTCGCAATAGTATACCGATTTTTTAAGGCTGTTTATACAAAACTGGAAAGTATTCCTAGAAACGAAATTTAAAATTGTAATTGTAAAATACAATGATATCGCATAATAGAATATTTAATTATGTCCTTATTTTTATTTATAGAATGTTCTCGTTAATCATATATTATATAAAAGGAAATGAAGGTAGATTATAGATGATAAAAGAATCTTTCCACTTTCCACTTAAGTTTTGAAAAGATTCATTTACTGAGACATTCTAGATTTGCATATAAGATATGAAGCAGGTAACTAATATGTAACCGTGCTGAGAAACAGTAGTGTAAATAAAATTCTCCCTTAAGCATTAGAAGAATAAAATTTGAGATCAAATAGTTGGGTTGATCAATGTCAGTTATTCTTTATTTATATATGTTCTATTCTAATTACATTGACAAGTGCTATTACAGGCTAGTTGTAAAAAGCATAACAAAGTTCGTCCGATTGACATTTTTGCTTGCTTTATTAACTTAAGGAACCTACATTCAAAAGGTGAACACTTTACTGTTTGGGCAAGACAATTATACTGATTTGGAATTATATATGTACTGTATTATCATTAAATGTTTTGATTTGCATTTTGCTTATTTCTGAAGTTGGGCTTATTATCATGATTATGTAGAAATAAAGTTATGGATAGAATAACAAGAAAGTATTCTGACAATGGCATGCATCATCTTTCGTGCTTCCGAAGCGCTTTCTCTGGTTTTACTCTCAAACACAAACATTGTAAAGCCTGTAGTCAAAATACAATTATAGTTCAGCTGGTTATTATTTGCGATCTTGTCATCGTAGCCAATAAACTATGACAGTTGTTAGCCAAGGGATCAAAATATTGAATTCCCAAGCCCATCAACTGAAAAAAACACTTCAGGTTACTGAGGAATGCAGTTGAGGACTATGCAAGATAATGAGTAAAGCGCGATCCAGATGAATCGGAACTGGGCACTTGGTCTGAATGGATCAAAGCTATTCGATCATGTATTCAGAAACGTATTCAGAAACGTATTCAAAAACTACGGTTTACAAAATTCTTTATTTTTACTTTCGGATATATTGATGATATCCTATCAGTAAATAACCAATATTTCAGTCAGTACTTACATGTACATCTCATATATCTCAGTGAACTTGACATCAAGGATACTACTGGTTCTAGAAGGACTGATTCATACCTTGATCTTTTTCTTAATATTGTCAAAGATGGACGACTTCACACTAAATTCTATGACAAACAGGATAATTTCAACTTCCCAATTATCAATTTCCCATTTCTCAGAAGTAACAATCCCTCTGCCTCATCGTATGGTGTTTACATATCTCAGTTGATACGCTATGCTCGTGCATGTTCACACTATACTGCTCCAACAGAGTTATGAGGAGGAAAGATTACAAATGACACTCTGTAAATTTTATGGACACCATCACAAATTGGGTGATCTATACGATGTGTCTGTGTCTAAACTCACTAAGGACATTTGTCCCCCGACTTAAATATCGGTTTACCATCTACGTCGTCTGGTCTGATAAATACCAAACGTGACCTATTCTCGAATATGACTGTTTTGCCGAGAGTGAATTCGCATTGCTATACGACGGTATGTATACATCCAACACACATGTATTTAGTTATGATGCTTTGTTGTAAGTCTAGTTAGATATTTTGAAATGTCTTACCTTTTATGGTTTGAATTCTGTATTTTCGGTACATTTCACATATGTCATATTTGTCAGTATAGTCAGTAACTCATGGTTCGTCACAGTGTTTTTGTCTTATTCTCTTTGTTTTCAATTGTGTTTACTGTTTGGTCATAGAGGATCTTGCCATATATTACAGTTTTTAATTTTTATTTTCTATATATACATTAATCAGGTAATTTATTAATAGGATTTTTCAATTAAAGCAACTTTATGTACAGAATTTTTTTTTAACAGTTTTGATTGAGACGAAATACCGACATGGTTAAAAAATACAAGTAATTACACCACTACAAACACAATTCCATTTTAATAAATAAAAAAAAGATCAGAAAATACATAAAATAACACAATTACTTACTCAACTATAATGTTATATTCTTGTACATGTCTACAATACAACCAATCTATTCTATTCTTAGAAATTTACCTGTGATAAAATAAACGTCACTTTTGGTGGCTTTGATTCAATTTTTGTGACGCACAGTTTATAATCCGTTTGAGGTGTACTGTCGTAAATTCATCGGAGGTATTCGTTGTTATTCTGTGGTTTACATGTTGTAATGTACTATTATATTATTTATTTATGTATTTCTCTGTCCTTATTGTTCTTGTGATTGTTTGTTCTGTATTCCTGTCACGTAATGTTGTCATTGTATCGGTATTTTTAAAATTGCCATTTAAGCGAGAGGTTTGGCTAGCAATAAAACCAGATTCAACCCACCATTTTTTCTAAAAATTAGGAATAAGGCAGTTGTTATCAAATAGTCCGTTTCTATGCAAGTTTGTTTTTGTTGCAGCTCAGTGTTTCTGTTATTCCGTTATTTTGCGCTTATAATTGATGTGTTTCTCTCGGTTTTAGTTTGTTACCCGGATTTGTTTTCGCTTAATCGATTGATGACTATTGAACAGCGGTATACTACTGTTGCCTTTATTGAACTCGAATTTAAACTCGAACTCGAAGTTTAATCCTTGCTCCATATCGAACACTAGGGTTAGCTACAATCTTTTTACACATTGGGTCTGATTCTACTAGAGCTTAAAGCAAATTAAAAAAAATGAAAAGAACTCCTCTGTTTATAACTGGCTACATTATTGTTCTCAGAATATCTATATAACGAAAGTTCTGAAAAAAATTCTGAAGTTAAATCTACTCATAGGGATAATATGAACACATAATTTTTCAATCAGATTACTTGTGATCTGGAGCTGGTATGTCAGTAACTGCTAGTAGTCCTTTGAAAATGTATGTATCATTGTCATTTTGCTCAGTTTCTTTTATTACCTATTCAGACATCGGACTCGAACTTCTGTTAATCTGATTTTTACTGTGCGTATTGATGTGTGTTTGTTTATTCTACATTAACTAGAGGTATAGGGGAAGGGTTGAGATATCACAAAATATGTTTAACCCCGCCGCATGTTTGAGTCTCTCCCAAGGCAGGAGCATCTGGCCTTTGTTAATCTTGTATGTTTTTTAATTTTAGTTCGTTTATATGTTTCGGAGTTTAGTGTAACGTCCATTTTCATTGAACTAGTGCACATATTTGTTTGGGGTGGGGGCAGCTTTGGCCAGCCTCCGGGTGCGCAATTTTCTCGATTTGTTGGAGACACATTTGTGGCATTCTGCTGTTTTCTGCTCTTTGGTCGGCTTGTTGTCTCTTTGACACATTTCCCTTTCCATTTCAATTTTATAACCACACTTTTGAGTTGGAACGTGTTTGGATTTGGACTGACAGTTTTAAATTTTTAATATTTGGTTTAAAATGTCTTAATATAAATTGAATAAGGATGTTTATGTCATACTACAATAGCTTTTGTATCGGTACATCGTTTGAAATTCTTGAATCTAAATTTCATGTCGGAGTCTTTTATAGATGATTATTCGGTGTGTCTGATTGTTTTTGCACACATAAACGGTATTCTGACTTTGATAGTCGGACACCGGTCTCATAAACAATCATTCCATACTCAACTATTTTTTATTTTTATCAAAATTGTCTCATTTTCCGATGTTTTTTTTTTTAACTTTCGCCAGTTTCTAACCTGTTTAGTGTTATTGATGGTATTTAAATTAAGGAACTAAAAATGCAGAAAAAAATGAAGGGTCCGTATGCTTTTTTTCGAGATATAAGCCATTGAAAATTTGGCGGGAATTTATTCTCTCTAGAATTTTTCATACATTTTATATTTGCACCCTTTTTCTTTAAAAAAACATGATGAAAAATAACAAGGACTTTATAGTATTTTCAAATATGGCTTTTTAAACTATGTGTAATAAAATCATGTAAAGAAAAGTAGGGGTTAGTTGGGGAATTTTTTTAATGGCACTACATGGATAAAACCAGAGGACTCCGAATATCTGGCAAAAATTCAAAAACAAGAGGAGCGAAAATCCTTAATACTATGAAAAAAAAATCGATAGTTCTGAATTTTTATAAAAAATGTTTTATAATTTATCATTCTAATCGATAAATTACTGAATATAAAGTATTGTATTGTTTTAATCAACAATATATAAAACTAAAATCTATTAAATTAAACAAACATTGAAATTATCTAACATGAAAAAAAAGAACTATATTTCTGAAAGTAGAATAATGAACACCATTCTACTACACTTATTTAGATGAGAAATGTTTATTAATCCTTGTTGATTAACTGTTAATGTGTTGTCCGAGAAGTAATCAGGCATATCTTGTTGCCAGATATTTCCATAGGTTTTGCATATTGAAGCTTAACCTTCACCGTCCAAGTTTTGTTCGAATAGGCATTCTTCATCTAAATATATTGGAATTGTTGTTCTATTTCAAATCTTGTTTATAAAGTATCGTGATATTTTGTAAAAATGTGCTTCTCAAATAACACATGAATTTAAAAAATAATTGATTTTTATTTTCAAATAAATAAATGAACATACTAAAACTACATCATAATCCGGTGAATTGTTTTGACTTTAACAAATCATATTCATATACTTCACCGATATTTTACCAACATTTGAACACAAAGACACTTGATTGGCTTATTGAAAATAATGAGTCGATTGCATTTCAATACATAGTAGGAAATGTATTAATAGTTGGGTAAATATTGGTATATCCTAATTGCAATTAATTGAGTAGTTTGGTATTTTTTTTTTCTTTGCATAAATCAATGTCATGCACGTTGAGGTACTGTTATTGCAACAGAAATCGTGTAAGCATCAATATTTGTGTTTTGTATTTTAATTTGTTCGTCTGACGTTCTTAAAATTTTATTTTTTAATTTAAAACAATCAAAAATACTTTGATATAATGAAAACTCAGTTTATTTCAAAAACTTGTAGACTAATTGCTGAAATAGTTTTACAATAATAATTACCATGCATTGGTTCCGTGCAAAACAGTTGTGTCTTTTAATGTCAGTATAGTTTTTTACAAGTAATTTTATATTCATGGAAGGCACAAATGACCGATAGACCATCCGATTCTGTTAACAACGTTACGTATACATGTTATATGATATTTGATTTACGATGGTGTTTACCTTGATCTTTAATTAACAACATGTTTACTATATTTTTTAGGGAATTGTCTAAGTGATCTTTAACAAATACAACGTTGTTGTTTATTATGATTTTAACACAATATAGCTTTCTTTACTTTGATTTTAAAAAATACGACGTTATTAAATGTATTTACAATGTGGTTTACTTGATCTTTTGAACAAATGCATATTTGTTCAGTGTGACATGTGTGAAGGAAAAATAATTCCAATGTTTTGTTACTGTGAACCTATAATGTAAAACAGATTGCAACGTTGTTTGTTATGATCTTAAAATGCACAATTTTTAATCACAAGATTAACTAATAATGGTACATGTACTTGTATCCTTATTCCATTTTGACATATATACTCATTACAATCATTTGCCTTTAAGAGATATTCATGTAATAAAATTTGACATGACTCACCTGCTATCTTTGAAAAATTGACTGATTTTTTTCAACTATCAATAACTTTATTGAATGCGTTTGTTTTTTATATATATTTTTTAAAGTCAGTACAGTGCGAGATTTGCAAGAGATTCCAAAGTGGGACAGCATGGATGTTCAAGGGAAAATAAAAACTTTAATAATTGTTGATACGTATCTACAGTGTGCAACAGTCACCAGTCACCAGTCTGATTTTTCTTTAACATCACCACAGAATAGTGTGTGATTATTGAAAATAATGATGGAAACGTCATTAACAATACCATTTTAGGGGGATTCTATTGCCGAAAGAAAAGTAATTATTTGTGTATATGTGATGCTAAAGGAAAAATATTAGATCTTTTGTTTTGTTATATTGACGCGCATCAGTAAGTGTACATTTGAATACAAGGTTAACGTATTCTGATCGAGTCACGGGACATTTTATTAAAAATAATATGATGGACTACACCATTATTTTTTTAAACAGGAAGATCATTTTACATATTTGTTTTTGTAGTCTTAATACGGGACATAAATTGCAAAGAACATAAGCAAAAATCAAAAACCCCTTATAACAAACCATGTCATCGTCCAAATGGACAAAATCAACGATAGTAGATACTACAATCTACAAAACACTAAAATAGATACAACAATCTACAAAACACTTTATATATGTACAAACTGGGCATATAAACCCTACTAAAATCTTAGTGATCGCAAGTGCTCGTTAAGACTACACATGAATATGCAAGACAGTGGCGGATCCAGGGGGAGAAGGGGGTTCAGGGGGTTGGAACTTCCCTTTTTTGTTTGACGATCAATGCATTTGGATGGGGACGTATAGTTGGAACCCCCCTTTGTCCTGGTTGGGACCCCCCCTTTTTTTTAAATTGCTGGATTCGCGCCTGCAAGAGTAAGCGACATGCTGAACTATATAGAGTTCAAAATAAAATCCGGTAACGAGAACATTTCGTGTGGTTTTTGCCTTGTTGAAATTACTGAACATCCCATTCCTCTCAAACACCAAACAAACCATCTTTTTTTCCAAACCTGCCATTTATAGCCCTTTTTTTACTAAACGGACTCAGAAAATGAAGTTTTTGATCATTTCTATCAATATAGAAATGGTCTCAGAGGTCCAATTGCTGTCTCCAATACGAATGACCTTGATATTTTATCTGGTAACATGCCAATTCGAATATTATAATTACTGCGTAAAAACATAAAACATACAGTAATTGTCCTTGACTAGCATGCGCATAGCAAATATCTTTCGACGGCAAAATCAGCTTATTCGGGAAATGGAAAACATAAACCAATAATAAGTCATTGGGTTTTTGGGGGGTATCTTTTTTCTTTTGATTTTCCAGTGGTTGATGACAGCCATATGTAAAACAAAAGCTAAAAATTATAATATTTAATTCTTTGTCTTTTGTCTTTATTCTGGGTATGAATATGTATGGCAGTTGGATACGTGCATTATGTTTTATAATACAAAATTATCATGAAATCATTCACAAAGAATATGCGTTGAAGACAATCACTACAAACCAGTAAAAGTCTGAAATGGCCTATATCTGTACTCGACTGTACTGATTTTTACTCGACCAGTCTGAATTGGTCTGAAATTTACTTGATAATACTCGACTGTAGTCTGAACCATACTTAACAGTCTGAACTTGTAATCGACCTTTACTCGACCAGTACTTAACCATTTTATACGCGTCTGAACCATGCTCGACCTAGACTGAACCATGCTCGACCTAGTCTGAACCATACTCCACCTAGTCTGAACCATATTCGACCAAGTCTTATCCAACCTAGACCTATTATTTGTATCTATTTATTGTATTTCACCAATTTAGAAACTGCCTCTTATATCAAATGCGTTTCCCCCAGTTTTAGTTTGTAAACCAGATTTTTTTTCTATCAATTTATGAGTTTCGAACAGCGGTATACTACTGTTCCCTTATTTAACAACAGCTATTTCCCCTGGCTAGAAATTTGAACAACAATTTGAAATTAAAATTCAATATAGCATTGAAACCAAAATTTCGCAATAAACATTATATAACTTCAACACCATATTCATCAACACATACATACATATAACACCTTTAACATAAAAATAAAACAAGCTGATCAAATAATCTTAAAACTGAATTGTGACTAACATTTTCAATGTTATTCAAAAAAAAAATAATGTTTCAGATATATTTTATTGTTACTGGACAATTTTCACCATTAACTTAAGCCTAGTATAGATTTATGGTGTCAGTTGAGTTTAGTTAATAATGCAGTGATTTTTTTATATTAAAATATATATAAAATAGTATATAAAGCAACTTAATAAATTTAAAAAATGACACCATTGTTTTGTAAAACCAAGAATTTAATATAATCATGATAATAGAACTTCCATAGCAATCCTTGATAACCTTTTCACAACGGAAATGTGCTCCAAAGTTTCAGAAAAAATATTCAAATAAATTTAAATAATTTTTGTCAAAATTAAAGACATGCCATATAAGAAGCATTTTAATAAGGTTTAATTACTTCAGTACATGTGTGTTTTACAGGTAAAAAGAAAGCTCTATTTATCTTAAACTCGTGTATTACTTATCTAGTGAATTCAAAAGGCCTTGCGATTTAAGTTAAACAGGATGTTGCAATTTTGAATGAATGTTATTTAGAACTTAAAGGGAAAATTCGCAAAAAATAAAAATTTGATATTATGTTCATCTTAAATAAATAAGCATATTCTCAAAATATTAAAGCTTTATTTGTCTAGATAAGTGAGTTATTAGATTTTTAAAATCGACTCTTAATTTTCGGCAAGACGCCATCTTGAAAACTAATGACCACGGAAATCTAATTACCACAAAGTTCTAGTACACGGCATGACATGTTCGTTAATCAGTGTTAATATGACTTGTCAAGCTGATGGATTTTCTACCCGACCAAGTAATGGTTGCTCAAGAAGTCTACATAGTTTTCAAGATCATCAAATCAAGTATTGCTTCACTAAGATTGATAAGAATAATTTAAAAAGAACTTTAAAAAACATCTTAATTTTTTAAGAGGGTTAAATATTCAATGTACAATGCTGAGGTCAGGTTAAAAAGCTGTAAATGACATAATATCGTACAATGGTTTTAGCTGGTCAATAAATTTACATTTTTGGCACCCAGATACAGTATCAAGTATTGTATAAATTATGCTATAGTAATGTTAAAGTAGTCTCAATAATATCCCTTTTTGATATATATGATAATATATATAATATATCCCAAATTATAATAATAAATATATTTTTCTAATATAAGGTTAAACAATTTCAGTTATTTTGTTGGCTGTTGTTACCTCTGTAAAAAGATATTGTATGTAACCATGAAACCTTTGTAGTTTTATTTAGGAATTCAGGAAAATTAAGTTAAAAACACATGCCAAACAAGAAGCATCTTAATAAGGTTTTATTACCCTCAGTTTAGGTGTGGTTTTTAGGTAAAAGAAAATCTATTTTTAACAAAACTCTAAAACTTTAAAATTAGTATAATTTAATTATAATTATATAAGATAGTTTGATTTAACTATCTGTATTTGATAAATTTGAGAATCGTGTAAGGATGTAAAAATCTGTTTTTATATGTATCTTCATTTCATTGTGGCTGTTGTCATGTCAGTTAAAAAACATTATTTTAACAGTTAAAATTAAAAAAAGTTTAGGTTATTTGGTCAAGTATGGTTCAGACTGGTCGAGTACTGTTCAGACCTTTGGTCGAGTATGGTTTAGACTGAAAATAGGTCAAGTACAGGTCGAGAATAGGTTAAGACTGTTTCAGACTGGTCGAGTAATAGTTCAGACTATTTTCAATGGCAAAGATCAGGGTCAAGTAAAAATCAGTGCATTCGAGTATGGTTAAGACTGGGGTCGAGTAATGTCGAGTAAAATTAAGACCAATTCAGACTGGTCGAGTAAAAATCAGTACAGTCGAGTACAGATATAGGCCATTTCAGACTTTTACTGGTTTGTGGTGAATGGAAATCTATTAGCTGTTGATACTGCAAGTGTATTCACTTATACAGAAAGAAAAAAACTGGAATGGTGTTATGGTAGATAAGTGGGACGGATGCATCACAGTAAGGAATATTTCGTTGGATAAACAATGGAGACAGTGTTACAGTAACTGGGACATAGATCAACCCGATGATGATTTTGACGGCATACTAGGGGCAGACTGTATGAGATATATAATAAAGTCAAAGACTGTAGCAACATGGAGGGATCGTAACTGTAACGATGCTTTTGCGTTCATCTGTGAAAACTGAATATTTGTATGATTGTAAATGTCAAGTGTGACTGTTATTTTCTCAAATCGTTAAGCAATATTGATAAACCAAATGTTCTATTATTATCATTATTTGTACTCCTACCCAAACAAATATCACTTTTACTTGTTTATATAGTTCATTCAATAAATTATGGTATCGAAACAGACTCCACTTTAGCGTGTGTTGTACTAGCTTTCTTTCTCTCTTGTTCTCTCTGCCGTCTGAAAAAATCAAATTTCCTAAGGAATACGTTTTCCCGATTTTGTTTTACTAGTAAAGTGCAAAACTCGAAAACATTTCTGGCCTTACAAATAGTAATGGATAGACCTACGTGTATGTACATGTGCAGATCATTTGTAAATTTAGACGTGCTTACAGTAAACTATGTTTTAAAGTATTATATAGGCATAATTTAGTTGAAAAATTGTAATCTCCCCACTTGTTATTAAAATATATGCATTGGCTGAAACAATCATATTTTTAAAGATTGTACTAGTGAAACTCGGCCGATTCCGTATCTTCATCTGAGTTAAACGGATTCACCAGAGGATTGCCGTTGTAGCTTGTGTGAGTATAGAAAAATACAGCATTGCACGAAGTTTCCTCTTTAATTGCCAAACTATAAAATAATGAGTTTGTTCAAACATGGTCAGATATTTACCTTTGTAAGTTCCAATCACATAGATAATTGTAATACTGGACAGTTATCAATAAAATTGCATAGTTTGTTTATTAAGGTCTTTCCTTTTTCAAAAGGGAAACCCTTACTGTATTTCTTCTGTTTATTATTATTATTCTTCCGCCAAACTTTGACGAAGTTAGCAGCCTTAACCGTAAGACATGTCGCTTTCATGTTCACACTTTGTTTCGGTGTCATGAAAACCTATCCGGAACACACCCTGTGAGTCGAAATATTTTGTCGGTTCGGAGTAATCCCTATGAAACCGAAAAACCTTGTTATCGTTCCAACACCGTAACCGTAATAGGTAGGAAAAAAACGAAGGGTGAAATTTGTTCAGGACCAAACCCTGGTTCTTCATTACATTTGGATCAAAAAGATTCAACGACTCATTGGTAGGGTTATGCCCTATTAAAATTAACCGGTGTCGGTTGGCCACCAAAACTCAGAAACCGTAAGTCGTAGACACCTAGGATCTTCACCATTCATCATCAATTCATGTGACTTTGAAAAATACCTCAAGGTCAAATGTGTATGTTGACCTTGACCTTTGACCTAACACCTTGTCATCAGAACTTCTCAGAAACCTTAATACTTTCAGAAGTGTTGTATAGTGGAAAATGTTTGGGTCATTAATGCACAACCGAAGAGATTTTTGACCGAAGAGATTTGACCTTTCTGTAAGGGGCATAACTCTTGTTTTAGGTTTCTGAAAAGGCAAAATCAGTTTTTACTATATGACCAAAGGTCCTAGACCCATGGGGTCTTCAGCAATGACATTGGGGACTAATGACCTTGACAAAGGTCAAAAGGTAAAAGGTCAAGGTCATGTCCCATATAGCGAATTATGTGTTTTTGACCTTATTTAACAGATTTTCAGTGTGTTTTAAAGCTTTTTAAGGTTGACCTTGACCTTTTCAATACATTCTACGTCTATTGAAACATGTAATTTACATTACAAAAGGAAAGACCTCTCAATTGTTCAAGAACAATTGACATTTTAATTATAATATATTTTCTTAATTTCTTAACCGTAAGAGGATGTGTCAAATTAATATTAATCAAAACAAGAAAACAAGGCATAATTGTGATTTATTTAATTGAATGCTGAGCTTGCCTAACTTCCAGTGTCAATAAGTTCCTGCATATTTATGACGATAAACTTTTAACAATTGATACACTAGGTAGGTTCCGCGAGGTGATGCAACAGAGATGAAGAGCAGAATAGTTGGACTGTTACTAGAAACCATTGGCGGATCCAGGGGGTGTCCGGGGGTTGGAATCCCCCTTTTGTTGGACGATCAATGCATTTGAATGGGAGTATATAGTTGGAACCCCCCCCCCCCTTTTTTACTCTGGGTTTGGAACCTCCCCCCCCCTCCTTTTTAAAATGGCTGGATCCGCCCCTGGAAACAATGGCATGTTAGATAGCAATTATTCTTAGCAACAGCTGATAATTACAACAGTTTTAGTATAATCACGTGAACGAAACTCTCGTCTGGTGTACTGAAATATATGTCATGTGTCTTTAAAAACGTAACGATTGGACAACGGACGTTTGTCAAATTTCAAATAGATAATTCCTAACTGGAAATGTCTATTAAAAACATGTATTTTACAACAGTAACAAATTGTCTGCTCTATTTGTGTTGATATTGCTCGACCTTTCGTAAATTTAAAATTATCCCCAAATTATTGGTGTTGTTTATTTTAATCAGTTATTACTCATTAGTCTTCTGTGTAATATTAACCGTTTTGTTAACTGTTCTCTGTCTGTTCATTTGGCCATGGTTTGTTGGTCTTTCTTCAAACTATTGTTTTCAATTGTTCCTGGTATAGTCTCCTTACTTGTGACCGTACACGACAAGTTGGACCCAGAAACATGCATACTAAAATATGTGTTTAAAGATATAGGAAGATGTGGTATGAATGCTAATGAGAAAACTCTCCATCCAAGTAACAATTTATAAAAGTAATTCATTATAATAGGTCAAGGTACGGCCTTCAACACGGAGCCTTGGCTCACACCGAACAGAAAACTATAAAGAGCCCCAAAAATTTCAAGTATAACACCGTTCAAACGGGAAAACCAACGGTCTAATCTATATAAAAACGAGAAATGATACACACTTTAAACCACATAAACAGACGACTACCACTGAACATCAGATTCCATACTTAATTAAGACCGCTGCAAACAATTTCGATATCTTTACGTTATCTACCATGAATATATAAAAGATCAAACACTGGATTTTGTTTTACAAATTTTCTAGAATTCTGACTTTACTTTTTAATGACTATAATACATTAATATATTTATACAGAATAATAATAACATAGGAAATGAATCTACCAAAAAAACAATAAAAGATTCTGAGGCAGAAAATAGCAGCTTTAGAAAAACGTTTTAAAGGAAATAAGAAATTTCCTATGCATGAAGACAATTATTATTGTCTATGAGTTTTATATTTTGAGTTTAATAACACCGTTCGACTCATCGTATATTTCGAACCAATCGCAGACGGTTTTTCGGTAAGTTATTGTTTCCGTTTTTCTAATTAAATTGTTTTTATATTTTTTTTTTTAGTATACTTTTGTTACAAACTTCTAGATGAATACGTTCATTAGGGAAAGTAACAGCTAGGACATAAACAACAGCTTCTGGCAAATGTCTTGCAAGATGTCCGATGTCGGATTTCGCCGTTTTTTACAAATAAATAGGCATATGCGACGTTATTTATTGAAAAAAAAATAGATTAGTTGCATGCTACATATAGTGCTTTTCCGTAATTGTGCTTTAACTTTACAAAACAGCTACATAGTCTTGAATAAATTGCGTAGTCAAAACGACTTCATTTTCAAAGAAATGAAATGTCTTCCAAGTTTGTCCATTGGACGATTTTCATACGTTTTCAACGTTGTCGATTAGGGGTACGCTATTTATTGTGGATCATCTGTAGTGTATATGTCGTATATTTCCTCAGCCAGGATTTTCTTGGTGGTCAGATACTATCAACAAGACCATAAAGAATTAAAAAAAAATCCGATGACTGCGGTCGTTTGTTTAGATGAGGTTCTTAAGTTGTGAAAAAGTAAGTATCATGAGAGGATAAAAAATCCTCTTTTTTCAAATTTGGGAAGCGTAAAACTTCGATTTTGTTTTATTTCTCTGCAATTAGATTCATTTGTATAGAACTTGTAAGAGAAAATGAAATTGGGCCTAAAGCGTGCCATTTGCTATATACCTCTCCACATCATAAAAAGCTTGTAAACATTTGAGATGAATTATAATTAACCTTTTTTTCTGATAATCGTTTCATTTCTTAATCTAATTGTATCACTATTATAGTAAATTGAATTTTATAAGCATGACCCGTTTAACTTGTAATTCCCGACAAACTTTTTATATTAAAGCAAAATATATATTTTCCTCCTTTTCGGACCTTAATGAGGAAACATTGCATTTTATTACGTTTTATGTCATTGGTCTCTAGTAGAGAGTTGTCTCATTGGCACGCATTTCATATAGATTTATGCTTTACCCAAATACGATATATTTTGTTGTTTGTTGCTTACGTTACTTTCAGTGGGAAATATTTCATGCATATTCAGTCCAACCAATCATTAATGCCCGCGTCACACTGTCCCGATTTTTATATACGATGGACACCCGAATGCGAAAATTGTAAGTTCGTACGAAGTTGGTCCCGATCTCGTTAAAATACCAAAAAGTGACCGAAGCAAGTACGATGAATAATGAAGTCTATACGATGGTGCCGAAATTATATACGATAGCAAAAGATGGACATACGAAGGTTAACTAAAGACGGGTATTTAAGCTTCATATCTCATCCGAAGCCTACACGTTGGATCACGAAGGCTACACGATGGATTCCGAAGGCTACACGATGGATTACGATGATGGCGCGATGGCCATACGATGTCTAAAAGACGTCATGTACAGCTTACGATGTATTTCCAGTTACTGAATGGTTTGGTTGAGTTCTAAAAAAATAGTTTATGTATCAAATTTGCATATTCAATTTACCATTTCTGAAAGGTAAGGTAATGGGTTCGTCGATCCCTTTTATTCAAAAAGAGCTCTTTCCAGGAGAATATCATAATAATAAAGACAAAAGGAAGGATGTGGGGAAAGCAACAAATGCGGCAAAATATGACATATAGAAAACAAAATGGTTATGGAGTAAACCTTCGTGTGACAACAACGCAGACGATACATAAAAAAAATCAGAATAATGAAGAAAAAGTTGGTTTCCTTATATACGTGTACCTGCAGTGTTGGTGTACGAGGTGCGTTTATGATTTTCATTATGTTACTTGATATGAAAAATTGACAAAAAATAATTTTATTTGTAAAAGTAAATCCCGAGCCTGTAATAGCTGCTCTTCTTGTTCCATTTGAATTAATAGAAACAACGCTGTCGCCTTTCTTGTTCTCATAGAATCATATGATATGAGCTCCATGTTTTGTGAACTTCTTTCTTAACTGTCGTATTAGACTGACCAGTGCATATCGCGCATGGCACTTTAAATGTATTTTAGCGCGAAAATTAACTTACATTTAGCTGGATTTATTGCCGTCGTATTTACATCTTGTCGCCTTCGTACTTTTATTCGATGGCAACACGACGGAATTACGAGGTCTTCACGAAGTCGTGTTGTCATCGTAAGACCTTCGGGTAGCTTCGTGATTCATTCGTGTAGACATCGTAATGTAAAAACTGCCCGATAGAAACGATAATAATAATAATAATAATAAATTCTTTATTTAAAGAGGGTAACTCAATTAGAAATAGTCTAATTTTCATTGAGGCCCTCAAACAAAATACATGCATACAGTTAACATTCATACATTCATACATTAATTTACAATATATATTACTAGTATATACACAATTCAATCATTGAAATATACAAAGGGTAATAAATGACAATATTTGATATAGTTTTGTTAGAGGAAAACAAATTAGTTGACTTGCATATAATTTTCAAGAAAATGATTATAACTATGTTTCTTGAATAATTCCACATTAGGACATTTCTTTCTTTCGAGTGGTAAATTATTCCATACTTTGGTTGCAGAATAATGAAAAGATTTTTTATAAAAATTTGTATTTGGTCTTGGAACAAAAAGATCATTATTAAAGACAGATCGTAAGATGGAAACACGAATGCAATACGATGTTCAAAGATGCATTCCCGGTGACATTACGATGGTGAGGATGGTGATACGATCTCAATACGAACCCTCAACATCGGACGCACCTTCGGGGATTTTTTAACATGGTAAAAAATTTAGAACCCTTCCCGAAGTTGTCCCCGAAGGCTAGAAAAAGTGACCGATGGTTCTACGATGGTTAAAGATGGCACTACGAATAGCCCGATCTGGATACGATCAGTCCCGATTTTGAAAATTTCCATAATCGTGTTGCCATCGGCGTAAAAATCGGGACAGTGTGACGCGGGCATAAGAAGTATCCATATTGATATGCAAAACAAAAATTTCAAGCGAAATAAAAAAAAAACTTATCCCAAATAATCATTAATCGCCGTAAAACGTAAAAAAATGACGTTACCATTTGAGACGCAATATCGTGCTTAACGTCAATACAATATAATAAAACATAATTTAAGAGCTCTGAATTATAAAATTTATGTAAAAAGTACAATCATAAGCTTGTCTGACATGGGTCTGACTCCTTCAGTTCTAAAGATTACTTAATTAAGACTCCAATATGACAAACCAGTTCAGGGGTGGGGTATAGAATCTGTTTTAGTTTATTAAATGCATCAAATGTTGAAATAATGGTACATATAGTCTTTAAAATAAGCAAAACAATTCAGAACGCAATGATACGTCAATGTCACATACAATTTTTATTAATAAGCTCTGTTGATTCATTATAAGTCGTGGAAAAAGATATGAAATATTCAACAAGGTAGACATATAATAGGCTTTTATGAAGAAGTTTGCTATGATACGAAAATACAAATCACGGTTCTCTCAATTCTCGATAATTGGCCTTTTCAGAATCTAAAGTGGGTCTCATTGGGGTCTAAGCGTGACGCGGGATTGCCGATTTTTTGTAAGCGTGACACGTGAAAGTCAAATTATTGTGGCGTGAAAACGGAAAATGAGGTCTTGTGGGACCCGGGAAATGACAAAAAAAAAGAAAATTGCTTACGTACATAGTGTAAGCGGGATACGGGAATCTGACAAAACAGTAAGCGGGATCCGGGATCGGAACCCCCCAATGAGACCCCCTCTAAAGAATCATGGGTAATTTCATTGTTCGTACCCCAAAATGAAAATAACGTCACGTCATTGGTTAAATTTCCATTGTTTATGACATTTTTAACCAATCAGGACGTTGTGGTGTACACTTTTGAAAATATTACCCAGGATGCATTAGATTCTGAAACGGCGAATTGGTACTCATTAGAATAATTCATTGCACAGTAGGTGTGAGAGAATGTTGAGAACATTTAAAACAAGTCTAGAGAAATTGTCAAAATCATGGCAAAAAAACGAAAGACGACGAAAAACGTCCCTAAATATATTATATTGATTTGTTTATTGAATATATAAATGAACATTTTTACCCATATGGGTTGAAGGCATGCGTACATGTAAATCAACATAATAATTTTACAATACATCATACAAAAAAAAAAACCCAACAAAATAACAAAACATTATATACATATATGTATCTATCATGCAGTTGTTGAGTCTTCCCTCCTCAGTGACCATGACTTTTTAACGAATGAAGCTCAGCTTACTACATAATTGACGGACTAGAAAGACATAAAACCAATTTATCCAAATTATCCATATTATCTATATCGGAATAGATATTTCTAACTTTCTGCAAACATTCAAATCTCAAATCTTTATTTTTTGTACATGTAAATAAAAAATGCTCTTCATCATCTATTTTATATTATAGAAACTCACTTGTGTAGAGTCTGAGCAATACGAATCTCACAAGAATACTATATACCCTTTACAATATTTAACTTTTTAACCCCAATACAGTTTATATGCAGAGTAATATTTCGGATGGCTTATACTACACGGCAAGCTTTTTAGAAAAGCTATTTCTTGGTAAATTGCTTTATCAAATTTGCGGATAATCAAGTCTTTTTCCTTCCCGAATCTAAAACTAATGTATCTCCGGAAACTTCCTTTGTGTAAATTTTGATTGTTTTTTTATTTCATAAACGGCAAATTTTAAAGCTCCCAAACCACACCAACACTGTATCAGAAACTTTGGTAAGTCAAATATTCGTTTTCAGTCTAAATTTAGAGCTTTTTTCACAATTCAATCTAGAACGAATAATTCAATTCAATTCAATATTTTATTGGAAAGAGCAGGTCAGAAATAACCACCAATTGGTGGATTATACCTCAATTGACGTATAATCGACCAATTGAGGTATATTGGTATAGACCAATTGATGTATAAAGAAAGTTTTTTGTAATTAAATGCTAGTTTGAGATAGGAGCATGATTTTGCAACTTGCAACCTATTTCATGACCTTTATTGAGTCTTCCGAAAGTTTCAGTTTTGTCAAAGCCTGCTGCATCTCTTGAGAATACATGTGTACAACAATTCTTTTGTTGAAACATTTGTGCTATTGACCATGATTGACTTTTGATAATGAAAGTTAAGTATTAACAAAGAGCTCTGGAGTTGTACTCATGATCATATGACTGCAGACAGTAATGATGTCCATTGACAGGTGATTACAGGTAAATTAATTAAGAATTGACAAGATAACAATAGAAGAAACTTCAAATATAATTATTGATTTAATGTAATATGTTATGTTACAATACTAAACTAGGAATTTTTGACAAGTTTTCATACCATAATTATGATAATATGGTTTTAAGAAAACAATGCTCCATTTTGGTTTTGTACGTGTAAAAGTAGTTTTACTAGCTATAGCTATTTCATTCTACTTCATATTCTCAACAAAAAACCTACAGTTATGACAAATTGCAGATAAAAAGAATAATGGCATTTTATATTTTGATACTGACCATCAGCGGGCTCGCTTGATATTCTTATAACTTCAAAATCTGTTAAAAAAATACCGTCATGTTTCCGATGTTGGTTCTGTTGTTAGGGATTTTAAGTTGTGACGTTATTTAAGTTTTAACTTCATATTTAATGTAAACAAAGAAACGCTATCATCAGGTAAAGTTTTTTCATATCAAAGAATTACATGAATTATTAAAAATGAAATTGGTATTGCATGTATTGTGTTCCTTCCTATATTTTAATAGACTGATAAATTTTTTCTCAGAGTCTCATTACAAATGAGAACGGAAAATGGAAATCATTTTTCGGATTAATTTTTGTTGTTGATTTTTTCTCTCTTGCAACGCTGCAATGTTCGGTTTCTACTATCATGACTATAAAACAAAGTTAAATCAAAGGGCCATATATCATGCATGTATTATATATATCTTATGTTTTTATATTGTTCTATTAGTACAAATGTTGTACTTGGGAATACAATAAAAGTAACAGTTAATATTCAAAGTTGTTTAATTTAATCATATCTAGTTGCACAATCATCAATGATCATATTAGTCCTCTTGTCAGACAAAAAACAGTGAAATCATAATAAAGCAATAATAAAAAAATATTTTTTCATATCAAAAAGGAAAAAAAAAAGTTGTCATATATAAATCAACTAAAATTTTAACAAGGGTGCTTTACGCGCAAAGTTTTTGGCCTATTTATTTTACCTGTTTTCCAGTTTTAAATGTTTTAACGTTTTATTTCCTGTTTTTCTCGTGTTTAGTTCAATGTGCTTCATATCTTCCCTTATTCATTTGCCGTGTTTAGTGGCAGTATTCTTTATTTCTCATGCTTGTCCCACATTTGATTCAAAGGTAAACCATGCAGGCTTATTCAAATTTGGCCCAGATATTTATAAGTATGGTATATAATAAAGTTCATGAAATCACTATGAATAATATTTGTTTTCAATTCGGATGCAACTAAAGGAAGCTAAAAGGTGAAGGCAGGGTCTTTATTTCTATTAATACATGTAATAAGACTGCATAAACCGAGTACGGCTGAGTAATAATTTCTAGTACTTTTTTCATTTTAATTAACGATTTTATTTTTCATGTTTTGTTTTTTCCAGATTTTTATTTTGTGCAACGTTTTTGCGATTTTTAGTTCACTTATTTCCTTTTTCGAAACCCCCTTTACCACTGTCCCTTTGGTATTTGTCCCTCTTTTACAACCCTCTTAAAATGTTCTCTGTTTTCATGTTTATGAAATTCAGTGTTTCTCATTAAAAAGATATATAAATTTATCACATGCAGTTAAGCTTGGACATCATGGACATAGTATAATAGTCCCAGAGATTAGCAATTTTAATTTATAAATTGAAACATGGAAATACATATACATTAATCAAGTAGATCTAATCAAAAGAATGTTAATGTGCGTGGAATGTGTAATTTTTTCTTTCGTCTGTCAACTGTGCTATTCATTCGTCCATAGTCATTATCGTTAAGATCCAGATTTCTGTCATAGCTGCAGGTCTGGTTCCGATCAGTTCATGCAGTAGTTTACAAATATTTCAGTAGCGGACGAAAAAATTGTACAAAAATAAACGATGTTTGACACGCTGTTTGGTAAGGATTTTGAAGTGTTTAAAGCAATATACATGGATAACAAAACTTCAGGCAAATTTCATCACGTTCTAATGCAGTAACAAATTATTATGCCGAAATTTAAAATGATTTGATGTACATTTTTGAGTTACAAATACCGGACATGTCGGAAGTGATAAAAATTTGTTTTTATGAAATAACATGCAACCAACTTTAAAATCAATGCTCATATTTTATTTGTCCACTAGTACTCTTTAGTATCCAAGTTATGCCAATTTTATTAATTATAGTTTGAAATATTAAGTTTGAGTTATTTCCCTTTGAATAGAAAATTAATAAGTATATATATACATGTGTGTTTCATTTCAACATATTTTAAAAATATATATGAACATGTATATATAAATAGGTTCTTTGAAATGCTGAATCTAAACCTGTATTTAATTAGATAATAATCTATTTTTATTGAAGGATATCTACATGTATTTCATTATATAACATTGTGTAGATAAAGTTGTTGGCATTGATAGATAAGTTGCAGATCTATATTACATGTAGTTTGTGACAAATGTCAGAATTTTTTTTTGGGAACTATTAATTATACCCGGGGTAACCAAGAAGAAGTGGGGATATGGGCAGGAATTCGCTAGTGAAATTTTAGGGTCAATAGTGTTTATCCAATTAAAAAATAAAGAAATCATGCAAATATGGAGAATAAACATTGTTTAAATATCAAAGTGGGTTAGTCTTTATTGCCAAATGCAAAAAAAATGGATCCAATTAAAAAAATCAACAAAAAATCAGCACTTGTTATGTGCTGGTAGTTGAAAACTGTAGACAAAAAGTGTGACATTTCTGCAGTGGCAAAACCCCTAGTCATATTTAGAATATGCCTGAAGAATTGTTCTACTATATATATAATAGTTGAAAATCAACTGCAAAATGATCCGTCTATCATTTAGATACCCCATTTTGTACAGAATCCGATTATTGCTGCAAATAAAATACGTTTGAAAATGGACAAGTGCATGTAACTTTTCCCGTCAACAAATGTTACATGCACCTTTTCATTAGCTGATTAGCTTTGGAAACAAGTTATTGGTCCAGCATGGCAAATTTTGAAAGGTGTCAACAATGGGTACAATTTGGATTTCATGATTTTTATCAATCAACTAAAGTTTGAAAAATATAGAAGCTAAGAAAATTTATTTCATTTTCGTGTCAATACTGCCCAATAATACTCATCTTTTTATAACAGTTGTATACTTTTTATAGTAAGCATTACCATAATTATTTTTTTCACATTTCAACCCACTGACAATTACATTAAAATGTGCCTTTGTCATCTTTCACATTAGGCATCTACCAGTGATCAAGCAGATGATAAGAGAGTGGGACCAGGTTAATTTGACCTCACAATGAAGTGTTACATGCACTTTCTGTGTAAATTAGGTTCTTTGATAATGATGTGTGACTTGCTTTGCAATTTTGTCAAAAAATATAAGTTTATCTTGTATTTAAACAGGTTTGACCCTTACGATATTCATTTTATTGCTGGAGAGATTTCTGTACATAACATTGACACGAAAATATTTACCAAGGAAAGGTGTCTATGATACATGCAAAAGCTTTTTTTTGTACGGTTTGCCTTATCAATCTAATATTTTACATGAAATACCACAGATTAATTGCCAATTTGATTAACTAGTACTTGTATTCATTCTCAGCATTATAAAGATAACTGGCCACTAAATGCACTTAATTTGAAAACATAAAATGTAACATTGACACCAGAATAAAAACAATATTACTTTATTACACTTAAAGCATAATTGGCCAGTGCATAATATTAAATCAAATGTAAATTTATGCTGAATTCTTAACAGAGAAGTTGTTGATCTTTCTTGATTTCTAGACTTTACAATATTTACTTGTAATTCTTATCGTTTAAAGGCATGTAACATTGACACATCTTCTGCGTCCAGGTTACATGCTACAACCTAATAAATGTGCATACAATTATTCAATCAATAAAATCTTGTTGAAATTTAAATTTGTTTCATTAAAATGATATTAAAGAAATAAATGAGTTTTAATTATTTGTGTTTATTTTTTTCCTGATAGACTAGCAATTTTTCCTCATCATTTGTTGGTGTTCCTGTCAATGTTACATACATAACCCAGAATTATAATGTTTTAAAAGCATTGATTTCCAAACCTCTGTTATGAGCTTTAAAATGAGTTTATCTGAGTTTATAAATGACTAACATCTGAAATATTGTCATCACACAATTTCTTTGATGCTCCTATGATAACTTTATGAGTAACATGGACTACGATTTTTGTATCAGGTCTTTTTTGTGTTACATGAGAAGATTTTACTGTGTTGAAATCAACAGTTAATCTAATTTTTAATATTCAAAGTTATTATTATGATACCTATTTTAAAAAATAATGTATAAGGTAAACCCAAATTAAACTTATTTTCATTAAGAAATTGTGTATGTAACATTGACAGAGTCTATTATTTAGACTTTTACATGTTCAGGCCAGTGTTACATGCGTAAACAAAACTTACTGCCATATGGAGCTATTATCTTATTTTTATTTTACAAAATTAAAGCGTTTTCATGTTTTCCTGTTTAATTTGTCTTTTAACACTAACATTGACAACATTGACAACAATATTTTGTGTCAAGATTTTTTTATGTTACATGCAAAGGTATTACTTCCTTAAAGTCAGAAATTTATATAACATTTTATAACCTAAATGATTAATTAGATATTACTGGGCAGCAATTATATTATTTCTCCAAAGTTGGCTATTAAGCACACCACTTTCATCTTCTGGTCTGCATGTATGTAACATTGACATACAACCTTTTACTTTTCTGTCAATGTTACACGCATGAACAGAACTGATAACATTTACTTACTCCTTTTGCTCTATAAAGAGATTATTGATAATTTAACTTGTTTTACCACCATCAAACTACATCTTTATTTCTAAATATAGATATTCTTTTTAGAAGTGTATTTTCTTCATTGACAACAAAATTGGTGTCGGTCTTGAAAATTTACTTGCAATTTTTAATAAAAAAAAATCTACAGGCAATATAAACCTAAGAAAGAAAAAGATGATCAGCAATAAATGTGATGAAGAAAAATTAAAACTCTCAGAAAGATGCTGCAAAAAGAAACTGTCCCTGTCAACCAGTCAGATGGTGATGACTTTGGCAGCCAGACAGATGGTGATGTCCCTGTCAGCCTTGAAGATGGTGATGTACATATCAGTCAATCAGTTAGTTGGTGATGTTCCTGTCAGTCAGTCAGTCTGGGATGTTCTTGCAAGCCAGTCAGAGGGTAATGTCCCTGTCAGCCAACAGATGGTGATGTCCTAGTCAGCCTGGCAGATGGTGATGTTCATATTAGTCTGTCAGTTGGTGATGTTCCTGTCAGTCAGTCATATGGTGATGTTCCTGTCAGCCAGTCAGATGGTGATGTCCCTGTCAGCCAGTCAGATGGTGATGTCCCTGTCAGCCAGTCAGATGGTGATATCCCTTTCAGCCTGTCAGATGGTGATAACCCTATCAGCCTGGCAGATTATGATGTCTGTGTTAGCCAGTCTGATAAGGTCCCTATTAGTGAGTCAGGTGGTGACGGTCCTTTCAGCCAGTCAGATAGTAGTTCTGTGTCAGAAAACCAGATGATGGTGACTGTGTATGCAGACATACTAGTGATTTCCAATTTGACCATTCTACAGCAGTGTAGAAGATAATAGTTATTTCAAAATCTTGTTTATTTATCCCTTTTCATTCACCAGTCAACACATTGATGCTCATTATAGAAATCATGAGGAATTCAATTTGTAACATTTTTTTTTTAATTGTTATGCCAATAATTGACATTCCAGAATATCTTTTGCATTATAAGAGGTTCAGGCTCCTTCTGATTTCAAAATAATAATAATAAACTCATCATGGATACCAGAATTGAAATTTTGTAGGCCAGAAACGCTTTTCGCTTACAAAAGACTATTCAGTGACGCTAATGAAACAAAAAAGTAAAAGAAGGCCAAATAAAGTTGAAAACAGGACTATGGTCTAATGGGTGTTGGTTTTCTCTTCTGAATTGTTTTACACTGGTCATTATGGGGCCCTTTAAATTGTGGATTCCTGTAGTTTAGGTAACAAGTTTTCAAGATGAAATGGCATTGAAAAATCGAAACAAGATATTTGAGAGTTTCTATATTATTGTAAATTTTATAATCTATGCATGGATTTTGGTTCTGATTGAGGGTAGATTATTTGTTGTTTTGTTTTTTTCTTTCTTCAGATAGATAGTTGAAGATGTTGGAGACCGAAAACAAGAAACTTGTTTTGAATGTTTGAAATAAAATTTATTGTTTAAACCTTAAAAAGTTATCATAAATGTAAGATTAACCAGCAGAAATAAAACAAGATATAGGGTATACGTAATATGTCTATCAGACAACAACCTCAAAGATGAAACCCAAATTGTTCTTTATAGAAGTTATGTAAACGATCGAAAATAAGATTCTCAATAAATGCAGCTTTATCAACCTCTCGTAGATTTGTCCATATTTTGTCTTGGTTTTTCATACTATTAGTTTTAAGTGTAACTGTGTCACATGAATGAGGGATACATGTAATCATTTTGTACCCTTACTTTGTCAGTATTAGTTATTGAGTGAGAAACTTTGTGGATGCTGATGGTTGTGTGGTTGTCTTCTTATCAATCTCATCCCTGTGCATAAAAAAACGGGTTGCTTACTTACTGATGTAAAAATGTTTCATGTTGTGGAAATTTTGGATGACTCCTTCATCAATTGATCTATCTTTGGTCGAAATTTTATTTTTCTGGTTATTTTGACATTTGAATATCTTTTAATTTAGCCTTCCATAGTGTATCACCATGAACAAGCATAACTACTGGTATAGTTAAAAAATATGTCTGCTGTCTGAAATTTAGGTGAATGGTTTTGGTATTAACCACTATTTAAATAATATCATATATGAGAAATGTGGCAGCATAATTGTATAATTTACATTCAGATGGTTGTTTGGGGGCTTTTTATATCTTTTAAGGTCAATTCTGGCATGGTTCATTATTCATATTTTTTGTGTCCACGTTACATGCAACATTTAAGTCAGAAATGAGATAATTGCAAAAATATCAATACAATTTTTTAATGTGAGGGTAACACAATGAAAAAGAGCCTTTACACGTTCAGAAAGAAAATGATTCTTACTGTATTTATCTATTAAACATTGCATGTAACATTGACAGAAAAGTAGAGGAAACTTGTTTTCACAAAATTTCTGAAAGAAATGAAAATATACATTTTAGAGTTTTGATGATAGAAAATGTTTTGTGATCAATATATATGATATTGAATGTTGAATAAGTTAAGGAATCATTAATCTCAATTTGGAAAAAGTGTCCATGTTACATGCTCCAAATTCATTTTTTGCTTTGGTTCCAAACTGACGCAAGTTTAAAAATGATTTTTTTTGGTTACAAATAGAAGGAAACCATTTGTAGCAATAATTTGTAAAAAATTTAGAAGCTTATAATGATTTTGATTTTTTTCTTACAATGTCACACTAAAGTAGCATTAGCGAATTCCTGCCCATATACTGTTTAACTTCTGTCTGTCTGTCCGTCCATCCTTCCGTCCCATTAATATTTTTCATCGCATTTTCTCAGGAACTACAATACAAGTCAGCTATACCGTGTGATGTGTTTTCAGATTCATCACTCAACACCTTCCTGTTTACCGACACTTGTATCATTTTACACAGATAGCCAAGTTGAAAATTTTTCGTCACATTTTTCTCAGGAACTACAATACAAGGATTTGTGAAACTTGGTTTCAGGGTTTATATATATATAAGTCAGCTATACCGTGTGATGCCTTTTTAGGTTCATCACTCAACATCTTCCTGTTTTCCGAAAACTTGTTTCATTTTACACATATATATATATATATATGATAGCCAAGTTGAAATTTTCGTGACATTTATCCCAGCAATTACAATACAAGGATCTTTCCTGTTTACCAAACACTTCTATCATTTTACACTATTAAAATCATCCACTGCCGGCAGGGGTATCATCAATGAGCAGTAGCTCCCAGTTTCACTTGTTTTATATATTTGATTATAGTTTGGAAATAGATGATAACAGCATATCATCTTATTTGAGAGAACTTTTATTTATTTAGTGGTTAAATCGTAGCTAATTTTAGAGAATTATTTTGCTGATTTCTTACTGGTTCATTGAAATAAGTTTGAGTTATTTCCCTTTAAACAAAAAATGGTTTATATAATCAGTTTTTCATCAAAAATTGAATTCTTTGGGTTAAAGTGTTAATGAGAAGATTTAGAGGACAGTATAGATAAAGTTTGAAATTGATTGTTCGTTATAAGACATATATATTGAAGATAATTGCAGATAAGTTTTATAGATTTTTAATAGATATATATTGTATTGATGATAAACATGATAAATGACATTTTGAATTATTTTTTCCTTTTTTTTTGGATTTTTTAAAAATTTATGCATAATCATGATAATCTGATGAAGGGTTATTTGAAATGCTGAATCTAAACCTGTATCTATTTCGTTGTTAATTAGATAATATATATACCACATTGAGGTCCAAAGGGTGTTAAATTAAACATGTTAAAAGTTTGTTCAATTTCATAAAAAAAAAGGTTCTTCAATCATTTGATATGCTGATTCTAACAATGTTTTAGTGGATAAATTATATTTTGTTTTATTTTTTATAATTCGAAATATTCAGGATGAGTTATTTCATTCACTATATATGAACATGATGAATAGAATTTAATTAAGATTAAAGTATATATTTCATTCAAGGCTCTAGCAGGAAATTCCAAATGTTAGTTCGGAAATTTATGTTCGGAGTATTCGGACTTCTCCGAGCTCCAAAAAAATATTTTCGTGCAAAATGAGAGGTTTTTGAAAAAAAATCCAAGCTGGTCTCCGCATATATTCGGAATTCCAAACTTTTGTTTGGAGATTTGTTTAAAATTCCGCATTCTATTCGTGAATTATTCGGAGTTATCAGAAAACTCCGAACTGACCTCAGAAAAAAGGTCGGAGTTGTCCGAATACTCCGAATCGACCTTGGAAAAGCTGTCGGAGTTGTCCAAATACTCCGAAGTTAGGTCGGAAAATTATAATTAGTTTGGAAATTCACTAAAACACTCGGATAATTTCTCCGAAAAATTTTTCGTCACATTTTTCTCAGGAACTACAATACAAGGATTTGTGAAACTTGGTTTCAGGGTTTATATATATATAAGTCAGCTATACCGTGTGATGCCTTTTTAGGTTCATCACTCAACATCTTCCTGTTTTCCGAAAACTTGTTTCATTTTACACATATATATATATATATGATAGCCAAGTTGAAATTTTCGTGACATTTATCCCAGCAATTACAATACAAGGATCTTTCCTGTTTACCAAACACTTCTATCATTTTACACTATTAAAATCATCCACTGCCGGCAGGGGTATCATCAATGAGCAGTAGCTCCCAGTTTCACTTGTTTTATATATTTGATTATAGTTTGGAAATAGATGATAACAGCATATCATCTTATTTGAGAGAACTTTTATTTATTTAGTGGTTAAATCGTAGCTAATTTTAGAGAACTATTTTGCTGATTTCTTACTGGTTCATTGAAATAAGTTTGAGTTATTTCCCTTTAAACAAAAAATGGTTTATATAATCAGTTTTTCATCAAAAATTGAATTCTTTGGGTTAAAGTGTTAATGAGAAGATTTAGAGGACAGTATAGATAAAGTTTGAAATTGATTGTTCGTTATAAGACATATATATTGAAGATAATTGCAGATAAGTTTTATAGATTTTTAATAGATATATATTGTATTGATGATAAACATGATAAATGACATTTTGAATTATTTTTTCCTTTTTTTTTGGATTTTTTAAAAATTTATGCATAATCATGATAATCTGATGAAGGGTTATTTGAAATGCTGAATCTAAACCTGTATCTATTTCGTTGTTAATTAGATAATATATATACCACATTGAGGTCCAAAGGGTGTTAAATTAAACATGTTAAAAGTTTGTTCAATTTCATAAAAAAAAAGGTTCTTCAATCATTTGATATGCTGATTCTAACAATGTTTTAGTGGATAAATTATATTTTGTTTTATTTTTTATAATTCGAAATATTCAGGATGAGTTATTTCATTCACTATATATGAACATGATGAATAGAATTTAATTAAGATTAAAGTATATATTTCATTCAAGAGTACATTCAATGACATTGTGTAAATAAAGTTGTTGACATTGATAGATAAATTGCAGATCTAATTGTATATTAATATGAGGCAGGCATTACCTGTGAATGGGGACGAAGTTTGTTAAAATTAATTTTTGTAACTTAAATATTTGTTAAAAAAAGAAACGGAAATACCGTAACGTTTCCGATTTTGGTTCTGTTGTTAGGGATTTTACTTGTGACGTTATTTAAGTTATGACGTCATGTTCAATGTAAACAAAGAAACGCAATGCATCAGGTAACGTTTATTCATACCAAAGACAAAGAATGATTAAAAATGAAATATATCGGTATTGTGTTCCTTGAGTTCCTATATTTTACTAGACTAATCAAAGTCTCACGACAACAAGACCGGAAGAAGGAAGTAGAGTTATGTGTTCTGCGCAGATCCGGAAATAAAAAAACACGACAAAAAAAAATTGAACGATTTTGAGTTCATCAGTACAACGAAAAATTCGGGAAATTTTCCCGATTTTTTTTTTTTTATTGAATTTTCTACTGTAATAGGGGACTTCGTCCCCATATTAGTTTGTGACAAATGAAAGAAAAAATATTGGGAACTATTAATCCATTATAATATGGAAATACATGATATAGATCATGTAGACATGGCAGATATAAGATCATATTTATTTAGTGGTTAAATCATATCTAATTTTAGAGAACTATTTTGCTGTTTTTTTCTGGTTCATGGAAATAAGTTTGAGTTATTTCACTTTGAACAGATATGGTTTAATTAATAAATATTTCATCAAAAATTAAATACCTGGGGTTCTTTGATATGCTGATTCTTTATGTAACAATGTACTTTAATTTTGTTTATTGGACCAGTGGTCAATTTAAAGTTTTTCAGTCATTTTGTGTCATGAACCTATGCTGTATCAAATATTTAATTACAATCCAAATTCAGAGCTGCTTTAAACTGCTTTAAACGTGTGTCTATACTTGTTTTTATATGACCCCAATTTTTTGGGTTCATATAATGCTTAGTAATGATGTCGTCGTCCGAAGACACATTTGGCCTGTTTGGTTAATTTCCAGACAATAACTTTAGTTTAAGTAAATAAATCTCTATGAAATTTTTGAAGAAGGTTCAATATCACAAAGAAAGGTTGGGATTGATTTTGGGGATGATGGTCCCGACTTCTAGATATCAGGGGTCCAAAACATCAAAAAGGGACCCAAAACAAGAATTTTTCTAGTTACAGGATAATAACTTGTTTATAATTAGTATTAACAATGATTAAATTGCTCTGAAATTGTACCACAATAATTTATTGTGGTACAATTTCAGAGCAATTTAATCATTGTTAATACATATATATAATTAATACCTCAAGTAGCATGTGGGGATTCATTTTGGGGGTGTTGGTGCCAACAGTTTATGAATTAATGGTAAAAAACAAGCATTTATGTAGCTTCCAGACAATAACTTGTGTGTAAGTGTAAGGATCTCTCTGACATTGTACCACAAGTTTCCATATCACAAAGGGAAGGCTGGGATTGAGTCTTAGGGTGATTGTCCAAAACATGAAGGAATTATTAATAGGGGCCAAAAAAGGGCCAAAAAAGGGCCAAAAACAAGCATTTTTATACGACCGCAAAAATTGAAAATTATTTGGTTGTATAAATCTTAAAATGTACTTAGATTTTTGATTATTGGCCCAGTTTTCAAGTTGGTCCAAATCGGGGAATTAAACTTTGTTTGATTTCATCAAAAATTGAATAATTGGGGTTCTTTGATATGCCAAATCTAACTGTGTATGTAGATTCTTAATTTTTGGTCCCGTTTTCAAATTGGTCTACATTAAAGTCCAAAGGGTTCAATATTAAACTAAGTTTGATTTTAACAAAAATTGAATTCTTGGGCTTTTTTGATATGCTGAATCTAAACATGTACCTAGATTTTTATGCAACCTCAAAAAAATTTTGGGTTCGTATAATGGTATGATGTCTTCATTTGCGTCGTCAGCTTCGTCTGCGTCGTCGTCGTCCGAAGACACTTTGGTTTCCGGATAATAACTTTAGTTTAAGTGAATAGATCTTAATGAATTTTTTTGAGAAGGTTTAATACCACAAAAGGAAGGTTGGGATTTGTTTTGGGGATGATGATCCAAATTGTTTAGGATTTAGGGGCCCAAAAGGGGCCAAAACAAGTATTTTTCTAGTTTCAGGATAATAACTTGTTTACCAGTATTTCAATTGCTCTGAAAGTATACTGCAATGTTTAAAATCACAAGTAGAAGGTTTGGATTCATTTAAGGGGTTATGGGGCCAAAGTTTAGGAATAAAGGGCCAAAAAGGGGCCAAAACAAGCATTGTTCTAGTTTGCAGACAATACCTTGTGTGTAATTGCATGGATCTCTCTGAAATTGTACCACAATGTACCATATAACAAAGGGGAGGCTGGAATTAAGTTTTGGGTTAATTGCCCAAAATATGTAGGAATTAAGGGCCAAAAAATGGGCCACAAAGAAGCATGTTTCTAGTTTCCAAACAATCATGACAATACATGTAACTTGTGTTTAAGTGTATGGATCTCTCTGAAATCGTACTACAAGGTTCAATATTACAAAGGAAAGCATGGGATTGAGTTTAAGGGTTATTGCTCCAAGGGGGGGGGGGGGGGGGGGTTCAATAAATTGGGGGGGATCTCAGTTTACCATTTTTTTAAGGGATTTTTTTTTTCAACATTTTTCAAATTTCAAATTTTGAAAAGTTTCAATAAGAAATATTCAATTGCACAGTATTGTGCAATAGATGTGTTAGATCTTGAACCACATTAGTTTTGTGGCAAAAACCGGTATTATGTCAAAAATTTTATCACAATCAAAATTCAGACAGTATCAAGCTTGAATATTGTGACCAAATTTGCCCCAACTGTTCAGGGTTCGACCACTGGGGTCGTATAAAGCTGCGCCCTGCGGAGCACCTGGTTGATTGTGGGCCCAGTTTTCAAGTTGGTTCAAATCAGGATCCAAAATTATTATATAAAGTATTGTGCAATAGCAAGAAATTTTCAATTGCACAGTATTCAGCAATAGCAAGAAATCTTCAATTGCACAGTATTGTGCAATAGCAAGAAATTTTCAATTGCCACTATTGCGCAATAGCAAGAAATCTTCAATTGCACAGTATTGTGCAATAGCAAATATTTTCAATTGCACAGTATTGCGCAATAGCATGAAATATCTAATTGCACAATATTGTGCAATAGCAAGAATTTTCAATTGGAGTTATCTTTCTTTGTCTAGAATAGTAGTTGAATCAACTTAAATCATTGTTTTATACAATATACAATGTATATTCACTTTAACTACCAACTGATAAATTAAAACAATCTTTACCATTCAGTGATAACAAGCACTTTATTTTACATTTTAATATTTTATGATGTATTTAAATGAGTAGTTATTGTTGCAAACTCCATTAGAAATTTGAATTGAGATCAGTTTTAGAAAAAGGGAAAGGGGGATGTGGAAAAAAAAATGAGGGGGGGGGGGGGTTAAATTTTTCTTATTTCAGATTTCATAAATAAAAAGAAAATTTCTTCAAACATTTTTTCAACAGCATAGTGAATTGCTCAAAGGCAAAAAAAATATTTTAAGTTCATTAGACCACATTCATTCTGTGTCAGAAACCTATGCTGTGTCAACTATTTAATCACAATCCAAATTTAGATCTGAATCCAGCTTGAATGTTGTGTCCATACTTGCCCCAACCGTTCAGGGTTCAACCTCTGCGGTCGTATAAAGCTGCGCCCTGCGGAGCATCTGGTTCTAATTTCCAGACAATTACTTGTGATCAACATGATTAAGTATATGGTTTTCTCTAAAATTGTACTGCAAGGTTCAATACTACAAAGGAAATGCTGGGATTGAGTTTGGGGGTAATTGCTCCAGGGGGGATTCAAAAAAAAAAATTTTTTGGGGGGGGGTGATTTTTATGCCCCCGCCATAGAGGAGGGGGCATTAAATTTTACCCTTGTCCGTCTAGGTACGTCAGTACGTCCCAAAGTTGGTTTCCTTTCTCTAACTTTAGTTTGCCTCAACCAAATGTTTAAACGAAACTTATACACAATGCTTATTACCACTAAATACAGATCAGGTTTGAATTTTGGTGGCGTCGCTTTTAACATTTTAGAGTTGTGCCCCTTTACAAATGGAAAAATTGCTAAATTTTTTGTTTCCGTTCTCTATTGAGTGACTTAAGTTTGTCTCAACCAAATGTTATGAAACTTATACACAATGCTTATTACTATAATATACAGATCAAGTTTGAATTTTGGGGCCGTCACGTGCACTTTAACAATGGCAAGTTAAAAATCAAGTTCATATTTCGTTCTGGTCCGATGATTTTGTGCAGACTTATGGTTCTTGGACTCAAATAATCAGTTTTCTTCTCTCCATGCTCTTTTTTGTCATACTTTATCTATTTTTGATAATCATACTTTCATGACCTCTAGCAATTCATGTTTACATTGTTAAGTTAGAAATATTTGGAATTATTTAGTTCAGTTGATGTCAAGCTGTAATCCTACAAAAATGGTTAGTGTGAAGTTAGTTTAGTTGATGTAAAGCTGTAATCCTACAAAAATGGTTAGTGTGAAGTTAGTTTAGTTGATGTCATACTGTAATCCTACAAAAATGGTTAGTGTGAAGTTAGTTTAGTTGATGTCATACTGTAATCCTACAAAAATGTTTAGTGTGAGTTGTTAGTTGATGTCAAGCTGTAATCCTACAAAAAATGGGTAGTGTGAAGTTTTAAACTATCATTATGAAGCTATACTAAATAATTCCTAACACAAACACTGAAAAAAAGTTTTGAGGGTCAAATTTTGAAATAAGACAACTCTATCTCACATGTATGAGATGTTTAGTTTGTTTGATTTTTTTTTTTGGAAAAGGGGGGGGGGATAATGTAAGTTTATTTTACCTCTTTTAGGTTATAGTGGTGTGATGTATGAATGTGTATTGCCATGTTTTATGAACATGTAGTTAAAAAAAACTGTTTTAATACAAATTTTATAGAATAAACAATCAAAACAACAACTTCTGTATCTTTATCAACAACATATACAATAAAAAATGATTGTGATACAAACGAATTGACACAAAAAAAAGTCTTTTCAGTCATAAAAGGTGCTCTGCCCTCCACTGGCACCCTGCCCTTTTGATTTCTAGCTGGAGCACTTTTAAGATATGATTTATGGTAATAGTTTTATCATGACAATTTATAGACCAAGTTCGATTTTGTTTTGGTTTGATGGTTTGTGCAAGTTTTAGTTCTTGATCAATTATAATTTGTTCAAGTACAATTATTTTTTTAACTGTAAATGTGTAAGGACTATGTTTGGCCAGTTTTCAGTTTAAAAAAGAAATTAGGGTGAAAATTAAACTTTGTTTGATTAACAAAAATGTAATTATGGGGTTATTTGAAATGCTGAATCAAACCATGTATTTAGATTTTGGATTTTGTGCCTGTTTTCAATTTTTATACACATTGGCATTGTGGTAGGGACAGTCTTAAATTAAACTTTTTTTCTGATTTCATCAAAAAGTAATTTCACATAACTATTGTACAATGTACTAATGTAATGTATTTGTTCACACGGTCATGACTGTCATGACTGTATTGTCATAAACATATATAACTTTGAATAATTTTTTTTGTTAGGTATGCAACATTGATGTGTGAAACAGAATGCCTAGACTGAAGAAAAAATCATGGAGTCAAAAAAAATTGGAAAAAAAAACTACAGATGAGACGTCGAAGTCAAGTATGTATGTATTCACAAATAGTCTTTCAAAAACCAAATGGTGAAAATGAGACTAGTCTACTTTAATTTATTAGTCCTAATTAAGTTTTACTGGCTATTTCTTCTTTACATGTACTCTCCGACGTCTTAAAGTTGATTTCAGTTCTCCCACTTCAGTTTGCCTCAACCAAATGTTATGAAGATATACATAATGTTTATTACCACAAAATACAGATCATGATTACCTTTTGGTGGACAAATAATGGTGGATGTATGCATATGGGCAGGAATTTTCTAATGTCCAACTTGAGTGTGACATTGTAAGACAAAAAAAAATTGTTTTAAGACCACAGTTCTGTTTTCAACTTTATTTGGCCTTTTTTTATTTATTTTTTTCATACATGTGAGCGAAGAGTCTTTTAAAGTTGAAACATGTGTCTGTCCTACAAATTTTAATTCTAGTATCCATGATGAGTTTTATTATTATTTTGAAATCTGAAGGAGCCTGAACCTCATATTATCAAAAGAAATTCTGGAATGTCATTTATTAGCATAACAAATTAAAATAAAATGTTACAAAGTGAACTCCTCATGTTTCTTTAATGAGCATAAGTGAATACATGTGTGACAGTGTTGACTGGTGATTAAAAAGGGGAAAAAAACAAGATTTGAAATCACTATCTTCTACACTGATGTATAATGGTCAAATGGGAGATAACTCGTATGTCTACATACACAGTGATTATCACCATTTTTTTTGTCACAGCCAGATACTACTATCTGACTGACTGACAAGCTGTCACCACATGACTCACTAACAGACACCTTATCTGACTGGCTAACACAGACATCATAATCTGATTGGCTAACACAGACATCATAATCTGATTGGCTAACACAGACATCATAATCTGACTGGCTCACACAGACATCATAATTTGGACTGGCTGATATGGACATCACCAACTGACTGACTGATATGAACATCACCATCTGCCAGGATGACTAGGACATCGCATCTGTTGGTTGACAGGGACATGACCCTCTGACTGGCTTAAAAAAACATCACAAACTGACTGACTTATAGGAACATCATAACTGATTGACTGATATGTACATCACCATCTGCCTGTCTTGCAGGGACATCACCATCAGACTGGCTGACAAGGACACGACCCTCTGACTGGCTGACAGGGACATCATCAAGAACTGACGACTATTCCAACGCGGTTAAAATATCAAAATGTGATTGGTTTACCGCTTCACATGTTGACCCCTATGAGACCTTAGGGGGTTAGTTAATTTCATAGGGGATTCATGACGCGTTAAAAATAGTGACGTCATTTAATGTTGTTGTGTTTCATTGTTTATTTTTCTACATAACGCAGCAGAAAAATCCAGCATGCGATAAATTCATTATACTGTTAATTACTGACCCCCTACGGACCATAAAGGGTGAATAAAAAGCCATAGGGGATACGGCCTCCGGCCTCATCCCTATAAATTTTACTAACCCTCTATGGATCCGTAGGGGGTCCGTAGCAAACCATATAACTTACAATAGGAACATTTTAACTGATTGACTGATATTTACATCACCAATGACTGACTGCAAGGACATCATCATCTATTGGCTAAACGGGACATAACCATCTGATTGGCTGACCGGAACATCCCCATCTGACTGTCTGACAGGGACATCACCATCTGACTGTCTGACGGGGACAGCACCATCTGACAAGGACATCACCATCTGACTGGCTGACAGGGACATCACGCTCTGCATGCCTGGCCGACAGGGACATCACCTCCTGCCTGGCTTATAGGGACATAACCATCTACCTGGCTGACAGGGACATCATCCTCTGCCTGGCTGACAGGGACATCACCCTCTGCCTGCCTGAGAGGGACATTACCCGCTGACTGGCTAACAAAAAACATCACAAACTGACTGACTTATAGGAATATCTTAACTGATTGACTGATATGTACATCACTATCTGCCTGGCTTGCACAGACATCACCATCAGACTGGCTGACAGGGACATCACCCTCTGCCTGGCTGACCAGGACATTACCCTCTGCCTGGCTGACCAAGACATCACCCTCTGTCTGGCTGAGAGGGACATCACCATCTGACTGGCTGACAGGGACATCGCTATCTAACTGTCTGACATGGACATCACCATCTGACTGTCTGAAAGGGACATCACAATCCGACTGGCTGACAGGTACATCACCATCTATTGGCTGAACGGGATATTGACATCTGACTGGCTGACCGGGACATCACCATCTGACTGCCTGACAGGGACATCACCATCTTACTGTCTGTCAGGGACATCACCAACTGACTGGTTGATAGAGAAATCACCATCTATTGGCTGAACGTCACATTACCATCTGACTGGCTGACCGGAACATCACCATCTGACTGTCTGACACGGACATCACCATCTGACTGTCTGACAGGGACATTACCATCTAACTGGCTGACAGGGACATCACCCTCTGCCTGGCTGACAGGGACATCACCATCTGTCTGGTCGATAAGGACATCACCATCTGACTGTCTGACAGGGACATCACAATCTGACTGCCTGGCAGGGACATCACAATCTGACTGCCTGGCAGGGACATCACCATCTGTCTGGCTGACAAGGACATCACCATCTGACTAAAAATAAAAAAACAAACAGACAAATAATAGTATAGAAGACACAACATAGAAAACTAAAGAATCAGCAACACGAACCCCACCAAATACTTGGGGTGATTTCAGGTGATCCGGAAGGATAACAGATCCTGTTCTACACCATGTACACGTGACACCCGTCGTGTTGCTCATTTTATAACAAATCCGGTAAATAGTATAATTTGGTAGTTCACATTCATGAAAGGGGAGGGGATTGTAGTTACGACGTAAGAATCATATCCGATGTCATCTGTGATCCGTTTTTCCATAACTGTCAACCAACTCGTGAAGGCGTCCGTAAAATGTACGAAGGGATGAACTTTTGGTTTTATAGCTTGTCAGTGAGCAGCAACCATCGATTAAGAAAATCAGGATAGGAAATACAAGCACGAGAGTATCGTGTCAATTGGGAGATATATACCCCGTATGCAGGTGCTGCTGGAATGTTACTACTTAGAAATGGAAAGTTCACAATTGGAAAGCTGTAATCATCTCTTTTGTCTTTTTGTTTATAACCGACCCTCATTGCCAATTTCTAGATGTAAGTCAAGATATGAGACCGACTTAACTGTATCTGGTGTATGCTTTATCTCTAGTTCGATGGGATAGATGCGTTCAACATAATCACCAAATTTTAAATTATTTAGTGAGAGAACATCATCTATATAGCGGAATGTAAAGTTATAGGATATTGCTAACTTCTTATCTTTCTTCCTAAGAAGTTCCTGTATGAAATGCCGACAGTCTGTTGAAAAACACGTCCTCCGAACCTAACAAATATGTTGTCAATCAAGATATCAAGCATCTTGATAATGTCCGTTTCAGAGAACTTTTTGTTTGAATCAGAGTGATCCTTTACAAAGTAGGATTTATCCCTCCCTAAGACACGATACTTGTATCTACTTTGGCGATTTTTTTTTATAAAACAAAGCAATACAGCTCTTTAAATTTGTCTTATAGTTTGGAATGTGGAATAATTGTGTAAAGCGTAGAAAAGTCAAACATGTCAAATGTGTTAATACTATTTCTAGATGAAAGAGTGTTATATTGTATATACTCTACATCATCTTTGGAATTTTTTTCCACATCTGATTCACGCCACCTCTAGAATAGGCAGTTTCACATTAACTTTGAAGCCCGGCTTTGATTGCTGATAAAATAAATGTTAATAGTTTAGAAAGAGGTTTCGTGGAGCACTTGGAAGACCCAGCAATATACCATTGTTTGTAAGGACGCTTATGTAGTTACGGTATTCAATACAATAATGGAAGATCCAGTTCTTCATCTTTGGTTGAAAACAAGAATGTGTCCATAGTACACGAATGCCCCACTCGCACTATCATTTTCTATGTTCAGTGGACCGTGAAATTGGGGTCAAAACTTTAATTTGGAATTAAAATTAGAAAGAGCATATCATGGGGAACAAGTGTACTAAGTTTCAAGTTGATTGGACTTCAACTTTTTCAAAAACTACCTTGACCAAAAACTTTAACCTAAAGCGGACGGACGAACGGAGGCACAGACGGACGGACGGACGAACGGAGGCACAGACCAGAAAACATAATGCCCCTCTACTATCGTAGGTGGGGCATAAAAAAGGAACAAAGAACAGACCTATGGTTATCCAGGACTTCCTCTTTGGTTAATGTCGTGAGGGTATATGTTGAGTTTCCAAGTGAATTGTCAATACCTAATTCGATTATCGTTTGAAAGAGAGGCAAAAGATACGTACGTCCCTTAAACTGACAATGCCATGGCTAAAAAGGGGGAAAAGACCAACAGACAAACAATTACCGTACAGTAAACATATTACATAGAAAGCTGAAGACTAAGCAACCCCTAAAAAAAGACTGATCCTGCTCCCAATGTGCTTATTGCTATTTTTGAGAAATATGTAATTGTATTAAATGTGTTTGTTTTGTTTGTTAGTATTTCCATGAGAACCAAACTAAATCATAACCAAATTCAAGATTTCTATTATGATAGGGGTCACAGTGCATGCAGTGGATGAGTCGTCTAAGTACTCGAACAACAATATCACTAGCTAGTCGACACTGAGATCTGAATTCGAATTTTACACTTGGGACATGTGGAAGTTGCGCTCCCCTCAAATCTAAATTGACTAGAATCGTTAGTTTTCCTAAGGAGAGTCTTCTGTGCTCTCCTGTACCCTCCAGCTGCTGCTCCCTCAGCTTCCAATAAAAACTGACCTCCATTAAATACAAGTAGCATAATATATAGTGTTATAAGTGGTGTTTAACACCAATCCATCTGTCAATTGTTTATTCTGATATTTGACTGTGTTTTAACTTGGCTAGACATTATGATCAATTTAAATGTTTTGAGTAAATAGGGTAACTATATATTAGTTTATATTCATAGATAAAATATATAAAGATATGAATGTGAACATCTAATGTCTTTTTATTTTTTAGGCAAAGTTAGCATTACTGTCAGAACAGACCACTGAAATAGGAACGCAAACACAAATATTTGACAGAAATGAAATGGTAACATCTCCTGATCATACTAATAACCTGCCAACACCGATTCATAGCAATGATAATAGTCAAAGTGAATACCAGCCAACACTAATTTATAGCAACGATAACAGTCAACGTGAATACCAGCCAACACTGATTTATAGCAATGATAACAGCCAAAGTGAAAACAAACCAACACTGATTGAAAGCAATGATAACAGTCAAAGTGAATACCAGCCAACACTGATTCATAGCAATGTTAACAGTCAAAGTGAATACCAGCCAACACTGATTTATAGCAGTGATAACAGTCAAAGTGAATATGAGTCAATGCCTATTCATAGCAATGATAACAGTCAGAGTGAAAACAAGCCAACACCAATTCATAGCAATGATAACAGTCAAAGTGAATACACGCCAACACTGATTCTTAGCAATGATAACAGTCAAAGTGAATACACGCCAACACTGATTCTTAGCAATGATAACAGTCAAAGTGAATACAAGCCAACACTGATTCATAGCAATGATAACAGTCAAAGTGAATACCAGCCAACGCCAATTCATAGCAATAATAACAGTCAAAATGAATACCAGCCAACACTGATTTATAGCAGTGATAACAGTCAAAGTGAATATGAGCCAACACCGATTCTTAGCAATGATAACAGTCAAAGTGAATCCTCACAAACACCTATATATTTAGAAGAACCTTTAATCTGTGGCATATGTTGTAAAGAGTTTAATCAAATGAGACTATTACGGGTACATATGAGAACACACAATGAAGAACAACCTTATAAATGTAATATTCGTTCTAAAGGTTTAAAGGGAAAGAAAGAATTCCAGTTACATATGAAAACACAGACTGAAGAACAACCCTATAAATGTGATATGTGTTCCAAAGCTTATGGTCGTAGAAGCTCCTTAACTAGACATAAGCTCATACATCATAGTCATCTACAGAGCCAAATAGCCAAAAGTGACGAAAAAATTGCACACACTAAAAAACAACCTTATAAATGTGATATTTGTTCCAAAGCTTATGGTCGTAGAAGCTCCTTAACTAGACATAAGCTCATACATCAAAGTCATCTACAGAGCCAAATAGCCAAAAGTGACGAACAAATTGCACACACTGAAGAACAACCTTATAAATGTGATATTTGTTCCAAATCTTATGGTCGTAGAAGCCCTTTAACCAGACATAAGCACATACATCATGGTCATCTACAGAGCAAAATAGCAAAAAGTGACGAAAAAATTGCAACATTAAAAGACAAACTAAAGGAATTTTTCAGAAAAAATACAGGAAAAAAACCTGATGCAACTGGTGAAGTTAACACGATGGTTAATGTCAGACATGTTTTTAAAAATGACCAGGATCCCACAGGAACTAAAACTGCAAATGAACAAAATATAGCTGTTGTGAATGATAAAAGCTTTAGTCAAGTTAAACAGTCATTAGTATACGTACATAAGAGGAAAGAGACTTCATATAACTTACCTTTTAAATGTAAGATATGTGGTAAAGGTTTAAGGGAGAGATAAGGTTACAAGTACATATGAGGACACACACTGGAGAAACACCTTATAAATGTGATATTTGTTCTAAAGGATTTACCCAAAGGTGCACCTTAGCTAACCATAAGAAAATACATACTGTTCATTGTAAGGTATGCGATTTTGCCAATTGCCAGTGTCATTTACAGAAATACTCAGGAAAGGTGAATTTGATGCAAGAACTGAAACCTGTAACATATGTTGTAAAGAGTTTAAGGGAAAGAAAGTATTCTTGATACATATGAGAACACACACAGGAGAACAACCTATAAATGTGATATTTGTTCTAAAGGGTTTATTGGAGAGACAAAATTACAGTTACATATGAGAACACACACAGGAGAAAAACCTTATAAATGTGATATTTGTTCTAAAGCTTTTGGTCGTAGAACTTCCTTAACTAGACATAAGAACATACATCATGGTCATCGAGCATGTCGTCAGACCAAATACTAAAAGTATAAAAAAATTAGTGCAGCATCAAAAAACAAATTACGAATATTCAGAAAAAATAACGAAAAAAAACTTGAAATGTGATGAAATTTATTTTATTAGAAATGTTTTGCGATGATCAGGATCCTAAAGGAACTAAACTGCAATGAGAGAAAAAATATGTTGTGAATGATAAAAGCTATAGTCAGGTAAACATTCATTACTACATAAGAGAAAAAGACTTATGATAACTACCTGTTAAAACATGAAGATATGTTCTAAAGGTTATTGGAGAGATAAGATTTCAAGTACATACGAGAACACACACGAGAAACACCTTAAAATGTGATATTTGTTCTAAGGGTTTACCAAAGTGCACCTTAGCTACATAAGAAAATATACTGTTCATTGTAAAGTATGCGATTTGCAATTGCCAGTGTCATTTACAGAAAATCGCCGAAAGATGAATTTGCTGCATCAAAAAAATTCTAAGAAAGTTTTAACAAAACAAACAGAAATTATCCCTGATACACTGTTTAATAACACAATAGACAATGTCAGTAATCATGTAAGCAATGTTCAGGAACACACAAGAACAGAAACTGAAAATGAACAATTTATATGCGGTGTATGTGGTGAAATCTTTAGTGGGGATATACCATTAGTACTACACATGAGAAAACACGCGTGTGAAGTAACTAAACCACATGGCTAATGAAAAACATGATATTAGCAATGATCATGATCACACAATACCAAATACTGATCAAGAACACCATGATCACACAATTTTCGATACTGATCAAGATCACACAATATTGAATACTGAACAAGAGTTCTCAATATCATATACTGATCAAGATCACACAATTTTAGATACTGATCATGATCACACATATTGAATACGAACAAGAGTTCACAATATCAAATACTGATCAAGATCACACAATATTAAATACTGACCAAGAGTTCACAATCTCAAATACTGATCAAGATCACACAATATTAAATACTGAACAAGAGTTCACAATATTTATACTGATCAAGATCACACAATATTAAATACTGACCAAGAGTTCTCAATATCAAATACTGATCAAGATCACACAATATTAAATACTGACCAAGAGTTCACAATATCAAATACTAATCAAGATCACACAATGTTAAATACTGACCAAGAGTTCAATAAAAAGAATGAGCAAGATCACCATGATTATACAATAGTAAATACTGATCAAGAGTTCATGATATCAAAGAATGATCAACACCACCATGATCACACACAATATCAAAGAAATGATCAAGATCTCCATGATCACAAATATTAGATATTAAATTGAACAATTAATGTGGTGTTTGTGGTAAAAGCTATAGGTTGCATTTCGTAAATATGACAATGCAATTTCCATAGGACTCCTTTTACGGCTAAAACTGTACCACTTTACTATGAAGTTTTGAAAAAACTTATCTAGAATTGAAAGTCATATGCACCACAATTTTTTCAAGGTCAAAATATAGGGCTGTGCGGCAATTTTCAACGTTTATATGCTCAGAGTTTAAACTTACACTAATTTCTAACTACTCCTACTCGAATGAAAGGTTACCACAGATTTCAATGTAAACAATATGCACGTGTTTATTTATGTAACATTCCAAGTTTGTCTCTGCGATATGGAACACAGAGAGCATAACTGGAACCAGTAGGTAAACAAAATGAATTTTCTATGAATATCAATACTCCCAAATGAGGGTGTTTTGAGAAAAGCTGTATTTACAAAGTGCAACCTTTAGTGGAGAGAATGAATTACGACTACACACAAAAATTCCACACAAATAATTGTTATCTGTGATCATGTGATGAAACTTTTAGATCATATGATGAACCTTTTAGATCATATGAGGAACCTTTTAGATCATGGATGAACCTTTAAGATCATGTAATAAAACTTTTAGATCATATGAGGAACCTTTTAGATCATGTGATGAACCTTTAAGATCATGTTATAAACTTTAAGATCATATGATGAACCTTTAAGATCATATGATGAACCTTTAAGATCATGTAATAAACTTTTAGATCATATGATGAACCTTTAAGATCATGTAATAAACTTTTAGATCATATGATGAATCTTTTAGATCATGTGATGAACCTTTAAGATCATGTAATAAAACTTTTAGATCATATGATTAACATTTTAGATCACGTGATGAACCTTTTAGATCATGTGATGAAACTTTTAGATCATATGATGAACCTTTTAGAACATGTGATGAACCGTTTTGAATCATGTAATGAAACTTTTAGATCATATGATGAACCTTCATAAATCATGTAGTGAAACTTTTAGATCATATGATGACCCTTTAGATCATGTGAAGAAACTTTTAGATCATATGATGAACCTTTTAGATCATATGATGAACCTTTTAGATCATGTGATGAACCTTTAAGTTCATATGATGAACCTTTTAGATCATATGATGAACCTTTTAGATCATGTGATGAACCTTTAAGTTCATATGATGAACCTTTAAGATCATGTAATAAAACTTTTAATATAAATGATGGTTTTTGTCTCTCTGATCTCACCTACAATAAAAGTCACAGCATGCCAGACAAAAGTTTAACACAAAAAATTAAAATGAAAACGAACAATTCACATGTAGTGTAAAATCTTTGGTGGTGACAAACAGTTATTCACATAAGGAAACACACTTGTGAGTTAAGCCTTTTCAACTGATTTTTATACGACAGCAAAAATTGAAAATTTTTTGGTGGTATATTGGTATGACTTTGGCGTCGTCGTTGTCGTCCGAAGACATTTGTTTTTCGCACTATAAATTTAGTATAAGTAAATAGAAATTTATGAAATTTAAACACAAGGTTTATGACCAGAAAAGGAAGGTTGGGATTGATTTTGGGAGTTTTTGTCCTAACAGTTTAGGAATCAGGGGCCCAAAAGGGCCCAAATAAGCATTTTTCTTGGTTTTCGCACAATAACTTTAGTATAAGTAAACAGAAATCTATGAATTTTTAACATGAGGTTTATGACCACAAGTGGAATGTTGGGATTGATTTTGGGAGTTTTGGTCCCAACAGTTTAGGACTTAGGGGCCAAAAGGGTCCAAAATTAAACTTTGTTTGATTTCATCAAAAATTAATTATTGGGGCTCTTTGATATTCCAAATCTAACCGTGTATTTAGATTCTTAATTTTTGGTCGTGTTTTCAAATTGGTCTACATTAAGGTCCAAAAGGTCCAAAATTAAACTTAGTTTGATTTTAACAAAAAATGAATTCTTGGGGTTCCTTGATATGCTGAATCTAAACATGTACTTAGATGTTTGATTATGGGCTCAGTTTTCAAGTTGGTCCAAATCGGGGCCAAAATTGAACTTTCTTTGCTTTCAACAAAAATTGAATACATGGGGTTCTTCAATATGCTGAATCTAACCATGTAGTTAGATTTTCAATATTTGAGCCTAGTTATCAAATTGGTCCACATTGAGGTCTAACGAGTCTAAAATTGAACATTATTTGATTTCATCAAAAATTGAATTCTTGGGGTTCTATGATATGATGAATCTAACCATGAATTTAGATTTTGGATATTGGACCATAATAGGTAAATGTCCAATTAAAATTTTTTAAGTTTTAGTTCTTAGACCACATTCATTCTGTGTCAGAAACCTATGTTGTGTCAACTATTTAATCACAATCCAAATTCAGAGCTGTATCAAGCTTACATGTTGTGTCCATACTTGCCCCAATTGTTCAGGGTTCAACCTCTGCGGTCGTATAAAGCTGCGCCCTGTGGAGCATCTGGTTATAGTTCGTTCTTATATTGTACTGTTAAACCTCTGTCCCAAGTAAGTAGGAGGGTTAGGATTCTGCTAACATGTTTAACCTCGCAACAATCTGTATATATGTACCTATCCCAAGGAGCCTGTAATTCAGTAGTTGTCGTTTGTTGATGTATTATTTGTTTATAGTTCAATTTGGAATAAATTAAGCCGTCAGTTTTTTGGTTTGAACTGTTTTACAAAGAGGGACGAAAGATACCAAAGGGACAGTCACACCCATAAATCGAAAACAAACTGACAACGCCTGGCCAAAAATGAAGAAGACAAACAGATAAACACTAGAACACATGACACAACATAGAAAACTAAAGAATGAGCAACACAAACCACAGTACAATTGTCACTACGTGGCCTTTTATAGCTGACTATGCGGTATGGGCTTTGCTCATTGTTGAAGGATATACAGTAACCTATAATTATTAATTTCTGTGTCATTTTGGTCTCTTGTCGAGAGTTGTGTCATTGGCAATCGTGCCTCATCTTTTTTATATGACATATTAGAATACATACTGGAAAAAAACATGGAACTTTGACATACGTTTTAAAATTTTACTGAAGGGGGAAGCTAAAATACAGATAAATAGAAGAACTAACTCGCGTAAAATATTGTATATATGTGATTTGTGCTTTGATGTGTTTATGAGAACACACATTGGTGATAGGACTCATAAACGTGATGTATGTGATAATGAGATTAGCTAATGTAAATGTTTTAATGGGCATATGAGAACACACACTGGTGATTAAACATGACTACAGAGCTGCATTCGGCAATCCTCGGTAGAATTCGCTACTCTCCTGAGGGTACGAAATCGGCCGAGTTGAGACGAATGTACAGAGCTGATGGTAGAACCAGGAAATAACACTCAACCAGCAGTTGGACCCACCAATTACTAGGAAACCCAACATACACTTTACAAACCAGCAGTTGGACCCACCAATTACTAGGAAACCCAACATACACTTTACAAACCAGCAGTTGGACCCACCAATTACTAGGAAACCCAACATACACTTTACAAACCAGCAGTTGGACCCACCAATTACTAGGAAACCAACATAAACTTTACAAACCAGCAGTTGGACCCACCAATTACTACGAAACCCAACATACACTTTACAAACCAGCAGTTGGACCCACCAATTACTACGAAACCCAACATACACTATACAAACCAGCAGTTGGACCCACCAATTACTACGAAACCCAACATACACTTTACAAACCAGCAGTTGGACCCACCAATTAAAACGAAACCCAACATACACTTTACAAACCAGCATGTGGACCCACCAATTACTACGAGACCCAACATACACTTTACAAACCAGCAGTTGGACCCACCAATTACAAGAAAACCCAACATACACTTTACAAACCAGCAGTTGGACCCACCAATTACTACGAAACCCAACATACACTTTACAAACCAGCAGTTGGACCCACCAATTACTACGAAACCAACATACACTTTACAAACAGCAGTTGGACCCACCAATTACTAGAAACCCAACATACACTTTACAAACCAGCAGTTGGACCCACCAATTACTAGAAACCCAACATACACTTTACAAACCAGCAGTTGGACCCACCAATTACTAGAAACCCAACATACACTTTACAAACCAGCAGTTGGACCATCAATTACTAGAAACCAACATACACTTTACAAACCAGCAGTTGGACCCACCAATTACTAGAAAACCAACATACACTTTACAAACCAGCAGTTGGACCACAATTACTACGAAACCCAACATACACTTTACAAACAGCAGTTGGACCCACAATTACTAGAAAACCCAACATACACTTTACAAACCAGCAGTTGGACCCACCAATTACTAGGAAACCCAACATACACTTTACAAACCAGCAGTTGGACCCACAATTACTAGGAAACCCAACATACACTTTACAAACAGCAGTTGGACCACCAATTACTAGGAAACCCAACATACACTTTACAAACCAGCAGTTGGACCACCAATTACTAGAAAACCCAACATACACTTACAAACCAGCAGTTGGACCCACCAATTACTAGGAAACCCAACATACACTTTACAAACCAGCAGTTGGACCCACCAATTACTACGAAACCCAACATACACTTTACAAACCAGCAGTTGGACCCACAATTACTACGAAACCCAACATACACTTTACAAACCAGCAGTTGGACCCACCAATTACTACGAAACCCAACATACACTTTACAAACCAGCAGTTGGACCCACCAATTACTAGAACCAACATACACTTTACAAACCAGCAGTTGGACCCACCAATTACTAGAAAACCCAACATACACTTTACAAACCAGCAGTTGGACCCACCAATTACTACGAAACCCAACATACACTTTACAAACCAGCAGTTGGACCCACCAATTACTACGAAACCAACATACACTTTACAAACCAAGCAGTTGGACCCACCAATTACTACGAAACCCAACATACACTTTACAAACCAGCAGTTGGACCCACCAATTACTAGAAACCCAACATACACTTTACAAACCAGCAGTTGGACCCACCAATTACTAGGAACCCAACATACACTTTACAAACCAGCAGTTGGACCCACCAATTACTAGAAACCCAACATACACTTTACAAACCAGCAGTTGGACCCACCAATTACTAGAAACCCAACATACACTTTACAAACCAGCAGTTGGACCCACCAATTACTAGAAAACCAACATACACTTTACAAACCAGCAGTTGGACCCACCAATTACTAGAAACCCAACATACACTTTACAAACCAGCAGTTGGACCACCAATTACTAGAAACCAACATACACTTTACAAACAGCAGTTGGACCCACCAATTACTAGAAACCCAACATCACTTTACAAACCAGCAGTTGGACCACCAATTACTAGAAACCAACATACACTTTACAAACCAGCAGTTGGACCCACCAATTACTAGAAACCCAACATACACTTTACAAACAGCAGTTGGACCCACCAATTACTAGAAAACCAACATACCTTTACAAACCAGCAGTTGGACCCACCAATTACTAGAAACCCAACATACACTTTACAAACCAGCAGTTGGACCCACCAATTACTAGAAACCAACACACTACAACAATGGACCCATTAGAAACCAATACACTTTACAAACAGCAGTTGGACCCACCAATTACTAGAAAACCCAACATACACTTTACAAACAGCAGTTGGACCCACCAATTACTAGAAACCCAACATACACTTTACAAACAGCAGTTGGACCACCAATTACTAGAAAACCAACATACACTTTACAAACCAGCAGTTGGACCACCAATTACTAGAAACCCAACATACACTTTACAAACAAGCAGTTGGACCCACCAATTACTAGAAAACCCAACATACACTTTACAAACCAGCAGTTGGACCCACCAATTACTAGAAACCCAACATACACTTTACAAACAAGCAGTTGGACCCACCAATTACTAGAAACCCAACATACACTTTACAAACCAGCAGTTGGACCCACCAATTACTAGAAACCCAACATACACTTTACAAACCAGCAGTTGGACCACCAATTACTAGAAACCAACTACACTTTACAAACAAGCAGTTGGACCACCAATTACTAGAAACCAACATAACTTTACAAACCAGCAGTTGGACCACCAATTACTAGAAACCCAACATACACTTTACAAACAAGCAGTTGGACCCACCAATTACTAGAAACCAACATTCACTTTACAAACCAGCAGTTGGACCCACCAATTACTAGAAACCCAACATACACTTTACAAACAAGCAGTTGGACCCACCAATTACTAGAAAACCCAACATACACTTTACAAACCAGCAGTTGGACCAAACAACATTACTACAAACCAACATTACACTTTTCAACCAGCAACTTTACAACACACAATTACTAGAAAAACCCAACATACACTTTACAAACCAGCAAAAAAAAAAAAAAAAAAAAAAAAAAAAAAAAAAAAAAAAAAAAAAAAAAAAAAAAAAAAAAAAAAAAAAAAAAAAAAAAAAAAAAACCACCAATTACTAGAAAACCCAACATACCTTTACAAAAAGCAGTTGGACCCACCAATTACTAGAAAACTCAACATTCACTTTACAAACCAGCAGTTGGAAAAAAAAAAAAAAAAAAAAAAAAAAAAAAAAAAAAAAAAAAAAAAAAAAAAAAAAAAAAAAAAAAAAAAAAAAAAAAAAAAAAAAAAAAAAAAAAAACCAATTACTAGAAAACTCAACATTCACTTTACAAACCAGCAGTTGGACCCACCAATTACTAGGAAACCCAACATACACTTTACAAACAAGCAGTTGGACCCACCAATTACTAGAAAACCCAACATACACTTTACAAACCAGCAGTTGGACCCACCAATTACTACGAAACCCAACATACACTTTACAAACAAGCAGTTGGACCCACCAATTACTAGAAAACCCAACATACACTTTACAAACCAGCAGTTGGACCACCAATTACTAGAAAACCCAACATACACTTTACAAACCAGCAGTTGGACCCACCAATTACTAGAAAACCCAACATACGCTTTACAAACAAGCAGTTAGACCCACCAATTACTAGAAAACTCAACATTCACTTTACAAACCAGCAGTTGGACCCACCAATTACTAGGAAACCAACATACACTTTACAAACAAGCAGTTGGACCCACCAATTACTAGAAAACCCAACATACACTTTACAAACCAGCAGTTGGACCCACCAATTACTACGAAACCCAACATACACTTTACAAACAAGCAGTTGGACCCACCAATTACTAGAAAACCCAACATACACTTTACAAACCAGCAGTTGGACCCACCAATTACTAGAAAACCCAACATACACTTTACAAACCAGCAGTTGGACCCACCAATTACTACGAAACCCAGCATACACTTTACAAACCAGCAGTTGGACCCACCAATTACTAGAAAACTCAACATACATTTTACAAACCAGCAGTTGGACCCACCAATTACTAGGAAACCTAACATACACTTTACAAACAAGCAGTTGGACCCACCAATTACTAGAAAACCCAACATACACTTTACAAACCAGCACTTTTCATACTCTTTTATTTTGAATTCAGAAACAATATTAAAGAAAAACATTCATATGATGTGTTTCAAGTACACTTTCAAAAAGAAACATTTTTTTTTCAGCAGAAGCTACTACTTTCATCCAACACAATTAAAAATTCTTACACTGCAGTAGCGGCCGTGCGGTCTAATCGACATAGGAAGATGTGGTATGAGCGCCAATGAAACAACTGTTTCACTAGTCTATAATACCCTGGAGTTTGTCTGAAACACGCACGTAGCTGGTGCGCTAAATTCCAATCAAGGATTGTCATTTTTCTTACAAAAGGTTGGCGATTTTCGTCGAGCACTCCGGCTGACTTTATTCTATGGTAACCATACGCATTAAATTTGATGTAATCAAAGTCACTTTTCTATGCTTTTCATTTCGGAATTTAAGGTTCAGAATTGCATGTACATTTTAGTATTTCTTATGTATCAGCTCATATGATTTAAATAGTATAGATGACACATATGACAGGTGTGGTACAACGTATTAAATTAAAAAAACAAAGTAATATAACTTGTTGTTCAGTGGTTATCATTAAACACAGACTTTTTTCTCTATTTACCTTACTATAACTTTTTTTCTGAGAAAAATGTCTGTGGGTTCATATAGGCGTGTCTAGTTCCTAATTTTTATATAGATGAGTCTGTTGGTTTTCCATTTTTGAGAGGTTTTACACTAGTCATGGTGGGGGTCCTTTATAACTTGCGGTTCAATGTGAACAATACTTGGAACTTTCATTGTTTACTTTTACGAAATTGTGACTTTGATCGCATTGGCAATCATCCCACATCTCATAATAGACATTATATCTATATAAATCAAAGAGCGATTCATATTTATATATTTTGTTGCTGTGGGTGAATCTATACAAATCCCTTTAAAGACAGTATGTAGGAGTTTGCAGTGCTTTTTATACTGTGTTTTGTGAGCAAAATATGAAATAAAAAAATGCTACTTTTAAAATGAAGTACAATTTACATTTGCTATATTTTAGTCCAAATGGAGAATTGTAAGATTCCATATTTGTTTTTCTGTCGAAAGACGATTCTTTTATCAAATATTCCGGCTTTCTTCGCCAGTAAACGCTGTTCGTCATAATAATACAAAAGTAGCAAGAGAGTGTCTTAAACACATCAATCAATCAATTAATTCGATTATTAGGATGATGTTATGAGCTATAAGAAATAACTAACTAATTTGAACAATTGTCATTGACGATTGATCATAAACGTGGAAATTGGGGACGATACAATACCAATTATTACCTCTATTCACTGTTATGATATCACTTTCAAGTAACTTTGTTGCGGCTGTTGCAACTCCGCTGTATGAGAACCCCGTATTCCCGTTTGTTATAAATCCACGCGAAAGTATCTGGATATTTTTCTTATATCAAATATTCCATTTTGGTCCTTGGATGAAATTGATACAGTAATAAGATACAATCCACTGACATGACAAATAAAAGTTCCGTCCCTTTTAAATCTGTCTAGATCATAAGCTGGTTCTCGACTGTAACGATAATACAAGCGGATTTCCAGTTTATCTAGATCTGTGATTCCCCGAGAGGTTCTAATGTATGTAAAGGTGCCGCTGGCCATTGCTGTCAGGAACACTATTAAACAGTTAAAAATTAATGAAATTATACAATTACATATCAATGTTTTATTGAACCTACCAAGGTCTATTAGCAAATGTGATAAGGCTACACAATATTAAGCTGTTTCCGTATACATGTACATGACTTCATTCACGAAATTAAAAATTGATTTAAGTCTGTTTTTTATGATTTACTTGTTCAGTCTGTCCGTAGAATTTTTTAATCGGAAACAGTTTTACAGATGTAGATATCCATTCGTATGTTGTCGAAGCCAAGCAGCTCGAATTATTTGTTATTTAAAGTAACATTATTTAAAAGCTAAGACAAACTTTTCATCTATCAGCATTTGTTAAAAAAAAGTTTAGCGGAAGATACCAAGATTTTTGTTGTTAAATATTCCGTATCAACTTTAAAAATAATGCATGATGGTCTAGACGTACGGATTATCGGTTCTGACGTTGTTTATTATTTTAAAATCCATTTCGTAAACGAATACGTATCTCTTTGTTCTTGCATACTCAGCAGCGTTGCATTCAAGCCATCGTTAGCATCTGTGCAAGGTTTTTTTTATCTGTAAAACGTAAATGATAAAAAAAATAAAAACAAGCACACTTTCACTCTATTACTAGACTTATTCTGAAAATGTTTAGTACCATTTCTTATAGGTAAAAGAAAAGATCAAGGTATTATGATCATCATCCCGAGACTCCCATATCGGCCTCGAGGCTTTAGCCGAGGGCCGATTTGGTCGAGGGAAGATACCCGGAATAATATGGCAAAGACATGTTATAATCTTTTTATCATATATATTTAAGTTCTGCAGAAAAGAAAACAAAGGTCAGTTATAAAAATTTACTGAAACATAACCGGTAAAATCTTAAACATTTTATCCCAAAAGTGTCGTTTAGGATGCAATGACGTCACGTCATTTGGAATCAGGGCACAATAACCAATAACCTTTTTAGCTCACCTGGCCCGAAGGGCCAAGTGAGCTTTTCCCATCACTTGACGTCCGTCGTCGTCGTCGTCGTCCGTCGTGGTTAACTTTTACAAAAATCTTCTCCTCTGAAACTACTGGGCTAAATTAAACCAAACTTGGCCACAATCATTATTGGGGTATCTAGTTTAAAAAATGTGTGGCGTGACCCGGTCAACCAACCAAGATGGCCGACATGGCTAAAAATAGAACATAGGGGTAATATACAGTTTTTGGCTTATAACTCAAAAACCAAAGCATTTAGAGCAAATCTGACATGGGGTAAAATTGTTTATCAGGTCAAGATCTTTCTGCCCTGAAATTTTCAGATGAATTCGACAACCCGTTGTTGGGTTGCTGCCCCTGAATTGGTAATTTTAGGGATTTTTTGCTGTTTTTGGTTATTATCTTGAATATTATTATAGATAGAGATAAACTGTAAACAGCAATAATGTTCAGCAAAGTTAGATTTACAAATAAGTCAAATGACCAAAATGGTCAGTTTACCCCTTCAGGAGTTATGGACCGTTATAGTCAATTTTTAACCGTTTTTCGTAAATCTTAGAAATCTTTTACAAAAATCTTCTCCTCTGAAACTGCTGGGCCAACTTAATCCAAGCTTGGCCACAATCATCTTTAGGGTATCTAGTTGAAAAAATGTGTGGCGTGACCCGGCCAACCAACCAAGATGGCTGCCATGGCTAAAAATAGGGCATAGGGGTAAAATGCAGTTTTTGGCTTATAACTCAAAAACCAAAGCATTTAGAGCAAATCTGACATGGGGTTAAATTGTTTATCAGGTCAATTTCTTTCTGCCCTCAAATTTTCAGATGAATCCGACAACCCGTTGTTGGGTTGCTGCCCCTGAATTGGTAATTTTAGGGAATTTTTGCTGTTTTTGATTATTATCTTGAATATTATTATAGATAGAGATAAATTGTAAACAGCAATAATGTTCAGCAAAATTAGATTTACAAATAGGTCAAATGACCAAAATGGTCAGTTGAGCCCTTTAGGAGTTATAGACCTTTATAGTCAATTTTTAACCGTTTTTCGTAAATCTTAGAAATCTTTTACAAAAATCTTCTCCTCTGAAACTACTGGGCCAAATTAATCCAAGCTTGGCCACAATCATCTTTAGGGTATCTAGTTTAAAAAATGTGTGGCGTGACCCGGCCAACCAACCAAGATGGCTGCCATGGCTAAAAATAGGACATAGGGGTAAAATGCAGTTTTTGGCTTATAACTCAAAAACCAAAGCATTTAGAGCAAATCTGACATGGGGTTATATTGTTTATCAGGTCAATTTCCTTCTGCCCTCAAATTTTCAGATGAATCCGACAACCCGTTGTTGGGTTGCTGCCCCTGAATTGGTAATTTTAGGGAATTTTTGCTGTTTTTGGTTATTATCTTGAATATTATTATAGATAGAGATAAACTGTAAACAGCAATAATGTTCAGCAAAGTTAGATTTACAAATAGGTCAACATGACGAAAGTGGTCAGTTGACCCCTATAGGAGTTATTGACCTTTATAGTCAATTTTTAACCATTTTTCGTAAATCTTAGAAATCTTTTACAAAAATCTTCTCCTCTGTTACTACTGGGCCAAATTAATCCAAACTTGGCCACAATCATCTTTGGGGTATCTGATTGAAAAAAATGTGTCCGGTGACCCGGCCATCCAACCAAAATGGCTGCCACGGCTAAAAATAGAACATAGGGGTAAGATGCAGTTTTTGGCTTATAACTCAAAAGCCGAAGCATTTAGAGAAAATCTGACATGGGTTAAATTGTCTATCAGGTCAAGATCTTTCTGCCCTCGAAATTTTTTAGTTAATTTTTAGCATTTTTCATAAATTTTTGTAAATTTTTAGAAAATATTTTCCACTGTAATTACTGGGCCAAGTTCATTATAGATTGAGATAATTGTAGCAACAAGAATGTTCAGTATAGTAAGATCTACAAACACATCACCATCACCAAAACACAGTTATGTCATGAATTTATCTGTGTCCATTGTTTAATATGCACATAGACCAAGGTGAGCGACACAGGCTCTTGAGAGCCTCTAGTTTTTGTCTTGGGCAATTTTGAAGATATTACATATGCAAAACCCGACGTATTCGTAACAAATATGTAATTAATATATATATATATATATATATATTTACGAAACTTCATATGAAATAGCACAGTTTTAGCAGCAAAGGGATTCCTATTGTTAATTGCATTATCTATATTTACAGAAATGCATCACAAAAGAAAGCTATTGGTCGAAACGGCCGTACAAGTTAAATTATGTTAAATTGGGCCCATCTTTTCGAACATTTTACTGTCGCAATGGAGACCGTATCTGTTTCATAGATTACTCCATCCATTTTCTTAAGACCATTCTATTGTATGGTAATATCGTTGTCTCATATTTATACATCTTGCCGTTGTGTTATTGTGCTTTTTATAATTGTTTTATTCCTGTTTTTCATTTTAGCTGATGTATTTTGTATAAAGAGCATTTATTGATGTTGACATAATTCGATGTTTTCATAGTTATTATACCCCACGCAACGAAGTTGCGGAGGGTATAATGTTTTTGACCCGTCCGTCCGTCCGTCAGTCTGTTTCTTGTCATCGCAACTCCTCTCAAACCACACAACAGAATTTCACGAAACCTTTTCAGATAATAAGGACATACTATTTAGTTGTGCACATCGACGGGAAATTGCGATTCAATTTTTTTTCTAGGAGTTACGCCCCTTTGAACTTATTTACTTTAATGTATTACTGCAACAGTTTGTCATCGCACCTCCTCTCAAACCACACAACAGAATTTCACGAAACCTTTTCAGATAATTAGGACATACTATGTAGTTGTGCATATCAACAGGAAATTACGGTTCAATTTTTTTTCTAGGAGTTATGCCCCTTTGAACTTATTTGCTTCAATGTACTTCTGCAACAGTTTGTCATCTCAACTCCTCTGAAAACACACAACAGAATTTCATGAAATTTTGTAGATAATAAGGACATACTATGTATATTGACAGCAAATTATTATTCAATATTTTTTCTTATACAATTTTTTTTTCTTATACTTATTTAATTTCTCCAATGACAATGTGGGGACGTGGGGTATGTGAGTGTGCTCACTAAGGCTTTTTAATTAAGACTATAACACAATTTTAACTACTGATTCCTAAATTTTGACATTTTTTCCTTTCATGTCTGATTGTTTTGTCAATTAAATGAAATTTCATGCGACTGTCATACAAGTATATGGTTTAGCTCGCTAGCTTAAACAACGGGTTTTATGCACCATGTTCTACATAAGGAAATTTCTATATCAAGTGAGGATTATGATAGTAGTTTTTCCATTCGTTTGATATGTTTGAGCTTTTATCTTATTTTGCATTTTGAGGACTTTCCATTTGAATTTTCCTTGTTGTTTACCATGTTTACTTTATACTATTGTCATCTATTACAGGTGGTGAACTTTATTGCATTTACAACTCTGTGGAGTCTCAAGTTGTACTGTCTCAAATTGAATTTACCAATGAAATGATTATCATTAATTAAATGTGTCAAAGATGACTTACCATCCTGCAATGTGGCCCTGATTTCTTTTTCATTGGTCTGAACTCGGTTCAATATGTTGTTTGTGGTATTTATGAGATTACCCATATCCTGAGTTTGAGCAAGTGATAACTTTCAAATGGTACAACACGTCTGTTCTGTGTTTCAGCTTACTAGTTACATTTTAGACAACGTTAGTTTCTTTTGAATTGTAGTGTAACTCCTGCTTCAAGTTGAAGTATTTCTTTTCGACTTTCGTAAGTTCAATTTTTTAGATCTAAGTCTCATTGTTATCGGTCTCATTTCTTATACATGTACTTTGGTTCATCTTGGTTGTGAATTCTGTGTGCATTTGCTCGAGGCATTGACGAATCTGTCGTTCTTCAAGCAGAATATTAAGAACAATACGGTTGTAAAAGTGTTGTATAATGTTTTTCGGATAAACCATTTGATGGCGTTGCTGTGGGTCCAACCAGCAAGAGAGACTCACAAAACCGAAAATAAATCAAAATAAGCAAACATGTTAGTCCAACAATATTGTAAAAGATGAAATATTTTATGTCAACATAATATAATAAATACAATATTTTCTAAATTCTAGTGCAGTGTTATAAATGTTTGTTTGAAAAGGCCGATTACATGGTTTTGATAGAAAACTTATTTGCTGTGTGATGTAACGTTAATTATTATTAGGATTCACAAAATAATCTATAAATTAGGCTGGTAATTTCTGTAAACCAACTTATTTTCGCGGATACTTTATTTCGCGTTTTACACTTTTTATACTATTTCGCGGCTATTTAATTTCGCGATTTTCTGAAGTTCAATAAGGAATGATCCAAGTAATAAATATTCGCGACGATTAATATTCGCGTTATTTTTCTACTCGCGAAAGCCGGGGAAATAAATCGCTCGCGAAAATAAGTTGGTTTACAGTAATTAATAATCTCATTTACTTAGCAATGATAAAATCGTAGACCTTTAATGAAGTCTACGTTGCATGTTAAGAAGCAAGTTTTACATGTACACTATCGGGTTGATTTTGTACAATTTAGGAAAACAGTAGATTTATGTGTACGAACTTTGGAAACAGAGATAAAATCGTAACTTGTCAAAATCTAGAGACAACGACGACTAAGCATGTCTACGTGCATGTTGTTGTTGATTCCACATTCTTACTACTGATTTTTTTCCTGATCAGAAAGATATAAACTTTGGTTGAATATTTAAAAGTCGTCAGCGATACACGTTTTAAGCACAGTAATAAAAAATACAAAGTTTTGGTAAACATGGTAAAGGCATTTACTTGTTTCTGTGTATATACTTATTCTTTACTATTACAATTATTGTTACGCATTGTATCTCAAAGAGTAAAGCAGAATGAACATGATACAGAAATGGAAATCTGAAATAAATCTTTAAAAACACATTTATGTGTCTGAAACTTTTTAGAGCATATGATTATAGAAAATGATGATTAACTGGTCTCGGACAACATATTTCTATATCACGTGTACAATAGAGCAGCCTTTCCTGCTCAATAATTACTTCCTGGTCGACATATAATGTAACCAATAGAAACAAACTGATAATTAGTTTTAATTAAGTTTCGATAATGGCTTTGAGTATCCCTGGTGAAGGAAAATTCAGAAATTTAGGACGCATGAAATTTATAGTGTTGTTTTCGGGTTTTTTTTAAACGGTACATACATTAGGGACAGATGTTAACACTTGATCAAATGCAGCAATTTTTGGAGGGGTTTTGTCTTTGGTTTCATGCCTATGATGATAGTGATATTTAAATATATTTTTAGCACATGTTAAGCAACAATCTAAATATAGAGAATCCCTTCAGACACAATAAGACATGATAGGAATTTTCTTTTAATTATTTTGTTTATTTTAGAAAGACACTGTTTTATATAAAGGCAACTGTAGTGTACCGATGTTCAAAACTCATAAATCGAAAGAAAAACACAAATCCGGGTCACAAACCAGAACCGAGGGAAACGCATTAAATATAAGAGGAGAATGACGACACAACATTAAAATGTAACATACACACAGAAACGAATTAAGCATAAGACAAAATCCTATGAGAATAACAAATATAACATCAAAACTAAATATATGAATTTGGGATAGAAAAGTACCGTGACACGTCTTATAATAATGTGAATTCACACTCAAATATAAGAGGAAACAAACGACACAAAAGAAACACAACGTTTATATGTAACACACACAGAAATGAACTATAATATAACAATGACCATATTCCTAACTTGGTACAGGACATTTTTTTAAAAGAAAAAAATGGTGGGTTGAACCTGGTTTTGTAGCTTGCCAAACCTCCCTCTTATATGGCCATGTTAGATATAAAATTAAAATGACAACACAACATTACAGGACTACAATACAAATAAATAGGAGAACCCAATTAACAAAGAAACACACGAATAATAGCTAAAAAAAGGCACCAGGTTTAAAATTTAATACATCAGAAGTGCATTTTTTCCACACTAGTGACGCCCTGATACAAAAGTTTAAAAGCTAAAACAAGTACAAAGTTGAACAGCACCGAGGACCAAAAGTTCAAAAAAGTTGTGCCAAAAACGGCAAGGGTTTTCTGTTAGGTACCAGAACATCCCTATTATTTAGAATAATTTATACGTTTGCATTCAGTAATTTTTATAAAATGACTATATAAAAGATATACATAATAACACTGAAGTATTGTAAACTAATTACAGAAAACAACTGGATACATTACATAACCCGACAAAATTTAGGTAACCATTTTTTTTTTTAAGAAAAAAATGGTGAGTTGAACTTGGTTTTGTGGCATGCCAAACCTCCATATACATTACATAACCCGATAACTGTGATATTTAAATATATTTCTAGCAACAATCTAAATATAGAGAATCCCTTTCGACACAATAAGACATGATAGGAATTTTTGTTTAATTATTTTGTTTATTTTAGAAAGACACTTTTGAATATAAAGGCAACAGTAGTATACCGATGTTCAAAACTCATAAATCGATAGAAATCATCACAGTTTTAGTTTGTAACCCGGATATCGTGGTATATAAACGATACTTTAAAATCTCAAGAAAAGATTCAATTTTAAAACAATTTCGATTAATTGTTCGAACACTGTTATACATGTATATCTATAAAAGTTGCCCCAATTTAGCAGTCATGGTATAAGAACCGTAACTCAATCTTAAATGAAATTCGATATCGCGTTTATTGTTACAGTTACTGTCTCTTTCAAATACGTTTTCCTTGCGGTACCATACAACATTATTAAAATACTTGCCTGATTGCATATCAGTTACAATTCTTTCTTTATAATGGACTGTTAAATAATTCACTAGTTATTCAAAATTTGTTTGTCTGCCTGACAAAACAATTATTTGATTGCAATTTTGCTTTTAACATGCCGTTTTAAACTACGAGTGCTTCTACATGTGAAATTTGGCTCTCGTTAATGTTTTGTGTGTTTTCGCTTATTACAGATACTAGTAGCTAGGCTGATTGTCTTTTCCTTTCTAAATGATTGCTTTGATTTTTTTAATACCTGTATGTTGTTTTATTTCACTTCTGTTTCATATCATTGAGCTGACAAACTGTTGAATCACACTGCATTCCTAATGTGCAAGTCCAAAATTATGAATCTGCAATCGAGTGGTTGTCGTCAGAAGTTTTTTATCATTATATATAAAAAAAAGAAGATGTGGTATGATTGCCAATGAGACAACTATTCACAAAAGACCATAAATGACACAGACATTAACAACTAAAGATCACCGTACGGCCTTCAACAATGAGCAAAGCCCATACCGCATAGTCAGCTATAAAAGGCCCCGATAAGACAATGTAAAACAATTCAAACGAGAAAACCAACGGCCCTATCTATGTAAAAAAATGAACGAAAAACAAACATGTTACACATAAACAAACGACAACCACTGAATACACAGGCTCCCGACTTGGGTCAGACACACACACAAATATTGTGGCGGGGCCAAACATGCCAGCGGGATCCCAACCCTCCCCAACCCTGGACAGTGGTATAACAGTACAACATAAGAACGAACTATAAAAATCAGTTGAAAAAGGCTTAACTCATCAGATGTTCAAAAATATAAGTGGACGTGGCCGGGTACTTATACATCCCGACACAAAAAGACACAATGAACAAATCTGAGAGTACTCGCAGTTATCTGACAGCTAGTTCAAAGCCACTAACAACTAATAAAAAATCATGCATCTAAGATTAAACTATCAATCCGCACACATCAAACATCCAATTGAGTTAGTGTAAAGACGTCATAAACCGCCAGAGAAAAACATGACCTTGTGCAATGCCAAGTTACAGGTATCGACAGATTGTAGATCCATGAATATGTATATAGATAACATACTAGTAAAATTTAGTTAGCTTTTAATCTACTGATAACAAAATCAATATTTATTCCAATAAAAACAACATTCAATAATCTTATTACGGTGTTGAATAGGTAACCTTTTAGAATAAGTTTTTTTTAAAGGAGCGACACGTTTACATGGATCATTTCTAAATGTCCGGGCACGGTTAACAACATTTCTGTAAAAATGAGGATGTGCTTATCCCGTTGGAAATAAGTTTTCTACAGGTACATCCAAACGCTGGCTTATGTAGTTCAAATAAAATTTTGAATTGTTTCACGATTAATAATTCCAGAACATTTTATGCTTACCATGCGGTATGTGTTTAGTTCATTGTCAAGGTCCTATGTTGACCTATTTACATTATTTTTAAACATCTTTATATTTGAGTGTGAATTTACATTATTATAAGACGTGTCACGGTACTTTTCTATCCCAAATACATGTATTTAGTTTTGATGTTATATTTGTTATTCTCATCGGATTTTATATAATGCTTAGTTGGTTTCTGTGTGTGTTACGTATAAATGTTGTGTCGTTGTTCTCCTCTTATATTTAATGCGTTTCTCTCAGTTTTAGTTTGTAACCCGGATTTGTTGTTTTTTTCCATCGATTTATGAGTTTTGAACAGCGGTATACTTCTATTGCCTATCTTTACCATTAGTTGTAGGATTGATCATCATCACTTTTCTCTTTATTGCTCGTGTCATCGCTTAGTACCGATCAGCTGGTGTGTCTTTTTACTTTCAAAATAATTGTGCTATAATTATTCTAATACTTTATTCTAATCCTAAAAATCGTATTGAGCTGAAATATTTATGACTGTGATATATGCATAAATTAGGAGTGCTTAGATGTTATTCGCAAACTGTGTTTAATCCAACATTTTTGTGTAGGGGGATTCTAAAAAAAAGTTTATTGTGTCAAATATAAACACACTTTATGATGTTTTTCGTTAGAACTTAATTAATTGATAATTTAAACACTAGTATATATAAAAAAAACACTAACTACACATACAAACAACAAAATAAGAAACATCAAGTCTACCTAAACCCAACTGGTTGAAAGGGGTATACAAACATTGTAATATTTTTGATCTCTTTCTATTGACAGTACAATGCTTAAGAAAATTTGTCGGCCGTTTGCCTGTAAGTGGCATATACATTCGAAGCCACGTCCAGGCAGGATGGGATAGTAAAATCCAATGTTTCGTGTAAAGAGAACTCCACGCTTGCTGTGCGTCCGTCAAGAACCTTTATAACAACTCGTCGGTGTTGCAAGATTAAATTTCTGTTCTTGTCTAATTGACCTTAATTCGTTTTCATTTGGTATTCGTAGTTTGCTGCTCTCTCCCCAGTCGTACCATATTACAAGACCAAACTATTGTATAATTCGGAGTTTAGTATGACGTCCATTATCACTGTACTATTATGCATATTTTAGGGGCCAGCTGAAGGACACCTACGGGTGCGGGAATTCTCGCTACATTGAAGACCCATTGGTTGCCTTCGGCTGTTGTTTGCTCTATGGTCGAGTGGTTGTCGCTTTGACATATTCACCATTTCCTTTCTCAATTTTATTAACTAATAATATGTGTCGACTTGACCATACATGAAATACCAATACTTTAAGATCTTTCTAAGGAAATATGAAAACTTTGTACCAGAAGTACTTCAAGTAGAGACTAACAGACCGTCAAAAACAAAAAAATATGTCGACAATCCAACTGAGAAAAAGACCGAGGTAGTTACTTTTCCCCAAAAGAAACAATCACTCCATAGAATTTTGATGAAGTATCACAAAGACAAACATGTTAACAGAAGATATATTTGAAAATAAGACAAAAACAAACGCCTTGTTTATCAACACAACTGATCATGTGCTCTTGAACAAACCATGTAAAACCTGGATTGGACACACATACCGTGTTATACTCACATACATCATCTTATACGGATTTTTTATAATGAAAGATGTTTGAATGTTGTCTTCAGTTTTCTATGTTGTCTTTTGTATGCTGCTGTTTGTTTGGTCGTTAAACCATGCATTGACGTTTTCAATTTGTTTTTGACAATGAGTTTAAATATCTGTCGGGTGTATTCTGCCTCTCATTTTGATATTATGTATAGAACCGCTTCGCCTAGCCCAAGCATTTTTGTTTAAATTCTAAAAAAGATCATTGCCATTACTTTTTGTAGAATCTTTCAACCGTTTGTTTTAATATAATGGCAACTGTAAAAACCTGAATAAGTGCAGGGTTACTTTTAAGAAAAGTAGGTCATGTGTTTATCTTACAACAAATATCTATTAGTTTCTTGTGTACAATTTGGAAATTAGTATGGCGGTCATTATCACTTAACTAGTATATATTTGTTTAGGGGCCAGTTGAAGGACGCCTCCGGGTGCGGGAATTTCTCGCTACATTGAAGACCTGTTGGTGACCTTCTGCTGTTGTTTTTTTTCTATGGTCGGGATGTTGTCTATTTGGCACATTCCCCATTTCCATTCTCAATTCTATTTTATAGCATATCATAAACCAAAATAAACATTGATGTGAAACAATTTTATTATCATATATTTACAATTTAACAAAACAATAGTAATAACAATATCATACAGTGTTGTTTTTATTATGAATATATAAACTAACACAGAATTATGGGTCTTTGATGGACAGATGGTCACGTGTCAATCACGTGGTTATATCTACTAGAAGCTTGTAAATCTAGATTAGCTGACTGAAATGTAATTCAAACTATGTATAGTTTTGTAGACATTTGTTGAATTTTGAACTGGTACATTTTTGTTCTGTCCCTGTCCCTTCTTAATTCTCTTTAAAGGAGATAATTTTCTAAATATGTTTTTTCTTGCAATTTAATTATGTTATAGCCTTGATGATGGTTAGTTTCTTTCAACTTTCAATTTATTTTATTAATATAAGAGTAACAAGCTTCGAAGATAGTCACATGGTTTTGACTAAGTTTACATTTATTTTATTATGTACTATTTGCATTTATAGTCACATGAGTTTTCAAAACTATTTACACGTCTGCATCATTAATAAAAATTTGATTATCATATAATAACATTTACAATATTACATGGTTATATAATAAGTGTCTCTTGCGACTTGTTTAAAGCATGTGTTACGACACACGTCTAAAAGTTAGATGCAAAAATGAAATGTGGTTTTTACAGCGTTACACAATTTGTGCAGGGCCAGTATGATCAAACTGAAGCTAGATATGTATACATGGATATATTTACTAACATAAATTAATACATACACAGTTGGTAAATAATGATAAAAGATATTGTAATTTAAAAAAAAGAAGTTCCATGAAGCAAGTTTGCACCATCTAAAGTTTCAATGCAATAGCCGATGTTTCAACGTTAACACGTAAATAGAAGAGTTTTGCGGTTTTGATATAACTTATACACATAAAAAAGTGTCTGCAAACTTCAATTGAGACAAGATGTAAAAGAAAGTGTTTTTTTTTCATTCAATTGCAGTTACTCTGTACTGCTGGGTTCAAATTCAAGATTCTGACATCCAACAAAATGTTCATGTTTCCTAAGGAAAATGGGTTTCAGTGAAATTTTATTAAGACCTCCTTTTATATTCCTAGAATTAGTCCAATGACCAGGTTGACATTACAAAAACAAAATATATTTTACCTAAACAAATCGCATACAGATGGGAATTTAGACTGAGTGCACCCTGTATATGCGCCCTATGACTTATAGGTAAATTTTGGTCATATTTAGTCAAAATATGGTCCTTTCAGTCCTAATCCTCAAATGCGTTTACTTATCAAGAATGTGTCAAATTGAACATAAAAAACCTGACATTTGAATCAGAAATTATAAACAAAACAAATACTATCGTCCTAAATCACACCGAGGTGCATCGAATCCCCCATCCACATAATAAAAGCACTAATATCACAGACCATATGCGTGCATATATAATGTACATTGCTTCAGTTTAAATGCATAAATATATGCATATTAATCCGGCAGTAGGCTATTGTTGTCTCTTTGACACATTCCCCATTTCATTCTCAATTTATTAGAAGAAATAAAAGCAGCTTTACACAAAACAAACAGGTTTTGTATCCGTAAAGTATATCTTCTGTAAAATGCTAAGGCCTGTTTAGAACTTGCTTTAGTTTATAACCTTGATAATGTGAGTTCCAATAAAAGAAGTATTTCTGAATATTGTTGTCACTATACGAAAAAAAATATATATATTGTATTATTATGAGTATTTATAACAATATGTTTATATGAACTTCTGTTAAAAGAACAGATATAGTCAGCACTTCTATGTTGGCATTACTTATCATTGATATGGGAATAAACTGTTTACAAAACTTTGATTCAGCGAACTTTTAGACTTATCCACTTGGATTATTTCAGCACGGTTCAAACAGTTCGCATGCATTCAATTCAGCACTGTTCACACAGTTCGCTTGCATTCAATCAGGACGGTTTAGTAGCATGTCACACAATTCAGTATGATGTTGATGTGACCAGGTACATTTATGTAAAGAACTAGTATTGAACAGTCTGAGAATAAACTGAACACAGATCATAAAACTGCAAGCGAATTGTCTCTGCATTTTCCTGTTTATAATTATTAAATTGTTTTTATTTTTACTTTTCTCCATGAACGTCAATGAAATAGTTGTACCACATTATTTTCGTTTTAATCCATAACTTCTAAACAAACTTAAAAATATATTGTCGTTATTAGAAAAAAATATCTTTTAAGTTACCAATATCTGAACAATTTCATCATATAAATCAAAAAAAAATTAATGGCCCTTGTTTCATTTTCAATGATGAAAAGCTATCAATTAAACCATATTACTGACCGATGTAATATTATCTCTAAACTAATTTCTATTTTTCGTTCTCAGAAAACAAGTTTATAATTTATGACCTTTTCTAAACATTTAACCTCGTTCCGAGTTTCTATTTCCGGTCCTTGCTGTTTAATCAGCAGTGAGAAATCTTATTACGCGAATTTTCCATTAAATATTACATATTATACAGAGGAAAATTGTTTTGTAATCGACAACAAAATTAGTACAGATAACTCTTGACTACGCATTTTGCGTTTGTATTACTTTTGATTTCAAGAAGGTCAGTATTTTTATGAAAGCTTTTATAGAAATATTAGTTAGATGTTATCACGAATGTATTTCCCTGCCATCATGCTAGAAATTGTGATTTCAACGCAAAAACGTTTTTAAGAGATGTAATTACTGCAACAAAAAAGAGTTGAATCAGGGAAACATTACAGGATGAGTAATTTTTCATCTTAAGATTTTTTTAGAACTTACAAATAAACAAGGTGGTTTTTTAGAGGACGAATCGTATGAAATTATGGAGAATTTTGAATTTCTAAAGCTTTACTTGTAACTTTAAGTATGACCTTAGAGAACAATTTGCTAATATTGTCTGTGTATATTACATTTTTTTAATTACTGAGTATGATACAAATATATTAAGCAGAAGTGGTATGATATCCAATGAGACTACTCTTCCCCAATGACATTGATAAGAAATTGTAAGATCAGAAAATTTTACTAAAAAGACAAGACCTAAGGAATAAACAGATAATCAAGACCTCAAGTTTAAAGCTTGACGTCATGCGCACTTGTGTTGAATTGAAGTTGCGTCATAAATTCTTTCTATATACTTTAAAAACGTGACAACTAATAAGTTGCGACAGCACTTTACAGTATTTAAAAACCATTTTCTGAAAACTGATATTTCTGAGAAATAATGCATTATTTGTTCAATGACATTAAAAAAGAATATTGAATTCTAAATGGAATCATCCTACATCTATTGTTATGTCGTTCGTCATAAATATTTCACAGAAACGGTTTTACAAAATTTAGTCCTGGTATCTATGATGAGTTTATTTCAACCACTGGGTCGATGCCACTGCTGGTGGAGATTTATTTCCCCGAGGGTATCACCAGCCCAGTAGTCAGCACTTTTTGTGCTGACATGAATTATCATTGATATGGTTATACTTATAAATTAACTGTTTACAAAATTTTGATTTTTTGAAAAACTAAGGCTTTTCTACCTCAGGCATAGATTACCTTAGCTGTATTTGGCATAACTTTTAGGAATTTTGGTCCTTAATGATCTTCAACTTCGTACTTTATTTGGCCTTTTTAACTTTTTTGGATTCGAGCGTCACTGATGAGTCTTTTGTAGACGAAACGCCCGTCTGGCGTATATACAAAATTTAGTCCTGGTATCTATGATGAGTTTATTTAACGTTACAGTATGTAAAGAGATTCTATATTTTGTGAGATTTTTGGTTTCTATTACTGTAGATATTTCTGAATATACATATATAATATGTTCTTACTTATTTTAACATACTCGTGTGTACTTACAGACAAAGAAACGTATAAATTATTCATTATAAATGAAAAGGGTGTATTTGAGAAAAAATGTAAAAAGTATCTTTCACATAGAATTTAAACTACACTGACATGTAGATATGACGTAGGCTTTATAGATATTTAGATGTAAGGACTCTTTTAGTTCCATGTTTTGCTCATAATCAAATCAATCTTTTTTCATCGTTGGAAAACTACGCATATTACTAAAACTGTCAAAATTCATCAACCATTTCCGCTACAATATAACATAAAATTCAATAAATGTTGTCATGTTTTATCTTTGAGGATTTGTTTATTAATTGGTAATTTCCCGCTTGCTTTCCATTTGATCGAATACATTTCTCTACATACATAACTATAAACCGAACAAAATATGGAACTGAAAATATTTTCGCTAAAATATAGATTCAAGCATCTTTTGGGAGTGTTGGGTAAGGGGAGAGAGCTTTTTTTTTTGCTGTTAACACATTTTTGTTCCCATGAATGAAAAATGGTATTGTTCAATGACATAAAGGAACAACATTTTCCTTTTAAACTCAGTGTTTAGTTCTTTTTTTTATTATTATTTATCCAACTCTTCTCTGAAAATTCTTAATTGCTTAAATACATGTACTGTTTTGCTTCTCACATATAATCTTAATTGTTCAAGCAATTGAGAATCAATAATTTATTAACACCCCCTTATTTAGATTAAAATTATAGATTAAGATCACCCAGATCTCTCGAGCGTCACTGATGAGTCTTTTGACGACGAAACTCGCGTCTGGCGTATATATGAAAATTTAGTCCTGGTATCTATGATGAGTTTATTTTCTATATGAATTATCATGTTAGTTGTAACAGATATGTTTTTTCTTTCTTTTTAGGCTTTTGATATTAAAATGTTACATGCGTCCTGCAATAAAACAGTGTGACTAACATTTTCACATGTTTCACTAGAAAATGCTTTACATTTGGGAACTTTAATAAGATATATTAAGCAACATTCTGTCATTTTCTCAAATAAACGTTTACAAAAATAGACATACTAATCTTTATAATAAGTAATTGACATGGATTATTGAAATAAATTTAATGATGTAGGATGTAGGATTAAGGTTGTATCTGACTATCCTATTGCAAGGTCATATGGGAGAAACTAAAATAGTTGTGACGTCACAGAATCCATAAACTTTAGCAGTATCACGTGTCTTTGAGGTTACAAAAGTAATTTTTTGAAAACAGCAAACAGTACATGGAGAAAACATATATCTGCAAAGTTATAGTAATTGGAATTAATAAAAAAAATATATATATATATAACTCCAAAGAAGAATACAAAAAAAATCGAATCTTCTCTGGTTAATTAGAAGAAACACGCATTGATAAACCTATGTAGAATGGTTATCTGTTTACAACAATCTAGTGCAATTAATAGTTATCAAACGTACCAGGATTATAATTTAGTACGCCAGACGCGCGTTTTGTCTACATAAGACTCATCAAGTGACGCTCATATCAAAATAGTTATAAAGCCAAACAAGTACAAAGTTGAAGAGCATTGAGGATCCAAAATTCCAAAAAGTTGTGCCAAATACTTCTAAGGTAATCTATTCCTGGGACAAGAAAATCCTAATTAAGATTTTTATAACAAAAAATACTCCCCAAAAAGTTTACAATATCAGTCATTACATTGTTTAAGACACTTACAAAATCTGATCTAGTCTGCATTGTTTAAAGTATAAATAATGTTACCTTCTTGCAAAGGGCATTAAAACGCACATCAGCACTAATGATAGACAATAAAGTTCCATGTTTTAAATAACTCATATATAATATTGTGCACAAAATAAAAATATTTATTGACATAACAGATCACGCCTTATTGATCAGGGTACAAACCAAAGACTTTCAATTTTATTTTTGAGTATATGTCTATTATGTTTGCGTTTAAACTAGCCATGGAATGTTTTGGCAATAAAGTTATATATAAAAAAAAAGACCATTTATTAAAGCATGTATAATTTACCAGGAACACAATGTACACTATTAGAATCAATTTGATTAAAAAAAAAAAGAAACAAAAAAATTATCAAAGACAATCAGTTCGTAAAGTAAATGTTTTTCTTGTGTTGTCAGTGAAGGTTAAAATGGTTTTAGGTTTAAAAGGTTCAAAGGTTATAAAGGGTAATATTGTCATTCACAATGGTTTAAATTGGTCTCAGGTAGTTAATTCATGGTAATGTTTTCATATTTTTTACATCATATTTTCTAATAATTATACATAAATAGCTTGGTTAATGGTTCCATAGCATGTGTAACATATAATAGATATACAGTTTAAAAAGCTAAAAATAAAACTTACTAAACGAATCATAACTTATTCATTAGATACATAAATGTCATTTGCTATGAAGAATTATTCTTTCATTTAAAATTTCTTAATTTTCCGTTTAAGGTACTTGCGTTTCATCCCTTTTTTAACCCTAAATATTGTTTATTCACACTTTACAAGTTTATTTTAATCAAACGGTTTCTACTTTTTTTTAAATGAACTACATTTTGTTAATATACCATGCTGCTGCGCAATAGCAAAATAGCATTTTATAAAGCATTTTATGAAAGCATCATTACTCATCTGCACATGGATTAAATAAAAAACGCATAATGTAAAAACAATGTAATGTAATGCAATGTTATATAATTAATAATTTAATGCAATGTTATGTCATAAAATGTAACACCAAAATGACTATAATAAAATATCACAAAAACGTTAAACCCTGATATTGACCATATCATATCCCAGAGATAATTAAAGCCAATCATTGGTCAATTTAGTACTAGCTTGAAATATTCGGGCTTATCCTGCAATTTGATTGGTTAACTCAAGAGGGATATGAGACCTATCTCTTGTGAATAAAAAAGAATGTTATGAATTGTAATCGATGATTGTAATCACTACAGAAGTATACCAATATTGTTATTGGGGCTTCAAATTGGATACGGGTTCATAGCTCTTGTGGCGTTCCCAATATCAATATTTTGAAATCTACTGCACTAGGATATGAACAAAATTTATCACGTTTTATATGGTTTAGTGACATATTAAATTTATCCTCGGTTAAAAATGACGTTTGATCAGTTGATTGTTATTGTAAAAATTACATAGTGTCTTGCAGTCATATTATTTTTTTAAACATAGCACGCACACATGTTTTAGTTTATCTACCTATAATCCTATCAACTATCAAACGCAGAAAAGTTTGAGATAGTATCTTCATCTTTTCGTAACACTTTCTCTATTTTTGTGATTCGTTGCTTTAGTTTTTGTTGTGTTGTATTAAAGTCGGCAAGCAGACGTGCAAAACGAGTTTGAAGTGTATCTAGACTGCCGTCAATGCGTTGTAGCTTTTGGTCCGTTGTTTCTTCTTGAGCTTCCATTTGCTGCATAAGTTCTTCGTCCAAAAGGTTGTCTTTTCTTAATATTTTCTTTCCTTTGTCTATCAAGATTTGTTTTGCATCAGGTATTGGGTTAATACTTCCCAAAGATCATCTTTTGATAAACAAAATAAATCACTATATCCAATACTCCGGATATTTGCGGTTCGTCTGTTACCGTGCTTGTTCCCTGCAATATTTAAAATGCTTATTTCTCCAAACACGCTACCTTCTCTTAACGTAGCGAAAATCTGTTTCCCGTCATCGGAAACAACACCTAGTTGTCCTCTTTTGACAATGTACATTTCTTTGCCTATATCCCCTTTTCGGCAAATATAATCACCAGGACTAAATACTTGCAGTTTTAATTTTAGCACTAATTCTACTAAAAGTCCTGGTTCACAGTCTTGAAATAGCGCTACCCGTTTCAACGTATCTAAATGCACATGGATTGCAATTTCCGCTTTTAGTTTGTCCGGAAGTGACATAAGCACTTCCTCTTCGTTTAATGATTTCTTATTGGTCCATAAATAGTCAAACCATTTAATGACACGTTGTTCTAATTCTTTCGTAACTTTTCGAAATTCCATGTATTGCTTAACCCCGTCCATCTTTGATTGAAACTCGCACGCGCTGCGTTCATGTTAGTTATCATGCTACCAACATTACCAACAATTGTAGCGAATATTAAAACACCAATAAGAAAATCCACAACAACGAACAAAAATTCGATGTCTCTTTCTGGCGTCGGGGTTTCCCCGATTGTTGTCAAGGTCAAAGTAGACCAATAAAAACTATATATGTACTTTCTAGTCAATCGTGCATTTGTCGGGTTTGTAATATTTGGATACACCCAACCATCACTTCCAAATCCTATTGCATTGCTCATAGCAAAGTATATACATGCGTTCCAATGAATGATTATCAATATGTACAAAACAAGATTCAGAATACGCACCATATTTGTAAAGCTTGTACGAGTTGCTGTGCGATCAAAAAATTCTAAAAGTCTACTAAATCTTAAAATTCTGTTAAACCGCAACTCTGGTACACTTGTACCAGTTATTAGATAGAAAAAGTCGGTAGGTACAATGCTGAGTAAATCTGTTTTGAAGTTTGTTGAACTTAAGTAATTTTTTCGAAGTTTTGTAAAATCTCTGACGAGAAGACCCTCTTCAAGATAACCTAAAATAGACCAAAATAAAATTATTAAAATACTAGTACTGGACTAGACCCTCTTCAAGATAACCTAAATTTGACCAAAACAAAATTATTAAAACACTGTACTGGACTAGACCCTCTTCAAGATAACCTAAAATAGACCAAAACAAAATTATTAAAACACTGTACTGGACTACAAATACCATAAAAAAGTCAAACATCTTATTAAAATATACATAATTAAATTGTAGCCTTTGTATGTTCGTTTTCAAGTTTAATTGTTGTTTCCGCTATGTATACCTGCTTATCAGATATTAAATGGTAATTCAACCCGAATAAAATACAGACCCTATGTTGTTCACTCTTTGTTAGTTTTAGTTTATACATATTTAGTTAACGTGGATTGGGAAATAATTTATTGCGACTTCTATTTAATCCCTTTCCACTTTGCTGGTGCGAGTTCTGTCTTGTAGCGGCATTAGTCTGGATTTTTTCGAAATCTACAAGGATGTCTTATACGTGCAAAAGATATGTCTCTCTCTTAAAACGGATCAGCTATTTTTCTTTTCCCTTCCGACTTACTATCATCGTTTCTAAAAAAAAAAAAAAAACTCGCAAATGGTGTCCAGGAGCACCGAAAATTTAGTCTTTGAAATTTTCTCAAAGGAACGGTCGGGGATCGAACCAGGAACCTTTGGATGCGCTAACCACTACATCACGGCCCTTTGGTTACAAGGATCGCACTGTGTTAGTCTTTCTGTTCTGAAGATCTTTTACTATTATTTGTCTGTTTGTCTTTTTTTTTCTTTTTTAGCCTTAGCGTTGTCAGTTTATTTTCGATTTATGAGTCTGACTGACCCTCTGGTATCTTTCGCCCTCTTTTGGAATCTTACACTCATATTTGTAAAAATTGTGCATGCTTTCATTGGATACAAACATTTCATTTGTTGACGGAATACTTATCAGGGGCCATTTTTTGGGGGCCAGCTGAAGGACGCCTCCGGTTGCGGGGATTTCTCGCTGCATTGAAGACCTATTGGTGACATTCTGCTGTTGTCTGTTCTATGGTCGGGTTGTTGTCCCTTTGACACATTCCCCATTTCCATTCTCAATTTTAATATCCTTCAGTTTAGTTTTCTTCATATGTTTGAATTGAAGTATGACAGCAGAAAAGTGCCAATCCTTTTGTTAGCTTTGTGTAGGAAAAGATAATTGTACCGATCCCAACCAGACTGAATAAACGTAATGTCACAGAGGACAGAAATATACAGATTTTGCACGCCGTACATTTCTTTTAACATATATTTATCTATTCAATTATGTGTAAAACTAATTCACGTCACATGCGTGAGAAAGAAAAATATTAGGCTGTATAAGAACGACAGTGAGTCTTATTTCCTTCATATTGTGGAAAATTGTTTCCTATTAAAAGCTGTTTTACCCATAGGACAATGAGGAGAGAAGCAATAAATCTTCGGTCGTCAATAGATCTGTTGATTGTAGCAAACAATATCTAAAAGCCATTAAACCTTAAAAGATTCTGAATTATAGTCTTAAAATGATCTCATTATCTTAAAATGTTACTTTTCGGATGTAACATCAGAAATTTATTAACTGAGCTGATAATTTATATGTAACTAACACGTGAACACGTGTCGTCTGCAAAGTGCTCATACCTGCATGACGTCAAGAGATAACGAGAGCTAGAGAAGAAAAGGGTGGTTGATTGCTTCGAATGGCTTTTTATTAATTAATGTATTCTAAGAAGTAACATAAATAAAACTGACAATACGCATCCTCATTTCTCATAATTATTCGCCAATTCTCATTCAACATAATATATAGGTCTAGAGTATATAAGTTTCCACAGTAAAGGTAAACATTGTTTCTCTCCCAGACGGCATTTTTCCTCTATCAAATACAAATATTTAACTAGATTTTGAATACAGAAACTTATTGTCGCTATTAGGAAACCATTATTTATCTTGCACCCGGATGCTTACTTCCGAATGCATTACTTCCGAATGACAGAACAATCAGTCAGAGTTGACATTAAGCCATTTTTTCTCGACTTGCAGTTGAAATTTGTCTCTATAAATATACATATTTGATTATTTATTGTATACACACAAAATTTTGTCACAATTTTCCAGCACAAATATTTGCTCCCGGATGTCATTACTTCTGAATGGTGGTGTATATGCTCGTGCAATCAGTCAAGGTTGACAAAAAGACATTTTTTTCTTTCTCGCAGACGACATTTTTCCTATCAAATGTAAATATTTGACTATGTTTTGAATGCCATAAAAGTTGTTACAATTAGCGTGCACAAATCTATTCTCCCGGATGTCATTACTTCAGAATGGCGGTTAATTTGCCCTCGAAATGTCATTTAGTTACTTGTCTATATACACGACTTTGTTTGAACAGTTAATTGACTTGTTTAGAATGATATTGGAAAATAAAAGAACATTTCGGAGATATTGGATTAAATAACCAAACACAAAAACAATTATCTGATTTCGTGACCTAGACGCATTCAAAAGTTATGTCTTTTTGTAATTAAATCAAATAAATAAAATAAAAAAAGATTTTCTAACTGGAAATATACATGGCATTAGTACATCAAACAGCTTGTTTGAATGGTTTTAAATGCTGATCCTACAACGTAAATGAAAGTATAAAACACCCATATAATTATATTGCATCTATGTTTCATTATGATTCGTTATTTTGATTGGCTAATAGTTATCTTGGTCATTCTTAACTTAACTTCATTTCAAAATGAAATGTTACATCCAGGATGACACGTGCTTCTATAATAAAGTGCACAGGTAAATAAAAAAAAATATAAATCTTATTTTTATATCCTAGCAAAAACAATGCAATCATTAGTATTGAAAGATCCTTTTAGTAATTTTATAAAATTGTAAAAGCGTTGACCGTGCGCACATTTAGCGTCCGCACTTCATCCAAAATGTCTTTCGGTCAACTCTTTTACACCCCAATATATTTACAAAAAGAAACATTCAATTCTTAAATACATATAAGTGCGACTTATATAATAAGGTTCGATCTGGTTTTCTATTTCTCATTTCTGTAACTTGATAGTTTGTACGAAACGCTTCCATTAACAATAATGAAAGTAGGAAAGTAAGAATATATATAGAGGGTATAATTATAAGTAAGAATACATTTTATATATAGGGTATAATTATAAGATCATTCAAGATGTCTGACAATAAAACAGTTGAGAGAGAAAAATGTACTGAAATAAACAAAAATTTGAAACAGAAAAAAGATTAGCTGATCTATGACGTAAGCCAATGAATCAACAATTTATAATTTAGTGCAAACGTCCACACATCAAACTATCGAGACTGCACATTAAGAGCAACGTAGTTATCAGATTTTCTACTAGGTTTTAGACTTTTAAATTGATGGCTCGAGCATCACTGAACAGACATTAATTATTACGGTAATCAGTAATAAGATTGGTATGATGCCGCCGAGACAACATCCTACTAAGAACCTAATTACGTAGAAGTTACAACTATAACTAAGGTCAATGTACGCCTTCGCCAATGAGACGAGCCTGTACAATTTGAGTTCGCTATCACTGAATAGGATATATTATGTTTGTTTAGGCAGCTGAAGGAAGCCTCCGGTGCGGAATTTCCGCTGCATTTAAGACTGTTGGTACCTTTGCTGTTGTCTGTTCTATGTCGGGTTATTTCGTCTTTGACACATTCCCATTTCCATTCATTTTATTTACCATATACAAAACTTGACAATTAAATTAAAATTGAAACAATTCAATCGAGAATAATCAGAAAACTATAAATACAAACGAATATGATGAACATCAACAAACGGCAACAACTGTCAGGAATAACATGCTCCTGAATTGTAAATGCCCAGCTTAATATAAGAACTAACTATAAAAATCAGTTAATATTAAGCCACTGAGTATGTTATATATTAAAATTGAAAACACCAGGACACCCCTTTTAAAAATGGTAGCTTCCTACATATATTATAAATAATTATAAATACCTGTTTTGAGAGAGACATCATATCTAATATGTACAAGAAATCACTACAGTAGTCCAGAGTGAACCATAAAGCTTGATACTCCTGCTGCATCTCTATAAACGTTGCTCGAGCGATGATGAAAATAATATTGTAAAGGACGGCAATAGATATAACAAATAACCAACGATAGTAGTAAGACTGCGACGGATCCACAACAAACCCTTTCCAATATCTGAAAAGAAAAACATAAAAAATATTTGTTTTTTTTAGTCACGGACGTTTCGGACCTAATCGATCCGACCCCAAGTCCATCTGACCAAATCGATCCGTCCCAAGCGATCCGGACCACATAAAAGGGAAAATAAAATGAAATGAATAAGATTAATTTAATTCTTTTCTTCTTTTTGTGGTGTGTGTGTGTGTATACATTTTGCATGTGTGCACGTGTTTTGTTTGGTTGCTGCTTTTTATAATTAGGCAATTATGCATCGCAAACTGTTGCTAACTTAGTTGCTTAAAAAAAATCAACACAATATAACATTAGTACAATTGTACCCATCCTGCTTCAAAGAAAGAACGAGAGTGTCATATGATAGCCTTTATTTCAACAAATGTATCAATATTGAATATACAAAATGATAAAATACATCAAGAAAGCTACAAGTCTTTGATCATAAATACGTTCTTATATATCAAAGCCAGGTTTCTTTAAAATTTTCTGGTTTTATTTGAGTTGAGAATTTAATTTAATTAAATGTAAAGCAATCCATTATTTTTCTATTTCAATATTGAAATGGAAAAACAATGTTTGCCGTTCAGCTCAAATGATGGAGCCATCTATTAATGATATTATTTATCACACTTATGGAAATTTCCTGCCTTCCTCATGATAAACGATATTCATTAAAGCTCGGTGGAATTAAAATTGATTTATTTGAAGAAAAAAAAGTTCGCGTCAAAGTTTGGGACCATTTACCTTGATTAAATCCGTTACTTATATTTCAGTCGAAACTAGACAAGACCTTAACCTAGAAAAAACAACCAAAATGTTTGCGTTTTTCTTTTCATTGGGACTTTGTTATCAAGTTCGTCTTAAATGTACAATGACATGTGAGCTTTCACCTATGTTGAAGACCTCCTTGTGACTAATATATAGTTGGAGAACAACAATTCAAGAGTTTTATGGTTAAATGCAATGTGCATGAACAGATTTTAACGTTCTGAATTAATATAATGTCACTTTTTCTCATTATGTTTACTTTTTTTGTACTATCAATAAGTTGTAAAATCTACCATTTTTTGCATAAGAAAATGCTTGTACCTAGTCAGGAATAAGACCGTTTGTTTGCCATTCTTTTGCCGCGTTTGATAAGGATTTCACTTTGAAATGTTCCTTGGTACTCGGATTTTTGCTATTCTACTCTTTTTCATTTTTAAAGTAAGGTTTTGTGTGTTATATATATATATTATCTATCATTCGGAACAAGTTTTGCCTTCATTCATTGATTCGTCTCTAATACCATCGATGTTTCTTTTTGTTCCATGAGTAGATGGCTTCTTAGTATAAAAGACATTCATCAAAGAACCGAGATTGGGAAAACGATATTTTACAGGCTTCATCTACAGGAGATTTCCATTGATACTTTCTTAGAAAGTATAATAAGACACGTGATGAGGTCACCTTGAAACTAACAAATCTTAGATTTCCAATCACTAGTAGATATTCATTAAAAATTAAAGAACGCTATCTGAAGATTTCAAATTCATAATTTTTCAATTTTGTGTTAAAATAATTAGAATCACCGAATGTGTAGATGTAGAAGTCAATCCCAACTTATCAAATACATTCGTTTCGTATCTCAGTTTAGTAGACGGGTGAGTTCTTATAGTACATTTGTTTGGGCGATAGCTAAGGCATTGAAAAAAATATACATTTGTCAGACCATTCTGCTGCCGATAACAAGAAAAGTCCAGATGCAGATATATTAATTAAGATATTTTCTTTTCCCCAGATTACTACGACAGCAGAATAATAACTCATTCCTTGATCAAGATAAAGAAATAGATTATTATGAAATAGCAATGTCTACCAGTATTTATTTTGATGCTTTTTTCGTTGAGGAAACGCATTCATATATATAAACATATCCCATAATTCATTGCGAGATTGACGGAAAAATTGACAAATGTTAGTGTACAGACTTCCAATTAATTTCAGTCAGACATATACGGATTGTTTATTTTTTTATTATTGATTTGTGTTTCCGTGCAAGGACATTTTCTATTAAGTGGACACTGTCCGTTCGGAAAAAATAACTCACTTGATTTAGTTAACGAATTACAATTATGTTAAATGGACAATCGACATTGAGCATGTAGGTTTCCTAAAATTAATCAAAAACTGTAAACAACATTCTCTGATAACGTTGAAAAATGAAGGACAAAATAAATTGTGTCTATATTGGCATAAAAGTGTCATTAAAATAAGCTAATCAAATATAGAAAAACACCGATATGCTGAAATAAGAAAGTAATTCGAGGGGTTTCATCATTTCTTACAGTTAACTATTCGAAGGTTACTATATATAAACGCTTACAATCTTATTTGTTTCTTTCTATATTAACAACTCTTTTCTAACGAAAATCTATATGTATACTCAGAAAATTACAGTTAAGTGGTCTTTTTCAATTTTTATTTTATGTGTGCAAGGATACCTAAACCAGATTTTAATTTTTTTTTAAATAAAACACAAAGAAATGCGTGATTTCCAGAGAGTAAACACGACCGTCGTCCTGAATATGATACAGATTTATAGATTAATTGTTGTCCAGTGGAAAATATTTGATACATTTAAGATTTATTACTAGACTTCAAATGTAATGCAACACAACGTCCTGAATAAAAATCCTACAACGTACTAGGAAATTGCAATTTATCGAAGAAATAAAAAATAAAAGTGCGGTTTATTGCCTATTTGTTGGCTCTTACTGGACAGGTTTAGATTTTGCCGTGGTGACATTTGTCTATATCTATAGTCAGCAATAATCTACTAGACTTTTATAGGAACCTTGTAATTGTTACATGACTGTAATGGCTAAGTATTTACCATATAGTACATCCTTGTGTCTGCTATTCTGACAGTTTGGTATTTAGTTATTTGTTATGTGATGGGTCTGTACAACACTTGGAAGGTTTTATACATAGCTACGATATGTTGAATTGGTATTTTATAGTTTACATTTAATGTGGTTTAAAGCATGTCTGAAAAGAGCATTAATTGCCACAATAGGCATGTTGATATTAAATTGTTGGTTCTTAACATGCCTAATTTACACATTTGTCATTCATTCTTCTGAAGTGTGACATAATTTATACATTCAAAAAGCATTTTAGTTTAAACCTATTTATTTATAGTGGATTGGGAAATAATTTATTATTTAAAACTTATATTAATCCCTTTTTACTTTGCATGTGCGAGTGCTGCCTTGTAGCGGCATTAGCCTGCTCTTTCTCGAAATCTATAAGGGTGTCTTTTGTGTGCAAGAGAACGGCAACTGAACGTTTTGCTCACAAAAGTTTGTTAAATTACATAATCTAATTTCTAAGAACATAAGGTTAAACAGAAGTCCATTAAATAATAAGTTTATTACATATCTTTTTATTAAACCGCCTTTTGTGTGCGTTTATATTTTTTGGGAGGAGTGTAAGATGATTTTAAAACGGTTTTTTTAAGTGGTGTTAAGCACCTGCAATCAATCAATTAACTTTACCTGATATCTGAAACTTTACCTGATATCTGAGATTTTACCTGATATCTGAGACTTTACCTGATATCTGAGATTTTATCTGATATCTGAGACTTTACCTGATATCTGAGACTTTACCTGATATCTGTGACTTTACCTGATATCTGAGATTTTCCTCGTCCGCCGATCTCCTGGCGTCAGTTTTGCCTCGGTACCACCCATTGCAACTCTTTCCAAAAAGGAATCTGGTCGCTGTGGCAACGTCCGTGCCTTCCATCTCCCTGATGCCCATGTTTTTATCACCTTAAAGTAAATATGGAAAAGTTATAGACTTGTAAACAAATGATTATGTATATTTAAAGAATGTTATTGTCTTTTCTGGTTAAATCATATACTGTTACAGTTATGGTACGAGTAGCAAAATGCTTGAAATGGCACAGGATGCTTTCTTTTTCAGTTTCGGACTGCCTGAAAAGAGCCCGATCTTCGCTAGATTGTGAAGATATAATTATATATAAACATAAATGGTCTCAAACCGATACCAAGATGGGGAAATGTGATATGACAACTGTCCACCAAAATGACGTGGAAGTTAAGCAATCATAGGTCATCGGACAACCTCCAGCAATAAGCAAACACAATACCATATAGCCGGTCAACTTTAAATGTCTCCACGACAATACAGAATGTGAAATACATTGCAAACAGAAAGTCAACTACCTGGTTTATGACACAACGAAACACATCTTTGATCAGGATTTAGTCGTTATATACTTAATTCATAATACTTTATTGGGGTCGAGGACCTCTGGATATAAGAGTTATCAGATGTGAGTGACATGAAACAATTATTTTGTAATGTAAATTACTCTTCCCTGGTTACAAGTGCTCTTTTATGAGTTTCATTAGATTCATAGGACGTGTTCTTTTTCAATTCTTTGATGATTCGCTCTTTTAATTCCAATATAATTTTAGTCATTTAAAAAAATGACATGGTTCCGTATAATGATGCAATCGATGAATAATTAATGTCACTGTCTAAATGACATTACAAGCAAAAGACATCTTTTATTCTTTCTGAAGACTATTCTAAAGCTCATTGAATTCCCCCGACATCTTCTGTTATCTTAATAATCCAGAAAACTATTAAATAACAATATTTTACACAATTTTAAAATCCAACGTAATCTTTATAATTATACAGAGAATCTAAATTGATCTTTTCGAACTTTTAGATGAAACAACAATTCCATGTACAAATCGTTTGTGCTTCAAAGTAACGATTTTTTTTACAAATTAATTCGAAACTTATGTTTCGTGTCCATTTGATGTAATCCACTATCACGTGATTTGTTTGGATTAACTTCTTGTTTCTAATGTTGAAACAATTCATGATAATAATAATAATAATAATAATAATGAATAATAATAATAAAAATAATAATATAAGTGTAATAATAATAATATAATCAATAGTAATATAGGGTTATTGCATGAATATTGGGGAATATTGTCCCGAGTAGAATTTTATATTGCACGAGCTTGCGAGTGCAATATATGTTCTACGAGGGACAATATTCCCCAATATGCATGCAATAACCCTTTTATTGTATAGCAATATAATATTTGACAGTAAAAATTGGTTTAAACTAAGATTTAAACGTTAATGACGTCATGAATTTTGAAAAATTATTGCACTAGTGCAATATTAGAATTTATTGCACGCTAACTTTTGGTTACGTTCTGTGGGAAATATTATATTGCTATACAATAATTATAATAATAGTGCCCCAATGCATCTAGTCTTCACAGTTAAATAAAGAGAGAAGCTGCAATTTTTTCCCCCTTATATTTGATGAGAGCACTCCTGGTGTTGGTAGGCAGTTATATTTCATATTTATACACACAGAAGCTATAACAAAGATGTTATACTGCAATAGAACCACTCAGTCTCTGAAAACAATATAATTAAATCCTTTATAAATAGCAAAAAGGGTGGTGGCGGTGGCGACACTCTTTCTGTCTTAAAAAAATGTATCTCTTTATTCGAAAATATATGTCTAAACGAATTACAATCTATCTATCGTTGTAGAACATTCTCTGTCTTAAAAAATGTATCTCTTTATTTGAAAATATATGTCTAAACGAATTACAATCTATCTATCGTTGTAGAACATTTAATCAAAACATCAAACACATATGACATGCTTGTCCAAACAGAAAATTCTATTGTTTGACAAGATATCACAGACAACGTTCACAAATTGTACAATTAATCAGTTTCAAAGCTTCAATTTTGCCAAAATCAATACAATTACAATACTATCAAACAATTCTCAAGTGTAATTTCTCGGATTGATGTAAGGAAAAAATAATCGTGACACCCATATTGATTCTAGATCCTATTGGATGTGACAGCTTTATCTGAACAAATAAGACACTTAGATAAAATAACATGTTAGGTCAGTAAGACGAGCTATTTTACTTGTCTTCAAGAGAGTATCCCCTATGGATATAAAGAATAATCATATATATGTATATATATAGTGTAAAGTTACGCAGCGTTTAAAAATATCATTGAATGTTTATAATTATCAGTCTGATAAAATTTGTTCTGATAAAAAAAAAACATGTTTGGTTAGTAAGACGAGCTATTTTATTTGTCTCCAAGTGAGTTTTCCCTTTGGATATAAAGGATACTTAGATATATGTATAAAGTATAAAGATGTATCAAAATTTACGATGTGTTTAAATATACCATTGAAAGTTTCGGTTAGGTCGACCCTAAAGAGCAATGTGTTCATAAGAAAGCTGAATTTGCCTTTATGTTAGCTATTTACGAACATTTAATTTGTTGCTCAGGTTGGTGCTCACAATATTATTCGATGACAAAAAGTAACATCAACGGTTAGATCGTAACTTAGACAATGTTCTAGATAAAATTTAGATTCAATTTTCATCCTTTGAAATTTATTCTTATCATCAGTCAATAACATGCAATCAATGAGACATTTTTCAAGATTCTCTTCCATTTTTTATGCTTTTTGGGGGTTCATCTTTACAACTAATTATTCTGGTTCCCGGTGCTACGTTCCAGGTATTGGCTATTAGCCATACTCTCTCACGAGTTATATTGGTATATGTGTAACATACTGAATATTGCGATCGGGAACCAGTCTAACAACTAATATAATTGATTCTTAATTCCGTAACGTCCAGTAGCAAATATTCCATGCATACCAAGTACAAAATTGCGATATTTACACTTTATAAAATGTAAATTGACATTGACATATTCGAACTAACGCCATGTTATTATAGATGTCATTATTGCATGATATTTATAAAAACACTCCCACTCAAACACCATGAAATCTACACTCTTTCAAACAAAACAAGCAAAACGCATCGCGACTTTTTGTTCTTGCTTTCTGACATATATTTAAATTCCTGCAGTAAAATAAATTGCAGAGCTTGTTTCCGTTGTTTTCCATGTAAATCCATCTATTTATGCAGTTGTTTTATCTAGACCTGATTAAAGTCCAACAGAGCAGAAAGAACGCGTAAAGGCAGACTTTCTTTTGAGAATATCAATAATATGCTTTAAAGAAAGTTTATTCTCTAAGATTTTTTGCAATGTTAATCGTATATGTATGTCAATTATTAAAGGATAATAATGGTGCAGTTTCAATCAATATTTACTAATAGGGCTTTCTTTCACTGTTTTACGTATAGACAGGTACAATGTGACTTGTTTCAAAATAATTGATTGACGATAACACATATACAAGAGTTAAAAAGCATACTTTTAGAGACTGGAACATTTTAATACACTTTAGAAAGTAATCATAACGAAGGAGTGGACTATTGTAGCCGTTAATTTAGACATTGCTGCAAGTGATGCGATACAACTGTATTGCAGAAAAAGAAGAGGGGTGAACAAATGTTTAAAAATAGAAGACAGAAGTAACCAAAGTGCAAAACAAAACAAAAACAGTTTTAAATTGATAACAAATTTAAAAACTACTTTTTTATAAGGATTTTATACTGGCATTGATATAAATTGGTAGAAATATACTGCTTTTATATGTCAAGTTTTTAAAGATACTCCGCAATCTCATCAACACAACTTGCATCGATGTCTTACTGAAATCCCAGTTATGATTTTTACATGTGTTGCAAAAACTATGATCATCTGTAGCAAATATTAAATAAAACTGACAAAATGGAGGCACATTGAAAAGCGTTATCATATCTATGTAAACTAATCTGGCATTCATGCCTGATGTCCAAAATGTAACTTTACAAGTGAGACGCGTAATGATTTTGCATATTTTAGATCATCAAAAACCATACAAAAAAACCCGATACTGATATACCTTATCTGATTTGCAGGTCACCAAAGAAATATGGTCAAATACTATTAAAAGAATTATTTATAATTGATAAAGGGACCCAGTAAAACTAGTAAAAAAATGTGTTTTGAACAATTGCACTAAAATGCATCATAACGATTCATATTGATAGATGGCGCTAATGTGGTATTTCTTATATACCCATTATTTGTTCTCGTAATGGTTTGTTTTCCTTTTTTATGTTGATCAATAGCAATCTAAATTGAGAAATTGATAGCGTTCCATCAATCCATACACAATGTTATACTGCAAAGAAATTTTACAAATATTGCACTGTGAAAAATATTAAATTATTTTGCTTTTTTTGTTATCTTCTCCAATACGTTTCTTTGATGTTTTATATATTCATGGAATTGAAAATTGTTACTTTTCTTAAAGACAATCGGGAGGTGGTCCAATCAATTTCTGATCGCAGGCAACACGACTTTTAAGTTTTATACGACCATTTTATAGCTGTAACAGATTGTGGGCTTCTAAACAAACATGATTTAACGCTTACATTGATTAAGGCAGTTTTGTTCTGGAACACATGTACTGCATCATAAACTATAATATATACATGTAAATACTATTAATATCGAAATATTGATATAGATGGTAGCCCGTCTCGGACTTCTGTTGAACTGAATTTTAATGTGCGTATTGTTATGCGTTTACTTTTCTACATTGGCTAGAGGTATAGGGGGAGGGTTGAGATCTCATAAACATGTTTAACCCCGCCGCATTTTTGCGTCTGTCCGAAGTCAGGAGGCTCTGTTCTTTGTTAGTCTTGTATTATTTTTCAATTTAAGTTTCTTGAGTACAATTTGGAGTTTAGTATGGCGTTCATTATCACTGAACTAGTACATATATTTGTTTAGGGGCCAGCTGAAGGACGCCTCCGGTCGCGGGAATTTCTCGCTGCATTGAAGACCCGTTGGTGACCTTCTGCTGTTGTCTGTTCTATGGTCGGGTAGTTGTCTTTTTGGCACATGCCCCACTTCCATTCTCAATTGTAGCTATAGAAAAGCTTTAAACGTGTAACACTTTTCTTTAAAAATGTCTTTAAATGGTCTGAGATGGTTGCACGTAAATATTTTATATTCTAAACATAGAAATACATTATGTAAATGATATGAATCATTAAAGGCAAAACTTAAAAATTAAGATATGACCACATAGAATGTCTTTAACAGAGTTGACTACTGAGCATTCTTGTAGTTCTATACCTAATAGTTTAATTATTATGATCTTTAAATAATGAGCAATGTATATGCAGCAAATTTTAAAGGTTGTATTTATTCCTATTTGTATGAATATAACAAATTTGAAAGCATAAATATCTATCTTCCTCTTTTGTTTCATATATATTTTTTACACCACTGGGTCGATGAAAAAGCTAGTGGGGTATCAGTATTCTGTGTTGACATAAACTATCATATTTTGGAAGTCTTGGTTCTTATGAAATGCTATTCCCCCTTTGGAGTTTTTAACCTTTTACATTTTTTGATCCGAGCTAAGCCGTGACAGATGAGTTTTTTTAGTACACAAATCGCGCGTCTTGTGTACAAAATTGATACCACTGCTGATGGAATTGTCCCCACCCCTGCCCTCAAATTGTATACGCTTCCCAGTAGTCAGCACTTCTGCGTTGATATGAATTGTCAATTTTTTCGTCATATATTCTTATATATACAAAACTTTTAAATGTTCAAAATGCAAAAGATTGTATACCATATGAAGGGATTACCTTATCTGTATTTGCCAAAACCTTTTGGAATTGTTGGCCGGTAATGCTCTTCTACTTTGTACTCAAAGTTGGCGTTTTATGTTATATTTGGAATCGAGCGTCACTAATGTGTTTTTTTTGAAGACGAAACGCGATTCTGGCGTACATAATTATAAGCCTTTTATAAATCTTTAATGAGTTAATCTATTTACGTGTTTGATATGAGTTGGTCACTGGTTATACATATATGAAAAGTCCTCCAAATACATGTACACGTTATTCTCAACCGCAAGTAAAAATAAATGATCCACATGCTTCCTCAATTTATATTTATTAGGTTGAATATAAACTGAACCTTCACATTAAGAATGACATTATTTTCGTTTATCGTTCAAATGTTATGCATGTTGTGCATTGATTTGCGATAAGGAAGTCAGCTGTTTTTAACTCTTCTTTGTAGTTATTTTTATGGGCTAAACATAAACTGAAAATGTCTCAATTAAGACTTTGCATGCCAAACGATTGTCTTTAAAATCAACAGAGTGCATTTTATTTGGTCTTAAACTAATATACAGTGCATTTTATTTGGTCTTAAAATAATTTACAGTGCATTCTATTTGGTCTTAAAATAATTTACAGTGCATTTTATTTGCTCTTAAAATAATTTACAGTGCATTCTATTTGGTCTAACTCTAGATCTATGGGAAGTTCCCTAGCAGAAACAATCAAACATGATCAGTATCCATTTTCAAGGTCAGTAATGTTAAACTGGCGACGGCTGACCTACAGATCATGTATAAAAAAAAATAACAATAAAATACCAAGTATTCATATTCTTCTTAGTGTACATGGCTTTACCATAAATGAATCAGATTTTGATACAAATTCGTGTATGTTTACAAGATGTACATTTACGCCAAACATATGACCCAAATAACAAAAGACCGTGATTTGGGATCCCTTAAAATAAGCCAAACACATTTTCAAAAAGAAGTAAATTAATAGCTGAGTATTCAACTTTTTTATTGAGACTTAATTTATCCGAATGTTGAGAATAGTTCGACATTATTCAAACATCATCAGCATCGAATGTTCTTCAACTCCGTACTACTTACTTAATTTAACCTTTTTAACATTTTTTATTCTAGCGTCACTCATGAGTCTTAATTTGGAAGGTGAAACGCGCTTCTGCCGACACAATCTCAATTCTGGTATCTAGGTTGATCTTTTTTACGAACGAGTTTTGAGTCACGGAAGTAACGAGAAAATTAATTACTGTGCACGAGATTTCAAGAGGTTAATAAGAATCTGATATATGCAAATGCAGACACGCAATTTTGTAATTACTTTATTGTTAAGTATAACATAACTAATATTCATGCAAATAACTTCTACTTAAGGAACCACAAAATTAAAAGTACAGAAAGGTTCAATTGTGAATAAATTGTAGTCTGGAATTTCTCGAGATAACTCAAATTCTACCACAATTTCATATGCAATAGCTAGAAACTTGATGATCATAGACATTGATTCTTATGATTTAATTAGAAGTCTGCGTCGCATTTGAAAACCAATAGTTTGTAACTGATAAATATTAGCACGCAATTTTCATGTTTGTCATACTTATTTGAAATGAAATTAAACGTCAACGTCTTTGGAAGCCAAATGAAGAATTCTAAAAGTCGTAAACATTCCGAATTTAAGAATCTGTTTAGAGATTCCAGAATACTTTCAAGGAGATTTGAATTTGTTATACATGTATAAAGTTATTAATAACAAAATAAGGATTTTTAGATTACAAATTTTAAAATGTTTTACGGAGAATGATTTACGGAGAATGATTTAGTTCGTTACATTTAGTTGTCCAATTCTGTAAATGACTTATTTCTAGTAACATCGAATTTTCGACTCTGTTTAGTTTCGCTACAAAGAACAAAAACACTGCATATAAAACTCATGATGAAGTTTTAATAGAAGAGAAAAATTTAATACATTTTCTGATGAAAAAAATCTCTTTCGTCATACTGACACAAATGTATTCCTGTCGAAACCAGATGTAAACAAGAAGGTTCGGACAGGGTTTACATAATTGCAAGTAATGACCAATCAGGAAATTAAAAAAAAACAGCACAATACAAAATATCGTAGCATGAGTCTTCTTGGTGTGAAAACTCTTTTTTGAAGTCATAATTTAATGTGCATGTTAATTCGTAAAAAAGTTCTTATACGTTTAGTTATGTGTTACTGATTTGGTTAAGCTCTCTGAGCTTAATCATTTGTTTATGTGTTCCTTATACCCCTTTTAAATTTCAGTACTTTCAGTATTAGCGCTTTTAATCAGTGAAAGAACACACCTCCTATTTACCAGTAGATGTTTTAACAATTAAAGTTTTATTCAGGAATCATGCACTTTTGATCAGATTATCAGATCCTGGGAAATATTTACATAAATGTTCCAACTAATACGGGGTTTTCCATAATTGCAAACATAACACTTTTATGTTATTCATTTGTATGAATTATGGAAACAAAATATTTGCATTAAAAGAAACGCATGAACAAAAATAGAAAAGTAATCTGCATTCAATAGAAACATTGATGATATCAGATATGAAAGCATTTTTTTTCCTCCATTATATTGTTTTTTTCTCTTGGAAAGACTATTTTTCCTAACATTTGCACAAATAATTTCAATTCGAATAAATGGTCTCTTTGTTAATGTTCTTTCTTTTATCTTTACCTTGAGTACATCTTTATAGCCACTACGGTATGTTTGTGTCTCGAACCTACACCAGTCGGGTGTCTCGATCCCATACTAGTGTCTTGAACGCAACGCACAGTGGTAGTGTTTCTAACATACCAAGTGTCTTGAATCCATCACCAGAATTGGTGGGCTATATCAAATTGATACTTTGTGTCGACAAAGTTTTGGACCTCTCACATACTCCTTCTATTTTATTCCTCTTCGATATTTGAGAGGTATTTCATTAACAAAATCACAGACAGTGAAATTTATATTTTTTTTAATTTTTTGCTTATTGTTCGATTGAATCATAATGGAAATCATTTCAATTGTATTTAGGACAAAATCAATATAACAACAAGTCAAATAGGTGTAGGTTCTGCAAAGGTATTTTCTCTTCTATTCTCTATGCTTGATGGATATCTAAAAAACAATACTTTTGGAGAACAATTTAATACAAAAAAAATGAGCCCAATGAACTAGGCCAACACCGAGCTAAACAGGTTTTATACTGTCACCCTTTTTAACCATGGTGATCATGGTGTCAAAAAGAATGTATACACAAATACATGTTAATATAGACTGCCCAAACAACACAAACCGCATCGAAACCCTAATTCAGATACTTAGAAAAGTAGCAAATTTAATATTCGAATCGTCTATTTATCTCCAACAACATGAACAAGAAGGGAAAAATAATAACTATTTTTCAAACTTTCAAGAAGCTCAAATACTTATACAAATATAATATGGAGTCCGGTATCCTTTTGTAATTTGCTTGAACATCAAACAAGTTCAACACACCAAGGGTTTCACTTTTACGTGTGAAGAAATTTAGGACCACACTGAGTTTGTTTTACAGTACTTATTGGAAGTGTAAATTAATCTTTATTGGTGATAATCCTTCCGTGTAACCGGATTGTTTACATAATCAATGATACAAAACTCATTTGTTTAATCAGTTTCATAATACCTGTTTTTTCCAATTGCAGTTATTGAAATGAAACCGATCGTACAATTGTAATTTGTTGCCTAATAACCCATTAGAGAATTTGCACCTATTTACACGCCATTTTATCTCTGATCATGTGATTCAATATTGAACTTCCGGATGATTTATCGGTTTTATATTGCTATGTTGGTGTTAATTATCGCATTAATGACACCACGAGTCATTGAACCGCCATAAGGTTACCCTTTGTGCCAGGGGAGCTGTATCGTAGATATAGGATTAGCATGTTTGTCACAGGTAGAATTCCAATAGAATTGTTTAACAATGATTGGCAACAGCTGGTAGCGAATCAATTTGTAGATTACATTGTTTGTTATTTGTTTAATATTTCCCTTTTTTAATGTTATTCAAGATGTGAATTACAAATATCTTTACGTTGCTATTTTCATTGTCGTAAATGCAGATACATTTCTGAATCAATGTTGAAATGCATAATAAAAATATAAGAATAAAGTTAACTTTTGTACTTTTAATGATACAAATCTTGTTTCAATGTAATCAATAGAAATACAGACGGTTTCGTTTGACTTTTGGTTTGTAAAACACATAAGAAACTAAAAGTGAAAGACAAAAGAAAGTGAGACAAACGAAACAAAAGTTAAATTGTAAGAAACCTAAGTAAATCACATCAGATGTCATAGTGTAACACATACAATACCAAAATGATCCACAAAAGAAACAAAAGTGAAAAATCTGATGAACCAAATTGAAACGCATGAGAAATCAAAGTGAAACACATGAGAAATCAAAGTGAAACACATACGAAATCAAGGTGAAACACATACGAAACCAAAGTGAAACACACAAGAAACCAACGTTAAACGTTAAACACATAATAAACCAAAGTGAAACGCATGAGAAACCAAATTGAAAACACATGAGAAATCACAGTGAAAGACAAATGATATCAAAGTAAAAAACATTTATGTAAGAAACACATAAGAAACCAAAGAAAGGGAAACACAAAAAAAATCAAAGTGAAACACATATACGATACTAAAGTAAAACCCACAAGAAACCAAAATGAAACACATAAGAAACCATAGTGAAACACATGAAAAATCAAAGTGAAACACATATGAAACCAATGTGAAACCAATGTGAAACCAAGGTAAAACACATACATTAGGGAAACACATAAGAAACCGAGATGAAACACATTTAAAACCGAAGTGAAACACATTTAAAACAGAAGTGAAACACATGACAGACGAAAGCGAAACACATGAGAAATCACAGTGAAAGGTAAATGATATCAAAGTAAAACACCTACATGTAAGAAACCAACGTGTAACATATAAGAAACCAAAGAAAGTAAACAAATAAGAAACCGAAGTGAAACACATACGATACTAAAGTAAAACACACAAGAAACCAAAGTGAAACGCATAACAAATCAAAGTGAAACACATAAGAAACCAAAGTGAAACACATGACAAATCAAAGTGAAACACAAACGATACCAAATTGAAACACATGATAACTTAAAGTGAAACGCCTAAGAAACAAAAGTGAACACATAAGAAACTAAAGTGAAACACATAAGAAACTAAAGTGAAACACATAAGAAAACCAAAAGTGTACACATAAGAAACTAAAGTGAAACACATAAGAAACCGAAGTGAAACACATAAGAAATCGAAGTGAAACACATACGAAACCGAAGTGAAAACATACGAAATCGAAGTAAAACACATAAGAAACCGATTTAAACACATAAGAAACCAAAGTGAAACACATAAGAATCCAAATTAAAACACTTAAGAAACCACAGTGAAACACAAAAGAAACCAAAGTGAAACACACGAGAAACCGAAGTGAAACACAAAAGAAACCAAAATGAAACCCATTAGATATCACAGTGAATTTCATAAGAAACCAAAGTGTAGCACATGGGAAACCAAAGTGAAACACATAAGAAACCAAAGTGAAACACAAACAATACCAAATTGAAACACATGATAACTCAAAGTGAAACGCATAAGAAACAAAAGTGAACACATAAGAAACTAAAGTGAAACACATAAAAAACTAAAGTGAAACACATAAGAAAACCAAAAGTGTACACATAAGAAACTAAAGTGAAACACATAAGAAACCGAAGTGAAACACATAAGAAATCGAAGTGAAACACATACGAAACCGAAGTGAAACACATAAGAAATCGAAGTAAAACACATAAGAAACCGATTTAAACACATAAGAAACCAAAGTGAAACACATAAGAATCCAAATTAAAACACTTAGAAACCACAGTGAAACACAAAAGAAACCAAAGTGAAACACACGAGAAACCGAAGTGAAACACAAAAGAAACCAAAATGAAACCCATTAGATATCACAGTGAATTTCATAAGAAACCAAAGTGTAGCACATGGGAAACCAAAGTGAAACACATAAGAAACCAAAGTGTACACATAAGAAACCAAAGTGAAACACATAAGAAACCCAAGTGAAACGCATAAGAAACCGATTGAAACACATAAGAAATCAAAGTGAAACACATACGAAAACCAAAGTGAAACACATAGGAAACTAAAGTGAAACACATAAGAAACCGAAGTGAAACACATAAGCAACCCAAGTGAAACGCATAAGAAACCGATTGAAACACATAAAAAATCAAAGTGAAACACATACGGAAACCAAAGTGAAACACATAAGAAACTAAAGTGAAACACATAAAAAAAAAACAAGTGAAACACATAAGAAACCAAAGTGAAACACATAAGAATTTATAAGTGAGACACAAATAAATAACCGAAAGAAACACATAAAAATCAAAGTGAAACATATGAGAAAGCAGGGTGAAACTCATAAGAAACCCTGCTCAATTAATTCAGTTTCTAACATGTTTTTTTGAACTTTATTCAATTATATCATTTTCTCCTACAAATACGAACTATCTGTGTGGTTTCCTTGTAGCGTCCTCAACGAAGTGTTAGGATATAGGGCATTCGACCCTTGACCACGTCATCCAGACTTAAAAATGGGCATTGCTGCTCTTGCATCAAGCCTTCTGTATAACAGAGTAAGAAATATCACGTTTTGAAGTTGCACGTTAACAAATCATGTTCAGGTCTTATTCATTGGCCTGTTTTTGTGCTGACATCATATTTGTCACTGTACTTAAAAAACTCAAAAACGTCCACCTTTTATGACTTTTTAAATGTGTATTTTCAAATTATGCTGATGTTAACTTTTCTTATGTAAGCGCATCACGACTGTTGATGTAATGTAATGATAGATGACACAATTTACCATAGGCAATCGGATTGTTTGATTGATCATTGCAACGTTGGTAAATATATTTCAAGGATATTCAGGACGAAAACTAAATAAGCAATACATCAAAATTATATTCTACAGGGTGGAGAATGGCAAATTTGTAATGTTGTATATGGACATAAATTGATCACTGCGTTATGCCAACAACGAACAATTAATCAGCTGGTGTAAGGGTCATTGTACGTGAAGAGATATTAGTACTCTCCATACACGCGGTGTCGTATTGATTGTCCTCGTACAACCGGAAGTGCAAGCGTATTCATACACTCCGCGCAATATGCAATTTACATAAGTCATCCGTTTTGGAGAAATTGCGATTTGCAAAAGGGTTATCATCGGGAAAATTTATGTACATTCCGAAGTACTAAATAAAATAGTCTAGCTTTAAAATGTAAACATATTTAACTAGAAGATGTTAATATACATTTTCAACTAACTTCTTCTAATCACAGTCAATTATTTCAATTCAAAAGCAGACACAAATTCAGCAACAATCTTTTGGTGACCCGGTAGTCATCGGTCTTAGGTTCATGTATTGCTTTTCTTTTTTTAAAGAAAACAACTTGTTCATGATTTCGATTAAAAAAGAACTACTGCCAATGAATGAAATGGATAAACAAGATTGTAATAAAGTAAAGTACTATCTTGAAATGTGCAAGAAGTTTGCGTTCCTACTCGATTTTTTATAAATTAAAGTTGTGCAATAGCTGCAGGATTTTGTAATTTGTGACTATATCTTAAAATCTAATAAGCCTTATTCCAGGATTCAATCAGGTTCAACTTGTTATTTAAAATAAAATTGAGAATGGAAATGGGGAATGTGCCAAAGAGACAATAACCCGACCATAGAAAAAACAACAGCAGAAGGTCACCAACAGGTCTTCAATGTAGCGAGAAATTCCCGCACCCGGAGGCGTCCTTCAACTGGCCCCTAAACAAATATATACTATTATAGTTCAGTGATAATGAACGCCATACTAATTTCCAAATTGTACACAAGAAACTAAAATTAAAATAATACAAGACTAACAAGCAGAATATTTGTTTTGATCTTTGCTGAACTGGTTTTTATCTATTAACTTTAAAACTCAATTTAGAGTTTGACATTATAAACTATGTCTTTTATTATTATTATTAATTGAGCTTTTGGATAGCTGTGTCATTAATGTGTTCTTCTGGTGTATTTAAAGGACGCGGAAGTAAAACGACTTTGTGATATTCAATATAGTTTGAAATGAATATCATAACGGCATTTAAGATTTATGGCCTGTTAGCTTTTACAATGCGGAAAACAGACAATGGAATCCCCTTGGAATAGCAGTTACAATTTTGATGAAGTTTCAATACTTAATATTTATTAGATAGAACCACAAAGAATTTTTCAATATGTTGCATTTTTTTACGCACTGACTCTTTGAAACAAGTAATTGAATTCTAACAGATTTTTAGAATAAATTGCACCAGAAAACTCAGAAAAAAAATCTCTTTTATTGGAAAATAACATTGTAATCTACGCAATTTCGTAACAATTTTCAATTTGTAGTTTTGACATTTATTGGTTGCCTGGGACAAGTTATTCTAAGTCGAAATTGTTCTTTGAAAACGGTCTTTATAAATGAGATAATATATACGTAATGAAATTTGACAGATATAGAAACCAATATTTAAAAACATGACAATACTGATAAATGTCACTAAACTCAATTTGAACATACAGATTTTACATCGTTAAAACGCATTGGAGAACTTAAATAAAATTACGGATATATACAATTTCAGATTTGGCTGTTCTCGAATAAATCGTTTCTTATCTGTATCTTTCGCCTCTTTTTTATGAATGAACTCATTTGGTTCCTAGATATTGAAAATTGAAGAAAAAATGTGTTGAGATTTATTATATGAGGATCAAGTTAAACAAATGAGTTCATATAGACTTTACAAGAAATCATTCGGACTTTATTCAATTAGTAAGTAAATCGGCCCAGTTCATACATCAATAAACTCTGTACAAAAAACGTTTAAATCCTTTACTAACCTACATAAAACATTATAAAACATTAAAATAAAAAATCAAGGCCTTCGACTGAATTACGATTAAGAAGTATTTCTTGTTAAAACCAAATAACCATGCGGACATTTTTTTTCCACTTGACTGATTTTCTTCATTCAAACAACATAATCGAATAACACTAATTGCAATTACATCTTAAATCGTTGTAAAGGTATGCTGACATATTGATCTAATGAGTAAGCAGCAACTTGTAATTGACAAATACGTTACACACACATGAGCTTCGTTGTAATGACATAATTAAATAGAATAACAGAGGCTCTAGATAGCCGAGGTCATTCAATTTTATATTCTTTAAAGTGTTTATCATCTGTCTGTGTTCTTAAAAAAAATCAAATTTGAGCAGCCATTATTTTTTTCTTTCTATTTTTAATATCTCAATTCTTTATTTTTGGACCAATTTGTCTGCAGTATTGTCAGAATATTTTCTTTTCTTTAAACCCCACCCAGACCCTGATATTAGGATGAAATGCTAATCAAGAATCGTAATTAAACTTAATATTGATTTAAGAAGATTAAAAAAACTTAATTAACGTTAACTTATTTTCTAACCAATTGCAATGAAGGAAGATATAAGTTACAAATCGGTTTCGGGCTAGAAACGATACGTTTTTGTAAAGGAAAGATTATTTAATCTCTTTTAGCAAACTAATAAAGAATGTCACTTTAGACATTGGTAAGAACTGACAAATGTCCACCAGAGGGAACTTCACGTCTTAATATGAAAGGAAGTTAAATGATTGTAGGTCTTCATTCTCTTCATTTACAAGCAGAGTGCACTGTAACTGTAAAAGCCAAAACCACATTGTATGAGTTGTCATTTTATATCTTACAAGAATTTAGATTGTCAATAATATGCAGTGGCGGATCCAGGGGAGGGGGTGGGGGTCCGGGGGTTGGAACCCCCCTTTTTTTGGCCGATCAATGCATTTGAATGGGAGCATATAGTTGGAACCCCCACTTTACTCTGGGTTGGGAACCCCCTTTTTAAAATTGCTGGATCCGCGCCTGATATGCAAAACGTGTAACTTACACTCAGGATTATAATTTGAAATAATCTGGTCCTTGGTTATTTAATTTTTAAAAAGAATATATATCATGATATAATATACAGTACTAGTAATCGAATAGGGTTTCTTATTCATATTTTCAATATTTTTTATATTGAATTCTAAATACATACTTGCATTCTCAGTAAATAATCAAAGTTAACATCGATTTCTATAAATGCAATTTACTGTCGATATGTCAGCAGATGGGATGCAGATAAAATAATAGAATACGACGAATTTAAAAATTCCATTGAAATGTTGACATATTGATTTTTTTTTCTTATCTATTTTGGACATTATTCTCTATATATATTGACGAATGTCGATACATTTAAAGGCAAACACGATTCTTACGGTAGCAAAAGGGGTGTGTGGGTATTTGACACTAGAGGAAAGCCACCCTACCTTCATATATAGAGCTTGATTTTGTATGGAGTAATCGAATACGGACAATCAAACTCGTTCAATCTTCATCTTGCAAATGAATAGAACATTCTATTGTTAAATTTTATTTCTTGTCTGGTTATGAATTTGCAATGGTATTTGTAATCGCACAGTAAATATGACAAATATGAAAATCTTATCACAAGTATGAATCTTAATGGCGAAAGGTTCAATATTAGTCTTAATTAAATGAAAAAAATCGTAATGTGATGCACATTTCCTAATAATAGTGTTTGAATTTCTTAATTGATTTTAAAATTATTAATTCGATAGAAATATTAATTTTCAACCATATCATAGTTAGTCGTGACATGTAGTAACTGAAATGATATGGTTCTGAACCACTAGTTTGAAGTATTTTAATGAACTTATTTTGTAAAACGGGAGCAAATAGCTTATAATATCGTAGTAACACTTTACGAAAATTTGGTTTAAAAATTCACCCCTACCTGCTCAGGATTTATAGAAGCAATAAAACACAAAAATGTTGGCTATCACTTTGTTTCAGATGAAACCGAAATAAAGGAAGGTCCAATGATTCATTGTATCAGACTCCATAAATTGTATATTCTAGATTAATTTAGAATGCCTACACTTGGGAAAACTATATCAAGGCTTAAGCGATAAACCAACAATTGGATTATCTGATAAGGATATGTGTTTCTATATTTAGATCGCACTTGGTTCCCGTTTCGGTAAAAAAAATCAGACAACATCATAAGTCTACAAAAAAATCATGATGTAAAAGCAGCATGAATATAGCATTGAAAGTTCATTGTCTACTTAATGATGTCGGAGTATGAAACATGGATTTATATCGTCTCTAATTGGTTGACTAGTGTTTCTGACAAATTTTGTAGAACGAGTGTAAACAAATTAGGTTAAAGTAATGTTTTATCTTTGTTTAGCGTCCGTTTGCTGTTTGCTTTTCTTTTAAGATGACTGAAGCCAGATTTAACCTATTATCGTAGTGGCGGTTTGCTGATATATATATATAACCTGTCATGCATACTTGTAGTACTCTCTGTAATGGCGTTAAATTGATGTAAATAATTGTACCGATAATTTCATCTATTTAAATAAGAACCTGGGAAAATTAGAGTTTGCCAAATTGTATTGACATCCGTCTATTGATGTCTTTAACTTATTCTGTTTGTTTTCTAATTACCATATCCCTCTCATATCTTTTTCATATTTTGAAACAATATATAACATTCATTATCAAACTTTTAGCTGAGGTTTATTTAGTGTTTTCATCTTAATTCGCTTGCATTAAAATATCTTCTGAATTAACATTTTTTTAAACATACAATAAGCTCGACTGACTGGTATCCGGAACATTCAGACATTCCCAGTAATTGGTTTCTCCTACTTGAAAGATTAGAAGCCATCGCCTAGTGGGCAGCGAAATGTAAGGACTGCATTATTCGGTCAGTCTGGTTTGTATATTGCGGTTGTCTGAAAAGTGCCGAAATTAATACACTTTAACGTCCTGGACACTTACGAACGAAATATATACTCTACAGTCTTAAATCCTGACCTTTGAGATCAAATTTGGACATCAATTTCATACTAAAATCCATTTATCATTGCGATTGATAGTTTACTTGATTTGATAAGTTAAAACGATAGTTTTCATTCCGATAGCTTTTGTCTGATGCTTTTAGAAATCAGATACATATCATTTGTAATATTCATCCGACCTTTTATATTTTCGACGTTTAATCAGAGATTGGTTCAATTAATTATTAAGCATAAATCCCTTTGAGGGTCAATATTTTAGTACAATTTCTCATTTGTATAGCTTCTTGATTAATACAGCATATAACAATATCCATTCTACCTGTTAATGAATGTATCAATGATCAATGACGAGCAAGCACGTTTTTGCGCATGAATCTTCTTAATCCGAAACGAAATAGTGCTTCAGACTTTCTTTTGAAATTATGGAAATCATCCCAGTGGGAATCAATGATATAATTAATGACCAGATGAAATGTCGTTCTCTGATATATATGTAAATTAAAAAGAACAAAAAAAAGCTAGATATATCTGATCTTTCTAAAAGAGCTTTTCAAAGATTTTACCGTACATAATCTAAAATCAGTAGGTGCTACGTTACAGTTGGCAAAACAAAGTCATGTAAGCTTTGTTGAATTATTCAGATTGAATTTATTTCACTATTGGTAGATTGACTTACGTTATTAATATGACTTATTTAATCCGAAAGATAAAAAGAAAAGGAAATTGATATTATCGGAATATGTAGAACGGCTATAAGCACTACAGTTGGTTTTCGGTAAACAAAATGATCGACGCTGCAAAATAAATTGAAGAAATCAGAAAAATAAACAAAATGAAAATTAAAAAAAAAAAAAAAACAATCATCTTGCGGGTACCCCGAATTTAGCTACAGTTTATGATGCTTGGGAAAGATGATACAATCCGTTGTTCATTGTTTGTATAATAGATTATTGTCTGCATGAATGTTTGTTTCTAAAAGTTATTGTTTTAGCTCTGTAAATAAAAAAAAATGTAAACACAGTTTAAGGTAGATGTCTTCCTCCATCTTGGATTTTGAAATACTAGAAAACAAGGTCTAGATAGAAGTATAAAATCAGGCATTTCTGGCCTTGAAGGCATAAAACTTGGCTCAGTGCTCGGAGCACAAAAATCATGCTCGAAACATGAAATCAAGCATTTTGATTGGTGGAACTTCGAGTACGAGTACAAAAAACTGACTCGAAAGTTTTATGACCGCAAGGCCTGATCTCATCAACGTAGGCAAATATGCTCCCATATTCTAATTTTATGTATATTTTCTTTTTTATAATTTAAAGAAAACTTTTAGCAAGAGTTCCACAGTGATTTCAAGGAATCAAGATCTCAATTTTTACCAAGATTATCCAAACAAAGATTCAGCTATATGCGTAGGATCTATTTTGTTTACAATATGTAATACGTTCTTTTATGTTCTTTCTAAACGAGCCCGAATTAGTAGTTTCTACATCTCATTGCCTCCTTATTATTCTTTCGTTGTTTGTTTATCTTATTATTTGAACAAAACATTACAACCTTACAACGAATATGTAAATGCACTATCAATGGTATTTTTAATCCAGTTGTACTAATGAAATAAAATACCACGAGGATCAGATACCGTTGTTCAATTCTTTCATCGTAGACTATGTCATATTGTTGGCTAATTGACTATCTGTATATACTGTATTTTTATGTGGTATTTTTAATCCGGTTGTATTGATGAAATGAAATACTGCAAGGATCAGATACCGTTGTTCTATCCTTTCATCGTAGACTGTGCCATAATGTTGGCTAATTGACTATCTGTATATACTGTATATTTATGTATTTTAGATATGTAATGAACTTTCAATGGTATTTCAAATCCAGTTGTACTAATGAAATGAAATACTGCAAGGATTAGATACCGTTGTTCAATTCTTTCATCGTAGACTATGCCATATTTTGGCTAATTGACCTATCTGTATATACTGTATTTTTATGTGGTATTTTTAATCTAGTTGTACTAATGAAATGAAATACTGCAAGATTCAGATATCGTTGTTCAATCCTTTCATCGTGAATTTGCCATATTGTTGTCTAATTGACTATCTGTATTATAGTATTTTCATGTGGTATTTTTAATCCAGTTGTACAGATGAAATGAAATACTGCAAGGATTAGATACCGTTGTTCAATTCTTTCATCGTAGAACTTGCCATATTGTTGCTAATTGACTATCTGTATATACTGTATTTTTATGTAATTTTTTAATCTAGTTGTACTAATGAAATGAAATACTGCAAGATTCAGATATCGTTGTTCAATCCTTTCATCGTGAATTTGCCATATTGTTGTCTAATTGACTATCTGTATTTATAGTATTTTTCATGTGGTATTTTTAATCCAGTTGTACTGATGAAATGAAATACTGCAAGGATCAGAACCGTTGTTCAATCCTTTCATCGTAGACTATGCCATATTGTTGGCTAATTGCCTATCTGTATATACTGTATTTTTATGTGGTATTTTTAATCCAGTGGTACTAATGAAATAAAAATACACAAGGATCAGATACCGTTGTTCAATTCTTCCATCGTAGACTATGTCATATTGTTGGCTAATTGACTATCTATATTATTATTATGCTGTATTTTTATGTGGTTAATTTTTAATCCATTTTACTGATGAAATGAAATACTGCAAGAATCATATATTGTTATTCAATCCTTTCATCGTAGAATATGCCATATTGTTGGCTAATTGACTATCTGTATATACTGTATATTTATGTATTTTTTAATGAACTTCAATGGTATTTCAGTACTAGTTGTACTAAAGAAATGAAATACTGCAAGGATCAGATCGTTGTTCAATTCTTTCATCGTAGACTATGCCATATTCTTGGCTAATTGCCTATCTGTATTAACTGTATTTTTATGTGGTGGTATTTTTAATCCAGTTGTATTGATAAAATTAATACTGCAAGGATCAATATCGTTGTTCCACTTTCATCGTAGACTATGCCATATTGTTGACTTTGACTTTCTGTATTACTGTATTTTATGTGCTATTTTTAATCCAGTTGTACTGATGAAATGAAATACTGCAAGAACCAGATATCGTTGTTTAATCTAGTTGTACTAATGAAATGAAATACTGCAAAGACCAGATATCGTTGTTCAATCCTTTCATCGTAGACTATGCCATACTGTTGGCTAATTGGCTATCTGTATATATACAGTATTTTCATGTGGTATTTTTAATCCAGTTTTACTGATGAAATGAAATACTGCAAGATCAGATATCGTTGTTCAATCCTTTCATCGTAGACTATGCCATACTGTTGGCTAATTAGTTATCTGTATTTTTATGTATTTTGTAATGAATTTCAATGGTATTTCAGATCCAGTTGTACTAATGAAATCAAATACTGCAAGGATCAGATATCGTTGTTCAATTCTTTCATCGTAGACTATGCCATATTCTTGGCTAATTGCATATCTGTATTTATTGTATTTTATGTGGTATTTTTAATCTAGTTGTACTAATGAAATGAAATACTGCAAGAATCAGATACCGTTGTTCCAACTTTCATCGTAGACTATGCCATATTGTTGGCTTATTGACTATCTATATATAGTGTATTTTTATGTGTTGTTTTTAATCCAGTTGTACTGATGAAATGAAATACTGCAGGATCAGATACCGTTGTTCTATCCTTTCATCGTAGACTATGCCATATTGTTGGCTAATTGACTATCTGTATAACTGTATTTTTATGTATGTCAGATATGTAATGAACTTTCGGTGGTATTTTTAATCAAGTTGTACTAATAAATGAAATACTGCAGGGATCAGATACCGTTGTTCTATCCTTTTACCGTAGACTATGCCATATTGTTGGCTAATTGACTATCTGTATATACTGTATTTTTATGTGGTATTTTTAATCCAGTTGTACTAATGAAATAAATACCCAAGGATCAGATACCGTTGTTCAATTCTTCATCGTAGACTATGTCATATTGTTGGCTAATTGACTATCTATATATTATTATACTGTATTTTTATGTGGTATTTTTAATCCAGTTATACTGATGAAATGAAAAACTGCAAGGATCAGATTCCGTTGTTTAATTCTTTCATCGTAGACTATGCCATATTGTTGGCTAATTGACTATCGTATATTACTGTATTTTTATGTGGTATTTTTAATCCATTTGTACTGATGAAATGAAATACTGCAAGGATCAGATACCGTTGTTTAATTCTTTCATCGTAGACTATGCCATATTGTTGGCTAATTGACTATCTATATTACTGTATTTTTATGTGGTATTTTTAATCCAGTTGTATTATAAAATGAAATACTGCAATGATCAGATACCGTTGTTCTATCCTTTCATCGTGAATTTGCCATATTGTTGTCTAATTGACTATCTGATATATAGTATTTTTTATGTGGTATTTTTAATCCAGTTGTACTAATGAAATGAAATACTGCAAGGATCAGATACCGTTGTTCAATTCTTTCATCGTAGACTATGCTATATTGTTGGCTAATTGACTATTTATATATACTGTATTTGTATGTGGTATTTTTAATCCAGTTGTACTGATGAAATGAAATACTGCAAGGATCAGATTCCGTTGTTTAATTCTTTCATCGTAGACTATGCCATATTGTTGGCTAATTGACTATCTGTATATACTGTATTTTTGTGGTATTTTTAATCCAGTTGTACTGATGAAATGAAATACTGCAAGGATCAGATACGTTGTTTAATTCTTTCATCGTAGACTATGCCATATTGTTGGCTAATTGACTATCTGTATATCTGTATTTTTATGTGGTATTTTTAATCCAGTTGTACTGATGAAATGAAATACTGCAAGGATCAGATACCGTTGTTTAATTCTTTCATCGTAGACTATGCCATATTGTTGGCTAATTGACTATCTGTATATACTGTATTTTATGTGGTATTTTTAATCCAGTTGTACTATGAAATAAAATACTCAAAGGATCAGATACCGTTGTTCAATTCTTCCATCGTAGACTATGCCATACTGTTGGCTAATTGACTATCTATATATACTGTATTTTTATGTGGTATTTTTAATCCAGTTGTACTGATGAAATGAAATACTGCAAGGATCAGATTCCGTTGTTTAATTCTTTCATCGTAGACTATGCCATATTGTTGGCTAATTGACTATCTGTATATACTGTATTTTTATGTGGTATTTTTAATCCAGTTGTACTGATGAAATGAAATACTGCAAGGATCAGATTCCGTTGTTTAATTCTTTCATCGTAGACTATGCCATATTGTTGGCTAATTGACTATCTGTATATACTGTATTTTTATGTGGTATTTTTAATCCAGTTGTACTGATGAAATGAAATACTGAAGGATCAGATACCGTTGTTCTATCCTTTCATCGTAGACTATGCCATATTGTTGGCTAATTGACTATCTGTATATACTGTATTTTCTGTGGTATTTTTAATCCAGTTGTACTGGTGAAATGAAATACTGGAAGGATCAGATACCGTTGTTCTATCCTTTCATCGTAGACTATGCCATATTGTTGGCTAATTGACTATCTGTATATACTGTATTTTTTGTGGTATTTTTAATCCAGTTGTACTGGTGAAATGAAATACTGGAAGGATCAGATACTGTTGTTCTATCTTCATCGTAGACTATGCCATATTGTTGGCTAATTGACTATCTATATATTATTATGCTGTATTTTTATGTGGTATTTTTAATCCAGTTATACTGATGAAATGAAATACTGCAAGAATCAGATTTTGTTATTCATCCTTTCATCGTAGACTATGCCATATTGTTGGCTAATTGACTATCTGTATATACTGTATTTTTATGTATTTTTTAATGACTTCAATGGTATTTCAGATTAGTTGTACTATGAAATGAAATACTGCAAGGATCAGATATCGTTGTTCAATTCTTTCATCGTAGACTATGCCATATTCTTGGCTAATTGCCTATCTGTATTTACTGTATTTTATGTGGTATTTTTAATCCAGTTGTATTGATAAAATGTAATACTGCAAGGATCAAATATCGTTGTTCCAACTTTCATCGTAGACTATGCCATATTGTTGACTTTGACTTCTGTATTTACTGTAGTTTTATGTGTATTTTTAATCCAGTTGTACTGATGAAATGAAATACTGCAAGACAGATATCGTTGTTTAATCTAGTTGTCTAATGAAATGAAATACTGCAAGAACAGATATCTTTGTCAATCCTTCATCGTAGACATGCCATATGTTGGCTAATTGCTATCTGTATATACAGTATTTTCATGTGGTATTTTTAATCCAGTTTTACTGATGAAATGAAATACTGCAAGAATCAGATATCGTTGTTCAATCCTTTCATCGTAGACTATGCCATACTGTTGGCTAATTGGTTATCTGTATTTTTATGTATTTTGTAATGAACTTTCAATGGTATTTTCAGATCCAGTTGTACTAATGAAATCAAATACTGCAAGGATCAGATATCGTTGTTCAATTCTTTCATCGTAGACTATGCCATATTCTTGGCTAATTGCTATCTGTATTTATTGTATTTTATGTGGTATTTTTAATCTAGTTGTACTAATGAAATGAAATACTGCAAGAATCAGATACCGTTGTTCCAACTTTCATCGTAGACTATGCCATATTGTTGGCTTATTGACTATCTATATATAGTGTATTTTTATGTGTTTATTTTAATTCCAGTTGTACTGATGAAATGAAATACTGCAAGGATCAGATACGTTGTTCTATCCTTTCATCGTAGACTATGTCATAATGTTGGTTAATTGACTATCTGTATATTCTGTATTTTCTGTGGTATTTTTAATCCAGTTGTACTGGTGAAATGAAATACTGCAAGGATCAGATACCGTTGTTCTATCTTTCATCGTAGACTATGCCATATTGTTGGCTAATTGACTATCTGTATATACTGTATTTTTATGTATTTCAAGACAATTAATTGATTTCTGGGGGGAAATCTGAGAAAATTAATTGAGGGGATGATAGAACATTGATATTGCTTGAATTATCATCTTTGAGAGAAATCCTACTAATGGCCAGGTGTCACGTATCAAATGGATGAAAATAAGTCATAACATATAATAACAAAATGCACTAAAGGACCAAATATATCATATATTGCCATGGAAATGTAAAGTATCGTGATATCGATTGTATTGGATAAATACATTGTAGAAATATTTCACCAATTAATAACAAAAAAGAAAGCGGGAGAGAAAGAGAGAGAATGAGATTTTTTGCATTACTTCGTATTGTCTTCAACTTCAGGTGTGTGCATGACTGTGCGTGCGTGTATTGTTTGTATATTGTATACGTCTGGGTTTTTTTCTTCGTACACGGTTTCTCGTTTGGATATTGGTCTATAGACGTCAACTTTTTGCCCTCTCCAGTAATCAGTTGGTCTGATAGATTCTGGAATTTTAATTGTATAAGTATTGAGTGAAAAAGTTGTCAATGATTGGATCCCAAAATGAGGTCCGCGAGTTGAAACAATTGTTAAACCTACGTATAGATTTTTTTTAAAATCGACGAAAACTGTTTTTGACCATTTTCACAGAAACCGAATCGTTAGACACCGCTCTGAGTCCCTTTGATACATATCTGATCCTAATATTTTGTTGGGTTTTTTTTTCGGAAATTTGTACACAAAGTTGTTTTTCTTTTTTCTTATGTACATTACTTTTGTACTTCTTCGTTCAATACTCTTCATAAGTTTGCTTAACTGCTTTTTTTTTAAATTTTTTAGTAAATAAATTTTATAAAGTATTTGAAATGCCATTTTTCTAATACCATGTCTATTTGTAATATGTATATAGGACTCGAAGGACATATAAATATACATATTGCCATATTTCAAGCATATTTGATATTATTGTTACGGGCAAAGCAGCATTTAAATACACATACAATTCAAAAATAGATTTACATACTCATAAAAATCTTTTAATATCTCGTTATGGGTTCGAAGGTAAATCATAGACATTAGTTTTTACAAATATTCTTTGTATATTTTATTTTGCTTGTTAAACCCAATAAATACAGTACAAAGTTCTTATTAAAAGGAAAATGCCATAATTATGTTGATCAAGGACTATAAATTAATTATACTGTTCCCGTCATGCATTAAAATTGATGCTACGGTGAAATTTTGAAGTCACATCCGGTCGGAATGGCAACATTATCCGCGATGTGACACGATCTCTTGTTTGTTAACAAATTCTTTCAACAACTATTTTAGCCCCTAAAGTCGAAGCAGCATTTCCGACTTTACCGTTACAAGTAAAAGTTGAAATGACAAGGGATTCTTCCCAGTTGAACCATTTTGCAGAGCTTAACTATTGGATATGCTTAAAATAATTGCCAGACGATTGTGACGTTGAGTGACAAGTTTCATCCATATCATATAGAACATGCATGAAATATTTGCCACTGGACGTCAAGCTAACAACAATCTCTTGATTGGTGCATATTTATATGTGATGAAGGCAAGATGTTTAACAAGCAATGAAGAAATACAACCAATCACAATAAAGCAATCATTGGACATGACAACTATAAAATCATCGATCATCGTAACAGAAAGCAGAAGGCAAAAGTTCACGTGATTTGATCAAACCAATTTCACTTTACGATCACATGGACAAACAACTTGATATTAATATAACCAAATAAAGTCAACAAAGAATTACTGGATTAGTGTTATCATTGCAATTATCAAAAAAACGTATTCAAGCAAATTTGTAATTAAATATCACATATAACAAACACTCGTGACCGGACAAAGCAAGACGGTTGTGAAGGGGTCTTCTCAAGATATACTTTTCTAACAGAAATGAGCACTTAATTTGCAAAGTTTCTGCACAATTACTTGTGAATGTTAGCCCTCCCAGAACGTTGAATGAAATTATCGAGAGATAGATCAAAACACAAAGAGATAAAATACTACAAACATTTAGTTTCACGACGACAGTGAATTATTGAATACTTTGGAAAATTTCAAACAAAAGGCAAATATTTGAATATTTCAATACTTCTGATTTCCTTTTATCGTTTACAAAATGATATTATTTTCCTAATGTCATTTTTGTTTCAATTTATTTAGTTCATTGTCTCTTTTTTTGTGTTCGTCTGTATGTCTACGTATATATGTTGTTTTTTTTGTTTTTTTGGAAAGCGGGCATTTAAACCCTCCACATTATTTATGTATGTGCCTGTCCCAAGTCAGGAGCCTGTAATTCAGCGGTTGTCGTTTGCTTATGTGATACATACTTGTTTTTCGTTCATTTTTTTTTTACATAAATAAGGCCGTTAGTTTTCTCGTTTGAATTGTTTTACATTGTCTTATCGGGGCCTTTTATAGCTGACTATGCGGTATGGTCTTTGCTCATTGTTGAAGGCCGTACGGCGAACTATAGTTGTTAATGTATGTGTCATTTTGGTCTTTTGTGGATAGTTGTCTCATTGGCAATCATACCACATCTTCTTTTTATAGTGGATGATTAGAGAAGACGTAGGTAAGAATATGGATTAAGAAATTGACTAGAATGCAAAAAATATCACATATAAATGGTTTAATGTCTTTTCATATTGACTACGAGGATCTAAAATACAATTGTCCGCAATAATTTATGTGACTTATAATTTAGTATAAAAACGGATGACATGCTGATATATAAATCAATAATTTATTATTCTTTTTTCATTTTATTATATTAGTCTTTATCTTATTTTAAAAGTTTTATAATTTTAAAGATTTAAATAATGTTGGAAGAATATTTTGTTTCCTCCTCTTACAGCATTTACTTATCAATTTTGATATTCTAGTTAATACCGAAACACATATTCACTTTTTGAAATACAAAACAAAAATCCTTTCGGAGAAAGAATAATTCTGAGACTTTCCCGTTGCTCCCAGTGATTGTATCGACTTTTAATAAACTTCATCACTGTAACAATCAGAACAAGTCGAGTACACCGCAGGGGCATGCTAACCGGAGTATTAGTACTGTCATGTTTGAACAATGCGAAAATAATGTCTCCCTGCATACTACTTATAAGATTGATGCCCGTTTGTAAATAGACCATTTATTGAAACATCAAATGTTTATTGAGTTCGTTAATGGCAACACAAATCAAAGCTCATTCTCATGACAGCGTAGTTTTAAATATACACATGGGAAACATTGCTATATAAGTTGTTGACGTTTTGGTTTTTACGTAACCTGGCATTTTGGTATCAGCATTTTTTGTTTACTCTTCCTTTGCTCTCGACGAATATTTACAAAAAAATAATTATTATTACGATCACTGTTGACTGTTTCGTACACAATATTTACAAGTACGACATGGTATGGTCAGTTTATATTTAGAGAAAGCATAAAAGGACACTATTTCAATTAATGTTGAACGAGAAATTTCATTTTCAGAATTCACAAACATGATGAGTTTTTGTGAAGCATTTTTACAATTAACAAGTTTTTATGTAAAATAAAAGCTGTTTAACAATTCACTAGTTCAATTTATAAAAATAGAGAATGGAAAAGGGGAATGTGACAGGGAGTCGACAACCAGACCACTTAGCAGAAAACAGATAGAGGTAACATATGGGTATTCAAAGCAACAAGAAATCCCGTAACCGACAACTGCCTTCAGTTGACCCCTAACCAATAATGTTTGCAAGTTCAGCGATATGGACACCAAAATTGATGATTTACAATAAAAAAAACTAAATAAGAACGTTTATTCCGTGTGTTTTCATTCTTTTGTATGTGATATATTAATAAAATATTGTCAGGCATGTCTGATTATTCCTGAAATAACAATTTTAATATTTAAAGCTAATACAAGGTTGTTATTTTAAATAGTCAGAAATACAGAACTGCAAGATTGATTTATCTGCTTTTTATATGAAACCATTATTTTTTGTTGTAACCGATGAAAGAGTCGATCCTTTTTTCATCATACTTTTCGTTAATCATATGGGGAAAATCGTATGTTTTACAAAACAGCCTTACAAAACAGCCTGCAAACAGGAACATGGCAATGCACAAGTACATGCATCTGCTGTAAAAAAAAAAGTTAATAATTTTGGATTGACGATTTCGGATTTTATATCGTTATTGTGGGTTTTTTTTTTTCTTTTCTTTTCTTACTTTTATTGAGGACACCACCATCACATTATCAGTTGTGTGCAGCGTATATTCTAAATTAATTCGTTAAAAAGCAATGCACGTGACATAGACTTTCATATAACGTACTTAATGAAGTAATCCTTGGTCTGATTTCTTCATAATTAACAGTTTGACAGAATTGTGTCAAAACTGTATTGAACTGATGCAAAGTTATTTACTATTGTAATAATGAAATGTCGACAAAACTTTAACGAATGCTGGCATTGTATTTGAATATAAATATAACTATTTTTTGCCTCTTGCTGGTAACAATTTCCTTTTTCTAAACATTCGATTAAGTATCCTTACACATCTTGGAAGAGAGATAATTAAAAGCGGGGAAAAAATCATACATTTATGTATTTTCTTAGAGCCAAATATTTCCGGATTATGATTCATGTCTTCACCGATATTTTATTCACTTTATTAGATCTTCATTGAACCTTGTTCATCTCTCAAGTGCATTTGTGTTACTTTTCTCTTTTTTTATATGTTACAACCTATTTGTTTCGTCCGGAATGAACTATCGGAAGAAGGATCACGGCAAAAGTACAAATTAGGCGGATTATCTGTAACAGAATGAGTATGTTCTAATCAAGGTTTACCTTTTCACCGTATTATTGAGGGCCCTCATGGGGTTTTTGATTATGTGATTACTTGGCCGTTTTTTTAATGATTATTTGATTATTAAGCCAAATATTTCATGATTATTTGATTACCTAGGACTGTATTTTTAGTTTATGATTATTTGATTACTAAAGATAAGCAAATATTTAATGATTATGTGATTATATTGGCAAAAAAATGGTGATTATGTGATTACTAGGACCCCCCCATGAGGGGCCTCATTATTGATAAATATAGTTATTTGTCCATAATTAGGTCTTTCCACTTTCGTGGAAAGACCTTTTGTTTTTCTTCTGAATATTAGGTCTTTCCACTTTTCGTGGAAAGACCTTTTGTTTTTCTTCTGATTATTTTTTTTTCTGCCGTCTGAGATGCTTTTTTGTCTTACAACATATCGAATGGATTTTTTGGTCAATGATGTTGTACAGTAATGGGGGTTTCAAAACTCACCCTGTGTAACCGAACACTTATTCTTATAGGAGTTATCTCCCCGCGTCCCTTTTTTCTTGTTATCGCTATATCTCTAAAACCGTAAAAGATTTTAGCAAACTGTTTTCACCAAATTGTTCGTCTTCTCTTGAGAATGATTTCAAATTGGTTTATTTTGACTTGAGTGATCGGAAGACATCTTATGGGAGTTATTTCCTTTTGAACATTTAAGATAGGCGATTTGTTGGATAAATTCATACGTTATAAGTCGTAGAGGCCTACAGTCTTTTGATATGAAATCCGTGGTCCATTTGAAGGAAATTGAGGTCAAGGTCAAAGGTCAAGGTCATGTTCTAAATTTAGAATTTTGCTTGTTATCGTTATTCGACAGACACTGTGACAGTAAATGATATGATGTGTTTGCCAAATAACTGTTTACAATAAGGCGCAACTTCAACCTATTTCAGTCAAATTGTTTTGGTTAACCCTTATAGGAGTTTTCTCCCCTTATGTATTTCAAATCAGTATTTCTCCACAACCATACAAGTGATTGACCTCCGGTCTTCCGTTTTGAGTTCACTGACCTATGACCTTGAAATTGAGATGAAGGTCAAGGTCATGTTATAAATTTTGAATTTTGCTTGTTATCGTTATTCAAAAGAAACTGATACAGTTAATGATATGATTTGTTTGCCAAATTACTGTTTACAAAAAGGCGCAACTTCAACCTATTTCAGTCGAAATGTTTTGGTTAACCCTTATAGGAGTTTTCTCCCCTTATGTATTTGAAATCAGTATTTCTCCACAACCATACAAATGATTGACCTGGGGTCTTTTGATTTGGAATCACTGACCTATGACCTTGAAATTGAGGTCAAGGTCAAAGGTCAATTAGACGTTCTAGATTTTGACCTTTGCTAAAAATTATTTTCTGTTCATACTAAAACAATAAAGTCTTCTGCATATACCTATTAATCTTTTTTTTATATCAATTCGAAGAACCAAATTACATCACCAAGGAATTGCATTTTCTAACATCGTTTTTTTAAATTTCATTCTTATTATCGAGGTGGAAAGACCTTCAATTGTTCTCTGAAGAATTGGTTTTTAATTTTTTTTTTTTTTTTTTTTTTTTTCTTCTGCCGTCTGAGATGCTTTTTTGTCTTACAACATATCGAATGGATTTTTTGACCAATGATGTTGTACAATAATAGGGTTTCAAAACTCACCCTGTGTAACCGAACACTTATTCTTATAGAAGTTATCTCCCGCGTCCCCTTTTTCTTGTTATTGCTATATCTCTTAAACCGTAAAAGATTTTGGCAAACTGTTTTCATCAAATTGTTCGTCTACTCTTGAGAATGATTTGGTTTAGTTTGACTTAAGTGATCGGAAGACATCTTATAAGAGTTATTTCCCTTTGAAAATATAAGATAGGTGATTTGTTGGATAAATTCATACGTTATGAGTCGTAGAAGCTTACAGTCTTTTGATATGAAGTCCTTGGTTCATTTGAAGGAAATTGAGGTCAAGGTCAAAGGTCAAGGTCATGTTCTAAATTTTGAATTTTGCTTGTTATCGTTATTCCACAGAAACTGTGACAGTAAATGATATAATGGGTTTGCCAAAGAACTGTTTACAATAAGGCGCAACTTCAACCTATTTCAGTCAAAGTGTTTTGATTAATCCTTATAGGAGTTTTCTCCCCTTATGTATTTCAAATCAGTATTTCTCCACAACCATACAAGTGATTGACCTCCGGTCTTCCGTTTTAAGTTCACTGACTTATGACCTTGAAATTGAGATCAAGGTCGAAGGTCAAGGTCATGTTATAAATTTTGAAGTTTGCTTGTTATCGTTATTCAAAAGAAACTGTTACAGTTAATGATATGATTTGTTTGCCAAATTACTGTGTACAAAACGGTGCAACTTCAACCTATTTCAGTCGAAGTGTTTTGGTTAACCTTTATAGGAGTTTTCTCACCTTATCTCACAAACATGTTTAACCCCGCCGCATTTTTGCGCCTGTCCCAAGTCAGGAGCCTCTGGCCTTTGTTTGTCTTGTATTATTTTAATTTTAATTTCTTGTGTACAATTTGGAAGTTAGTATGGCGTTCATTATCACTGGACTAGTATATATTTGTTTAGGGGCCAGCTGAAGGACGCCTCCGGGTGCGGGAATTTCTCGCTACATTGAAGACCTGTTGGTGACCCTCTGCTGTTGTTTTTTATTTGGTCGGGTTGTTGTCTCTTTGACACATTTCCGATTTCCATTCTCAATTTTATTATGTATTTGAAATCAGGTTTTCTCCACAACCATACAAATGATTGACCTGGGGTCTTTTGATTTGAGATCACTGACCTATAACCTTGAAATTGAGATCAAGGTCAAAGGTCAATTTGACGTTCTAGATTTTGACCTTTGCTTAGAATGTTTTTCTGTTCATATGGGGACGAAGTCCCCAATTACGGTAGAAAAATCAATAAAAAAAAAAAGAAAAAAAAAAATCGGGAAAATTTCCCGAATTTTTCATTCCACTAATTAACTCAAAATCGTTAACTTTTTTTTCCGATCTAGTTCCTGTTCCGGTTTTCCCCGCATTTGCGCAGAAATCTGTCTTGTTTGCATGAGACTTTGAAAAAAAATTATATTTATCAGTCTAGTAAAATATAAGATTGGAACTCAATACAGTTTCATTTTTAATAATTGTTTGATTTGAAAAAAACCTTACCTGATGGAAGCGTTTCTTTTGTTTACATTGAATATGACGTCATAACTTAAAGAACGTCACAGCTAAATCCCTAACAACAGAACCAAAATCGGGAACGTTACGGTATTTCCGTATCCTTTATTAACATGTTTGAAGTAAAAAAAATAATACATACAGACTTCGTCCCCATTCACAGGTTATGCCTGCCTCATATTAATAAAACAATTAAGTACAGGTCCGTGTAAGAATCAGGCAAATCAAATAAAAACTGATAAGTCCATATACACGGAATATGGTGAAAGGAGTATGTTCGATAAGGTCCTAAAATGGCCCCCTTTTTTAGCGTAAATTTCAAATTCGGATTTGTTTAACAATATCACAATAAATTTTAGCTAATACATTGACTAGATAGGATATAAGCCATTTTATTGAAAATTTCACGTTTCTGCGTTTCATTATGACGTCACAAGTTGTACTCATATTGATTTTTCACGAAAAAATCAATGAAAATGGGTAAATTTCCATAGATTATTGGACAGGAAACATAGAGCGCATACGTCGACAACAAAGATCTTTTAAAATAATGTTTGTGAAGACATTTCACATGTCTTATTTGAATATTAAGCTTGTCGACGCCTGCGCTCTATGTTTCCGGTTCCTTTATTTGGTTGAAATCCAGCTGATTTTGTCAAATTTCACAAAAATCCCTTATCTTGACCTTTTTGGGATGTAAAAATCAACGTGTTAGAATTAAACTTTGACAAAAACAGTTCTGCTTAACTTTCTCACATGTCTTTAAGGCAACTTAAAGCATTTATTGTCTTGTAACTATGAACTTTATAATTGGGGCCAAATATGGCCCTTACCGAACTTACTCCTTTTGGGAACTTTGTAATCCATTAATAAAAGTGACAAAACCATAGTATTAAATCGATGTGTTCCATATTTGTCCAGAAAAAATAGATTGAATGCATTCGCCGTCCGCATAATACAACAGTGTAATGCATTGAAAGTAGGTCAACTTCGATATTGATTTTCTGTAAACAGCAGATGTCTAGCACACAATTTTTTTTATATTTGAAATCATTTGATACATATCTTCTCTTTCAATGAATAAAAATTTTTGGAAATTTTTATTTGAAAAATGTTATTCACTAAAGTAAAATCATCGAAACACGTCATTCACCGTATTGTTTATCTCCCTTGCTTGGTTACCTCTTTTAAAAAAAGGCGCGTAGTCTGCACAACAACAATAACAAATGGCAGACGAGTTGGTCCCGCCGCACAGGGCAGTATAAGTCTGTTTTAACACATTCATGTGGGGTTTAATCCTGTATGTAATCAGGACAAAAGTGTACGAAAGCTCGCTGAATTAAAAGTCTTCTGCATATACCTATTAATCTAATTTTTTTTATATAAATTTGAAGAACTAAATTACATCAACAAGAAGTGACATTTTCTAACATCGTTTTTTTAATTTCATTCTTATTATCGAGGTGGAAAGACCTTCAATTGTTCTCTGAAGAATTGGTTTTTAATTAATTTTTTTATCATTGTTCTATAATCTTGTTGTTATTTTTCCGACGTAGTCGGTATTAGTTTCGGTTTGTGCCCTTTGAACTTAAGGACGCTTAACTATGGCAACAGAATACGCATGCTCGAAAATCCTTTCTGTGATTGGACAAAATGCTGTCATGGTGGGTGATTTGGTTGTGTTTGAAAAAACGTCTCGTTAATTATATCCTGATGGAAAGCAAGTGAAAAACTATAAATATTAGAACTAGATCTTACAAAGATTTATATTTTTATTAAAAATTTTTTTCTCCAATAGCTCTTTGCATCCATGACAGCTGTTTGTTCGGGACAATTATACAATTTTTAATGTAAACTTTGTTGTACGAACGTACATTACTTTTGAACGCACCTACGCATGTGAGATTTCCACGGGGTTTTGGTGAATGTAAACAGAAAGATACGAGGACCGAGAATACTGAACACAAACAAAGAAAACGTTATTTAAATGGTATCTTTGTGCTTCTGAAGGTTATCAAAATGATAGTTTTAAAAATATACTCAAATTTAAATACGTTGGATATCTTTTTTAAAGATAGTTCTTGTTTATTTTCATTTTATTATGTTGTGTCACATACTATAAATATGTAGTACAGTGTATATAGCAATAAAGATTTGAATATAATATATCCAAGAGGTACATTTAATTAGTAGAACATGTATGCTTTATATGATTTGCATAACAGAGAATCAAATCGGACAATCCTGCTTCGACGAAACCTTGTAAATATTTTTCAGTCCTTGAATTTTTAGATAATAGAACTAACTTTCTTTCAAAGGTCAATAACATCGTGCAAGCAAATTGAAACAATATTTGAACAAAAACTGTTCTCTAATAAAGCATGTGTGTTTGAAAAGTTTGCCCTGTGGGATAGGTTAAGAGAGTTTAATAGTTATAAAGTCTTTGTAAATGTTTCTGCTGCTTTTGACAGCGTTCATTATTAACGTTTTAGCGCATATTGCTTTGTTTAAGGATTATAGAATAGGTTAATATTAAAATTAGTTTCTGACTTTTGTTTAAACACTTGAGGATTTCCATACCAAATAAAATTCGTTAAGCAAATGAAACTTTTTATGCAGGATTATAGTGAAGTGTATTCTTGGAAATATTTATCTATAATTTACCACTTGCTTACGAGTGACCTCGAAAGAGAAAATCCCAGCTTAGCATAATAGAACTGGTTTCACTTTACAAAACATTATCTATTAAATAGGATCTGACCTGATTGCGTTTATTTTATTAAAGATATATATAAAAGGCAACCCAATAACCAAAACCAACAAAAAAAACATCTTTCAAGATTTAAACCAATATATTCCAGAAACCAAGCAGACTACATGTAGTGAATCATCAATTATAATTAGGATTAATCGGGTTGACAGCATAGAAAATAATAACAAGACCTGCAAAACGAAGGCTTAACATTGAAGGCTATGAAGAATAGAGAGAGAGAGTAAAGTAGGCAAATGAAAATTAAAACAAAGTGATAACAATGGTGTGCTGAATTATTGAAAAATGGGGAATAATTGACGAAAAAACTAAGAATAGAAAACAATAGCTCAAAATTATATGAAAAAAAAGAGAACAATGACCTAAAACGTAATGAATGCAGGAAAATAGAGTACACCACTACCTCCATTCCAGAACCTCAAATATGAGGCACTACAGACCTTTAACAATGAGCAAACCCACACTGTAGAGATAGGTATACAAGTCATGGCAAGATAAACTGTGAAACAATTCAAAATGAGTATTTCTTTTTGCGACAATCAAAAAAACAAAACATAATTCAATCATCCCCCACCCACCCCCCTTCATTTCTATTGTTTCTGTTTTCCTTTTTTTAAATGTAAAATGCTGCTAATATAGATGGTGAATTTATTGAAATCTTTTGAATTCTTGAAAATATGACGAATGACAATAAGTTATATCATAACTGTACACTATAACCCAACTCCGTACAGTGATCGTGTCCGTTCCGGAACTATTTTCCTTTATTCCATCAGTGTAGAGTAGTATGCGGATCGGAGCTGGAACTGCCGGGGAGTTTGTGCTATAATAGGACATCAAACAGACGTTCCTGACTGTAAAATTTTGACATAAACAAATATAATGACACAAGAAAGAAAAATGACGTCAGTTTGTCAAGTGTCGCGAAATCTCTAGTCCTGCGTCGCGAAATCTATAGTCAAGTGTCGCAAAATCTCATGGTCAAGTGTTATAAAAAAAATCAAATTGGAATGTTGTGTTAGAAATGAATTGTGTGATGGTTTGTTAATTTTTTTGAATTTTATTTCTTTTCCAAAAAGACAATTTAATGCCAAAATTTGGTATTTGTATGTAACACTGTTGATGTATATTATATTTTGCCGACATTTCAATGAAGATTTCCTTCACCAAGTCAATGATGTTGGAATATCTACCATTAAATTAATACAAGTTCGTAATTCTCCGTATGAAGTCAACCATCATTTGACAAGATTTTATGTGCAGCAGATCTTAAGTGAACAGGTAAATTAGCATAAGTCAAATTAGCATAAAGTGAACAGCTAAATTAGCATAAAGTCAACTTTCTTCTATATACAAAGGTAATCCGTTAACATATTCTTATAATTGCATGGTAGACTTCAACAAAGAATCGAAAGCTTTGTATTTTATTGCACTAGGTTTTGATATTATTAACTGTAAGGAGGTCGGAATAGGGTTTACAGAAAAAGGTATTAATAATCAAACAGCCAAATACTACAAAACTATTGGACAAAAAAAAGATTACAGTAAAATATGCCTTCAATATAAAGGCAAGAGAATAAAAGGGTGTTTAAATATAATAAAGAGAAAACAATGGTCAATAATACATAAAGATTAAAAAAAAAGAAACCTCAATAATCAAAGAAAACAGAAATGAAGGACCCCAAAGCAACCCATCCTTACGTACAATGTCACGGTTGCATTGTATTTCATGTTTACTCATATTTACGCCATCGTATTTAATTCACGTGTTTTTTGTTTTTTTGCAAACGGAAGTCAAAAAGGACACGTGACTGCACTAGTACAACACTTTGTTATCCCGTTTAATGCATGAATGATCTTAAGGACATGAAACTAAGTGCACTTCAGAATTCATGGATTTGATTCGCACAAATATAAACCCAAATGCCTCTTTATATGACGCGTACATCTAAATAAACAAAGTCAGATTGGCTTTACACTTAAATTCAGCTCTGAATACCAATATGACTATGTGTTGTTCTTTTAACATCCATTGATCGTGCACTATGCAGTTTATATTCAATTTACATAAAAAAAATGAAATAAACTAAAATGTGTATACAGAGCAAAAATGTGTCACAATATGAAACCACGTGCCACATACGCAAAGGCCTTATGCCACTTCTGGCGCGGAGAGAATTAAGGTTAAGGTAAGGCCACAAACAATATATTGTAAAACAAACGAAAAAATTAATCATTAAACGAGTGTCTGTATTGAGGTGTTCAGTTTATAAACAACTATCATTTGGGAAACCCTTCATAAATAGGGACAGTTGGTAGATCTTCACTTAATATGTAAGTGCATGTCTAAACTGCAACCCTGTTTAAATTAACCCGACAGACTCGCACTTGAAAGCCCGTATAACGTTTGTGAATCAAAGTATGTGCTGTTCGATGTAGTTAGACCAACAACACACAAACGACTTACCTGAAGTGTCTGAACAAATCTTCCTAAAGCCGTAGGTCTCTCGTCTGGCGTTTGAGGATCAATCCGAATGATTTCCGAACATGCGTCATCTTCTGTTCGTATTGATAACTGAGGACTTATACCTCCGTTTTCTATTACATCTAAATCCGTTTCTACTACTGCCTTTGGTATCTGAATTGTCAGGTTTTCATTCGGCTTACTCGATGATGTCATTCTAAATATTCACAAAATACATATCTGAAAAAAAATGGAAGGTAAGCTTAAAAAATGTTATGAATTATAAATACCATCTGTTAATATCATATGCATGAGTATTGTTGATCGTGTTATATATTGACCTATTGCACAGTTTGCTTGAAATGAAATCCCTTATGTTACTGAAAAAATGTACAAAAAGTACGCAACTATGACTTCGAGGTCAACGTTGTATATTGATATTGATTGATTGGTAGTTATAAGCTTGAAATCCAATTACAAAATGAAATGTATATTCCGGATGAAACAAATCAAAAACAGAGTTATGCAAAGTTGGTTGACCGGAAGTAAGTTACATAGAAATCACAAGTAAAAAATATGCCAGTTGAATGATCAAGTAGGGGAGCTTACTTGTAATGGAGTAAAGAATTTTCAGTGGTATTATAAGCGCATATACATGTATCATATATTTTATCCAGGGAATTTTGTTATATGCAAACTAACAGAATAACATGAAAACATGACATGCTTCATTATCAGAGATTTGACAATAATATATATTTTAGCAAACAATAAAAATACCCTTTATCTACTATAACACTTCAGACGAAATCCTTGCGTTAATATTAATCCACTTAAAAGTATTGTAGTTAAAGTTTAAAAAATGAATGGTGGATGTGTCAACTTGTATCTCTCTTTATGCACAATACAAATGTTCAGGGCAAATTCTATTTTCGTGATTGAATGTATTTTCGATTTTGGTTTCAGGCAGTTTATCCTTTTAAATGAATAGTATATTGGATGTTTTAGTCAACAAAACTTTATCAAAGTGGATTTTATTTGCACTTCTATTTCTATATTCTCCTGACAAAAATAGTTCTGAGGTTTTTCAAATTCCGCCTGTCAAAGTAAACATTTGACCTGTTCACACCATGAACCTTTTTATTGACACAATACCAGACAATTTAGTTCCAAAAATATTTGAATATATTGATTGATATTTGCCATTTATTATTTTTTTATTGTATACTCGCAGACATAATCCCGCGTACGTTTATATATGGTCCATAGACACAGTTTAACAACGGGTTTACGCTATCCTATTAACGTATTAAGCGATAACAGCATTTGCAATTGAAACATATCAGAACAAATCAGTTACTAAACAAATAATTGCCAACACACATGACTTATAATGTTAGTTCCAAGACTTTTACAATATTACGTAATGAAATAAAAAGTTTCATTTTCATATTTAATTGCCATTTTCAATATAATGTAATTTCAGCCTACAAGTTGTTCTAAAATTGACAGATACAAAGGAGGTGATTGCAAATGTCAAGAAATACATTTTTTAACTTTTCACTTCCATTTTATATTCATTCTGTCGAAACATGTTTATTAACAACTGTCCTTAAAAACCTCTTTAATCTTTTAAAAGTGCATGCAATTTTTATATTAGAAAAAGTCTATTGATTGTTTCAAATGCCGATTATGTTATTGACAACAGTATAGTATTAAGTTTTGTAAAACAACTTATACAACGTGAAGCAATATATAGTGTTAAAAATGTGATAACAAAACTACCTAACTTCAAGATACATTCAAATAGAGTAGGTCCATGAAATCTGTCAGAACCAACCGCTTGACTCAACCAACTAACAGAACAGCTGAAAAAGTTCTAACAAACGTACCAAACTACAAGGAAAACCAAATGCCGGTATGGCTGAAAAAAGTATCAACGAATGTACCAAAGTCTAAGGAAAACCAAATGCCGGTATGGCTGAAAAAAGTATCAACGAATGTACCAAAGTCTAAGGAAAACCAAATGACGATATGGCTGAAAAAAAGTATCAAACAATGTACCAAATCTAAGGAAAACCAAATGACGATATGGCTGAAAAAAGTATCAACGAATGTACCAAAGTTTAAGGAAAACCAAAATGCCGGTATGGCTGAAAAAAGTATCAACGAATGTACCAAAGTTTAAGGAAAACCAAATGACGATATGGCTGAAAAAAGTATCAACGAATGTACCAAAGTTTAAGGAAAACCAAATGCCGGTATGGCTGAAAAAAGTATCAACGAATGTACCAAAGTCTAAGGAAAACCAAATGACGATATGGCTGAAAAAAAGTATCAAACAATGTACCAAATCTAAGGAAAACCAAATGACGATATGGCTGAAAAAAGTATCAACGAATGTACCAAAGTTTAAGGAAAACCAAATGACGATATGGCTGAAAAAAGTATTAACAAATGTACCAAAGTTTAAGGAAAACCAAATGACGATATGGCTGAAAAAAGTATTAACAAATGTACCGAATTCCAAGGAAAACGGAATGCCGGTATGGCTGAAAAAAGTATCAACGAATGTACCAAAGTCTAAGGAAAACCAAATGACGATATGGCTGAAAAAAAGTATCAAACAATGTACCAAATCTAAGGAAAACCAAATGACGATATGGCTGAAAAAAGTATCAACGAATGTACCAAAGTTTAAGGAAAACCAAATGACGATATGGCTGAAAAAAGTATTAACAAATGTACCGAATTCCAAGGAAAACGGAATGCCGGTATGGCTGAAAAAAGTATCAACGAATGTACCAAAGTCTAAGGAAAACCAAATGCCGGTATGGCTGAAAAAAGTATCAACGAATGTACCAAAGTCTAAGGAAAACCAAATGACGATATGGCTGAAAAAAGTATCAAACAATGTACCAAATCTAAGGAAAACCAAATGACGATATGGCTGAAAAAAGTATCAACGAATGTACCAAAGTTTAAGGAAAACCAAATGCCGGTATGGCTGAAAAAAGTATCAACGAATGTACCAAAATTTAAGGAAAACCAAATGACGATATGGCTGAAAAAAGTATCAACGAATGTACCAAAGTTTAAGGAAAACCAAATGCCGGTATGGCTGAAAAAAGTATCAACGAATGTACCAAAGTCTAAGGAAAACCAAATGACGATATGGCTGAAAAAAAGTATCAAACAATGTACCAAATCTAAGGAAAACCAAATGACGATATGGCTGAAAAAAGTATCAACGAATGTACCAAAGTTTAAGGAAAACCAAATGACGATATGGCTGAAAAAAGTATTAACAAATGTACCAAAGTTTAAGGAAAACCAAATGACGATATGGCTGAAAAAAGTATTAACAAATGTACCGAATTCCAAGGAAAACGGAATGCCGGTATGGCTGAAAAAAGTATCAACGAATGTACCAAAGTCTAAGGAAAACCAAATGACGATATGGCTGAAAAAAAGTATCAAACAATGTACCAAATCTAAGGAAAACCAAATGACGATATGGCTGAAAAAAGTATCAACGAATGTACCAAAGTTTAAGGAAAACCAAATGACGATATGGCTGAAAAAAGTATTAACAAATGTACCGAATTCCAAGGAAAACGGAATGCCGGTATGGCTGAAAAAAGTATCAACGAATGTACCAAAGTCTAAGGAAAACCAAATGACGATATGGCCGAAAAAGTTCTAACAAACGTACCAAACTCCAAGGAAAACCAAATGACGGTTTGGCTGACAAAAAGTTCTAACAAACGTACCAAACTCCAAGGAAAACCAAATGCCGGTATGGCTGAAAAAAGTATCAACGAATGTACCAAAGTCTAAGGAAAACCAAATGACGGTTTGGCTGAAAAAAAGGTTCTAACAAACGTACTAATCTCCAAGGAAAACCAAATGACGATATGGCTGAAAAAAGTATCAACGAATGTACCAAACCCCAAGGAAAACCAAATGACGGTATGGCTGAAAAAAGTATCAACGAATGTACCAAGTTCTAAGGAAAACCAATTGACGATATGGCTGAAAAAAGTATTAACAAACGTACAGAAATCCAAGTTAAACTAAAAAAATAAGCAAAGTCCATAAATAAAAAAATAAAAAATCCTTATCATAATATGAAACGACTTTTGGTTTTGAAAAGGGAGGGTTACAATCCTCTTAATAAAAACATTTAACCGCACAACTCTTGCAGGCGCATGTAGAGGACCTTGTCAATAACGAAGTACAGTAATTCTCTCCTGACACTTCGGTTTCCTCCAAAAAAACCCAGACGGCAATGAAATAGCACAATAGTACTGAAAGTGGCGTTAAACACCAATCAATTAATCAATCAACTAATATGTTATTATAGATCAATAGACCTGTCAACTTGTATGATGTATGGAGGATGTCTTAAAAAAGAAGAGTTGACAATACTCATGAAATTTTGCATTTTATAAACGTATTTCCTCCCAAAAAAGCAGACATTTAAAGTGGTGCATAACACTACTCTCAGCCTAGATGTTTTGCATATTGGTATCTCTTTCTCATTTGGCGCATACTAATATGATCACGAATTACGCAGTAGTAATAGTTAATGCAATTACGAATCATGTTGTATTCCATAGAGTTCAAAGAGTTTTTGCAAGACACACTTGAATATATAAAACATTTTAGAACAGTTTTGTTTTGATTTAAGTCATGTATGTTGATTTTTATTTCCGACGCTGTCCTTGTAATAGCTTCCGGTTCCGTTTCCGGTCTGTCTGCACTGTTTCATAAATCGTATAAAAAAAAATATATAGTATATATATCAAGATTAGAATCCTGTTTCTATCTTTATGTCAGTAAATCAAATTATTCAGACCAATAGAAAATAAAATGAAGCCACGGATGTTGTATTCAATTTACTCATCGAAGCACTGAGTTGAGCGATTCGTCTTCGTGCTACAGAGTGTTTTTTTTTATTATGGAATTGCCATCAAATATTTGGAATACATTGAAATATTTATCTCAAAACATCAAAATCGGATTTTTTGGTTAATGAGTAACTATGCAGTTCGTGTTGTATAGTCTTAAGTTTTCTATGTTGTGTCTTGTGTACTATTTTTTGTCTGTTTGTCTTTTTTCTTTTTTAGCCATGGTGTTTCAGTTTGAATGTCCATCTGCTATCTTGTTCCCCTCTTTTACCTAAATACGTTGGTTGGGTAAATGTCAAACTCGTTTGCTTATCTCCCGAAAAAATAGTCATCATTGTATTAAATCATGCTATAATTAATGACCGGGTGAATATTTTTTTCAAACAAATTATGGCTAAGTAAAATCGTGATCCCCATAAGCCCTTTCACAGTGAAATACTTTTCTGGTTTTCCACGATAAAATAATATTTGACTGCCATTTCCTTTTCAGAATTTAAAACTAATAATTTCAGTTCTGTAAATTCCCACTTGTTTTAAACAATGTCATCCAACTTCTACATCGTCATCGTACACTATATAAAATATAACCCGACAACTATAAATAGAGCGGGTACTTAGATATCAGTTTGATACATACGATTCTAGTAATTCAGATTTTAATTAACATTTATGTTTAAAAATTGACACCTTCTGATATGACTGTTACAATATTAACAAGAAGCAATCATCATAGAAAATCTTACCAATCTTGATATCAGACAAAATTGAATGTCAACGGATACAATCAAAACAATACAATGAGATGAAAAATCTTGGCAGTAGTATTTATATTACTGATGTTCAAATTTCATAAATCGGTTAAGAAGATATAAATAAAGGGATTGCACAATATCTCGGGGAATTGACTCAACTCCAAAAGAAGCAAATAACAGGGGGAATCAACAGTCGGGGAAGTACTTATGTGAGAAATACAATTTTGGCCAAATCACAAAATACAGAAATCCGAGCTAAAATTCAACTTTTACCTCTCGGCTTTTTAAACGAATAACTCTTTTTTTCGAGTGGGAAAGAGTATCTTCTTAAAGTTTGCAATCATCTTGAAACTGTACATTTCAACCTGTTTCTAACAATTGTATCAAAATATCTACAACGTATTCATAGATACTTCAAATAAACGGTTACTTAGATGATATATACTTTTTCAATAATCCGGATTTTAATTAACATTCATGTTTGAAAATTGACACCTTCTGATATGACTGTTACAATATTGACAAGAAGCAATCATCATAGAAAATCTTATCAATATGGATATCAGACAAAATTGAATGTAAACGGATACAATCAAAACAATACAAAGAGATGAAAAATCTTGGCAGTAGTATTTATATTACTGATGTTCAAATTTCATAAATCGGTTAAGAAGATATGAATAAAGGGAATACACAATATCTCGGGATATCGAATTAACTCCAAAAGAAGCGAATAACAGGGGAATCAACATGTAAATCTTTCCTTTTATACATCATCTGTCACACGAGTCCAAATACAATTGTTGAAGATAATCAAATATACCAGTCGGAGAAGAAATGATGTGTAAAATACAAATATGGTCAAAGACAGCATCATAACTGAAAAACAAATGCATTTGTTTATTGCTATCGTTTGATTATCTCTTGTTGAATACAATTGAGAAATGGAAATGGGGAATATGTCAAAGAGACAACAACCCGACCAAGGACATATAAGAGCCGAAGGCCAGCAATGAGCTACAACGCAGCAAGAAATTCCGCACACAGAGTTGGATTACAGCTGGCCCTCAAAAACAAAATTTTACTAGTTCAGTGAAAATTGATGCCATAATTAACTTCAAATAGTTATCAAATGTACAAGGACTATAATTTAATACGCAGGACGCGCGTTTCGTCTACATAAGACTCATCAGTGACGCTCAGATCACAATAGTTGTCAAGTCAAACAAGTACCAAGTTGAAGAGCATTGAGGACCCAAACTTCAAGCCAAATACGACTAATGTTATCTATTCCTGTGATAAGAATATTCTTAGTTTTTCGAAAAATTTAAAGTTTAGTTAACTGGAAATTTATTAAAATGACCATATAGTTGATATTCATATCAATACCGAAGTGCTGACTACTGGGCTGGTGATACCCACAGGGACGAAACGTCCACCAACAGTGGTATCGACCCAGTAGTGTATATAGTTATCAACGATACCAGGATTATAAAACTTTTAAATGAACTAAGAATAAAGATATATTTAATGCATAATAAAATAAAATATTCGACTGCCATTTTCTTTCAAAATTTAAAACGTATATATCTATTTTTGAGTAGAAAAGTTTAAAATTCTCATGAATTTTTTACTTTACATTTCAACCTGTTTCATCAAATTGTATCTAATATCTACATCTTTACTAAAGATGCTTTTATCCGACGGTTACTGTTATGTAAATAGTATATAAAAAAGAAGATGTGGTATGATTGCCAATGAGACAACTGTCCACAAGAGACAAAAATGACACAGACATTAACAACTATAGGTCACCGTACGGCCTTCAACAAATATACATGTTTTAAGTAATCTAGATTTTAATTAACATTAACGTATCAAACTTGACACCTTTTGATATGATCGTTACAATATTAACTAAAAGCAATCATAATAGAAAATCTTCTCAATTTTGATAGACAAATATATATGGATACAAAGTAAAATAACAAACTCGGAGAAAAATTCATAATGGAATGTCCTATTCAAATAGCAAAATCAAAAGCTCCACCATATCAAACGAATGTATAACAACTGTCATTTTTCTGTTATGGTACAGGCAGTTTCTTATATAGAAAATGGTGGATTAAACATGGTTTTATAGCTACGTGTAACTAAATCCTTAACTTTTTGGGATTCGAGCGTAACTGATGAGTCTTTTTTAGACGAAACGTGCGTCTAGCGTAAATACAAAATTTAATCCTGGTATCTATGATGAGTATATTCACTTGTATGACTATCGCTTGAAAATCCATTATATTTACAACTCTGTGTGAACAATACAATCAGACAAATCAAATGAAGTCTATATACATTAGAGGACTTAATTTAGGCAGCAGTAGTTTACCGAAATTCAAACCTCATAAATCGGTTAGGAAGGTGATATAAAAAAAAACTTGACTAAAGAACTCCAAAAAGAAGCGAATAACGGGTGATTTCAAAGATAAAACGTTATCTGCTATGCTAGCACTGCACTATATGTGAATTCATACCCAGTGTTTAATCAAATAGCATCATCCGCAGAAGAACATGTTTTTCAATACAGTTATGGTCAAAGACAGCACCATGACTGAAAGATGCACGCAACATTACAGAGAAAACAAATATCAAGCAAAATGAAACAACAAATAATGATCAGTGAAATCAAATTAGTATTCTGGGGGGGGGGGGGGGGGGGGGGATTGAAGGGTAATATATGTTTAATTGAAAGCAAAAAAGCTTTCTCAAATTTAAAGCCTTTAAGCAAATATAATTTTTAGTGAATTTCTGGAACTGTGCAGCCTTTTGCAAAGTAATAAATTTATTGCTTGTGAGTTAAAACACATGTCTTGATGTTACAAGGGAATCGCGTTGAACTTTAAATACATCTATTATAAGTTGAAGGTCACCTACGTTAATTTTGTTCTTTTAACTGCTTTTGATTTTGGTATCAAACACCATTTGATATTGACAATAAAAAATCGTAATTGTTTCGTAGAAATCATATTTTGACTTTCTTGACCCTCGAACCGTATACTGAACTTTCAACCGTGCATTTATATTGTATTGATATTTCTCCGAAACTAACAATTCTTTGCCCTTAATGAATCTCGTTGCAAATGATGTATTGATGTAGTAATCCTTTTAAGTTATAAATCCCAAGAGATAAGTAATTGCTATAAACACGTTGTAAATAATATTTCTTTCATAACATGCATTTAAACCGCAGACACCATCAATAAATTTGTATCCAAGGTTAAATTATGAAACAACTGATTCTATCACAAAAGAACAACAGTCTTAATATCTGTGGATTTCAGGAAATGTATTGCGTTTTTAAATACATTTGTGACATGCCATTAAACATGCATAAATATTAATGTTGGACCAGGTATTGTTTTCCGAATCTTCTTCGGAGATAATAAAAATTGCTCCAACGTCATTATTAAGTTTATTAGCACTAGTGAACCAGCAGAGTCATTTATTTAAGCTTGAGGTAAAAATTTCAATGACAGAAAAATGACGTCATGGACAAAAACAAAAACGGAAATGATTTTCTTATAATAAAATGCAGGATTTGCTGGAAAGATCTATAGGGATAACTTTATATCTTTTTAGAACTTCTACTGGTGGCTAATACATAATTTGTACACACCGTGACGTCGTTTTGTTATAGCATCCAGAAATATATGTGATGAAGAATGATGATTGTTAACCTCTGCCACTACATTTGAAAGTTACCATGATAAGATATATTTACCCGAGTATTAAGACAATATTAGCACTACTGTTATTCCACTATCACACACTTTTAATGTCAAATAATTTCCTTGTTATATATCCGTTTAATACATGAATTTAAATAACTGCTTCTTTTTTCAATTACATATATCACGAAAAGATCATAAATGAACACTCTTTTTATAAACATTCATGATCATGAATATAATTTGCTTTCTTCAAGTCCTGCATGGCGTTAGTGAACTGTCGTAGGATTAATATTTCTGTTTCTCAATTTTTGTTTATGGTATTTATGTTTTAAATGGTTATGAATCTAATTTGCTATTTTTGAATTTTGCGCACGTCATTAACTAATCGTAGCATGCTTAATTTTTTTTTAATCTTCATTATCATGATAATATTCATGATTTAAAGTCTTATAAAATGTCTACGAATTGAATTTGCTACTTATGAGTCCTATGTATGGCGTTAATCAGTTGTTGCAGGTAGTCTGTTTTAAGTTGGGTTGTCATGATGATTAAAAAATACTGCTTCAAATGACATTTGAAAGGTGTGCATAGAACCATGATCTTTGTGTTTTTATTTCTCATTTTCAATTTATTAATAACTTAAACATCGTAATACTAAATTACGTAAACCAACGTGATTTCAATTGTAGAAATAAAGATAGCAGCTTATTAATCTGTTAATATCGTTCTTAAACATGTACATACGATTGATCAAAGTCCGTGTTGTCTCATGTTTCATCTAAATATTTGTGATTTTATAATTTAATGTTTATTGTAGATTTTAAATAGTTTGATACCACTAAGGAACCATAAATGAAATCAATAACAAAATGTAATCTTCACACTGAACAATTAATGATACAAGTTATTTAATAACAAGTATCACCCAGTGCAATACCAAGGTACATTTTTGTAATACTAGTCTATGCAAATTGCTAAGCACGGTGTTAGTAACTTTTTTTTCGTCAAATTTTATTTCAATATAACATAATAACTTTGTTCATATCATATATTGACTTTATATTGTGATCAACTTGGCATAATTCAACTTTTGCGGAAATAGTATATATACCTTATACATTTCATTATTGTGATTGTTTTACTTATCTTTTTCAAAAAAAAGAAGATCATAAAAATTGCTCCAGTGCCATTATTATGATTATTAACACCAGTGATCCAGTATAGTTATCAAAGGTACCAGGATTATAGTCTAGTACGCCAGACGCGCGTTTCGTCTACATATATATATAAGACGCATCAGTGGCGCACATTATTAGTTACATAGTGTGCTAGTGACCTAATACGGTATATATGGGGTCAGTAAATTCCATGTGCTAGTGACCTAATACGGTATATATGGGGTCAGTAAATTCCATATATACCGTATTAGGTCACTAGCACACTATGTAACGAATTTATCTTACCGACTATCTCAACGTGTGAAATTAAGACTAGTGATTCTCAAAATGAGCAAGCCTTCAATACTGTTAGCATTAAGAAAATACTTCCATTGATCCTACAAAAACAGATACCAACAATAACGACTTGTAAGGTTTAAATGTGTTTTATGAATTTATTTTAATCTTAATCATCAATTTTTTCGTCTGTTGGAACTTTTAAGTTTTTTTCTCAGTACCGTTTTGTTTTTATAAAAGTACATAACACCATTACTAACCGTGTATGAAATAAGCCCCGCCCCCTTCTTACCTAATATGGAATATAAAGGGACATAACTCCACTACTAACCGTGTATGAGATAAGCCCCGCCTCCCTACTAATCTAATATCAAATATACACGGTTTGCACGCGGACGCTTTTAACCAATCATATTCCTGGAAATGTATAGGAGGTAAGATAAATCAAAATATTCAGGCACATAGCTAAGTACGTTGAGAATAACTAATTTTTCATCAAAATAAAAAATAAAAGTTCATATCCTATAATATCTTAACTTAATACTGTGAACAACTTTATATAATTCATTTTCTGAGGAAATTGTATATATACATATATTATATATATATATCTGAAACATAACATTATTATGATCAAGTGTTTTATTCAGTGTCATCAGTCATGATAACCTATTATCTATTTGGATTTAATATGTATAAATTGGAGATTAATCGACTGTTTTGAATTAACCTGCATCACTATTGATCGACCCAAAAGTTTACGTATAACGGCATTTGGGATTCTATAATGTGTACACATAAGGGATTTTAAAACGTTTAAATAAAGGCAACAGTAGTATACCGCTGTTCAAACTCATAAATCCATGGACAAAACACAAAATCGGGGTAACAAACTAAAACTGAGGGAAACGCATAAATATAAGAGGAGAACAACGACACAACACTACAATGTAACTAACACACACAGAAACGGACCAAGCATCAGACAAAATCCCACGAGAATAACAAACATAACATCAAAACCAAATACATGAATTTGGGATAGACAAGTACCGTGACACGTCTTATCGCAATGTCAATTTACACTCAAAAATAAGAGAAAACAAACGACGCAACGTTAAATTGTAACACACACAGAAACGAACTATAATATAACAATGGCCATATTCCTGATATAAATCAGATTTAACGAGTGTCGTCAAAACCGTAGTGTCAGTACAGAATGCAATATTTATCAACTGAGAAAATATCCAAAATAAAGATATTGTCTATCACGTCGGCTTAATGTTGAACTGTTGCTTCGTTTTCCACAGCCAACGCTCCTTACGAACAGAAACACATGAAAAGGCTTGTGGAATCTTTTTAAAGAACCAACATTCATCCATGGTGTCTCCTTCACTTCGATATAATTAAGGACCAAGTAGCGGACATGAGTGATTAAGTTTCACGAAGTGGTTTTATAATTTTAGTACCTTGCATGACCTTGGAAATAAAATAGAAGAAAATTATCAGAAATTGTTGCTTTTATAATGAACAAACTCGTGATGTTTGATCGGTAAATATGTGACATATGTTGTGAAATATCCAATGGTATAGCAATTCATTTTCACTGAATAAATCAATATTTGTCAACATCTGGTAGACTAGGGACTTGATTAGTCAAATTAATCATCTAGGAAAATTCATTACTCTGTTGTTTGTCTAAGAATTAACGGGAATTATAATGACCGCCCACTGAGATATTTGTAAGTCTTTAGTGATTACTATTGGGTATTAACTTTAGTAGCTGTGTTTAAATTTACAAACAAAACCATAAAAAATGCCGGGATTGTCGTTGATCTTTACCGTTGTTTCCTTTCATGGTATGGGTGAGGCAATAAGGTCATGAATGAGACAACTGTAACATTATTATAGTATAAATCAAATGGTAATATAAACATACATTATTTTGAGATCTTAAAAAGGCAAATGGAGCAATAAGTATATGTTTAAACATTGGCAGGTAAAAAGGCAAGCTCAGCATCGATATGATATGTCAACGATAAAAAACCAGAACGCTGATGTGAGACGATATTCTGATGGGGTGAAACGATATTCTGATGGGGTGAGAAGAACAATGTAAAACTGTTACTGATTGGCTAATGAGATCAGCTTCTCTTTTAATTCCACTGGTTATAGATACTTTGATATTTTCGTCTTTGAGTTTTATTACCCAGTTACACCGGTTGCTGTTTGTCATTGATAATGGAATATTATACTAGGGCTTTTCTACCTCATGAATAGATTACCTTAGCTGTATTTGGCAAAACTTTTAGGAAATTTTGGCCTTTTTAACATTTTTTTAAATTCGAGCGTCACTGATGAGTTTTTTGTAGACAAAAGGCGCGTCTGGTGTAAATATGAGATTTCAGTCCTGGTATCTATGATGAGTTTATTATGAATATAGGTTAATAACATAAAAAGTAAACGATAAAAAAAAAGGCAACCAGAGGTCAGCATGTGATGTATTGCACGTCACTAGATTGTATCTGATTGCATTTAATGACCTCTCTGGCCTACCACATTTTATTAATACATGTATTCATTTAAATGTTTATGGCATGAGTAAGGCATATTTAGATTCAGTCAGAATTGAAATAACAAAAGTATCGAACTCAAATGTAAATATAGAATCATATTCAAAACAGTGAAGCTGTGGCCATTGATTGACAACCTTAAATTATCCCATTGACTGGGGCAGATTATGTGAACGTTTGTCTGTAACAACCGCTGCTCACTATGTACTTGTTAAAGGCACTTAAACTGTGGGGTCACAAAAGGTTTTCAACACCTAAATAAAGAAATTAGAAAAACTAATCAGGAATAACACGATGTTTTGATTTATATCAATAATATAAATCAAAACATAAAGTTATTCCTGATTAATTTTTCGAACTATTTTAATATTAAAGGCGTTAAAAACCTTTGGTGACCCCACAGTTTAAATTCTATAATAAGTAAGTAGTGAGCAGTTGTCGTTACAGACACACGTTTACCTAATCTGCCCCAGTCAATGGGATAATTTAAGGTTGTCAATCAATGGCCACAGCTACACTGTTTTGAATATGATTCTAGATAGTTGAAGTCAAAAACAATTGGCAATCGACAATCCAAAGGTTTTCTTTTCTTCCCCCTTTTATGTATCCAAAGACTATTGTTAATTTGACCTAACATCTGTTTGACAACAAGCATAGCAAGACGTTTTAAAGTTGTTTTATACAATACCAGTGTTAAAGTACTGCTGTTTGTTTGTATACTTCAGAGAGTTATGATCGATACTGTAGTCAATATAGGCGCTGAAACGTTAAAACTATACATTGTGACTGAAATTTTCAATTTATCCATGTTGTTTTTATTATATGAAATTTTCTAGGAAAACTAGCTCACAAGGATTTGATTGATTTATAACTGTTCTATTTATATGGTGCAATTAAAAGACGTTCTTAGTTCAAGTGCACCCGGGGAATTTTTTTAGAAAGTAAACTTGAAAATGATTTAACACAGCAACACACCTGTGAACTTATATAGATATGAAAGTATAAATCATAAGAGTTGTTGGTACAGCAACTCAACAATTAGTTTAATATAACCAAACGATGTAAGAGGTAAGGATGAGGAATGTTCAAAACAAAATATAGAATGATAACCTTAATACAAAATTAAAACAACACTACAAACTGTATGCGTTCGAAGCACTTTGCTGGTCATAAGTTATCGTCATCGTCGCTCAAAGTCGAATATTTGAAAGTCGAATATGTATAATTAATCGTTTACTTTGCCTATGGAAGTTGAAACCTCAATATTCAAAACGGAGAGTCACTAATCGAATGGCAAAATCAAAAGCTCAAACACAGCAAACGAATGGGCAGCAACTGTCATATTTCCGACCTGGTACAGGCATTTTCTCATGTAAAAAATGGTGGATTAAAGCAGTGACATACATGTTGTAGTTTGGGAGATTACGCTCTTAGACCCTGCAAATTACGTATTTCCGTCGTGGATGGTGGACAGATTTACACATCATGACTGCAAAAATATGATAACAGAATGGTGTATAATTGTTCGTAATTGGTTTATTATTAATTGATTGGACTTTTATAAATATCTAGTCACAAAATAAAACAATTATACTCTGCAAGTTATACAAAGGGACAATACCTTCTGAATAAAGCAACGTATTTGTACAATTTACAGGAAACACACTTTTGAAATGATTTGTTTGATCGTTTGAGGTACGTACTAATAATAAACAGGTCCTGGGGGTATATTTTCATTTTCAGATTAAACGAATTAAATATCAAACATTTCACGAAAGTATCAAATATTAATAGCAATAATTAGTAGATAGTTTGAAATATAAAGTCAAAGGACCACTTTGAGTATTGACATTTTGAAACCGATGCATAAAGCAGGAATTATTTTCTATTTATAGAGATATCTGGAATATTAAATGTTGGTTAAACCATTGTATAATAATAATAAAATGATAAATCTCATTGTTTCCTCGACTATTTATTTTTAGGGTATCAACCTCATCTATTACCTTCTGAGCTATGCATTATTTACTATTGGCTATTCTGTGTTATTCTTTTACACGGTGGTTGACCGTTTCACAGATAACGACGGATATAATACAATTGACGTATTGACAATCTCATCATCTTTTCTTCGAATTGACCCTAACGAATTATACCTATCCCCGGGTTTGTACTAACACGACCAACACAACAGATGTTTTGTCTTTTAATTGTTTTTTGTTTAAGGATCCAATTTCATCAGGCAAATTTTACCTTCGATGAGTTTTGGTTATCATTTTATGCCCTTTTTGAGAGAGGTCTTGAAGGGTTTACGTAGTTATACATCTTATAATAAGATTTCATATTTTTAGAATGACCGTTTCTATTGAAGGTATAACCAACAATGTGATGTGGACTAAACAAACTTATAAAGTGTAATTTAATTTTCTATCACTAGGTCGAACATACTGCTGATTTGGTCATCCTGATTATATAGTTCGTAATGTATTTAAGGTAGTTACACATCCTTGACATTCAATATGTTTTTGGTATGAGTGTTCTTGGTAAAGTAAAGACAAGAAAATCACTTTGGACGCAAGAAACTTTTCTGGATTTTTTATTTTAATTTTAGATTATACAGGAACTACAGACGTCAATGAAACACAGCTTATGGTAATTATTGTCGAGCCTGCAACTTTTGTTGCCGAAAGCTCGACATTGGGATAGTGATCCGGCGGCAGCGGCGGCGTTAGCTCACTTCTTAAAAGCTTTATATTTTAGAAGTGGGAGACCTGGATGCTTCATACTTTGTATATAGATGCTTCATATTACGAAGTTTCCGTCAGTCACATGTCCAATGTCCTTGACCTCATTTTCATGGTTCATTGACCACTTGAAAAAAAAGTTCAAATTTTTTGTAATGTTGAATACTCTCTTATTATAAGTAATAGGATAACTATATTTGATATGTGCGTACCTTGCAAGGTCCTCGTGTCTGTCAGACAGTTTTCACTTGAACTCGACCTCATTTCATGGATCAGTGAACAAGGTTAAGTTTTGGTGGTCAAGTCCATATCTCATATACTATAAGCAATAGGGCCAGTATATTCGGTGTATGGAAGGACTGTAAGGTGTACATGTCCAACTGGCAGGTGTCATCTGACCTTGACCTCATTTTCATGGTTCAGTGGTTATAGTAAAATTTTTGTGTTTTGGTCTGTTTTTCTCATACCATATCCAATAGGTCTACTATATTTGTTGTATGGAATGATTGGTAAGTGTACATGTCTAGCGGGCAGATGTCATGTAACCTTGACCTCATTTCATGGTTCAGTGGTCAAAGTTAAGTTTTTGAGTTTTGGTCTTTTTATCTAATGCTATATGCCATAGGTCAACTATATTTGGTGTATGGAAATATTTTATGATCTTTATATATGTCAGTCGAGTAGGTTTATTTAACCGTGACCTCATTTTCACGGTTCATTGCACAGTGTTAAGTTTTTGTGTTTTGGTCTATTTTTCTTAAACTATAAGTAATGTGTCAACTATATATGTTGTATAGAAGCATTTTTAGCTGTACCTGTCTGCCTGGCATGGTTCATCTGACCTGGACCTCTTTTTCAATGTTCATTGGTCTTTGTTTAGTTATCTTGGTTAATGTTAAGTTTATGTGACAGTTGTAATAAAGCTTTATACTTAGGACTATCAACATAATATCAATGATTAGTATAGAAGGCGAGACATTTCAGCGTGTGCACTCTTGTGTCGACACTATCCTATAAATATGTTCAATATCTTATAAATTCTGAGGACATTAAAATATTGACGAAAGTTCATAATATATATAACAGTAGTATCTTGCAACCTGTGACGTCATTGGACCCATCACTCGATAGAATCCATTAGGTTGTGAGTTATGGTTTTCAAAAATGAATGTCTTTGTTTTATGCAGATGTAAAATTCAATATTTATCAAAGTAAAAGTTTGTATTATATTTATAAAACGCATTGAAGTACAGTACATTAAATGAATTTGCTCGCTGAAGATAATTCAACTGATTTGTTTATATAAACGTAAATATTATTTAAAATTTAGTCTAAAGAACTCTTTGATTTTGATTGATAAAATTAAAAAACCATTTTAAGATATCATAGTAGATTATTTCCCTGCTTTTAGTTAATGCATCTACGGAAGAATATCCTTTGTCGCTGTTCAGTTTGTAAACAAGATTAAATCGAACCACTAGTGCTAAGTAGATTTTATTTCATCATTTTTTGTTATTTGTTATTAATTTCAAATGAATTATACAGATAAGGAAGAGAAAAAGTTTCAATAGAAAAATATATGTCAATTTATATTTTCAATCCAGAGACATTTTCAAAAAACAAATATGTCCAAGCATATTAAAACTCGCTCAGGTTTCACATGTGCAGGTCTCAGAGGTGAAAAAAACAATTGGCATATGATTTTTTTAAATTCACATCACAATAAAAATGTGTTCTAAGTTTGTGTTACCAGAAATTCATGTTCAACCACCTAGAACCCTGCAAAAAACAAAACTTAAGCTTCAAACGGGACAAAAGAAGACGAACTGACGAACAGATGAACGGACGGACGTACAGTAGTCCCATCTATAAAAAAAAATCCGAATGATGTTGGCACATGTTTTCGTTTGATAATCTTATATATTAAAACCTTTTGATTGTAATTTTTCGCACATATATTTTGAATAATATAATAAAGAAAAGCTTCTTTTTTTTCGTCCATTGGTAGAGTTCATATATTTTGTAAATTCCATTTGATTAGCAATTGATTGCATGTGTTATGAGTTTAACCGTCTTCTTTGTTCGTGATAAATTTTGTTGGAGTCGGGTTTACACAGCAGGGAACCAGAGTACATGTAAAGAACAATCAATCTTACGCGACTAACTAAAAAATCCATCTGTTTTTTTAAAGCACATGTCACAATCTGAACATGCAAATCAACAAAAGCATATATTGATTCGTAATCAAAACTTATTTAGTACATGCATATATAAAATTATCTTGATTATTCTATTCAAAAACTCGATGTTCATTCATATCTGTAATAAACATGACAATTGAAAATAAATGTAATAAGTTTTTAGGCGCCGACTATTCATTTGTTTTGACGGAAAGATGAGCTTTCTATCGACAGAAAATGTTTCCAACCTAAATATATGCAAAAAGTCAATAATACACAGGAACAAAAAAGAATATTCTTATTTTCGAAAGAGACAATTGTTTCATTTTCTTTCGGCACCAATTTTTTTTTAAAGATAACAATCAATCCATTTATCGAATTAATCCGCCCTACAAAAAAGAACCTAACCCAACTTCAAAATAAGTTATGGTCGGTGCATTAAGCGTTTGGAACGGAAGTAACGTGTTCAGACACTACATGTAGCATCATATTGCTAAAATTTGCATGGAATTTCAATTCATTTTGTATTGCACGATTTGCAATTCAGAGTTTTGACAGATCTAATAAAAAAAGAACCTTACTTAAGATTTTGTTTTCTTTACTCTCTTATCGTTGGCGTAAATTATTGCTTTATTATTGTATTAAAATCAATTGTCAAGCTTTTAATAAAATTGTAACGACAGATTCTTACGGAGTTATTAACTTCTTTAAAGTGAAAAGATGTGATAACTATTCGTAGAATTGATAAAACTATCCATAGATTTGTCAATATTGAGTTTGAATTGGATTCATCTGACAGTTTTTGAATTACGTATCATCTAGATGATATTTCTTTCATTTGAAAATATATCTACTTAAAAATCAAAAATATTTTCTTTTTTTCATTTTTAATTTGGCCTTTCGTGTGCACTTGTAGGAACCAATTTGAATTTGCAGTTTGATTTGTTCTTATGTTCCAAGGAAAAGGTCTCACTGTGACATTGTGATGAAGAGTAGCAAAAACAGAGCTATAGTATGGTCTGAATTGTTTTACATCATAATTTCAGGGCCTTTTATAGCTGACTATGCGGTATGGGCTTTGGTCATTGTTGAAGGCCGTACGGTGACCTATAGTTGTTAATCAGTGTGTCATTTTGGTCTCTTGTGGAGAGTTGTCTCATTCGCAATCATACCACATGTTTGGGTTTTTTTTTTTTATAGTTAATACAACAGTAATCTTAACAATTCATTTTCATTTCTATTTTTCAACGGTCAAAGGCTAGTCCATGAAACCAAAAAAAAAGACGATGGGCTGAATGTTCACCATGCCTTACATCTTTAAGTCATAATAAAATATGTGCCCCTTTCGGTAGCAGATCTGTTAGTGCTACCTAGGATAGCAGGCGACAAATTCCGTTACAAACTACATCAAACTTTGTCTCATATTTATCTGATTATCTATATTGTACTGATGTGTTACCGTGTTTGCTCAAACTCTAATGTGTTAAATGGTAAAATCTAAGGCATACAATATAAAAAAGAAGATGTGGTATGATTGCCAATGAGACAACTATCCAAAAAAGACCAAAATGACACAGACATTAACAACTATAGGTCACCTTCAACAATGAGCAAAACACATACCGCACAGTGAACTATAAAAGACCCCGATAAGATAATGTAAAACAATTCAAACGAGAAAACTAACAGCCGCCTTCTTTTGTTGATTGGGCGACCTTGCGACCCGACTTTTCAGTTGAAAGGACCTATGTCTTAACTCTTCCAAAACAGAGTTTCTAATGAAATGAGGAATTTGTTAAATGTGATCTTTTGACCTAAGAGGGCAGGGCACAGTTTACCCTACTGGAGTCTCTATTTTCAGAACAGTGTTTTAAGAAAATTAATAAAGTGTTCAGAATCGCCTCACAGGAGTAATGCATTGGTAAAAAAATATGCAATATGTTTCTTTCTAGTAAAGACTGAATTATCCCCTAGCTATAGTATTAACGTGCATTTTTATAGATCAGTAAAACAAAATCACAAGATTAAAGAAAGCTTGTAAAGATTGAAAATTTAAAAACTAATGCACAAAAGACCTAATTCAATTCCAAGGACAAGGAAGTAATGTTGCAACATATAGATTTGTTAACATGACTGGAAGAAGAAAGTTGTAATCTTTACGGTATGCAAACAATATGACAAACAAATGAAGTAAAGGTATTCAAAGTAGCTGATGTATGTGCGGTATGAATACGGATCAGATCCGGATACAAAAGATAGCATAGGGGCAAAGCCGTCTACTTAAAATGATATCGAACCACCTGAGAAACTAATCTACCATGAAAATATATCGATACTTTGACTGGATAGAAATTATCCTAATCCCTAGGGCAGCCACACATTAAAATTCCATCATATTCTTACATTCAACAAAAACATCAATGATTATCAAACTGCAATCATCTTTTTATTCAACAAAAACTTCAATGATATTGTTTGAGTATTTCCGTTTTGCAAGATGATACAATAATTTGTTATCAAATCTTTAAAATTCTTGAAGAAAATAACGGGTTTATTCCTGACCAAATTTACGCTAGAATATGTTACGATATCAAAATCATATGCACATGTACATCTTAATTTTCTCATAAAGTTTGAAACAAATAAAAAGTTCTGTTTTACAGTTATAACACAGTGTATATACAATACAACCACAGGAAAAAGAATTAATTTCAATTTCACGCCTCACTCCAAATTGACAACATTTCCAATTCGTCTAAAATGAAAGCACAAGAGTCAAGGATTGACATTATTCCGCTTGTTTGAGGCCGATACAAAGGGACAGGCGTTTGATTTTAAATCATCTCATTATAAAAACCGCCTATCTAACTAATAATATAAAGTACACTGATAAAAACTTGGATTTCATATGTTAGCTCGAGAACATACACCAAACATCACCCCTTTTCTTTCCCTGTTGTATATGAAACAGTAGAACATTCTTTTCCTGTCGTACATAAAACCATAGATAAACTAGCTAGGATTAAACAAAAGGACATTATTTTCCTTAACAAATCTCAACTCTAATAACATGGGAACGAACCTAACAATAGGACGTCATTTTCTTCACAATCTCAACTTTATTAGCCTTGGAACGAACTTGGAACCCCTCGAACGGTTATTTTACGCCACTGCTCTTCGGACACAAACGGCTAAACAATATTGAGTACTAAGAAAACCGTTGAAACGTCCTTCAATTATTGACACTCGATGAATGATAATTTGTCTATTGTTAGTTCAGATCATTTCTATAATGGTAAAACGGACTGTTCGTTAGGATAAAAAGATCGTGTAATGTAATGAAAGCTATAATGCATAATCATTACAAACATAAAGTAACTATTATATTAACAGAGTTGGACATATTGTGAATCGAACTCACATCACCCAGAAACTCTCGCGTGACTATGGAACTTTAATAATAGTCTAGGTCTGACTTCCGGAGAAAGAATAAAACAGAGTTCCTGCTTGCTTTAGCAAAGTTCAAATATTGTCATTGCAGGTCATGACTATATTGATATACATATAGAACGACAATAAATAGCGAACAATATTAATAATAAACTAAATGCACTTTTGTCATTAAACTAATTGATTTTATTCAATGTTGTTGCATTTAGATTATACAAATGTTTAATCAATTTTGTCTATGGCGATGTTGATAATAAATAAAAGGAGATATAGGGAAGACGCGTCAAAGAGACAGAAACTCAACGCCACAACCCAAGAGACACATTGAGGGCAAACAAGCAGTATATGATAATTGACAATTGTTTATACAATATTTCATGCTATTATATATCTCGTCCCGATCCCTTTCAATGATGCAGTAAAAGTGACTGTCCCATGCTCCATTGTTTTCAATAACGACCAAATCTCAAATCTAAAATCAAAACAATCGAATGTGTGTCTTTAGTTACAAAATGTAAAAGAATTTGTTGTAAGAAGAAACACGAGTAGTCTAACATCGTAAAACGATTTATATAAAGGACAGGGCGATGGAAAAGAATAGGTGATAGTGTTGAGAAATGGGAAGATAACAGTTGGAAAGTTGAAATCATCACTTTTGTCATAGATTTTAGTTTGAAGTCGTCAATCGGTGTCAATATCGAGTAAACTACCAAAACATAAAACAGATCTTCTACTTCAAGAAGTATAATCATTTATCCAAGGTCAGTGAGATGTAAACACGTGCACTCATTGAAATGGGAGTAAAAGCTTTTATTTGTTGTTTGTTTTATTGTTATTGGAAACGACAAAACTCCCACTGAAGTTCTTTATCTTGTTGGTTGGATTTAAAATTGCTAACAAGCTACACCGCGTTTAAACCTGTCTTTATAAATGTATAAATTTTCACTTCTGATAGTTAATATGGACTGTTTTTTTCATTCTTTAAGACGTGTAGCTCTGTCGTTGTTACAAAGACAAGCTAGTGGAATCACTCTGGATAACGTACATTTGACTTTTGCCAGATTTCAGCGGTTCTTTAAAATACTGTGTCCATTAAATATCCCACTTTTATTCATATGAAATAGCCGCTTCTCTTGGTTGTCGTATAGATAACAAGTAATTCGACATGTCAACGAAAAAAGCTCTCGCCAAATCAAGGTTCCTTTTACGGCAATAGTCCAGAAGATTCTACACTTGCATTCTTACCCAAAGTAGCAAAAAGATTTAAATTAAGGTTTTTCTTTTTTCATGGAATTTCTTATGCATGTTTTACATTGGTCTCTGCATTCGTTTAAAAAAAAAGGATGACTGTTGTTTTATCGTTCACGAACATGCAATGTACGTATACCTTGATTAATATATGAAAGATTAAGCACATTAAAGTTATTTTATTTTTATATTGAAAAAATTTACACACAATTTTAACATGTTTATTCATCAATTACACATGAATTGTTTGCGACATCTGGTAAATAATTCTGCTAGGGTCGTCTTGGTTTTGTGGTGATATATAAGCTTATATGCAACATGTGGAAGGCCTCCCTATGACTTTTAGATGAATAGCATAAATAAAAGCTCTGTGTCTTTGTGTAGGGTATATATATCAGGGGCGGATTCATTGGGATGTGGAGCGAAAGACCTTTACCCCTTTAGATTGAAAAATATATATAAAAAAATTTAGAATAAAATCGTCAACAAAATTTCGGCTCACAAATTTTCTTCGCTTTCCGAATTTTAAACCCCACTTTAAAAATACTAGATCAGCCCATGGAGATTGTATTTTATATTCAGGCACTAAATTCCTTTATTCCATTACATGTCATCTGACTTACGATCAATTACATACGCGAACAGATAACTAACAATCAGTTCAATCAATCGATCAATCAATCGATAACTTAATCGATCAATTATCAAGATCTCAATCCATCAGATAGTCGAGCAGTCTAGTCTGATGCAATCAAATGTTTCGGACAGAGAAAACCTAATGCCTTTTATAATAACCAATATTCCATTACTTTTGATCTTTTTACTTAAGGTAATTAAGAGATCATGGTATGATAATTGCTCAACGAATCCAAGACGACATTTCTTTTTCAAATTAAAAAGTAAATGATATGGCATGCCTCGAATATAGATTAAAAGTATACATTCAAAATATACAGAAGCAAACCTGTCGTGGCGGAACATAAGAAAGTTCCCATCAAATCAAATTTCAAACCCTGCTGATTTTCTGAATAGTTTGTTTACATTACCATTTTAAGAAGATAACGTACTGTCATAAATAAAAGACCTGTTGTATGTGCATTCGACAATTTTATGTACGCGATGTCAATTTCAACAATACGAGTAATTAAAATCATTACGCACTATTGCCTTTAACATACTTAATATCGTGATTTAAGATGAAGGCATAAAATCATGAATGGCTATTTTATGACTATAAGCTTAATTTCTTTCGTTTACTTTTTATTTTCTCTCCTTAACCCGTATAATCCTTTAATTTAAATACAAAGTGATGGTCTATAGCGTTTAAAATACATTCAGAAATATATAAATGGGGACATACTATTTTAAGTATTCCTAAATATAATCCCTTAAAAATGCAATGAACTGCCCATGATAACTTTTATGAAATCAGATATTGGTTTTTACATCGTACGTTAAATGTTCGTTCTTGATAAATATAAGTTATTTCATATAATTTTAATTGTGATATCGGTTGTGTTAGGTTGGGTTTTCAAAGAAAACGGGTTCTCGTTTTCAAAATACGATCTTCTAACTTTGTTCGTGAAATATTTATAAAAGAATAAAGTCGACGAATGCATACGTGTTATTTCGGGTTTTTTTTTAAACCTCAACCTGTTGGTATATTTCGTTTTCTATATAAAAAAACACACACACACACACACGGGTACGGCGTTGACATGTATACACACCAACATCATCACACCGGTTTTTTTCTTTAAAATTATCAGGTATATTATTTCAAAACGAAAGATTAGATTCATTTAGGAGAAGCCTTTGCTATTTTCAGTAAATGCCGTAAAACTTCATTGTTTTATATTTTTCAATTTGCAATTCAATCGGCATATTTTATGTTTGATGTCATATTAACAATGCTAAAAAAGAAAAATATAGATTATAAAATAGATGAATTACAAAAGATCTACTCACCTAATAAAGAAAATCACAAACTATTTCAATGATATTTTACATCCTCTTAAATTGATTTTTCACTATTCCTTTTCTGTCTTTTCCCGTTAACTTTATATATATGTATATATATATATTTCGTAATTCTCCCCAAAACAAGACAATTCTTTATATCAGCTTGACTTGTAATTAATTAAATTTTCTAGAAATAAAGCCCATTTAATTCCATATTACACATTAACATTACACGGGACTTGACACCATTCAAGTGTAAAATGATTTTTTTCTAAGGTTTATTAATTTTTTTCCTCTTGAATACCTGTTGTGTATATATAAAATCTGATCTAACGGACTAAACGCAAAACCACGTGATTTCGGATAAATCATTATGGTTGTCATCTGAATATATTGTTGATTTCATAGTATCCATAGCAACCTGATGGAAATGAAGAAAACACTCCGATAGAAAAATGGAAATTCCGTGTCATTTGTATTTACACACTGTATTGTCTATTTCACATAGGATGAGCGTGGTTTTAAATCAAATATCAGACAGTAATGTATCATAAATTAAGCATAAAATTACCAATAATTCATAAATATATTTGTATATAAATTTATACTCTTAAGATAGACGTATCGATCACAAGGTGGTTATTTAAAATCGTTTTAAAAATCTGATAAATAAACAAAGTTACATTTCATATTGTAATTTTCAACTAGAAATCGACAACCGTATAATTTCAGAAATCTACATCAGATTTTTTTCTCTTTATTACAATAGTTCAAAATACAATACTAGGTGTGAATATAAGAAACGGCTGTTGATCTAATAAGTTTCACTATAAGAATCGATATAATGAATAGGTAGTTATTATAACTTAGATTGAAAAAAAAATGTTGTTTGTTTTGTCAGGACGTGGTTAAGTGTTTCACACGTCTCACAATCTAACTGAGTTTATTGTACTCAAAGATAACAATTTCATAGTGCTGTGACTTAATTGTTCTAGATGCTGACTCGGACAATTTAAACAAATAGTTGACATTTATCGCTGTTTTATATCTTAAAAAATTAACTGAGATATTTTTTTTTTTTTTTGGTAAATTGTATTTGGGTTATTAAAAGTACTTTTGAAAAGTATTGAACAGGGTTTTTTTTTTTTTTTTGTATATGCGAATTATGGGAGGGGGAGGGTGCCCACGCTCCTTTTTGGAGGAAAATATGCGTTGATTATATAGCTAATCAAACTTTTCATCTATCAACTGGTTATTTTTTTAAATGTCGTAGCCAGTCTCCAGAATGACAAACAAATGAAATAAGATAACGTAGAGTTCCGTTCCGATACGGTGTTAAACTGTTTACAAAAGTTTTGAATGTTTGAAATACTAAGGCTTTTCTACCTCAGGAATAGACTGCCTTAGCTGTATTTAGCAAAACTTTTAGGAATTTTGGTCCTAAATGGTCCTCAACTTCGTACTTTATTTGGCCTTTTTAACGTTTTTAACATTTCACCAGTCTGAATGAGTACAATGATTGTTGTGTTCCTTTGTTTGATGGAGTTGTATTACTGAAACATAATGCGGCGAATTCTCTCATCATCGACCGTTTAATAGAGAAGGAGTTATTTCCCTTACAAAGCCGCCAAACGATCGCCAAGTTGTTCTGAACATTGAATTGGTTTATATGAAATAAATGCTTCATTCCTCACTTCGATAGAGTAAGGATCTTTTACCTGACTTGCGTATGCAAACTTTGGTCAATCAACCAGTGCATCCTCAAAGGCCAAGGACGATACCTCTAAAATCAAATTGCGTCGTCACTCATATCAATAACTATTATAACATGTCATAGTTACACTATATTGTATAACAATGATATAATTGGAATATTTCTCTATGAACATACAGTATGTTTAATCCCGTCATGATAGCCTACAGTCAACAGTATACAAATAAAGACGTATTGCTTCACATTGAGACGCATAACTATTTTAAAATTCTAATACCATAAGGGATTGCCAAAGAACAGTCAAAACAGACGAAAGTCAACTTCGCCTCAGAGTGTGACAGATAGCGCTGCACTCTTAGTTTGTATGTACTATAATACAAAGTGTATATACATGTATCTGACAATTATTATTGATCAAATCATATAATGGAACATGGAGGAGGGTCTGGATAAGGGTCCTTCATTTTTGCATTCTTTAATTATTGAGGCTATTTTTCTCTATTCTTTTTACTTTGGCTCATTTTTCGCTGTTCCTTATATTTAAGAACCGCCTTAGTTTCTAATCTTTATTTTTTGGTCCATTTTCTTATATATTTACACATTATTCCTATTCTGCAAATCCCCATCCACACCCTCAAGGAGATAGTCCATGTCGTAGCAATATTTACTGTCCAAATGATAACCAAAAGAAGACTACTTGTGCTACGTGCTAATTGCCTCCCTAATTTCCTTATGTGATAAAATTTTATCTACACCTCATTATAGAAGAATAAAATGGAATACACAGCTATAAATAGAATAAATATACTATTGAAAGTCTATTATCAAATTAATGATCAAAATAAGTAGATTTTACGCTGAGTAATTTCTTTTGGCCATTATTCCGTTACCATGTGTACAAGCATTACACGTGAAGTTGAATTTTCCAATTGAAGAATATCAATATATAAGGTGAAACAACACAAATATGGGACAAACTGTATCCCTGTCTATACAACCCTTTTAAAGAAAAGTATGCAAGACGTTAATTATTTTTCTTTGAAATACTTTTTTTTGCAAGGATGACTGTCATAAGTAATAATCTTTTTGTCAGAATATACTTGTAATATGTTTACCGCGAGTAAGTTCTAATTGAAAACAGAAGCAGGGTTTTGATTAAGTTTCTGACCAAAACATTCCGTATAAAAACAATGTAAATAGTTTGTGAAGTCTGCATTATCGTAACGGTATTCCTTTTTACTAAAATTCAAATACCTCGGGGACGAGTAGTCTAAGAATTCGTCTGTTTTATCACTTATATAAAAGCAAAGAAAATGGGGTATTTATAATCCAGTATACAAAACAGTTCATACACATACATAAAACACACAAAGTGTAAAGGAACAGCGCTTTTATTGCTGTTCAGGAATCCGACACGTCACAGACCTGTGCGCACGCGTCCGTTTCCAATCTTAATTTACCACGATTGTCAGTGTCCCCGCTAAAAGTCTTCGTTTCTTCTCGGGCACTCCTGTGTTTTTCCATCAGTAAAAATCTGTCAGCCAAGAGACATGTATTGTCGAAATGTGCATCTGGTGCAAGAAAATTGGTACCGTTAATTTTATTATAGCCTATAGTGCTGGAAGTTGGTTTATCACCAATAATCAATCAATCAATCTAGAAAACCTCGGCTGCACTGGCATCTCTTTATACATTTTTCTGACATCTATTTATATATTTTCAAAAATCAAAGTTATTCTGATATTGTTAGCACCACATGTATAAAGTGTTCTTTATTGTATAATGCTACTCTGTTGAATTAGCTTATCCAGTTGTTGGATCGACATTAATTTATGTCGGTCTGCATTTCACATAAAGATTCTAGATTTATAAGTTATACATTTTTAAATATTATACAATATCAAAGCCGTGGAATACTTAATTGATATCCAAGCTGCTGACATCTTTCACAAATAACTCGAATATGTTTTGCCTATGAGCTTCGATCGTGTACCTTTATATGGTTATATATATATATTTATAACATTTCATAGTACTGTAGCTAGATACAGAAAAAAAGTTCGGTTTAATATTAATCAGTAATTTTATGGACATCGCTCCGTACGTATTAAACTTTTAGAATGATTTCAATCTCCATCTGTTTTTTTTATCATTCATCAATAGAATAAATAACACAGCGGGACAAATTGTGGTAATACTTAGACATCAACTCATTTAACCAATAATTGAACACAATCTGTCGCCTCACAGTCAATAATGCTAATATCACCTTATAACATGGCTATGACTTGTTTGTTTGACAGTTTACCCACTTAATTGAGATGTTAATGTCAAAAGTACCATTGGTCGGAAGCAAGTTATTTCCGGCTCTATTTCTCAATTTAATCAAATAAGTGTGATTACCGGTAACATTACATGAACACGAGACAAAGCGCAAATGTTTTAAGTGACACCCTAAAGTGCTGATTTTAGGAATATTATCGCAACATACCATCGCTTCAATTTTAATCATTCAAAGGATCAAATTTAGTTGGACATAATGATTTTATCATTTTGATTTGAACGAGTAAATCAACCAAACAATCTATATTGCGTATGATTAAGTAAATGTATTTCGGATTACTGATTATATAATAGTCAATGACAGCATGCACAACAAATATCATGATGCAGTTTATATTCGGATCTCATTACAATACAATCAGTTTCTCATCAGCAAGCTAAATATTTAAGTAACATAATTAAGCTTTTAGTACAGATAATCTTGCATAATGAATGATATTGTTTCATATCTGCCATTACGCTTTATATGTTAGGCGAACTGTTGCTGCATTCCAACATAAGCGTGGGTCTTAATGTTTGTTCGGAAATAAATTCGGTGAATATCAACATTTCATTTCAATGGACATTATTAGCTAACACATGTTACAATCGGAGTGGTCAAACGTGTAGTGTTTATCCAAATCATTGCTTAAAATTTGCGCTTGTCAATGAAGTATCCAATTATAGTATGCTTTTTCTCAATACTTCGTACTTTATTCCGCCTTTTCAAATACTTGGATCCTGGTGTCACAAATGAACCTTTTTTTAGACGCAACGCGCATCTGGCGTACAAAACTTTATTCCTGGTTTCTATGATGAGTTTATTTATATGTCAAGACTGAGCATTCGGTTTGTAAGAACCCGCTTGATTCTCGTCTTTATTAATATAAATGATAACATTAAAGGAGCTACCATTTGATTTTTATGGGGGGATGGGGGGGGGGGGGGGGGGGGGGGGGGGGGGGGCTAGGATGAAAAATTTTGTCCTGCTTTTTTTTTTTTGTTGTAAACTCTGTCCTGCCTTTTTTATTTTTAGTCTATTCGGTCCTGCCTTTTTTTTTTACTAGTTTATCCTGCCTTTTTTTTACACAAATTGTCATCCTGCCTTTTTTTTTACTAAGTTGCTCATCCTACCTTTTTTTTTTACTCCCCCCCCCCCCCCCCCATAAAAATCAAATGGTATCTCCCTAACGGTACGTATTTATCTGAACAAGATGATTATTTCGACAAATAATAAAAGTTGGTGATGCTTGCCTATTAATAAGATACTAGGTTTTACCGGTAGCATTAGATTATCCTTTTTGACTTAACTCTGTGCTTATGTATCCCATCATACTTTGAACGACAAAATTATTTTATGATGTGACTCTGTACCTATGTATCTTGTCATACTTTGAATGACAAAATTATTTTATTTATTAATAGTACTTTTACTGTTAACCCACTTTTTTGTGATATACATTTGACGTGACTCTGTACGCATGTATCCCGTCATACTTTGAACCACACTATTATTTTATTTATTATTACTTTATACTGTTTAGTCAGTTTTTGTTATATCTATTTTGCGTGACTGTATTTATGCATCCGTCATACTTTGAACTACAAAATTATTTCATGTCTACCTGTGCGAATTTCAAACGCGCAATTTTACACTAGTACTCAAAACCCTCCTTCCTTGATGGGTGCATTTTACATAGACAAATAAAATCGTATAATATAATCAAAATGAGGATGTTAATTTGATGTGTGCTTCTTCGTTACATTTGTTGTTTTTATAGTGATTAATATGATAACATAAAGCATAAAAGATTTATTTAAAGTCGGTTATACATATAACAATACAACATAAGCTCTGTAGAGCTTTTATCCGACATACATATAAGACAAGCACAATACATAAAACACATAAAACATGCAAAATAAATAATGTTATCAAGCACAACAATTAATTAGCACAATTAAAGCATATAAGCAAACATAAAATGCAGATAAACTAACATTCATGCAATAGCAATTATAAAGCACTAAAAGTAATTCAAGCATTAAGAACACAAATAAAAAAATTATGCCAAATAATTTAAAAGCCAGAGTATACATGATAAATAAATAAACTGATCTACAGCTCATTGAGATCTGCAGGAGGAACACTGACACGAACTGCCCTCCCAATTACCAACCAAACTTTTAAACTGACCCAATGGCATTTCGTCCCTCATTTTATTTGGCAGTTCGTTCCAGAGTTTGGCTCCTGCATATCTAAATGAGTGTAGCCCATGGGTAGTTGTCCTTACCCTGGGAACATCTGCTATGTTGTTATTTCTAAAAGAGTAATTACATTTTTTAATTTCAATAAGTTCATGTAGATATAATGGACATTGTTTATTAATAATTTTATATACCTCTATTGCTATCATTCTAATTCTTCTGATTTCTAAGCTTGGTAATTTTGATTTAATTAATAGTTGTTCATAGGTACTACAATAGTCTTCATATATAAATCTAAGGGCACGCTCCTGTATTTTCTCTATTTTTCTGGTGTTACACTCACCACAGAAGTGCCATATTACAGGACAATAATTAAAATTTGACATTATAAATGAATAATATATAGTAAGTCTACCTAATTTTGTTAAATTTTTACCAATACGTTTAAGTACATGTAATTGTCTTGATGCCTTTTTACAAATATTGGAAATATTGGCATCAAACTTAAGTTGATAATCAATTGTTACACCCAATAATTTTACTTCTTTTTCACAATGTATAATATTACCATCTAAATTAAATGAAATGTTTTTATTTTCAGTTTTCTTGCCTATGGCTATTGCCTGAAATTTGTCAGTGTTGGCCTTCATATGATTTAGACTGAACCAATTTATTAGCTCTAAGCTTTCTTTTTCTAAAATATTTACCACAGTGTCTATATCAGAGTGTGAATATGATAAAGTATTGTCATCTGCATAATTATACAATGAACTGTTTGAAACAAAATGAAAATGTCATTCAAGAAAATGTTAAAAAGTACAGGTCCTAATATAGAGCCTTGCGGCACACCTTTATATATATCTTTCCAGGTACTAATATCTATACCAACTTTTACACATTGTTTTCTTTTACTTAAATAGCTGTCTATTAAGCTTAAAGCTGTTTCCGATAACCCATATGCCTTTAGTTTTAAAATTAGCAAATCATGAGGAAGGCAATCAAAGGCTTTCGAGAGGTCCATCAACACAGCAGCAATATATTGATTATCATCAATAGCCTTCTTCCAATCCTCAATGATTTTCAAAAGTGCTGTCTGGCAGCCGTATCCGATAACACAATGTTGACTGCTGTACCCCTATTTTTGACATGTTTGACTATTGTGTCTGTTTGTTTTGTTCAAGCATCGGTGACAATAAAATAGAATGTGATACGACTGTCATACAAGTGAGAGGTTTAGCTAGCTATAAAACCAGGTTCAATCCACCATTTTCTACATTTTGATGCGTTTTGTTATTTGATTTTGCCATGTGATTATGGACTTGATTTTCCTCTGAGTTCAGTATTTTTGTGATTTTACTTTTTATACGCTATAATTTACTTCAAATTGTTGTTCATTTTTCTAACTACATTTTTGTTTTTGTAATTCCATTTAATATGAATTATGTATGAATAACAGAACTAAACCATTACAAACACGAACTAAACCATGGCAACTACTTAACCAAACCATGACAATGAATTTTCGTAATCTAATATATTGAAATGTTTGCAAAAGTTACGATCTTTTTTTTTTAGAATATCAAAAACTACATGCACGTTATCACACATATATTGAGTTGATGCACGTACAAAAAGAATATTAATCGAACTTGCGTTGACAAGCGCTAACTTATGTGCGTCATATTAGTACCTATATTTTTATACAACATATGCAATTACATATTACAAATACACACAATTGGTATAGATATTGCAATGTATACCAGTTAAATGTTATACACATAACTTAAGAATACTTCCATGTTAAGATGTTGTCATTGTTCGTATTCATGAAATACTCAACTAAATCATTTCCCACTGCGCGAAATCATGACAAAATCATTACACGCTTCTCGGTATGACTGCGTTACCAACTATGAGTGTAACAGACGGAAAAAATAACCAATTATCCACACACACACAAACAAAACAATCCGAAAATGGATTTACAAATTTGAAAAAAACATACATAAACATACTAAATATGACACAAACTGAAAGTACAACTTACAGAAATTGAACCAATTTTATAATCATGATAATGCAGTGAAATCAGTATTCAATACATGAAAACGTTTGTCTGTTTTCATACTGGTAAATATAGAGACAATAGACATATTAGGCTAACCCAAGGGAATAAGCTATCTGGAATTGTCAAGAATTTGATGATGTATATAATTAAGTTAAGGTGGCCATGTTATATATATTGTGTTTTGGAGGATGAAATATATTAAAGCTATATGCAGATGTAAATTTAATTAATTTACTGGATACTTTTTAATCAATAGCGTGGGATGTAGAAAAATCATATTCAGTTAAAAGTTATACATAATGAACGTTAACAAATGAATGAACACTAAAGAATGATCGAACGCTTACACGTGGATGAACACTAATGCATAATTGAATATTAACGTATACATGCACTTTAAAAAAAAAAAGCATGAACACTTAATAAAATTGAGAATGGAAATGGGGAATGTGTCAAAGAGACAACAACCCGACCAATCAAAAAACAACAGCAGAGGGTCACCAACAGGTCTTCAATGTAGCGAGAAATTCCCGCACCCGGAGGCGTCCTTCAGCTGGCCCCTAAACAAATATATACTAGTCCAGTGATAATGAACGCCATACTAATTTCCAAATTGTACACAAGAAACTAAAATTAAAATAATACAAGACTAACAAAGGCCAGAGGCTCCTGACTTGGGACAGGCGCAAAAATGCGGCGGGGTTAAACATGTTTGTGAGATCTCAACCCTCCCCCTATACCTCTAACCAATGTAGTAAAGTAAACGCATAACAATACGCACATTAAAATTCAGTTCAAGAGAAATCCGAGTCTGATGTCAGAAGATGTAACCAAATAAAATAAACAAAATGACAATAATACATAAATAACAACAGACTACTAACAGTTAACTGACATGCCAGCTCCAGACTTCAATTAAACTGACTGAAAGATTATGATTTCATCATATGAACATCAGGCACAATCCTTCCCGTTAGGGGTTTAGTATCATACCATCATAACATATATGAGAAGAACATAACCCGTGTCATGCCAACAACTGTTTTTAGAATAAATGTGTTTAGTTCCGATGCAAAGACCTTATCAGTGACTCAATATTAACGCCAAAATATGCAATCTTTAATGACTTGACAACAGTATCGTAATTATATCCCTTCTTAATAAGTCTATTCAAAGGTTTTGTAAGTTTCTGAGGTGAATATTAAGCATGCTTCATGAATATTAACGCATGCAGGAGCATTTATGCACATATGAACACTAAAGCATGCTGTATGAATATCAACGCATGCAGTAGCATTAATGCACAAATGAACACAAAGCATGATTGTATTTACATTAACGAATGTACATGTAGGAACACTGAGCATGGTTAAATATCAACTCATACAGTTATACTAGGCATACCTATACTTTTTTTATACAGATTGGTTTTCCCGTTTGAATGGTTTTACACTATAGTCATTTGGGGCTCTTTCTAGCTTGCTGTTTGGTGTGAGCTAAGCTCCGCGTTGAAGATCGTACTTTGACCTATTATGGTTTACTTTTGCAAATTGTGACTTGGATGGAGAATTGTCAAATTGGCATTCATACTACATCTTATATCTAAAGATAAAAAAAATGCACACATAGTAAAAAGTATTCCTTATCATTGAAAAACTTGGTGTTGATGACAGATCTCATGATAATCTGTTTTATTTACATTTTTTTCTAACCTCATGGAGATAAACATTTTGACGTATTGTGTAAATAAATTTAGTTGTTGTCTATTGTGGAATCCAGTACATTGTTGGCCTCTAGAAGTGTGTTATTGTGAACTGGCATTTCCTTTATACAACTACGCAAACCCAGATTCCATTTTATTATTAAGGATTCGATGTTAATCACAACGACAACATATACATACTTTACTCTACATACAATAATTAGGACAGAAAGTAAAAGAAAATTAATGTTCATAATACCAATGTGGACGTCATAGGAACATCATATTGCTACAGTGAACAATATTTTTAAAAAAATGGCATTTTTCAAAATTTCTTTGTTTAAACGCCGTGTGTGTTTTTTGAGAGGGTTTTCCGATGCTTATGGTATTTCTATGCCTACCTCTTATCGAAAGCGTATAATAATGTCATCTATACTGAATCGTTATTATTAGTTTACTTGTAGTGTCAGATTAGACGATAGTAATCGTGAACCTAACCCGAATAGGCCAGATCGCTACATAAACGCAGCTGTGGATGACACTGGCCGTAAGATGGTGCTGTGTTATTTGAGTTATTGTCTATCAGTTTATGATTCAATTTCGATTGTGTATGTCTGATGCCAGACATATCCTTTATGCTGTTATTGATGTAATACAAAAAATTGAAAAGTCATTTTCATTCTGTACTGACCTATATTGTCAGGTTTCTCTTGATCGGATCTATATTTCTTTATTCTTATTATTCTTATTCTTAAATAAGTTGGGTATATTTCTTTATTTATAATATACTGAACGAATTTAAAAACGCAATACTCATTTTGTTGATTTTTTTTTACCAAATCTTGTTTGATTCTCTTACAACTACTTTTAATGCTTACCATACTTCTTCCTCTTTACAAAAAATCAAAATCTGACTTACCTGTGGTTATTGAACATACCGAATGTTTGAAGTCGCACGAATTTCTTAAAGCGAAATTTGGGACCCATGAAAGATATTCAGCTTTTTTTTGCTTTGTGAAATAGTTTTTTCAATCCTTTGCAACACTTAAACCAGTTAAAAAATGTTGCATCTCCATATTGCCAAGACTGAGAAATAAAAAACTGAATCAGTCCTTAAGAATACTGCAAACAGGAAAACATAAACGTGCTGCAACCACACTGTATGACTTCAGAAACTCGTCTTACTGTCCTTCCGACAACGATACAAGTAGACAAGATTTGTTGCTGGCCATCAATGAACAGATCAACGTGTAGTGACAATGAAACGTCTACAGAATTTGATTATGCAACGTCATTTGCCAGACATGTTTACGGCCGCAACGTCAACTGCTTATCAAATTGCCGAATGCCATTGCGTACAGATTCATGCCATAAATGTTCCCCATCAACAGCATTGCCAAAGAATCGATTGAAATAAACCTCTAAAGCCCCCAAGTTCCAACCGCATAATTGCCAAAAACAATTAATGGGTTGAACAAATGCAAAATCAGAAGGTGTAAAACAAAACCCAACACATTTTAGACCGAATTTGTTGACCTTTCTGACAATCATTTGGCGTTTGTAACAGGCAGTCTTCACTTTTGACGGTGACACATTCATTCAAAAATAACAACAAAATAATCTAGTGTTGCTTTTCTAAAGTCGGTCAATATTATATGAATTGGTTTGTTTTATTTTGTTAGTGTGTCTTGTTTGTTTGTTTCTGGATATATTTATGAAAAAAGTTACTGACAGTACTTTTACAATTTAAACGTTAACGTTAGTACAGATATTTTTCACATATAGATGCAATGGGCGCTCGATTTTATTATTTCATTCTAATTCAGAATTAAGTTATCTGGGCTATAGGATGACATGCTCCTAGCTTTTTATTGGGGGATTGGTTGATCCTCGATACAGATATGTGTTTTAACTTTAAAATCAAGCAATTTCTAATTGCATTTAAACAGAATAAAAAATACTTAAACATTTTCTACCATTGGTTTAACCAATCGAAATCGAAATACATTATTGGTATTACAACAATTACAGCATAAGTATATTTCTGGCATCACAATCAAAATATTAATCACAAAATTTTTCCTTTCCTTCCAGAGGCATATTAAAACATTGTATCAATATTTGAAAACGAATAGTGTGAATGGCCTTGTGTTTCCAAAGTAATGTTATTTTTTTATTCCCCAGTAGTCAAAACATTAACCCAATTCTTTGGTTTTTTTTTCTCTGTATGAAATATAAATCGCCTCCTCATAAATCATTGCATCATTCATTTCAGAGTATATTTACATTAATCTTTTTCATTTTGACGTTAAGACAAATGATCGTTGAATCAATTTTGTACTGATATTAAAAGATAATATTTTTTTTCAAGCAAAGACTTAAATGTGAAACTGGATATTTCATCAATATAATCGTTAAATATATTTACAGCGTTGTATTCTATTTTATTTTTGATGTTTTTCATTTTTGCTTCTTTAAAGGGAAAACGGTGGTATGTGTTTCACAACAGACAACAATACAAATTGATATGAATTTGCCCATTTTGAAATAGAAATAAGGACAAGTAAGCTATATTGTACTGTATTCCTGTCATATAATTTGAATGTTGTCATTTTAGTGTTATATGTAACATTGCCACAAAAGCGCGAAGTTTGGCTAGCCACAAATAGTTATCAAAGGTACCAGGATTTAGTACGCCAAACGCGCGTTTCGTCTACATAAGACTCACCAGTGACACTCATATCAAAATATTTATAAAGCCAAACAAGTAAAAAGTTGTGGAGTATTGAGGATCCAAAATCCCAAAAAGTTGTGCAATAGTTGTCCCATAGTTGTGTTAAACAAAACCAGGTTTCTTTAAATGTCCTGTACCAAGTTCAAGGCAGTTGTTATCTTATAGTTCGTTTCTGTGTGTGTTGTATTGTCGTTTTTTGTTGTTGTACTTCAGTGTTTCTGTTATTTCGTTGTTTTCCTGTAACAGGTAATGTGTTTCCTCCGGTTTAAGTTTATAACCCGGCTTTCTTTCTCTCTCAATCGATTTATGAGTTTCGAACAGCGGTACACTCCTGTTGCCTTTATTTAAATGTTTAATAGTAAGTAGTACTTTATCCTTCTTTTTTTTTAAAGAATGTCATATTGTAGCATGACCATCACCCTTTTGAAATTGTTTATCAAAACAATAACCAACCTCATTTTGATCACGTCTTTGAAAAATCTTTTACGACGAATTTTCAAAACAACATAAAATATTTTCATGTGCTTCAAATCTGCTAACAATTGTCAATATACTACAACCATTTAAAGAACAAATATCATACTCATACATCGATCTTATCACAGAGCTCCAAAATTGGCTTCCACCACATAAGTAGGGTACGCACAAAGGGGAATACAAATACTGAAAAATTATATACTTCAATTGAATCAACTTTTTAATTGTAAAATAATTTTCACTTTCAACCTATTGTAAATGTTTGTGAAAAAAACACAAACCACGAAGAATGGAGCGCAAGAAAAAAAACCTGTTAATAGTCATTAACCAAAACGTTAAAGTAAACATCAAGGCTTGCCTAAATTGTAGAAAGTTATACTCTTATGAATTATTGGTTGCCTAAATACAGATGGAACGAGAATGCTCATGAAAACAGAGAGGCGATGCTTTTGGTGTATAATATCAATAAAATGGAATTTTATGCGACTGTCATACAAATGAGTACAAGTGAGAGGTTTAGCTACAGTAGGTTTTATCAAGGTATAATCTACCATTGTCTACATAAGAAAATGCTATGCCAGTTGATATTCGTTCGTTTGATGTGGTTGGTCCTTTTGTTTGCAATTTGATCAAAAGACTTTTCATTTAGAACTTTCCTTGGAGTTTTCTAAATATGTTATTTTACTTTTTAATATGCAACTGACAAATTCTTCAAAAACCGGAAGTGATATCGGTTGTTCGAGTCGGTAAAGTGTACTGTTGTAACTGATAGTATAAACAAAAAAAGCTATCTGATTCTATTCAATGTCATTTACACGATGACGATATTGGAAGGGAATACAATTAAAGCCGTATGAATGAAGTTGTCTCAAGTGTCTAACACGTTTTAATAACAACACGAGTTTTTCTAACAGAATCAGTATCAGCGGTTTCATTGGCTCGGTTTACTTAATAAGTGTATGTTATGTTTTTGAAGTGAATCTATTGAAAAAACAATAAAGATGAAACCTTAATGTTCCTTTTGGTTTGGTTCCATAAATAATTATGACGTCACACTAATGACATGTTAACTAATTTTTGCAGTGCATATGCAATAGGATATCAAAGTGAAGACTCATTTACTTCAATACCGGAATAATATAGTGATGTGTTGAGCAATATGAGGAGTGAAACAATGTACCAAGGGAGACGGATTTATACAAGTCCTTCTTGTTTTCGGATCCCTGTATTTCTATTGCTTTATTTAATTGTGCACTTTGCAAAAATAAAATATTTTAAACTAATGAATCATAAATTTATATTAGTTAGACGGACTTGTATAATCAAGTTAACGGGTTTTAATCGACTAAACACCATGAATGAAAGTTGGAAGGCAATTGACAATGCAATCTGTACATTTAAGCACGCTTTATCTACTTCGCATGAAAGAAAATTCACTTCTCTGTCATCAATACAGTAAATACTCATTGATGTGAAACATGTATAAATGGTTTTAATTCACATATACATCGCTGTACTTCTTTCTTTTGATTTTAATTTTGTACATGTAAACAAGTGCCATTTCAAAATTGCAAAAAACAGTCAACTGTTGTTGTTTTTGTTTGCATTGAAAGGGACAATAAAGTTAGTGGAAGTAGTTAACCGATGTCTCAAACTGTCTGCTCATTTCTATTTCAACAAATGATTGAATGATACACAATTGATTTTATCGTATCCAACATGCATTTTATGAATGTTTTTAAAGCTTCTAGGCTAAAAAAAAACAGTTTGTAAAAATAACGAATGAGAATATTTATACCCAACCTACGATAGTAGAGGGGCATTATGTTTTCTGGTCTGTGCGTCCGTTCGTCCCGTTTCAGGTTAAAATATAGTTCACATGTTGCCTATGATATGATCTGTCTAGTTGTAATGCCAAATTAGATTTTTGACCCCAATTTATCAGTCCAATAAAAATAGAAAATTTCACAGTCCACTGAACATAGAAAATGATGGTACAAGTTTCAAGTTAAAGTTTTTGGTCAAGGTAGTTTTTGATGAAGTTGAAGTCCAATCAACTTGAAACTTATTACACATGTTCCCTATGATATGATCTTTCTAAATTTAAATGCCAAATTATAGTTTTACCCAATTTCACCGTCCACTGAACATAAAAAAATGATAGTGCGAGTGGGGCATCCGTGTACTGTGGACACATTCTTGTGTGTTTTTTTCTGTTTAAACGATGTATGTATATCGGCTCGGTGTTGAAACATTAAAATTTGTGTTATTACCCGAAACTTGAAATATTTAACCGATAAAGTCAGTCATGCAGGTTGTGCAGGTATCACCATCTAAATTTAATTTGTGTAAAATTTAAAAAAAAAAGTATATGGACACATTATTCAAATTTAAAGCCGAAAAGTCTTCATTCGTACTGCTACAATCCATAATCTTAGCGAAGAAGCAGTGAATAATAATGTATAAGGGTATTTTGTAAGAACCGACCGTGGTCGTGATGACCTCCTTCACTCTAGATGAGCACATTACTAGTCCACTGAGACCTTTATAGCTCTTCATCTTTTATATAAGCTTTGGATTTCAAATATTTTGGCCACGAGCATCACTGAAGTGACATGTATTGTCGAAATTCGCATCTGGTGCAGGAAAATTGGTACCGTTAATGTTATTATAGCTTTTTAAATTGCTTGAGAAGTAATAATCTGAACTACAAGAACACTCATATGAAGTTTTAGTTGTCTCAAAGAAAATGGAATGTATTTATTTAGAAATATTCTTTGACACGAAAATGTAAGTAAATAAATATTAGGTTTATATTTCGTGAATTGTAACACACTTTTTATGTTTTATTCCTAAAGGACTAATAAAACGCTGATAAAAGATTCCTGATCTTTAATTTAACATTACATACTAAATGTGATTGTGATGGTGACATTTAAAAAAAAAGTACAATAATAACATATTTTGGGGTTTATTCCTATGGGAGGAAAATAATTACATGTTTGTATTTAAGATCGAACGACCAGTCGAACAACACGAGTTTCGCGGAGACACTCAAACATTTACAATTTTATGAAGACATATTTATTTATATTTTCGTGACACATATGTTTTTCAACATACATTTTAATAAAGCAATTTTCAATTACATGTTTACAGACTAAACATAATTAAAAGCTTTTTTCCATTGACTTAGCAAATTTTCAAAACAGCAAATGTTTTTTTCTCTTTTTCCGAAAAAAATAGTAGTGTCCAAAAGGAATGCTTGTAGTGTAAATGTCCTAGTGTCTCCGAAGTAAATTTATTCTAATTCCCAAGGAGCCAAAACAATAACCTACTTCCTCGATGATTTTTTTCTACAAATGAAAGATAAATCGTCTCCTCGTATATCCTATAGCATATTAATCTCTTGTAATAAAAATTCATAATATCTAATAAAATTTGTAGATTTAGCTATCAAGGTCCTTATATTTGTATAAAATAACATTTGTTTATAGTGGAAAGTTGTTTTAACGTTAAATAAGCTACAATTAAAAATTGCTTTCTAGTCCCTCTCTGTGATTACCTGTAGAGAACTTTGGTTCATTTCCCAATCAATATATCATAAAGGGAAGATAATTAATACCATTTTCAATCATAGTCTTTTTCAAAAATGATGAACGGTTCTTTATATTGGTATGTAATCATTTTAAACGTTTCAAATTTATGAAATTGTATTTGTACATCAATGATTTTGATACACCAATAACAAAAACTGAAATATATTGAATTGATACATTTTGTAACTATTCAAATTTATATCAGAAACCTAAACTTAATTATAAAATAATGAACCTGTTAAAGGGAGACAATACTCGCATAACTTTTTCGAATTGGCACATAATACAACGGAATGTCACTCTTGCATACAAATGGCACGTCAATATAATTAATTAACTGTGCAATCGCGCTCCACCTTCAATGATGATTCTAAATTATAAATATAACCAAAAGTTGTTAATCTATAGATAGTAAAGACTAATGAAATCTAACCCACTGTTAAAATATTTCTCTGCATTTTTTTAAAACTTCCTCAGAAAAATGCTTGAGCCACTTGACTTTCATAGCTCATAATTAACGTTTTTACACAATATTTAAATAAAGTAGCTAAAGATTATTCGCTTCTCAAAGTGTAAGACGCAATAAAAATCGTATGCTTGCACCATCTTACCCAAAAACAGATTTAAACTAAGTTCTGAACATTTCGACATTTCTTCGTTAAAACCGGTTTTAAACAGATCACAAGTACGTGTTAAGATCCGACTAAATACCCATATCCCGATATCGTCAGGTTAATTTGCTATATCATAGCATCATTCATTTTACAGTCTATTTACATTTATCTGCCTCATTTTGACGTTGAGACAAATGATCGTTGAATCAATTTTTGTACAATAATATTTCAGACCTAATATTGAAATGAGAAACTGGATATTTTTAGAATCCAATCGCATATTTTTACAGCGTTGAATTTTTTTAATATTCTATTAACTATTATAGAAATAAAAAGTTGTGGTATATTAGCAAATGAGACAACCATCCACCAAAGTTCAGTTTAATTGATTATAAGCATGTTTAGGTAACAGGACGGCTTTCAACAATGAGAAAAAATATAATTTAGTCAGCTTTAAAAGGCCCCGTCATGTAAAATATATAACAATTCAATTGAGAAAACTAACGGCCTAATTTGTTACAAAATAATGTAAGAAAGACAAAAAGACGGGCTATTGGCAAGCAAATATAAAATGTTCCTTTGTTGCCTCTTTTTAGAAAATGGTGGTATTAATTTTCATAATAGACGACAAAACCAACAAAATCTGCCTATCCATTTTTTTTATTATAAATATTAAGACAAGAACGTCATGAGTGTATAGTAAGTAGAACTTTATCATTCTGTTTTAAAAACATGAAGCATAACCATCTTCCTTTTTAAGTGTTTACAGACACAATAACAATCGTCTGACATTTAATCAAATTTATGACATATCCGAAGCCTTTACGATTTTTCAACACACTATTACATAGTTCTGCTATAATTTAATTGTTATCAAAGATACCAATCATATAATTAAAGTAGACGTCTGGAGTCGATTTCACAAAAAAAACTTACGACTAAGATTGATCGTAAGTCATGAACAATTCAGTATACTTAAGATTAATCTTAGTCGTAAGTTTTTTTGTGAAATCGACTCCTGGATACTTGTTTGTTGCCAGGGAGAGGACAAGCCTGCCATTAAAAGAATATTATATACTTATACATCGATCCTATCAAAAGGCTCCAAAATTTACTTCCGTCACATAAGTAGTGTGCGGAAAGGGGGAAGGTGCAGCATAGAAAGTTAAAAATGTTATACTTCTATTTTCCCCCTTAAATAAACTTTCAAAATGTAAAAACAACTTATATATGCGTCAATTTCATTTTATTTATAAATTTCCAGTTTATAAAACTTTGAATTTTTCGAAAAACTAAGGATTTTCTTATCCCAGGAGTAGATTAGCCGTTTTTGGCACAACTTTTGGGAATTTTCGGTCTTCAATGCTCTTCAACTTTGTTCTTGTTTTGCTTTTTAACTGTTTTGATCTGAGCGTCACTGATGAGTCTTATGTAGACGAAACGCGCGTCTGGCATATTAAACTATAATTCTGGTACCTTTGATAACTATCAACAAGAAAATGAGTGTATAAAAATGCAAATATATCAGACAATAATAAAATAATTGTGTTAAAAAGACTCCCAAAACAATGAATTAATGTAACCTCCCAGCCTTGTATAAATTTTAGAGAAAGTTTTTTTTTCTAACCAACAATATGTTCCCTATATGCAGATTGAACAAACATGTCTATACACCAAAGAGAGGCAATAGTGTTATCAAGCAACTTCATTAAAATACCTTTCCAATACAGGAAATAATGTTATAGCACGTGTTTAAACTGATGACGATATTGGAAGAAAATTGAAGAAATCCATGTAAATATAGATGTCTCAAGTGTTTTAATAACAACACAATTGTTTACAGAATCAGTTTCTGCGGTTTCATTTGCTCAGTTAACTTAATAAGTGTATGATATATTATCCAGTGAATCCGTTGAAAACATAAGATTTCTTTTACTTCTATACTGGAATATATCAGGAGAAAGTTTCCGTTTGGTTTCTTTTTGCAGTCTTTAAATGCAATGCCACACACAACTATATGCTAGTTAACCACGAAGGTAGGTACATACTAGTAGTACACACTTTTGAAGTAGAACTCACATTTCTATCATATCACACGAGGCAAAATGATGGGTGGTCATTAAAACACGATGATAATACATAAAAGGATAATTGGAATCCCGTTACTCGAAGAAAAGCAGACAAACACTGGCTAAAATAAAAATATAGAATAACAGACAAAAAACACTTCACAGAACACATCAAACTGAGCAGAAGAACCAGTGTAAATACCTTTTTGTTTAAATAATACTAGTAACCTAAATTTCCTATAAATAATAAACACGTGATATCTTTTTGAAAACTATCTTATCTTTTAAAAAAATACCAGTGTTAGACCGCTTCTCGCAAATATGAGTTGACATTTTTTTATAGTATCATGTCATGTTATATAATTACATTCATTCACAATTTCGTATAAGAACAGTATTATAACAAGGATCCACAATGTCAATGAACTTACTATCATGTCTAACATAGACTTCGAATTCGTCAAAGGATGATTGAATTCGTCTGTAAGATAGATCACGATGACATTGATGAATAAATGAATGACAATATTTCTTAGTGGTAAACATGTAACATTTAAAACATTCCACTGCTTAGACATAACACACTATCTGCTATGAACGAGGGACGAAAGATACCAGAGCGACAGTCAAATTCATAAATCGAAAATAAACTGACAACGTCATGGCTAAAAATGAAAAAAATGACAAACAGACAAACAATAGTACTAGTAAACATGACACAACAAAAAAATTAAAGAATAAGTAACACGAACCCCACCAAAAACTGGGGGTGATCTCAAGTGCTCCGGAAGGGTAAGCAGATCCTGCTCCAGATGTGGCACCCGCCGTGTTGCTCATGTTATAACAAATCCGGTAAATAGTCTCTAATTCGGTAGGTCACATTCATGAAAGGGAAGGGGATTGTAGTTACGACGTAAGGAACATATCCGATATCATATGTGAAACGGTTATTCCATAACGGTCAACCATCTCGTGATGGCGTTTGTAAAAGGAGTAGGTTCAGTAAGACCCCTTTTTGGCCCCAAAATATAGCAGTTTTACAAAATTGTGAAAATGTAATCTTTTAGCTATTTACTGGAAAGTAGAATGCTTCTGCTTCAAAAATATGGGCTGTTTTTGACAATACAATGCACAAATATCGGGTACTAGCATCATAAAGTCATTCTAAATTACTGAAATCTTCACAATTTTAGCATTTTATCTAAATTTTAGACGGTTTCCGTCTTAAATGAAAGTGGCCGCATTCGTGTTCATTCATAATATTGAAATCTAAGTTGTATTTGATGATAATTCATAACATATATAAAGGTTAAGGATGAACACGGATGCGGCCACTTTCATTTTTGACAAAAACCATCTGAAAAGTGACGTTTTTTGACATATTTGGAATTTTTCATATTTAAGCTTGAATCGGAGCGTTTTAAATGACTAAAGAAGTCAAAATCTTTCACATACACGAATTGAATCAATTTAAATAGACACTTAAGTGTTAAAAAAGTGTCCAAGATCTTTCTTTAGATGAACCTGAAATTTGAGGCCAAAATCGGCCCTTACCGGACCTACTCCTTTACGAAGGGATGACTTCAACTTCACCATTTGGAAATCTTGGTCTTATGAAAGTGTATCCAGCAGTGTACGAAAAACGCTTGAATAGTGTAAACGGCGAAAACACATGAACTCTAAACAACTCCAATTTTCTGAGTAAGAGGGAAAGAGAGGGAGAAAGTGATTGACTTCAAGCAGAATGATGACCACAAATCAAAACAAAAGTAATAACAAAATAACGATGAATGTAACTTAGGAGATCATAATTTTAATTAAGAAAAGGCGTATTTAAATCTAATTGTGTAAAGCATATGTGTTTTAATCCCTGTATATCAAGAACGTAAAGTAGAATGCATTAGACAATTCAATCTGTATACAGCTATCAAAGGTACCAGGATTATAATTTAGTACGCCAGAGCCGCGTATCGTCTTCAAAAGACTCTTCAGTAACGCTCAGATCTAAAACGTCATAGAGCCAAACAAGTACAAAGTTAAAGAGCCTTGTATATCTAACCGATATAAGAAGAGAACTAAGCATCCTTAATGTAATTCAAGGAAGTGGTAGAAATTTTAGATGTAGATGATTTATTTTTATATCATTAATACAGTAGTATCAATTTTTGAAAGAAATCCATAAATTCCTTATAGTACATGACAAATAGCTGCAATTCTTTCTTGTGCAATCGATTGTGTTCTATTTCAATAATGTTATATCAAGATTTCAACAAAACAATCACAATATTTGTTTTCTGTTTGCATTTGTAGGGACAATATGTTGGTCAACGACTTTCCATTACTAATAATTGCATGATTGTACAAACATTTTATTGCATCCAACATGAATTTTGGGAATGGTCCTAAAGGTTCATAGACTAAGAAATGATTTTTCTTTCAAAAAAAAAACGATAAATGTATTTCTTTTCTTTCGAAAAATGTATTTGCATTTCCGGACAGTATGGAAACCAAAATTGTTATTGTCTAAAACTTAAATTGATTTCATTTCTAAAATATCTTAAGTACGTCATGCATCTTAAGGAGGTAGACCTAGGTTAAGGGAAATAACTCTTAAAATCATCAGTACGTTTGCGTCAACCATTTTCATAAATATATTCTAAGCTTCAAGGCTACATAGATTATTTCCAATCTGTTTCAGGTAAATGCTTAAAATACATTGATGATACTTGACTTTTACAAACGCATAACTGATTTAAAGAGTTATCTCCCTGGACCAAGATCTACCCCCTTAAAGAACCCTTTGTGCAACTCATTGAGGGTATGATAGGTGTCATTTTCCCGTTAAACTGCCAATATCCAACATTCCGACGTTGTCAAGTGGCAATCTAAATACCAAGTCTTGGTCAAAACAAACCAACCTAAAAGAACCTGTGGCAGGAAATCTTAATGTTGGAGAGGTTGATCTCCGAATAGATGCATGTCTGCGTGGCAGGTTTGCCTAAAAAGGTCTGTTACATCTAATTTAACTAAACTGATCATAGATACCAGAATTGAAATTTCATATTAACGCCAGACTCGCGTTTCATCTACAAAAGACTAATTTGCACTGATGCTTATGGAAAAAATGGGAAACAGACCAAATAAAGTACGAAGTTGAAGAGCATTGAGGACCCTAAATTCCTCTAAGTGGTAGTCTTTAGCTTTGCTGTGAAATTAGTATTTAACCACGCTTAATTGTTGCTGATCTTTAAATATCGCTAATAAGCCTTAGTGTTGTTTCGAAATAATTTTATCTCATTGACATATGGTACATCAAACATTTTTTTTAATTAAGTGTCTAAAAATGTATCTTTTGTTATTAAATGGAAATGTTGGAAATCTGACCAGAGAACACGATAAGAAAGTTGGACTTTTGTTTTGTTATCCCTTGAACAGAAACTATTTGAAATCTTAAACATGAAAGATCAGACATGGGGTCAATTACATTTGAAAGTAATTAATTACATTCAATTACAATTACAAAATCTTCAATTAAATTACACATTACATTTGACTTTTTTTACCAATGTAATTAATTACATTCCAATTACTTGGCAAATGTAATTAATTACTTCAATTACATTTGAAAGAGCACTATTTTTTATTTTTTGAAATGATTTTCATTTTTATCCCAGCTTATTCAAATTATTTATCTTAAATAAGTGATTTAGAAATCTGACTTCTTAAAACAAAAATAAACTTTAGTTTTAATCACAACTAATTAATTTAATAAACAAAATATTTTCCAAATTTAAATGTAAGCTATTAGAGGATATAAGATAAATGAAATCTGATTAGAAATGAAAAAGAAGCATTATGAATTTATTAATTTTTAAAATTCTTATATAGTATTACCTTCATATGTGTAACAAAGTTGGATGTAACTTTATAACTTCCACTAATGAGGGTGCCACAATGCATACATTTTCCTTTGAAAGTATTTCCATTTTGGAAGTCATCAGGAACAGTAAAATGTTCCAGTACACTCTTGGAGCTCATTTTTAAATCTGATAAAATGTTTTCTTTCAACATTCATATATATAGTGAACAAATTTTGCAAGTGAGATTTTGTCATATGCATTATCCCTTCAAGAATTTAAACATGTACCTATAGGCCCTAGGGGTATATTTATCTCTCTCTAATTAGCCTTATATCTGTTTAACATAACTGTTATAAAAACAGTCATTATATAGTTTGTAATAAAACAAATAGCCAGAGGTTATATTTATTGGTTATTTAAGTCCTTGAATAAAGTTAATTATGTTAAATCAATGTCTTAAAATATCTATCTAAATCTACTAATTAAGGTCAAGACAGTGACTTCCTAGTGGTTTCTTTTAAAATTATGGCATGTGTCTACATTTTTTTTATCATTCAATACAAAATGAAGAATCTACCATGGTTTTGTTAATACAGAAAGTATACTGTGAAGGCTTTTCTTTGTCAGCTTACAACATTTGTTAAGATTATTGCTTTTAATAATTTTTTGAGAAAACACAAGATTTAATCTTTTGATCCAAAATTTCAAATGTAATTGACTTGTAATTGAAAAGTAATTGTCAATTACAGGCAATTTTGGCTATGTAATTAATTACATTCAATTACATGTAATTGAAAAAATGCTCAATTACACATTACATTCAATTACATGATAAATTGTAATTAATTACAGTCAATTACAATTACATATTTCAATTACCCCATGTCTGTGAAAGATTTCGTGACATCTAATATCATGTGACTGTGTTTTCTATTATTCCTCAATGATATAATATAATTAAACAATTTCATTTAACTGACACTCTTTGAAATATGAATTCAGCAGAGAATAAAAGTCTGAGTCAATTCCGCCTCCACACAAAAGATGGTGTTGCCTAGTTGTCATTGTGTTTAAATCTAATCAAATTTCTTTTGATTTCACCGTAATCTTTGTTAAAATAATATCAAAGTTCTATGAATAAAATTACGAATTATTTATCACCGTCGAGGCATTTAGCAATTAAAGTTTTATATCACTACCAATTAAAGTAACAATGATATTTAATGATAGAACACCAAGTTTAAAACTAATGTAACGTTTGAAATTTAAGAAAATGTTAATGTGGATGAATAATGTCCCTCTATTTTCTCGAACGATGAAAAATAAGTTTACTGTTTGGTCGTAGCGAGAGAAAATAAAACTGCAAGATTGCATTTAAGTAATATTTTAGGTATGACTGAATTTTTTTTTTTTCTGTCTATGAAGAAATGACAATAAAAAAAGTGGTGCACACTGAATAACCTGCGTAGCGGGTTATTTTGTGGTGTGCAACAACTTTTTTTATGTTACTTCGAATAAACAGAAAAATATAACAGTCATTCCTTCTAACTTAATTCTAAATTTTATTTTAAGCCGGGGTTTGAAGAAAAAATGTTGGTGACATCATGGTCACATGACAGAACTATATCTATGAGCTGATAGATAAAACAATGTCAGCCGATCAGAAGACGCGTTAAATCCAAAATTAAGTTATCTTCAAATATTGATCAGCATAATTACAATTGCCAAGTTGAAATTGAAGTTTTATGATATTTTAAATCCATTGCTTTCGAATAGCTAAAACCTTTTTCGTGAATGTTCTAAGGCACAACAATTGAAATAGAATGTGTTATTTTTTGTTATATTATAGTTCGTTTCTGTGTGTGTTACAATTTAACGTTGCGTCGTTTGTTTTCTCTTATTTTTGAGTGTAAATTGACATTGCGATAAGACGTGTCACGGTACTTGTCTATCCCATATTCATGTATTTGGTTTTGATGTTATATTTGTTATTCTCGTGGGATTTTGTCTGATGCTTGGTCCGTTTCTCTGTGTGTTAGTTACATTGTAGTGTTGTGTCGTTGTTCTCCTCTTATATTTATGCGTTTCCCTCAGTTTTAGTTTGTTACCCCGATTTTGTTTTTTGTCCATGGATTTATGAGTTTGAACAGCGGTATACTACTGTTGCCTTTATTTACATTTATTTTCACTCGGGGAATTTTTATAATCGAAGAAAACCTTAATAAACAATGAAAACCATCATATATTACTGTTGGTGGATTGTGAGTCCATTACGGTATCATCAGCTAGTAGTTAGTATTTCCGTCCTGCTGACATTGTTTCATAAAAACTTTTCTGTTGATATGCCCTAATAAACAAATAATTAAGAAACTAAGCTTCCAACGCCCTCAGGGCAAATATGAATTTTGCTATTTCTGGTGTTTAGTTCTTGGACTTTCAAACAGTCTCATTTTTTTCATATTTTTAATCACAATTCATTTGGGATCGTTATATACAGGCTACAGCTAATAACCGCACAAATACTGTAAATTGACGCAAATAGTTCAGTAAATTGGCACAATTACATTTTAATTAAAACTTAAAAAAATGATATTTGGCGCAAATGATACATATTAAAAATAACAATAAACGCAAAGGACTGCTACCATATTGATAACGCTTCTGGTGTTTTTCAATGGTTTGGTTGTCGTTTCCTTTTAAACATCAAGTGACAAATATTTTATCATTTTCAAGATAAGAAAAAAATTACACTAATTCTACATAATTGATAAGTTCTTCAAAGTTGTACTGTCATGACTACTGCAATTGGAACTGAACATTTGGTTTTCCCCGTTTGAATGGTTTTACACTAGTAATTTTGGGGATCTTTATAGCTTTTTGTTCGGTGTGAGCCAAGGCTCCGTGTTGAAGGCCATAATGGTTTACTTTTATAAATTGTTATTTGGATGGAGAGTTGTCTCATTGGCATTCACACCTCATCTTCCTATATCTATTTGAACTTCCATTGGATAATGATGGTCTGTAGCATCATGAGAGGACTTATTCATAAAACCAGGTCACGTGCTGATCCCTGGAAAGACTTTTTGACTATGACTGTTGATATTCTAAATTTTAGCAGATCATTTTAGACATCATGCAACAAAGACTTGCGAAACGGATATTATTCCTGTGAGTTTTCAATATTAAGGCTCAATGGAACTTCTTCATATTGTTGACATTCCGTATCCAAGCTAGTACTAGAAGAATTCGTCATAAAATACTTGTCCAGTATATGCATGTAATATTGCCGCGGCATCCATGTATGTAACCTCAATCAGGCAATAATATTGCAAAACTGGCTGGCGATGAAATTAAGGCTCGTCCTCCACACAACTGAAAAGACTGAAATGACAGTTTACATCCAAAAAGAATGTAAATGAAAAAATTAACACCTATATGCAATTGAAATGTTGAACAAACGAATCTTTAATTCTTGCAATAATTCATATGATTCTCACGTTCAAGAAACATACATTAACGCGCAAGTGTAATTATATTGTGATTGTGTCGGTATCTCGTACGCTTATGGAATTTGATGTTCACCCTTTTGTATTTTCCATCCATTAATTGTTTTAGCGGCAACTGTTCAGAATTATTGACAGGTAATTCCCACTAATCTCAAGTGAGAACAGGAAGATATGTACAAATGAACATGTAAGTTTCATGCCAGTTAACTCAGATGAAATATTAATTTTGCTATATTTTCCATATTGACGTAATATAATTACTTTTGGATCAAATAGCTTATTTATACCAGTGTTGTGCTGTTAGCCTTTGAGAATTCAACGTAAAAACTGCATGTCTATCTTCCATTACATCAAGATTTATTTCTAGAGACAGAGGCAAGCATTCCGCTAATTGAAAAATTTGAAATTGACATTATTTGCTGTAGCATCTTCAGAGATTCTATTATATAATCGATGTCGGGAGATCCCTATTTTGTTTACCGGAATTACAATCAATTATCTCGGATACAACTCAGCAATGAAAGAATTACAGTTCTATTTGTTTTGATATCTATTACAAGACAAATATATGATGATTTGAACTTCTAGCTTATTTCCTTGTATTGGAAGATAAAATAAAATGAGATTGTCTGTCTGTAAGCTTACTTGGCACATATTTTGTATCTAGGGATAGTTATTTCGTTAAAGCTGAGTCTTAACGTTAGGCGTTATGGTTTTGTCCAAATTGAATAATGTTATTTGAACCAAACAAGCTAAAAACAAAGTCTCCAAAAATGGTTGACCGTAAAACAAAAAAATCCAAAAAAAAAACTGTCTTCAAATTTATTTTCAGTTGACGTGGCGTGCAAATTAAGTTTTGAATTCCATCAAATTTATGTACAAATTTAAAGGATATTTTTTTTAATTTTAAATAAAATTTTATAATTTTAATTTCTCCTTTTTGTAAACTCCGGTATTTTGTTAACTTTTTTAAATACTTTTTCAGTCATTGAATTGTTGCATTAAAAGAAATTTTCCATATCTTAAGAGGTAACACATGTATATTAATATTTTCTAATGGTGAACAAGAGAGGGAAAAGCACCAAAGGAACATGCAAACTCAATAGTCGAAAATAAACTAAAAACGCTATAGCTAAAATCCAAAAACAAAAGACAAACAACAGTACACTAAACATAGAAAACTAAAGATTGAGCAATTTCCCATTCAGATAAACATTCACTGGCCTAACGCTATTCTCATTCATTTTGAGCGGAAAATTATTAATTTAAATACATAGTTATTTCTAAAGACAAATATTACTGGTTGTGACCAATAAGTTTTGGAGGGGGGTATACGGTTTTTGTCCTAAATAATATTCTTAATCCAGATGAAAAATGGTTGCTGCTTAGATACTAAAACTCTTATGATATTTTTGTCCTTTGGGAACATTATACAAAATGGCGTCAGTTGCTTTATCGCGTATAGCGCAGCAACTCTTGAGCCTAGAATTTGCCAATATTTTGGCCCTAACCATCACTGAAGAACATTAGTTATTGACATGCGTATCTGGAGCAGAAAAATTGTTTAAGTTATCATGACATTAGTGATAAGTTTTAAGTAATATAATTCACACATATATTTTCACCAAATTTGTACACAGGCTATCATTGTATACATTACAATGCTCATTGAGCATTGTTGAAAAACATTTAAATTATCAATGAGTTATCTTTCCCTTTTCGTTTAGGTATTGGCATTTCACATTCATACAAACACGTGACATGGCTCGTAACATATGCTACAAAAATCTGTGAAACTTATTCCAATTTGACAGCAAATATCTATTTGTTTCATTTCTTTAAATATAAAACAGTTACTGTCACCTTCTATTCCATGACCTCGCCAGTAAAATTAGCTCGAGGGAATGCGCTGCTATGACAAAGTCTGATGGAAAACCATCTACTTCGGAATAAACAATTTGTACGACATATTGTCTGAGAGATATCTATTTACCGAAGGATTATAGAATAGATTGCCACGGCCATTAATATGAATTTTCTATCTGTCAAGGGACATCAAAGAAACCATAATCATGAAAACATTTAATGGATATGTTAACTCACGACATCAGCAGACGACCATCGTGATCGTTCGGGTCATACTTTCCCTTCTCTAAATTTTGTCTTCCATTTCTACCCGGGAATAATGCAGAAGTATGTGTTGAGTCACTACATCCCAAAAAGAGAGTTCCAAAAACTTCGCTTTTTTCATTGTTGTATACTTTATTGTTATCAAATTTATTACATATTGTGTAAATGTTTAATAAAATTGACAATTCTATGAATATCTTAAATCATTCTGTTAATCATCAAGCGCAACCATAAGAAGGGTGTGATTTTGAAAAGGGCTGATGACAGTGGGTGTTAAAAGATGATAAATTACATAAGAAATGTGGTCAAGGGGTGACGAAGTACCACATAAAAAACAGACATCTTGAGTTTACCAAAACGGTCTATAATGATAATCAGGTGTCATAAACATATAAAAAAGAAATGTGGTATGATTGCCAATGAGACAACTCTCCACAAGAGACCAACATGACACAGAAATTAACAACTATAGGTCACCGTACGGCCTTCAGCAAAGCCTATACCGCATAGTCAGCTATAAAAGGCCCCGAAATGACAATGAAAAACAATTCAAACGAGAAAACTAATGGCCTTATTTATTTAAAAAAATAAATAAACGAAAAAAAATATTAAACACATATAACAAACGACAACACTGAATTAAAGGCTCCTGACTTGGGACAGGCACATACATACATACTGTGGCGGGGTTAAACATGTTAGCGGGATCCCAACCCTCCCCTAACCTGGGACAGTTACATTATTCTAGTGTTGTTTCTCGTTGAACATTCGTGTTCTGTTGATTTCTAGCAGACATACTAGCATAACTTGGAACGGTCACAAGACATGTCAGTGTTCACTTGTCTCTTTTGTACGTGTCTTTGTTATGGGATTTCCTCCCAATTAATCTAAAACTCTGTCACATCTCAGTCATTATTTTAATGTGTATATCTTTCCTAGCTATATGCTACTTCTTGTTTGTCATTCGTGTTCTGTTGGTTTCCATCTTTCCGATCACGAAACCTATTGCATTAAACAAACCCCTATAGTCTTGCCTTATAAATAGAAACAAGAAGGGTCGCAACAATGTAAGTATGTACAACTGGAGATTTGGGATACATGTCGATAAAAGAGCAACCAGTGAAGCATAATTATAATTGAATGACACAGGATTGTTAAAACCTCTTCGTCGTTAAAGAGAAGAATAAAAACGTATACGTATTGCTTGTGTGTAAAAATATCGGAAATTGATGAGACTGTCATTAAAGTGAGAGGGTTAGCGCTATAGAACCAGGTTTAATCCACCATTTTCTACATTTGAAAATGCCTGTACCAAGTCAGGAATATGACAGTTTTTGTCCATTCGTTTTTGATGCGTTTTGTTATTTGATTTTGCCATGTGATTATGGACTTTCCCAATTGATCTTCCTCTAAGTTCAGTATTTTTGTGATTTTACTTCTTACCCTCGCATATAATGTTCCTACGTTGGGTTTTTTGGTAATCTGCTATATCGCGCTCTACGCTGCTACTTGTATTTTTTATTTAATTTATTATACAGAATATCGTATTACTTTTGTATATTATTTATTTTGCTTACTTAGTTTTTATTTGTTAATTATACCAAGGACGTATATTAGAGTGTTAGTTATACATCCTTGATTATACTAATACTGTATTGGATTAGAAAAATGTTTTTATATCAACCAATCACAGAATGTGATTTTAACAGGAAGCAAAAATAAAAAGTAATAAATTGGTTTCTTAAAACAACATGGAAACCAGTACCAACTTTATCATAAATTGATTCTATACAAGTAATGGACATACTAATAAATCAAGAAAGAGACTTTGTAAGCAATATTATTTACAAATATTTAGTACAAGAACAAATTATACTGAAACTAATTTTTTTATATTGATTGCTTCCTTGTATAGAAAAGATAACAGTTTAATAACAGTTTTTGCTGTCACAGTGGTAATTCTTCAAATGTGTATTATAGTTGAAAATACCCTTGTGTGTAATTATTGTATTTGTTCAAGGTTATTTTTTTATATAAAAATCTGTAAGATTGAACTGGAATATATGTCAAATGACTTTATCGTTTTTATTACAAACGAAATAAAGAAGATTTAGAGACTAAACAATAAAATATAAAGTTTAATGGCAAAGTTTTGTGTGGAAAATGACATGCAAATGGAATTTAAAAATACAACAACAAAAAAATTAAATAGGTCATGCAGGTTATTAGATAAATTCTCAAATTATTTTTCTAGTAGGCGGTAAAATGGGCTTTCGTGTGTTTTTAAAAACAAATACAAATTCGTTGATGGTATCATAATCAATTTATTATAAAAAGAAGCCGAATTGATATGAAAAGTGATATGAAACAGCTATCAACAAAAGTCATATGGACAAGGATGTTAACAGTAGCCTTAACAATTAGAAAAACGTGTTGTATAGAAAGCTATAATAATGGACACCAGGAATACAAAATTTTAAACAATTCAAATGAAAAATCTGATATAAATCTGAAAAATCTGTTATAACATAAAACAAACAAGTAATAGGACTGACAGCAACCAAACATGCATGGTTATTCCATTATATTTTAGATTTGGACCAAAACTATCTTTAATCTATAGTTATTTCGTATTTGTCAATAAACAATTTGTTTAACAATTATCGTGTAGCTGATGTGATTGGCCTCCTAAAAAAATGACGTATACAAGTTATGTTTTCCTGCTAATCAATTACCTTTGGACATTCAGGAAATTTCTCTCTTTCAAGAATACAGTCTTAACTTCTCTCTTATTCTTATATGGATGTATAAAAATATTCTTCTATAAGCAAATTGGAATATCGAACTTGATTAATAAAAACCTCCAAATACGTTTGTGATTCTAACTGCTTTGTATACTGAACAAAATGATTTATGAAAGTTACCACTTGCGGATCATGTGGATCAATCCGGTAATTGACGTGTCATTTATATTTCACTGTCATGTGATATCTAGACTGGAAAACAAAGCAGTCAATCAAATGTATGCTTCGTTGGAACTAACTTTTTGTATAGATTGTCATAAGTTTGATTTATTCAATTTATTTTGGACGAAATATGTAAATATTGGATTAAGTCAATACGGAAACACGATTAGGACATGTCCATACATTTCTGTAGAGTAAATAACGTTGGAATATTCCATTTTCAATTTACGAGTTATTTTTCACTTTTAAGGAGTTGCTTTTAAGGAAAATGACTGAGAATGAATACATGTAAAAAGAAGGTGCTGGTATATGCAAATGAGACAACAACCAAACAACACTTTGAAATTATCGGGAAGTGAAAAGAAATAAGAGGAAACGATTAAAAATAATAGGTTTTTAAGACACAATTATAGCCAACACATTACGATTGATTGATTGATGGCTGTTTAACGTCCAGTGGAAAATTACATGTATATTTGTAACAATAAAATGCAACTTTTATATGAATATAAACCTTACTTTGTACTAGACTTACACACCAAGTCGAGTGTTTAACGTGATAGTTCACAAAGTAACAATCCACAGGAAAGCATGTCACCCTACTCAGATACACAACTCTGACCCTGAACCAACTAGTCTTTACTTTTACTCCTAAAAACTTCAAGTCTGTGGTTCTACCAACCCGAGGATCGAATCCATGACCCTCTGCACTCAATGACAGAACGCTACCGCAAAACAATCGAGGCCGTTACCATAAGACACAATAGCCGAAATATAGTCATGTGTAAACATGTTCGACACAATATCCGAAATAAAGTCAGAGGTAAACATGTTCGACACTATAGCCAAAATATAGTCATAGGTAAACATGTTCGACACTATGGCCAACGTATAGTCAGAGCCTGAGGTAAACATGTTCGACACAATAGCCAAAATATAGTCAGAGGTAAACATGTTCGACATTTACAATAGACAAGGGGTCTATCGTGAAGGTATAGTTCGTTCTAAGTATGAATACAGTATGACAAACAAACATAAAAAAGAAGAAAAAAAACATCTACCATCCATTCTCAATTACCATTGACATATACAACAAATGAAACAAGGAAATATGTTCCCGATTATAAGGGCTGACAAATGCATTGAATTTTGTCAGCAGCGTTTTTCTTTTCTTTTCGGGATTTTAGCCCCTTTTGAATCTCTTTGAGTTCCATAAAACGAGTATGAATAATTACTGATCTCCGTAAAGTCTTAAACAGTGAGCAAATCCCGTACTGTATAGTAAGCTATAATTGATAGTCCTCTGATAACAACATAGGAAACATTTAAATTTAAACCTACCGCATTAGACTATTTACCGGATTTGTTGTAACATAAGCAGCACGATGGATGCCACATGTGTAACAGGATCTTCTTACCCTTCCGGAGCACCTGAGATCACCCCTAGTTTTTAGTGGGGTTCGTGTTGCTTATTCTTTAGTTTTCTATGTTGTGTCATGCATGTCATGTGTTCTATTGTTTGTCTGTTTGTCTTTTTCATTTTTAGCCAGGCGTTGTCAGTTTATTTTCGATTTATGAGTTTGACTGTCCCTCTGGTATCTTTCGTCCCTCTTTTAAAAGTGAGAACCACAAGTCTGATAATTATATTCAAAAAGTAAAGCTAACATACCGAACTCAATGGCCAATTCAACAAAACCTGACAAAGTAAAGCTGTAGACTTTATCAACCAACGAAACGAAGGAAACAACTGTCATATTCCTGACTTGATCAACAACTATGCAAGACACTCATGGGTAGTCCAGCTCGTAAATTAAACTCATTGGTACAGCCTGTGGCATAAAACGCTACTCAAAAAATAAAATAATGTATATTATATTCAGATAAACTCATACATTTCTGTACAGTAAATAACATTGGAATATTCCGTTTTCAATTTACGAGTTATTTTTCACCGTTGTTGCATATAAGGTTGAAGACTGAAAGTTAATAAAAGAAAGAGAATGTTGATATATGTCAGTGAGACAGCAACCAAACAACACTACGAAACGGTCAGGCAAAAAGTACGAATAGAATCATATTCAAAACAGTGTAGCTGTGGCCATTGATTGACAACCTTAAATTATCCCATTGACTAGGGCAGATTAGGTGAACGCGTGTCTGTAACGACAACTGCTCACTACTTACTTATTATAGAATTTAAATTGTGGGGTCACCAAAGGTTCTTAACGCCTTTAATATTAAAATAGTTCGAAAAATTAATCAGGAATAACTTTATGTTTTGATTTATATTATTGATATAAATCAAAACATCGTGTTATTCCTGATAAGTTTTTCTAATTTCTTTATTTATGTGTTGAGAACCTTTTGTGACCCCACAGTTTAAGTGCCTTTAACAAGTACATAGTGAGCAGCGGTTGTTACAGACAAACGTTCACATAATCTGCCCCAGTCAATGGGATAATTTAAGGTTGTCAATCAATGGCCATAGCTACACTGTTTTGAATATGATTCTAAAAGGAGACGATGAAAAATAAGTTTTTAAGACACAATTACATCCAACACATTACGATTGATGGATGGATGGCTGTTTAACGTCCAGTGGCAAATTACATGTATATTTAGAACAATAGGATGAAACTTTTATATGAATAAAAACCTTACTTTGTACTAGACTTACACACCGAGTCAAATGTTTAACGTGATAGATTAAAATAATGTATATATTCAGATAAAATCATTCAAAAAAATGAACCTGCGGAATTACATAATATAAAGAAATGATTTAAATGTGGGCATCAAACAAACTTATAAACACCCACAACATGTATAAGATTTAGTACCTGTTTTTAATACCTGTATCTTAAACTGATAGTAGTAAGTTGCGGTCCTACTAAAAAGCGCCCGGGAGCGCCCGAGAGCGCCCGGGAATAGAAAAAGCGCCCGTGGAAAAGAAAAAGCGCCCGGAGAAGGAAAATTAGCGCCCGGAGAAGAAAATTATAATATAATAATACATGTATTTTATAACAATATTTGTTTTCCTGAAAAAAAAATCATTGCTTGTTTTTTCCTTAATATAAATTGGGATATGTACGATGCTACATCTAAAGTGACTGTGTTGTTGCACTTTTACATTTTGATTTCAAAATGGTATATAAGTAAGTAAATAAATATAAATAAGAGTATTTACAAGAATCATGAACGATATTGTCCTCGATTAAAACGTATATTTTGTTATTTAAAAATAATCAGTGCCCGAGGTGTTATATTTTCGCAACTGCATGCATGGTGAACACTGTTTTATGCAGATACTGATACAGATTTATTATATCTTTTTATATATATACTTCATGAGTATAAAACTTAAACTGTTTCAATGGATTTGCTTATCAGGGTTTTAATGCTAAGTTTTAAATTTAAAGCAAACTCCTGCTCTTTGTCCCCTTGTTTTAACTACGGTACATGTATAGTACTGCTTTATTTGCTGATTTATTATGTGTAACTCTTTTAATTTTGTTTAAATTAATATTTTTCAGTGAAATTTAAGTTTTTTTTACATTTTTCATTTTGATATCGTTTTTGAAAAACATGTCTTTTGATGTTTTACATTTTATAAATCTTCCGCATAAACTCTGATCCAGTATTGTCTGTCTCTCGAAACAGTATTCATATGTTATTGTTAAAATTGAAACATTCATACTTGTTTTGTGCTTTATTACAAATGTCTATTATCTGAATTTGCAAAATACTTGTCTAAAATTTAAAAAAAAACAACATGTTCATAACTTATTTCATCGACACAAAATTGTCTCGTGCCAATAAATATTTTTTATATTTTCCCCGGGCGCCTTTTCTTTTCCCCGGGCGCTATATTTTCTTCCCCGGGCGCTTTTTCTTTTCCCCGGGCGCTTTTTCTTCACCCGGGCGCTCCCGGGCGCATTTTAGTAGGACCCGTAAGTTGCATGTAACGAAAACCATGACAGTTCATAAATACCAAGAAATCAGACAGTAAACGTTTTTCGCGGATCAATTCATAATCCAATCTTTAAATCATCTGGAGATTTTATTGATAAGTCTATACGGAACAATAGTGAAATCAGACGGTCAATTATAAGTTCAAAGATCTTCAAAAAGATCCCTATAGATTTCTAAACAAGATTTTACAATTTATCAATATCAAGTTTAGTAATTATTAATACTTGAGTTTTCTTTATCAGGTCGTTACTTTTCCCTTTACAGAAGAAACCCATTTGTCCAAAGGAAGAAGAATTAATCACAGTACTTCTCTTAACACAAAAATAAAAAGCAACCTAACAAAATAACTAATCTAGCTTTCATTTTGCTTATATGTCCGTCACAGTGGACTATGTTTCCAATATATTTCTCATACTTGGAGCAAAGAGCGATATGTTATTGTAAACATTTTTCATCTTTCTAATGCATACATTGATCACAGTTCAGACGGTTAATCAATAAAATATAATACAAACTCCTTAAGCCAATCTTATCTCTGAATTGAGAACAATTTTTCATCAAATTTACTAAGAAATGGGATTTGTTATTAAAATGACAGTGCTATATGTTGTGTACGCCGTATCGGTTTAAAATCTTACAGAAAAAACATTTATGAGAAATATGATTCCAACTAAAACTACCGCCACTTAATTTTGTTGCAAAGCCTTGATAGTCCATTGCCAAGTGGTTTTTCTAGTTAACTTAAAATATCAAATTAGCCAAAACGACTTAGAGAGCTTTCGATCATCAGCATACATATATCATAATATTGTGATGATGAGGTTTGATTGCCATCAAAACAAATATCCATAATTGACCAAACGAAGAGAGTGTAAACAGCTACATGTGTATAGGTCATCGTAGGGTCTTGAACGATAAGATAAACCACATATAGAAAGTTATAAAAGGCCCTAATATGACAAATGGAAAACTCTTATATAAATAAAATTGAGAATGGAAATGGGTAATGTGTCAAAGAGACAACAACCCGACCATAGAACAGACAACAGCAGATTGAAGGTCACTAATAGATCTTCAATGCAGCGAGAAACTCCCACACCCAGAGGCGTCTAATAGTATGTTTTAGCCCTACAAGTACCACCCCCGCAATGATTTTATAGATAGTTGTACTCTGTGAAAATTGGTTAAATTTCCACATAAATCTATGATCCAATATGCATAGTCCAAACATACACCTTAAAAACTGTATGCATTGACATAGACAATTTTCCGATTGGAAAATTCAATTTTAGTTCCCCCTCGAAACACTCTAAAGGTTAAAACACGTAACTTCTCTGAACAACAAACACCACATCAAGCACCTAGAATTTAGCTCACACAATTGATAAATTTATCAAGAGTTCTTGAACGAAGTTTAACACTTGACCTTATATTGATTATTTTGATATTATTGAAAAAAATTGTTTTAAGTATAAATTTTGTCATAACGATATTGTTGTTCGGAACGATATTCTGTACTTTTATAGCTTCTGTTCAGTTTACATATGAATAAGACTTTTTAATCAGTCTTTGGACTGAATTTACAGTACTGTATCCTCCGCAGGGAACACAATTCCTTGTATTTATTGGACTGTATGTTTGTTTGACGTCAAGACTCGATACTGAAATACAGTATATATTCTTAATATGTACTGAGCGTATAGATATTCTAAGGCACCAGCAATTCATCTTTTGTGGGAAAGGACGGGGCACGGATTGTTTTCTCCTGTACAACCAGCTTTTTTTTACTTGAATGCAAAAACACCCCTATGTATTCAATATAATAGAACAACACGATTTTTTTAAACTGTGTTCCTTAATTTATAATGACAACAAACTATTTTTCACTTCTATTGTTCAACAAATTATGTGTTCATAGATCGTAGAACAACTGGTTATTTCACAGAGCACATCATAGACATTTTAAAGAGTGTGCAAAGACAGAATGCACAAACCCAATAAAATGTTCTCTCAGCATTCGTGCTTCTCTTCTTTTGCCCTTTAGTTTTAGGACAAAATACCATGACTGCTTACGGTCTCATCAAATTATTATCAACATTTCATATAGAAGTCGATTTTGTATGTCCGTCACATTTTAACTTCGATGGCGTGTTGAGGAAAACTTTCTTTGAAACAAATAATCAAGACTTTTAATAAATTGTTTCTTAAATATCCTTTACGACTCTCATTATTACGCATCACCTAACAACAACTTGTATCAGAGTTCTTAGACCTATTACACACTTAATAGATTTATTGGAATCTTATTTGTCAAGCGTGCTTTTAACCATAGTTAAGAAGTTAATATCTAAATACTATAGTAATAGAACATTGATTTAACAGCAAGGTAACTAATCTATGGTGATTACAACAAAATACAAAACATGCCAGGTTAAGGTGGTACCTACACTACAGGGAGATACTCTGTAAAGTCAGCTAAACGTTTTAATTACGTTGTGTGTAAAGCGAATATAAGCTTTTCATGATAACATGTGTTTGTCAAACTGTATATAACCAGTGTAATTTTCTGACAAAACGGTTGGTTAAAAATTTTTGAATTTTTATATTTTGTTAAAGGGTCAAAGTAAGTATTTGACAAATTTTATGAATTAAACGAGCCAATTTAATTTTAGTGCAAGTGTTGGGTACCATTAAAGTCAAATAAACGTCACGTCATTGGTGATTTTTCCATTAATTTGGTCGTTTTTAACAATTACGTTTGATATAAAAGTAAGAAGATATAATAAGAATGTTAATTGGACAACTATTCATCAGAGTTCAAATGAAGCAGTATTAAGCAATTTTAGGTCGCACGCCTTCAGCATAAGCTTTCTGAAAACCATACATAATTAAATGCTTCATTTTAACACTAAAACATGAAATAACATACGTCTTTGTATTCTACACACTGCTACTAAAACTGAACCCCCACCATTATAGATTTCTAAAGAGTGTGCCTGACCACAAAATAATTTAATCAGATTCTGATAGGCGATTTAGAAACATAACTTCTCTCCTCAATAGTAAACATACACAGTCTTGTGCTCTTGAAATGTATATCTTAACAAATCAAAACGTCATCAGCAGCATTCCGGTATTTACAAAACGAGATTTATCTTCAGATTTTCTAGATTTACCAAAACGAAGGTTAAAACTCAAAATCAAATTGAAAATATTAAATTCACCAAATGGGCATTTCGACATTTTAGCAAATCAAAACGTCAACAACAGTATTCTGGAATTTACAAAACGTAATTTTACCGTCAGATGTTTTTCTAGTTTTATTTTTAAAAGAAAGGTTAATACCCAAAATGAAAATGAAAACATCTATGACCCCAATTTATGTCTCGTTGGTGAGGAATGGCTGAGTCAAAAATATTTGAAGTTCCAAAACTAAGTACAAAAATTGCGCAAAATAATTTACGGAAAAGGTAGAAAAAACATGCACTTTTAATGAAAAATTGGTGCAATTCATCGAAAATACACGAAATGATTATTAGGTACTTATTAATTTTTGATTTTTGATGGAAAAAATGACATATGAAGAGTTTAGATTCGAACTAAATTTCAATGTTTTAATGTACTATATTAATGAAGTGTTTTGATGAGGTTATGGCTGACATGTTTACTTTTACTAGAAATAGGAATCATTATAATTACTTATATTTGATCGCAGTTATGTCTGGGTTTTGAGATCTATTACCTATTGATATAACCTTGCTATAACGTCCTACATTTTGTACCGATCTTTTCTTCCAACCTTTAATCATTGTATTACATGAAGCACTTTAAGTCAACCAAAGTCACGATCTACGAAGCTAAATCATACGATTCTAATAAATACCAGCTGATACCTGAAACTATCACCATGGTAACATTCAAAACATATACAATTATTTCATTTTACCTGAAAATAAAGCGATGTTGATTAATGAGGCACTCAATAAGTACAAATACAAAAAAAAACAAGGACATAAAAGGCTGTGTTTTAAATGGGGATCCATGGAAACTTGCGGCGTCGAATAGATTTTGAAATGACCAGGTGTAATGGTGCAATAACAACACGAATATTACCATGGTTACATATGGCATTCTAAAACTGTTGATTTCTATTATGCATAGCATTACTAAGTCTTTCATATTGTGAAGGAGAATAAAATATATTTGTACTTGGATTTTTGCTCTTTATTGTGTGTTGGATATTTTTTCAAAATATATTCCATTTAAGGTTAAGAACAGTAAATGGGCTATGTTCTTAGCATCTAAATTTCCGGTTTAATGATGTAAAATAATAGCATGGTCGACCTCGTTCTTGATGTATCAACTAATCTGTTACAATATACCTAGTTGGTACTGAAAAACGTCAAAAATGGACGTTTAGTGGTATTATTTCACCTATAACTCTACTTTGAATGATGTGTAACGTAAAATCAAAGTCGGTGATCATTTTATTATTTGAAATCTTTAAAACGGAAATATATGTTCAAACAACACCATTATGTCTTTTTAGAACAATCTACATGAATGGATTTGAAACTGCAGATTTATTGATTTAAGACAAATTTAAGAACGTTTTTCGCCGATTTTAAGTGCTCTCTACAGGATGAATGTTCACCTATTTTAAAAGAGGGGGGACAAGGGGGGTCCCAATAACAGCATAACAGCAAATTGATTTGGCTTATAACAGATAACAAGGAATTAAAATGGACAAAAACAGATAACAGTAAATGAAATATTAAAATAAGTCAGGTCCTGGACTGATTGAAAGAATATGTCTCCATCATATGAAAATCAAGCACAATCCCTTCCGTTGCTGAATTTTTTCATTAATTCACTTATTGTAACTCATAACAAAACAGAAACAGGTCAGCAATAAGTGGTGCACAGTTATTCCCCATTGGAATTCTGATAGCTTGACAATATACGTAAACTCCATAGCAGACAAAAATGATATCTAGTAAAAATTTAAGGGCAGTTATGGTATCAAAGCAGGTCCAATTGACATAGTTCTTTTGTTTGTTATTACTAAAAAATGACCTGAAAGAGTTTGAATAAATATATTTGCATTCTGAATTTTTTTTAAATGCACGTTCTATGCATGAGTTGTGGGATTTCCCCCTCTTAATAAGACTACGAGGCACAGTGGTATATAGGGTAAAAAAATCAAAAGCACAAATTATAAGCATGCAATTTATCAAGTACTTCAAAATAATTTTGACACTCCAATTATTCCACTATTTTCAAAGGCCTTATTTGGACATCTTATTATCAGGTTTTTGAGTGTACCAAGTGTACTAGTAAGTAGAATACATAGTTTAGTAGTGGAACAATGGCTTAAAGACGAAATACATATTTGTTTGTAATGAGTCATGTGCAGCTTCGGAATCCAGTACATGGTTTGAACTTTCATTGTACAATGTATTTGGTTCTGCTTTGAAAAGAATCACAGATCTGAGTCTGTGTACTTTATTATATAAAATGTTAACTGGTAGTAAAGACCTCCATGTAGTTCTTTATTGAGATCCTGATCAGATATCCCTGGCCATATACTTTCCTTTTTGTCATATTAAGAAATGCTCGAATTTTATATGTACTTACGGGAAACAAGGAACATTATCCCCATACAAAAAAAAATTCTAAATACATAGATAAAGCAAGATGTGGTATGAGTGCCAATGAGACAAATCTCCATCCAAGTAACAATTTATAAAAGTAAACCATTGTAGGCCAAAAAACAGCCTTCAACGTTTAACATGGAGCCTTGGCTCACACCGAACAGCAAGCTACATGTTCATAAAAAAATGGATTTTATTACAAAGGATAATCATAAGATATACTAGAATTGTCCTGGATCTCGCTGATATTAATATGTTTATGTGTTGATCTGTGATGGGTATATATTAATGAAATCCTTCGACGAATACGGGACCACCATATTACTAGTGGTAGACCCCAATGTCCAATAATCTTCAATTTCTACCGAATATGGGCGGTCAAAAAAAACTTTAACATTCCAATTTTTAATAACAGTTAACAGCAAATATATTATCACAATAACAGATAACAAAAAACCTAATAGTCCAATAACAGCTAACAATGAATAAGACAATAACAGCTAACAGCAAATATATTTTCAGAATAACAGATAACAAAGAATTAAATTGCCCCATAACAGCATAACAATTAAACCCCTTGCCACCCCCCCCCCTTAAAAGAATTCAATCACTAAAATTTCAGACAATAACTTTATCTATTATAATAATTATTTAAATGCATAAATTGTTCGATTTTTAGGTATAGTTCAATGAGGCAATATTGTATGAAAATTATTACCGAAATCTGTGACATAGCCCATGATTGTAATTTTTCGACAATTGAAAAAAAAAATGTTCCAAAACTGGTTTCAGTAACTCAGATATTACTACTATACAGAAAAATTTCTTTTTATTACATATGTATGCGATATCAAGATTACAATCACTGTAGTTTACCAATGTCCAAATCTCGTAAATTGATAAGGAAGAGACAAATCCAGGTTACAAAAAGATCAATCTCCCATGCAGAGTTGTCGGTCCTTGCTCTCTCTCAATTGGATGGCAGTTGAACTGTAACAATCACATCGAACCCCGCCGTATTTTGTGTTTTTGTCTATAATCCCTAGTTAGGACCATGTACTTCAGTGGTTGTCGTAGGCTGACTTAAAATAATGAGATGTGTTATAATTTCTAAAGAAATTAAAAAGACAATGATGTGAGCACCAGTACTATACTAATTGCTCATTGTTGAAGGCCGTACGGTAACCTATAGTTGTTAATATCTGTGTCATTTTGGTCTTTTGTGGATAGTTGTCTAATTGGCAATCATACCACATCTTCTTTTTTTATATAAACCCTGTGTGACATTTGTCTCATTGACAATCATATCATATTTTCTTCAATAACGAGCAAAACTCATACAGTAAAGTATAGCTAGCTAAACCTCTCACTCACTTGTATGGCAGTCGCATAAAAAGTGTATGAACTTCCTCCTCTATTTTTCCTTTTGTATGATGTTTTATAGATTCCGATCAAATTAATTTCGTAGCATAAGAAATGGAAAATAATCTAAAAGAACAAGTGGAAAGATGGGAGGAGTAAGTGTTTATGATAATGGACAGAATACCGACTGACTCAGAGAGATACATATAACCAAAATAAAATATCGAGCTATATAAAAATGCTCGTAACTTAATGTTATATGTATAATTTTGTCCAGTAAAATATTTCTTACTTCTACTAATCGACTTAATGTTTTGTTGTTTCAACTTTTGAAATAAGATTTTCTCACGCATAAACTATTTTCTACGAAAGAAATACATTGAGGTTTTCAAGCAATCAATTGATTAATCACCATTTTAACATAATTGTTAATAACTACTCAAACAAGATAATTAAAAAAAGAACCATTACAGCGATTTACATGCTTAATAAAAGTATCTATGAAATAACTTTTAAAAAAATTAATAAGAAATCCAATAGAAAATCGTGGCAATGCTTGCACTGATGTGCGTGTGTTCAATGTAAATTTGAGAATTTGTGTATGTGATCTTTTCATTTTTAAATGCTTAAGGTGGTATGAGAGTCTAAAATAAAAATGATAGAATTTGTTCTTACTTTGCCAAAACGTTGTATCTATTGATACATGTTGAAAAATATGATAAAAATGATAGGTACCGCGCATTTTCTCAAGCTACAGGACGGGACAAAATGACACATTTTGTATGGATTATACAGGAAAAAACACCATTTTGTGATTAGAAACTAAACAAAATGATAGAATTGTTAAATACTTTAGGAAAAGATAGCTTTCAGACACTGCTTTGAGAATATCAAAAGAAAAGATATTAGGGTCACCGCACGTTTTTTCCGGCTAAAATACAAAATAGGAAAATTCCATACATTGAGGCCGATGAAGGCGAAAAGATTTAATAAACAGCTGCGCCATGAGCGCATGATATGCCCGTCGTCTTGTGTGTGAAGTTTTATGCAATAATCATAAATAGTTTCTGAGATAGAACCCGCGACATGTGAAAAACTCCCTTTTTTTTACAAAAAAACTCAATAACTAAAAAATCTAATTTTGAATCATCACCAAAAAGTATTCAGATCTTTAGATTAATATACTATAACTAAGAAGTGAGTAAAGTTTTAAGCAATAAGCATAAATCGTTTTTGAGATACGGCGCAACATGTGAACCCCCCTTTTTACAAAAAAACTCAGTAACTCTAAGATAAAATTTTGAATCATCACCAAAAAAGTATATAAATCTTAAGATTAATATAACTAAGAAGTGAGTAAAGTTTTAAGCAATAATCATAAATCGTTTTTGGGATACGGCGCGACATGTGAAAACGCCACCTTTTTTTCACAAAAAAAATAAAAAAAATAAAAAATAAAATTTTGATTAATATAACTAAGAAGTGTGTAAAGTTTTAAGCAATAATCATAAATATTTTTTGGGATACTGCGCACCATGTGAAAAAAACACACCCCTGTTTTAGTTACAAAGTCCTGAAACTCAAAAAGTTTTAATCTAATTTTCACCAAAACGTATACAGATCGTTTGACCATCATAAGAAACAACTATGTTAAGTTTCGTGAAATTTTGATAAGTTGTTCTCTAGTTACGGTGCGACATGTGAACGCCGGACAGACAGACGGGCAGACGGACGGACGTACAGACGGACGCCAGATGTAAACCATAATACGACCCATCAAAATTTTGACGGGCCTAGAAAAAGTGTGTGTGTTTGCCATTTTTATCAGTAATAGTTCCAGTGATGGTTGTCAGAAAAAGCGGAATAACTCAGACTGAAAAAGGTAAACAGATAAAACAGTTACAACTATAATTTTACTTTTGTAGTTATTTATCTCTTTAGCAAACATGAAACAGGAAGGTAAAATATATAGACAATAATAGTGCATTGACTTGACATATCAACGATAAAAGGATGAGGCTTAGAAACGGGGAAATGCGAGGCTTAGCCGAGCTATTTCCCCGTTTCGGGCCGAATCCTTATATCGTTGATATGTCAAGTCAATGCGCTATTATTGTCTTTATACTGCAATCTAAAAAAAACCATTTTCAATTGTTGTTTAATGCGTTATGGTTATTTGTTTGATTTCAATATTGGGGGAAATACCCTTTAAAAAGGCCTCACATCATGCTCGCGGAGAAATATACAACACAATGAAATTTACATTTACCCGTTGAAACCAACACTCGATGGTGAACGAAATCGTTTGAGTATGGACTTTAAAAATATCAACCATAAGCATTAAACATAATGATTTATAGGTTGCAAACAAAAAATATTAACAAATTAAATATGTTTTTCCAATAATTGCAAAAGAAAGAAACAAAAACAGGTTGAAGAGGTCGTATGAATAATTCAATATTATTTCGACAATTTCTATTTAAATATTCATGAGGAAAAGTGATATCGGGTCAGTGACTGTATATGACATAGAAATATACAGTCAACGCATTTTGGCTGCTTAAATAGAACGAGTGCAGTATAAAATGCTTTGTTGGTGTAGAAAGGTATTTTGTAACATATCTTTCATTTTTGTACCTCCCAAGTTTTGAGATAAAATTGTTTGAAAGCCTTAAATTTGCTCAAATATCACAACACATAAAACCTATGAGAACTTACAAACCAAAAATATGGAACTTACTGCGTCATTTTGGGGCCTCAAATAGCCTCTATTACGGTATTATTTTCTCATTGTTGAAGACCTTATGGTGATCTATAGTCATTTGAGATTTGTGTGATGGTTCTCTCAAACGTAATCATAGCACATCTCTTCATTTTCTATTAGTGTTTATAACATAGATATAGGAAGATGTGGTATGAGTGCAAATGAGACAACTCTCCATCCAAGTAACAATTTATAAAAGTAAACCATTATAGGTCAAGGTACGGCCTTCAACCCGGAGCCACACACCGAACAGCAAGCTATAAAGGGCCCCAAACATTACTAGTGTAAAACCATTCAAACGGGAAAACCAACGGTCTAATCTATATAAAAACGAGAAACGAGAAACACTTATGAACGACATAAACAGACGACAACCACTGAACATCAGATTCCTGAATTAGGACAGGTGCAAACAATGGCACACGATTAAACGTTTTAATGGTACCAAACCTTCTCCCTATTCTGAAACAGTAGTATAACATCACAACATAGAAAAGCACACTATAAAATATCAATTGGAAGGCTTAACTCAATAAAAAAAAAAAAAAAATTAAACAAAAAAACATGCATAATTTTTTTAACTTTAAATATAGATTCTAGGCACTGACGTGGTTACTGACGTTGTTTCGTGATATAGCGTTCTTTTTATTTGTCTTTTTATATTTTTAACCTTTACTGTTAAGTCCATTTTTGGTAATATTCTTTTGGCGTGGCTCGGTATTTATAGACTCCGCTATTGCGTTATTATGCGTTGGTAATATTTTGTGTTCTTGTCTTTCATTTTTGTTTTTATAAATGTACTTTGTCCCTAGTGTATATATATATAGCATTTTGATTTGGGTTTTGACATACCTATAAAAAAGAAGATGTGGTATGATTGCCAATGAGACAACTCTCCACAAGAAACCAAAATAACACAGAAATTAACAACTATAGGTCACCGTAAGGCCTTCAACAATGAGCAAAGCCCATACCGCATAGTCAGCTATAACAGGCCCCGAAATGACAATGTAAAACAATTCAAACGAGAAAACTAACGGTCTAATTTATGTACAAAAATTGAACGAAAAACAAATATGTAACACATAAACAAACGCCTACCACTGAATTACAGGCTCCTGACTTGGGACAGGCACATACATACAGAATGTGGCGGGGTTAAACATGTTAGCGGGATCCCAACCCTCCCCATAACCTGGGACAGTGGTATAACAGAACAACATAAGAACTAACTATAAAAATCAATTGAAAAAGGCTTAACTCATCAGATGACCAAAAATACAAGTGGACGTGGACGGGTACTTGTACATCCCAAAAACAGAAAGACACTAGGTACAGATCTGAGAGTACCCGCAGTTAACTGACAGCTAGTTCAAAGCCTCTAACAACTAATTAAAAAAATCATGCATCTAAGACTAAATTACCAATCCGTACACATCCAACATCCAATGGATTTCGTGTAAAGACGTCATAAACAGTCAGAGAAATACATGACCGTGTGCAATGCCAAGATACAGGTTTCGACAGATTGTAGATCCATGAATATGTATATGTATATAACATACAAGTAATATTTAGTTTGATTTTAATTTACTGATAACAAAATCAATATTTATACCAATAAAAACAATATTCAATGATCTTATTACAGTGTTGAATTGGTAACTTTTTAAAATAAGTTTATTTCTGTTTGTTTTTATAGTGATCAATATTATAGCACAATGTTGACTGCACTACCCCAATTTTTGACATTTTTACCTAATAAGTCTGTTTGTTTTGCTCACACATTGGTGTCAATATCATGGAACTCTTTGCATCTGTCATACAAGTGAGAAGGTAAAACTATATTTAAAAAGCAAAAAATAGTTAAATTTGAAATCTAGAATTTCATATCATAAACTGATTCATGTTTTATAAAGATCACACTTATACAGCAAATAATTACTACAAAGTACTGTGTTGTTCATAAGTCCATATAGATAAGTTGATATTTAAAATAATCTTTACAGCAATAATCTAGATGTTGTGATTCCATAAAATCATGCAGTATAGCTTCTCAATACTTTTGAATACGCTCCTGGTACCAAAGGAAATAATATTGCGTGAACTAATTTGCACTTTTAAAATTTGATTTGTAGATTGTTTTAACGAAATGATATGTTACCATTCTCTCATGTCCTTGTAATGTGTGTATCACATGGTTTTGTGCATTTGTTCTACAGACAATCGTTTAGCATTAATGCTATTGTATGAATTCAAAAATTGTGATCTTCGTTATACTTGTTCTGTTTGGCATCTATTTAAGTCGAATAAAGTAATACCTATGACGTACATTTAGTGTCTATTTCTAGATTTAATTGATATATTTCTTGAATAAAAACAACACAATTATAGAATTAGCAAATTTAATTGCAAAGCAACATCATAAACGCAATAAGATTTGTTCAACAGACCAATTGCACTGAATGAATTATTTAATGATAGTATAAAAAAAAAAAGGACAACAAGCGTCGAAGGGATGGTAACTGTGATTCCTGCACCTAAAAAAGATAAATGTGGCTAAACACATTCATTTTTCATATATGGTGGATCACAGGTCCATTATTTATAGGTCACAATGCCTAAAAATATGAATCTTCAAAGCTTCAAAGTCTTGATGAAAACACCTTTTCTATTATTTATATAAAGATAATTGCTTAAATTTGAATATGATAACATAATTTTTGTTGTTGTTTTCAATGTTGTTTTTTCTTTCTTTCAATATACATATTTATACATATGGCTAATGATTTTGTTGTTTAGCAGATTAATTAGCTATCTTCTACTGTTTAATGGCCTACCAAAACATGTTTTTGTAATTTGCTTCAACCAGCAAAGAAGTAATTTTTAAGGATTAATTATTGTCATATTTTATAAAACATCAGTTATCTATAACAGTGTTGACATCATAGTAACGTTTTGTGTCCATGTCCTGCTTATTCATACAATTGGTATGAAGAGTTGCATGGTATCACTACCATGGATGTGAATGACAATATTAATGGATGCTTTTTGAGCTTTTTCCGTCAGATCTAACAGAGCTGTATTTTGTTGCAACTTATTAAGTTATTAAAGGGTAAAGGTAATCTGTTGAAGAAAACCACATGTCTTGTTAAGGTCTTTTCTTTCATTAAGGAAAGACCTTACTGTATTTCTTCTGATTATTCTTTCCGCCAAACTTTAACGACATTTCCCAAAAAAGTACGCAACATGTTAAAATGATATTACTAGGTATCTAATATCGGTTGACCAAAAGCTATCTTGCGGTTAGGGCACGACCCCGTAACATTTCCTTTATAGCGGTTATCTCCCCTAACACCGAAAACCTTGTTATCATTCTAACTCCGTACCCATAATAGGTAGAAAAAAACGAAGGGTGGAATTTGTTCAGGAACAGACCCCTGTTCTTCGTTACATTTGGTGGAAAAGATTCAACGACTCATTGGTAGGGTTATGCCATTTGAAAATTAACCAATGTCGGTTGGCCACCAAACTCAGAAACCGTAAGATGTAACCACCTAGGATCTTCACCAATGAATATCAATTCACGTGACCATGAAATTTGACCTAAGGTCAAAGGTCAATGTCATGACTTAGATTTTTACCTTAGCTTGTTGTCAGATTTACTCAATAACTGTAAAAGATGGCTGATAAAATGTAACGGAGAAAATGTGTGTCTTGTCAAGATCTACATTTGTTATGTGGGTCTAAAATTATTAGACCAACTATTATGGACCTAGGGCACAAAAACTGTTTTTTGGGTCCGAAATGATGATTTTTTGCTTATAACTCAAATGAGGTTAGAGATAGAAAGAAACTTTGAATTTCAAAAATGTTCAGCATAATAAGATCTACAGTAAAGTCAAGGTCAGAGGTCAAGGTCCCTGGAAATGACATTTTGTCCCTAGCAACGATATATAAGTCCTTAACAATCACTTAATATTTTTTTAACTTTAAAGACTATGAATAGTGCATATCATATTCTTAATACTGGAAGTAATATTTTTATCCTTATGAATGATTTTTGTCCTGAACAATGAACATTAAATTCTTTAGCAACAATGGGGTTTTTTTTTTAACTAAGAAGACTATCAAAAAAGGGAAAAAGGAAAGACCTTTCAATTGTTCATGAGCAATTGACTTTTAATTCTCTTGTGTTCTTGGTATCTTTTGTTTTTTATTTTTGTTTTGGGTAAATGTCGCTATGTCATATTCCCCAATATACCCCTATATCACTCTGTGTTCATCATTTTGGAGTACAGTGGAATAATCTTCCATTTCTAAAAAAAATCATATGTGAACTTATTGTTAATACTGCTGATTGTTTACAATGGTTACTTTTGCTACAAGTCTGCGATTAGTATATAAATGATAAAATTGGTTCCATAGTTTCTTTGCTAGGTAACGATGAATAACAGTTGCGGTAGTTTACAATGATGAACTCATTAAGTTTGGTTCTAGGTTTTAATGATGATGTGTGTTGTTACGTTACAATGATGAGTTGCTAGGTTATTATAATGAGATTGGTTGATAGGTAACAATGGTTATAGTTTCTTTTTAAAATCTATTATGTAGTAGTAATACTGGGTTACAAATAATGGTCATTTTGGTTGCTTGGTTACCATTATGCATAATCAGTTTCGTCGTTAGATGATAATGATAAGTTATGGTTCTAGATTACCATGTAAAGTTTGATTGTTGGCTTTCATTTGTCAGATTGGTTGCTAGACTATAATGATAAGATATTGTGAAAAGGTAGGCGACAATGATCAATTTGGTAGCTAGGTAAAAATTTGATTTTGGGTGTCAGGATATGACAATAATATGCACACTTGTAAATGCTACTTTACATCGGTTACTTTATTTGCTTTGTTAGATTATGAGTTTATTGTTAGATTACAATAATTACATTTGATTGTTGAGCTGGTTCACAATGGTCAGTTTGGCTGCTGGCTTACAATTAATAGTTTGGTTAAATTGTATGATTGTAATGATTACTTGTAGTTGTGGCACTAGTTTGAAATGGCCAGTTGGCTCCTTGGTTAGTTTTAGATTTACAAAAATAACAGTAGAAGCAGTGCTAGGTTACAACGATCAGTTCGATTGCTGAGACTACATTTTGAGTTTGGTTGGTAGATTTTATATTTCTGGTGCTCTTTTACTATGGTCATTTCTGTTACAACGTGAGATAATGAGATTTTTGTTATCTTATAATGATTATATTTAATTGTTTTGCTAGGTTATAATGGTCAGTCAGTTTGGTTGTTGGCTGACAATGGTTAGTTTGATTGTTAGATTATAATAATAACATGTAGTTTTAGTACTGTGTAACGTTGATTACCACAATAGTAGTAATTAGTTTACGTGACGGTGAAAATTTCGAAAACAAAATATGAAAAAGAGGCAATAACGCGTGAAGTGTGTGATCCTTATTTTACTTCATCTTGAATTCCAAACTTGCCATGAAAACAAACATGATTATTAATCCAAACAGTATAAATAAACATGTTTTAAACCAGTCCTGCTTCCAAAAAGGTTCCGATTCATCAGGGTCATATATGACAGAGTCCATAGGCTCAGGTGTCAATACCTGAAACATAAATATATTTTGATATTCTAGTATTTAAATATCATTAAAAAGATATACCTATAGTATAATTCAAAGTTTGTATGTGTGTGGTTATAACGATATAGCTTCTTTAACATTTAACACAATGTGTGGTCAACTTTTTATTGATTCACACACGGGTAAAATCGGAAAGTTGAGAAAACCTAGTGAAATTTGACAAATACTATAAAAATACTCAAAATATCAGCCAACCACATTTCATACACCAGTAAAATTATTAAGTATAAAGAGTAAATGGTACGTGTGGTGGTTAATGAGACGTCTATCAACTAGATGGCAACATATGTGAAAAACGAGCTCGTTAGTAAATAGCTAGCAAAGGTTAGCAAACATCGTATGGTAGGCTATCAATGAATCCGGCATGGACACATGTTTGTCAGTGCTCAACCTTTGCCGTAACCTGGGACTGTGGTAATACAACATAACGTACATGTATGAACAAACTATAAAACACTATTGTAAATGACTTGACTCACCAGATCGGTACGATACACAAACAACTAGAAAAAAGACAGAACACACAAAGCACCGATCTAAGATTACTCAAAGCTTCTCATAGCTGTTTTAAAATAAAATATGGAGAGAAAGAGTATAATAGCGAACTCGAATGTAAATTCAAAAAGGGAGAGTCCGCAAAAACTGGCAATATCAAATGTAATCGACCAACTGAAAGAGTGGAAACAATTTTCATGTTCTTTACTTGGTACAGGCATTTCCCGAAGAAAATATTGGGTTAATCCGGGTTTTCTAGCTCGCTGAACCTTGTATGAATAGTTCCGTTGTAGTGACAAAATTATGAGAGTAACCTCCTAAATCGACAAAATGGGTGAGTTTGAAATGATTTGGATCCAGCAGCCAAAACTATATAAACGCACACCACAGACATGCAGCACAACTGACTGAAAAATTCAAACAAACATTCAAATAAATCTAATAAAAAAGTGTTTGTAGAAAAAATTTAATTTGACAGAGATGCCAAGAAAAAAAGTTTTATCAGTTAATAGCATATACTGTATGTATTATTAACACGTTAAACTTTTTCGATAAAGTACAAATTAAGTAAAATATAAATACAAGGGTAAATGTTAGTAGAGTTATTTGGTGTTTCGTGCCGATCTTATGTGTCAAGCAATATCCCACAATTTTCTACAGTTTGTTTTTAAGTTGTGTTGTTACACCCCTGTCACAAGTACATGTAAGAGGGCCCATAGCTAGCTCATCGACATATTTAACCCCTCCATATCAATACGTGCCTGTCCTAAGTCAGTAGACTTCTATTGAGTGGCTGTCTTTGGTTTCTGTATCTCACATTTGTTTTTCGATTATTGTTTTGTCATTGATCAGTCTGTTGGTTCATTTGTTTCAATTGATTCAAATGTTGCTATGTCGGACTTAACGGTATAATTTTCGTATTGTTAAAGACCGTACGGTGACCTATGTGATACTTAAATCCGATTGATTTAGACTCTCTTGTAAAGTTGTCTTATTTGTTGTTATACAGCAGCAGTTTACATGACTCGGTATTTATGAATCCCGCAGTCAGATTATTTACTATGAGCTTTTATGGTGCAGGTGAGTTTTGCTATTAAAGTGGCACAATCATAACGATATGAATACTACATGTAACAACCTGTCAACAAAACAAAACGCTATAGACTATTTTTAATTATTTTCATATGCCTTATCACAAATGTTAATAACAAGTTCATTTATTGAGTTAAAAGCACAGAAAGATTAGTAAATGGACAACAACTGAAAGCTGACATGAAAATTTAACGATATTTTACGGGTTTTTTTCATGTTTTTTAGGTAGCCAATACAAATATGCCGTATATCATAATTTTCATGCAGTAGGTTGCAAATGTGTTAATCATTCTTATTAATCCTTTAAATTTTTGAAATGCCGGACACGGAGAAAACAAATACAAACTCAGATTTCTGTTTTGGTTTCAATGCCATTCTTAGTCCTTTTGTATGTTATTTGTAGCCAACCACCTTCCGAATTCCGAAAATTTTGAAACTTGAAAATGTCAATTTTTCAAATCCAGTATAATTCACTGATTCGTACCACATCGTACCAACATTATTTGTAATCTAAACCAACTGTAAAATTACCTTTATCTATATTATTTTCAACTAAATAAGCCTGCATTCGGCGTAAATATTTCCAAATTGATACGATATTCCTGGGCTTGTATTCCCTATCATGCTTTTCTTGATCGAAGGTTGCTGCTCACGAGGAAGCTATTAAACCAAGAGTTTCAAGTGTTGGAGTTGAAATCATTACTTGAAAAATGGTACGGACGCCACATCAGATTTGGTTGACCATTATAAAAGATCTGTCAGACAGATGACAACTGATATGTTCGAACTGTCGTAAATAAAATTCCGTACCCTTTTCCCCAAATTGACCTACCGAATTATACTAATCACTTGGTTTGTCTGTTTGTCTATTGGTTATTTGAACCATGGCATTACCAGTTTATTTTCGACTTTTGAGTTTGAATGTGCCTTTGATAATTTTTGCCTTTCTTTTGTATATAGCAAAAATTTCCGGGAAATTGCAACAACAAGGTCGATTGTAATTTAAGCTAGTGATGGCTTTGTATCTTCTCTTAGAACATCGTATATGAAGTTTGCAACACGACGGGTCCCACATGTGGATCAGGATCTGCTTACCCTTCCGGTTAGATCAACCCCAATTTTGTTGGGGTTCGTGTTGCTTAGTCTTTAGTTTTCTATGTTGTGTCTTGTGTACTTATATTTGTCTGTTTGTCTTTTTCTTTTTTAGCCATTGCATTGTCAGTTTATTTTCGATCTATGAGTTGGACTGTCCCTCTGGTATCTTTCGCCCCTCTTTTTCTAAACATGTATGTTCTGCTATTTTAAAATCAAATTATTACCCCTTGCATAAATCTTAGAACTGGAATATCCAATAAGGGTATTGTTCTTTTTGTGTACTTCAGCGAAGGGACAACATCCGGACAGTAATTCCTTATTCTAGCAAATCGTGTTTCTGGAATTCCTAAATTAATCAAGAATGTTCTCTCTTTTTCCACAACTCTTGGATCATCGAAAGTGTATTTATCTGTCTGTGTAAATACTCCATATATGGTAATTTCTATAGAATGAAAAAAAGATGATGCATAAAGTTTCATTAAAATGGATAGATACCTTTTCTAAAAGATGCACATACAGAGAGGCAAATAAGAAAATCATTGTACGGCATAATTTTCAATAATTTACACTTTGTAATGTTAGGTTAGGCTGTCAGGATATAAATGAATTGATTTTTCGCAAACGTAAGGAGGATTCATACAACACATGAATTATCAAGTTGTAACTTTCGGTTTCTGTTCATGAGATTGGTCTTTCTGTATTTGACCTGTGTTGAAAGTAACGATCTGCATGTTTAAGGGTTAGACCTGGAGTATTAGAGACAACTCTTATAAGAAAGGTATTGTGAGTCATTTGTGCGTTTTAAAAGAGCAGTAATTGAGCCAGTGATCAATTTTGCAATCATTTATTAGGTCTTACCACTTTTCCGTGGATAGACCAATTGGATTTGTTCTGATTATTTTTTTTTTCTTCTGTCTAATATTTTTCTTGCGCTGTATTTTGTTTCAAAAGCTGTCGCTTAGTTTTTTTTGTATATAATATCATACAGTCTATACGCTTTTGAAACTGACCCTGTTTAACCGAACACTTTTCTGTGTAGGAGTTATTTCCCCGAACACTGTTTTTCTTGTTATGAGATCTCCTTCGCAACCGTAAATGGAAGCAACAAATTTATTTTTCCAAAATGCTCATTATATCCTCAGGATGTTACGTTTTATTTTGACCGAAGCTATTCGGAGACTCCATATGAGAGTTATTCACCCTTATGCATTTGATGTAAGTGATATGCATTTCTAACTGGTAAACCTTAAGTGGTAGAGACCTAGGGTCTTTTGATGTGATGTCCTTGGTCCAAAAAATAAAGAAAATTAGGTCAAGATCAGAGGTCAAGGTCATATTCTAAATTTAGATTTTGGCTTATTTTCACTTCTTTTAAAAAATCGTATAAGATACCTACAACATATTTTTACTAAATTGTTAGTTTCGACATGTCGTAACATATACATTTTGGTTGAAAAGTTACGCTTACAATAAATTGGAATTTCTCTCCTCTTATATTTAGAATTACGCATATGGGGATATAACTCATTGGGACTTTTGCATTAGGTTGCAAGCCAAATTACCTTGAAAAAGCCAACCGGAAGTGACCTTATGTAAACCGGAAGTAGCTATTTTTTGTTCTTGTGTAATGCCCAAGTATAAAGAACCATATATTTTGGAATCAGTGTCAAGTAAACTATCAAATAATACCAGAAGTGAAATTTTCAAACCGGAAGTAACAAATTATCTAGCTTATTTAAAAGTAAATGTCTAGAAACCATTTTTTTTTAAATCAGCGTATAATAAGCTATCATTTGATGTTAGGAATGATATTTTAAACGGAATTTTGATATTTATGATATCAAAAAAGATCTTTTCAGGTGGAAAGACTTTCAATTGTTCTCTGAACAATTGGTTTTTATTATTGTTTAGATTTGGTTATGAGACCGGTGCAGGAGCATTTAAGAAAACTGTACGTTAAATCAATGACTTACATTATTTATATAAAGATTCAAAAATCAAACGCCAAAGAGATAGAAAATTGACACTCGTACATAAAATGCTTCAAAAAATGTACAAGGGAAATCTTGAAACGACTCTTGATTCTTGAAATCTTGGAAGGTTGCCAAAAATTGAAATAAACAAATATGTATTAAATGACAAATGTATTAGGTTTCACTGCTAATTATTGTTTGATAGGCTGTACTCTACTGAATGTCTTCGGGTTTCAAATTTTAACAGCAATATTTTAGAAGATATGATCTGAACATCAATCCTAGTACAAGCCAATGCCAACAGATAATATACATTAGCACAAAGATAATTCATGTAATTAGATAGTGATAGACGACTGTCGAAATATTGAACTCACGTTTTGCTGATATAAGCATTTTAAAGTCGGGAGGGGGGCAACATATAAACGTATAACAATGTTAAAATGTAAATGTGTCCTATGGGTAACAGTTTCTTACAAAATTAAGCTGCTTTTGACTACAGTTATTATTAGGACCATACAATTTTCAAGTACGCATAAAATAAAATGCAAGGAGAAACTGTAGAAGGTTTGATAAGAGAAAAAAATCCTATTCCTTTGGTCTGATAGCAAAATTGTGAATGTGAGTTGTGATTTTCAAGAGTTCTAAACAATAATTGTGTCACGTCTTAAACGAGACAGTTTTTCTGGAAAAGTTAGAAAAAAATGTGGTATCTATGCTTCAGTGCTTTTTTTACTTATTTATTGATTTTTAACAATATATTTGCATTCAGACTACACATCTGCACATAAAACTTCATATCTACTTTAAGTATGATTCTACGATGCATGAATTGGTATTTAAAATGAAAGCATTTCCTTGATAGATGGTTGCTTCTCCCAAGGAAGCTATTTAAGCTAGAGTTACAAGTGGCCAAATTGGAATCATCCCTTCGTAAATTTTACGGACGAGTTGGTCGACTCATTTATTATCAATAAATGGAATACCACTTTCACAGATGATAGCGGGTATGTTCCAATTGGCGAAATAACAATCCAGTCCCCTTTTCCCCGAATAAAACTTATAGCTGGGTTTGTACCAACATGAGTAACAAGGTGGGTGCCACATATGGAGCAGGATCTGATTACCTTTCTGGAACACCTGTAGAGATAACACCTATTTTTGGTGGGGTTCGTGTTGCTCAGTCTTTAGTTTTCTATGTTGTGTTTTGTGTACTTTTGTTTGTCTATTGTTTTTTTTCCTTTTAAGCAATGACACAGTCGGTTTATTTTCGAATTATTAATGTCCATTTGGTATCTTTCGACTCTCTTTTATAAACATACATACAAAGTCGTTTCTTTATTTACGCAAAACAAGGTAATTGTCTTTGAAATTTTCGGAAAGTCGACTTTAAAGACTAGTATATGAACGCCAATACCCTACACTGACTACAATCAGGAAGCTTAAACAAGTCTAAGTATTCAGACTAAATACTGAGTTGAATTTGATAAAACTCTTAAAGAAAATTTCAAAAACATTGTATTGGTATTGAAAACCAACTTATTACACGAAACATTGCAAAATGATAACTTTACTTTATAAATCGTGTTGTTGGTTCCTTTTTATTGTCTTAATTGTATCTTCTGCTTCTGCTTTGTATCTTCTGTTTCTAAAAATGGGACACAGATGATGCCCCCCCCCCCCCCCCCCTTGCATATCATATAAAGGGACGGTAAATATGACGCTACCCAATTTGTACTAGATCTGTATTTTGTGGTAATAATCATTGTGTATAAGTTTCATAACATTTGGTTGAGGCAAACTAAAGTTACAGAACGGAAACCAACTTTGGGACGTACGTACGTACGGACGTACGTACAGACGTACAAGGGTAACACTTAATGCCCCCTCCTCTACGGCGGGTGCATAAAAAATTACAATTTACCTCGATTTCTGCTCGCGACGTCAATAATAATTTCGAACAGGTCTTTTGGTAAACTCGCATCAGGGTTAGCTGAACACACAACTATTAATCTGTTTACTCTCTCCATTTTCTTTCTGGTTCCTAAATATTTTTTTCTCAATGCTTGTATGTCATATCTTCTATAATACGAATCAATGTCAGAAAATTTCTCGCCGTTCTCCATTTTACCACTGAGAACTATGTTAAGCAATTCCGTTTTCAAAAGTGTGTCTTCATCTTCGAAACCCTTCATGTCTAAAAATGTTGGCATCAAATAAGCATCCTGGGTTCCGTAGTAGTCCTCTTTTAAGAACCTATATGAACATTTCTATCAGTTACTATGCAATTGAATTTTATTTTGAAATCACAGTATTCTTAATGGTGTATGTTAAAAACAGTACACAAAAATGACATTCTCAATAATAAAACCATACATGACATGTAACTGTGAGCTTTCCATTTCTATGTATCAACATTTCAGCAGCACCTGCATATAGAGTATATACATGTATCTACCACTTGGTAAAAACTCCAGAGGTTGCATTTCAAATCATTTTTTTTCCCTGATACAGGGTTGCTGTTTACAATAGTTATCAAAGGCATCAGACGTATAAGACTCATCAGTTTCAAAATAGTGAGTAAGCATAACAAGTATGAAGGTAAAGAGCATTGAGGACCCGTGTGCAAGAAAGTTTTTAAACCAAGGGTTCCATGTAGTGAATAAACTCATCATAGATACTAGGACTAAATATTGTATTTACGCAAGACGCGCGTTTCGTCTACAAAAGACTCATCAGTGAAAAAGGCCAAATAAAGTACGAAAGGTGAAGAGCATTGAGCACCAAAATTCCTAAGAGTTTTGCCAAATACAGCTAATACCCCAGTCCCACTAGGCCACGATCGCACTACGATCTGTGAAAAAAATGCAAATTTTGATGATCGTGGTACGATCGTGTAAGTCTCAGTAAGGTCGTACCACGGTCGTGGTGAGGTTTTCAAGATCGTGAAGAGCGTGGCCAACTTTGAACATATTCAAAACAATCATGGTGCGGTCGTGGCGAAATTAGGTCGTAGTAGAAGCGTAGTGAGAGCGCACTAAGATCGTAGTAAGATCGCAAAGGTCGCTGTACAATCGTAGCGAGAGCGTGATTCTATTCGGAGAGATTGCGCTACGATCTCACAGCGACGTTATCACGACCTTTCTACGACCATCACGTTTACACCACGACCCAACTACGCTTCCACTACGACTTTACCACGCTGTTCACGACCATAGTACGATTCTAGCACGCCCTTGCCGTTCTCATCACGCTCTTCTCACGACCTTACTACGTTCACACTACGACCATCATTTTTAATCATTTTTCACATAAAATATATAAAAAAAACTCCTTAGATTTTTTTTGTCTGAATGTATTTATCCATTTGCCCTAACGGCTCAACCATGCTTCTGGTTTTTATATAGATTAGACCATTGGTTTTCCCGTTTAAATGTTTAACATTAGTATTTTTTTGGGGGCCCTTTATAGCGTGCTGTTCGGTGTGAGCCAAGGCTCCGTATTGAAGGCCGTACCTTGGCCTATAATGGTTTACTTTTATAGATTTTTACGTGGATTGAGAGTTGTCTCATTGGAACTCATACCACATCTTCCTATATATATTGACACATCTGTGTCATCTCTGCTATCGTTCACTAAAATATCGTCATTTGAGCTTTATGGACCAGCAATAGGTTGTAATTTAGGTTTGATTGGTCGTTCTGACATCTCTTGATGACAAGTATTATACTACTTATGTGTAAAATATCAGTTTAATTGAAGTCTGGAGCTGACATGTCAGTTAACTTCTAGTAGTCTGTTGTTATTTATGTATTATTATCATTTTGTTTATTTTCTTTAGTCACATCTTCTGACATCAGGCTCGGACTTCTCTTGAACTGAATTGTAATGTGCGTATTGTTATGCGTTTACTTTTCTTCATTGGCTAGAGGTATAGGGGGAGGGTTGAGATCTCACAAACATGTTTAACCCCACTATTTTGCGTCTGTCCCAAGTCAGGAGCCTCTGGCCTTTGTTAGTCTTGTACTATTTTTAATTTTAGTTTTTTGTGTACTATTTGGTGTTTAGTATGGCGTTCATACTTTGCTCCCTCTGCCTCTACATCAACCCCTACCACCACGCCCAAGTGTTCTAGTAGATTTTGGTGGCATGACTGTATTGTTTCCGAGAAATCTCCGTTTTAATCAGAAATAGAAGGAACGGAACTATATTGATATGAAACACGATATTGACGGTATTGCTGAGAACGTAGTAAGATCGCTGTATGAACGTAGTATAATCGTGGTAAGAACGTGCTATAATCGCAGTAAAATCGTGTTGCAATCGGATAACTCGTGGTATGGTCGTAGTGACTGTGAGAACGTGAAGAGCGTAGAAAGATCTTTATAAGCGTAGTGAGGTCGGCGAATAAGCGCGGTGAGAACGTGGTTTAAGGTGGTACCTAACACTTTAACTAAAATTAATTTGGCTCGTTTAATTTTCTTAAAATTTTGACAAAGTATTTACTTTCACCCTTTGACAAAATTTTAAAATTTCAAAAAATTTGAACCAACCGTTTAATCAGAAAAATTACACTGGTTATATAGCAGTTTGACAAACACTTATTTTGATCATTAAGAAGCTTAATATTCCCTTATGAACACAACGTCATTAAAACGTTCTGCTGATTTTACAGAGTTATCTCCCTGTAGTGTTAGGTACCACCTTAATCGTAGCGGGATCGTTGTAGAAGCGTAATTAGGACGTAGTAGCATCGTGAAAGCAACGAAAATTAACATTTTCATGCCGCTCATACCGCGACCTCACCACGATCTAAATTTATTTTAGATTGCGGTGAGTGTGGTGCGATCGTGGTCTAGTGGGACTGGGGCTTAAGGTAATCTATTCCTGAGGTAGAAAAGCCTTAGTATTCCAAAAAGGGTTTGTTAATTTGGAGGTTTATCAAAAACAATTTAAACTGTGTTATTCATTGTGAAATTCTACACAATGGCTTTTATAATAATCAAAGATAACTGAAGTGAGTCATAAAACACTTATTGAATGCAATTGGCAAACAGCAGATACCAAATATTTTTTGGGTCTACGAAAAAAAACACCTTTAGGCATTTGCATTAATAGCACAGTATTAAAGAACAGAAAAAGTGCATATTTCATACAACCTTAATAACGATTAACAGCAGCGATTGGTAATAAAATTATTTAGAGAAAGATGTATCAAAACAAAGAGAAACTTTTTATCGCATACATATTTAGAAAGTACTGATGATACCAATTTTATAATTTATTATGCACAATTCGATGAAGATTGTAGCAAACCACAAGTTTTAAAATGTATTCATATATGAACATATATCCTAGTGTGTCTTTCTATATTGTGATGTTACACTATTGTTTCACATAAGGGTGAAGGTTTGGTACCATAAAAACGTTTAAACCCGCTGCAATTGTTTGTACCTGTACTAAGTCAGGAATCTGATGTTCAGTAGTTGTCGTTTGTTGATGTGGTTCATAAGTATTTCTCATTTATCGTTTTTGTATATAGATGAGACCGTTAGATTTCCCCTTTGAATGGTTTTACACTAGTAATTTTTGGGGCTCTTTATAGCTTGCTGTTCGGTGGGAGCCAAGTCTCCGTGTTGAAGACCTTACTCTGACCTATAATGGTTTACTTTTATAAATGTTGACTTGGATAGAGAGTTGTCTTATTGGCACTCATACCACATCTTCTTATATCTAAGAACGCAGATTCTGCCAAACACTTTTGAAAAAGCAACAAATATCAATATATGGTTATATATTTTAAACATTAACCTTTTATGCAGCCTTGTATTTTAGATGGTTGAACCATTGTTTTTTACTAAATTGCATAAGGTGCATTTCTCATTTTAAACCTCCATGCAAACATGGTATGGTGCCGTGGTGCGACAATGTATCGTCTTATTGGCATAAAAATACTTGCATTTTGCATTTGCTCAAGAATCATGCACGCACCAGTCGTGCAGAATTAAAATATCACCGAGTATCTATATTATTTGAAACGCTTTGAACACATTAACACATTAAAACTAAAGATTTTATGTTGACACATTTAAGGCAGTTTAAAGAATGCGTATTTTTCCAGCTCGCCGATTATATTCCGTATTACATTGTATATAGTGTTTTTTTAATTTCAATTTTGCAGAAAAGTGTTGCAATCAATTATTATAATTGTTTAATAATAACAATGTTTCCTTTATTTATAAGATTTTGAAATACTTAGAAATATGATAGGCTTGCTTTTAAATTTGATTTAAGGTTGCAAGTCAGGAGCCTCAGGCCTTTGTTAGTCTTGTATTATTTTAATTTTAGTTTCTTGTGTACAATTTGGAAATTAGTATGGCGTTCATTATCACTGAACTAGTATATATTTGTTTAGAGGCCAGCTGAAGGACGCCTCCGGGTGCGGGAATTTCTCGCTACATTGAAGACCTGTTGGTGACCTTCTGCTGTTGTTTTTTTCTATGGTCGGGTTGTTGTCTCTTTGGCACATTCCCCATTTCCATTCTCAATTTTATGATACACTTGAGAAAACAAGGATGGTAATGTGGACAAAAAAAATATTGATATTGCAGATATGCATATATGAACAAAACAAACTGAAATAAACGGTAAAAATGTCAAAAATAGCAGTCAACAGTAAATGGGTAATCATATCGTATTCTAACCGTTTAAGACTTTGAGTAATCTGTTTCCCTGTTTTACCAGTATCAGCACATTTTGCGTGTTCGATCCATCGTTTATTGCCCAATGCAGCAAAAACAGTATTGAGAAAAGACGACTTTCCTCCTCCAGGTGATCCAATCACGGCAATTGTTACCGGTTTTTTACCCTGGCCGCTTTTACCAACTAGACTCTTACAGTTTGCAAGTAATCTTTCCTTTACTTTTTTAATTTTCTGGGTGTCTATAACCTGCTTAGATATAGTGAAGGACAATCAATAGCTTTTTAATACCATACACGGATTACAAGGCTTATCTTAGATAGAAGAACATTTAGAGATTATAGTTCTAATGAACTACGACAATAAAGGACTTTTTGAATGTTTCATTGTTATGCGTTTACTTTTCTACATTGGCTAGAGGTATAGGGGAAGGGTTGATATCTCATAAACATGTTTAACCCCGCCGCAATTTTGCGCCTGTCCCAAGTCAGGAGCCTCTAGCCTTTGTTAGTCTTGTATGATTTTTACTGTACTAGTATACATATTTTTAGGGGCCAGCTGAAGGACACCTACGGGTGTGGGAATTCTTGCTACATTGAAGACCCATTGGTGGCCTTCGGCTGTTGTCTGCTCTATGGTTGGGTTGTTGTCGCTTTGACACATTCCCCATTTCCTTTCTCAATTTTATTCATATCTCTAAGAAAAAAACTCCATATTTTATCGATGTTGACTTATTGACAACCGACGAAAGACAGAAACATTCTGGTAAAAACAAACATCTAGCAACTCCAAAAGAAGCGAGACCAGATGCGTCGAGTAGGCAAGCGTTTCTCTCAGTCTAAATGTTACATTCGGCATAAGGACACAATCAGTAAAATTAAAATCAGACGACTGTATTGGTATCTAAGGAGTGCAAGGGACAATGCAATATCGCATCGGTCAACTAGTATCAGTTGAAAAAGGCTTAACTCATCAGATGGATGCAAATACAATACTACACATAGTGGACGTGACCGGGTACTTCCCATCTCAACAACAAAAAGACACTTAGTACAGATCTGAGAGTACTCGCAGTTACTGAAAGCTGGTTCAAAGCCACTAAGTCTTTTTCATATTGGTTTTAAAAACGGGTCGTCAAGTAGTGATGCCCAACTAAATCTACTGAATTATCATTCCACCTAACTCAACAAATATGTTGTCGGTCAAAATGCGTTTTGATTATCTTCAGTGGGTTTCTTTTGGTGATCAGTGTGGTTCGTCACAAAGTAAGGTTGTTGTTTTTATGTGATCTTAAGCTTCCTATTAACCAAACAATATTTAGCAACTGGAACATCAATGAAGTTTCCTATTTTATTTCCTTACCGTTTTCCTTAATCGGTCTTCACACGTGGGAATAAGAACCTGAAAAATATTTTTTTGTGTGTGTCAGATCAATATACACTAATCACAAAGATGCAATAGGGTAATGATAAAGATGTTTACATGTATAATGAATCTATCATTTTCCCTGTAAGGCAATCAAAACTGAATTTTTCGGCCTATGTATGCTTTATCTCAATGGTTTGTCCATTTTGATTATAATACATGCAGAATATTCACAGAGATAGAGTTCAGTTTCAGCGGCAGACATTTGTCAGGTTGTTGGACGGCTTTTTTAAATAAAAGAAACCGGGGACGAGTGTAACTTGATTCATGGCAAGAATATTTTGTTCTGCTTGAACATTTTTGAATACCGTCTAACCTTTCGATAGAAGTGTTGTGTTGTTTGGTATTTTCACGTCAGAACTTGATTAAAATTCATATTAAAATAATACTATCAGGACGTGTACATCAAAAACAATATATGCATTTTACAGTATAAGATTCAATGATTACTGCTATGTTTACGTTTGAGCATAAAAATATTGATACAAACTTAAGGTATTGTGCAATGTTTTAATTCATTCGTTCTAATTGTTTCTGTAATGTCTTTTTTGTTGTGTTCATTTTAGTTCATTCTTTGTTATTTATTTCACTTCTAACCTGGTTTTTGCTTTTGAACATTTAGATAATTTTATTACCTGCATTGGTTAATACAGGGAATACATCTTGTTTTCAACATTTAGAGATAAACGCCGCAATAGGAATTATCATGGCGCGTATTAACTGGAAATTCTGATTTTTTTTAATAATCACCTGTTTCAGGAACCGGAGAACTGGTACGTCGAATTGTGGAATAGTTGTATTCCAAAATTTAAGGGACGGATCAGACTCATCACAATAGTTTGTAATATATGCAAACCGATGTTTTGGAAGTCCAAGAACCTGACAAAATTTGGTTACTTTCTCTGACACTTTATCGTTATATATTGGATCATGTTTATCTCTTCCTGTCAAAACTCCATAAACGGGAATATCTATAAAAATAAGGCACAATAAGGAATACACCTTATCGCTATTTAGTCCATTCCGGGAAAAACAGTCATTTATACAACTTCCTGTTTTGGGTCACCGGCCGAAAAATGGAGGTCATCAGTAGTGAGCTGAGGGAGAAAAAACTTTAGAAAGTGATCATCAAGAAACTTTGATCTAGTATGATCCACTTTTTTCGAAATTAAAATTAAAGTAAAAAACTATTTTGTTTGAAGTATTTACGGTAGTTTAAACAGGTCTCATTAAAAAGTATGATGCATGGTGCATTGTTTAAACAGGATCCCAGATAACTTCAACTGGATGAAAAAGTTGTGTAATTTTAGAACTTATCCGGAATGGAATAAATAGCGATTATAGGTGTATAGTTAATCATAAGCGAAGAGAAAACTTGCAAAAACTGTCATACAATATATAAAAATCGTTATTCATTGATTATATATAACTTCGTAAATGGCATTTAAATACGAATTTTGCGTTGAAATAATCTAAAATTAAGGCATGTATCTTTTTTTGCTTATAGCTCTTAATTTTTAAATAAGCTTTGGATTTTCAAATATTTTAGACTCGAACATCACTTAAGAGACATTGATTGTCGAAAAACGCATCTGTTGTAGAAACATTGGTGCCGTTAATGTTAATACAAGGAAACATTAACAACTTTTTTCTAAATCTGGATGACAGATAGGTATACATTTCGTTTTAGGACCCATTAATAATGTCATATACTTGGCCAAACAGATGTGTGATTTCGTGTGAATTGAAGACATCAAGAGTGAAAAAAACAACTGCTACAAAATTTGTAAACAAGTAAGTCTAACATAAATCGTGGTCATTGCATATAAAACTATATTTGTTTTGATTGATCTGACTGTTTCTTTTATTAAAGTTATCAGTATTTGGAACCCCCCTTTTTTTGGACGATAAATGCATTTGAATGGGAGCATATAGTTGGAACCCCCCCTTTACTCTGGGTTGGGACCCCCCCCCCTTTAAAATGGCTGGATCCTCCCCTGCATCAGAAATGTCAGTGAACAATTAATATACTTAACATATGCTGATTTTTAGATATTCTTGTGCTATAAATGTCACGAAAAAAATAGTTCGTGCCTCAAACATTAATTATTCGGAAACATACCTCTGTTTTTTCTTGAAGCTTCCACTATGCAAGACAATAAATCAGATGGTAAAGCTGAATCAGGATCAAGTGTGCAAACAACAATGATTCGATCGACCGGTAGATGATTGACCTCTTTGTTATAATGATTTACACTTGAAGACATGTGTTTGGCTCCCTGTACGAAATTCGACAGTTTCTGCTGCTCTTTAATTCTACCAGAAAATACCATCTCTAACAGATCCAGAACAGTTTTAGAATTTTCATCAGGAAAACCAGTCATGTCCAAAAACGTTGGTAACAGAACACCGTCATCTTTGGAGCCTCCTCTGTAATAGTCCTTTTTAGTGTATCTGCTCAAGTAGAACAGGAAATATTGTAATACATCTTAATTCATTTTATCGTTCTTGAACGTTTTATAAATAATTTCCAGTGTGTATAAAAGTTGTTATTTATATTTGTCGTTTTAGAATTGATGTGTTGTATTCATGATTTAAAATACCTAAATTAAAATATAATGAAATGACCATACCTATTATCTCGTTTAGTTTTCAGTATGAACGAACGCAAATGACTTTCCTAGGAAATGAAATCTATTTCCTTTCAATACTAGTATTTATTTCAATTACAAAATATGTGAACGGATGCATGTATTCTACAAACTTTCAACTTTCTTGAAGAGTTTCTTTTTTTTTCAAATGTCAGCTCTAAACCGCATTTATACAAGGATGCATTATTTAGATATAGCTTGAGACAACCAACTACAATGAAGTTTCAGTTTCTTAATTGTACATGTTCATTACTTTTTTAATTCATCTGTTCTGAGACTTCTACTTTTCATCTTCGTAGCAAAACAAAAAGAAAAACATAGAAGAACATACGTGTTGCTATAAAAATTACACAAAGCTCTTTATGATCGATTGGTATTATGAACGGTAATGCTTTATAATATTGACAAATAGCGGGAAAAAGATCTTCTGATAAATTTATACATGATGTACTATGATATAATATCGGTATTTGCATTTTCGACTAAATTTCAGGTAGATCGGTTTCTGATTTTGCAGTAGTGTAAATACCCTTTTATTAAAACGTCTAGTAAGACTAACGCTAGATTCAATTAATTATTCATACATAAATATTAATTGCTGCATCGGAATTAAACTAACGCTTGAGAATATTTTATTATATATTTGTATCCTTGTTATAAAAACAAGGAAACGGTCTGTACAATTGACAAAAAAATAAACGACGAAAAGATAAACAACAATTTACAAAACACTAAATCGAACATTAGTTATTGAGTAATATGTACCCCCGAAATACACCGCGAATTAACATTGGTGATTTTGGAAGGTAAACACTTGCGTATATATAACAATATAGTTAGATCCGCATTGGCCACTATGTTTTATTGGAATTTAGTCTACTAAGAAATTGACTTCACTAACCTTTTGAAACGTTCCGTGAAGTGTAATTGACAACCTCGTATTTTATAAAATCCGATAGGTGCAATTTCCCGCCAACTGTCAGTATTGAAACTAGCAAAAACTGTGTTGAGAAACGACGACTTTCCACAACCTGGAGGTCCAATCACGGCAATATTCAGAGGTAATCTTCCATAGCTGTCATTTCCTACATGTTGCTGGCACTCATATATAATATTTAATTTCTTTGAATACTCAGGATCATCTTGTTGATTATTATGAAACACTTCGGTGTGCTTGTCTTGCACATTAGCATTTTCCCATTTATCATCGTCCATTTCTATACGTTAGAAAATGAAAACATGACAATATCATAAAAAATTAAAGTTAAAGCCTCTTAATTCATCTTACAATAGAGCTGATCTGATGGCAAATTAGTATTCAGAATATCAATATTGTATTTGACCGTTAAGATTAAATTTCGTACAGTTCTATGATATTTTGCTAAACTCAACACTGTAAAAAACAGTCCAGATGTGTCTAAAAAAATGTTTTAATAGATTTAAGCACATCTTTAGTATATTTTACAGAAGGGTTAATGATACAACCAATTAAAGGATTAAAAACAAACTTCAAACAATCAAAATTCTGTTGTTCCGGCCGACAAAGCAGATTACAATGTGGTATTGTTATGACGCAATTACTGAACTGAGGTTCTTGGGAATGGAATTGTAAATCATCCTACATTGAAGGCAGTATGCTCCACAGAGATTCAAATAGTAAAACAGTCCCCATCACGTCTCAAATTAGCGCCTTATCTAAATACCTTTAAAGTATTGCCTACTTTAACTGTGAAAAAAAATGTCAAATATCGATTCATTTCAGCTGTTTGTAAGTGCTTTTTTTTCTTGTGCTGTTAAATTTAAGAAACGTGTTATAATTTATGCGGTACATCATACGAAAGTTATGAAACTTATTATGTTTAGGATTGTAAAATCTCGTTCTACATTATAGATCAAATAATAGCTTTTGATTGTGGTAAAATTTTTACCTCACGACACTCTTCAATACGAACACAGAAATGTTTTATTCAATAAAATGATCTTTTAACAATCTGACTGTTATTGCTATTTGCTTCAATTCATTTAAAACCTTTTTATGTAATGTATAAGATGATTTCTGTTAATGTTCAGAATTTATTGTCCTCCAGAAAGTGATGAGTATAGCATTTTATTCATAGTATCAATTTGTTTTATCATATTTCTAGGCTCACGACGATTTATAGCTTGGCATTTTGTATATACACGTCACAACTGTTGATGAACATTTTGCTGTCATCTAGATATCTTGCTGTCTTGTTTTGTTTCTGTCGTTGGGCATGGTTTTAATTATTGACAAGAATATCATACGGAATTCACAACACAGTGTCGACTTCAAAAGTAAACGTTTCCTATTCACGACGTTTCGCGGACAAGTATTTCCCCATTCCCTATGTGGTAAGATTAAAGAGAATTCAATGATCTATAATTAGTTAGCGGGTGTGGATAAAATCTGAATTCTCAAATCAATAAAGAATAATAGAACCGCTTGAAATCTCAAACAATCGTCAATGCTCTTTAGCTCCATGCTGTATTTGGCCTTAGTCTTTTTTTTATTCGAGATCATTTAGGAGGCCTTTGTAGAACAAACGCGCGTCTGGCTTACAACATTTTAAATACTGGTATCTACGATGAGTTTCATAAGTAGGATTTGGCGACCGTGTTTTGATTGCCGATGGTTTAATTGATTCTTGGTCAGCTGAATTCCATTAAATGGTATATTTATAGCTGACTATGCGATATGGGCTTTGCTCATTGTTGAAGGCCGTACGGTGACCTATAGTTGTTAATTTCTATGTCATTTTGGTCTCTTGTGGAGAGTTGTCTCATTGGCAATAATACCACATATTCTTTTTTATATTAATCAACTCTCGTGCTCATATATTATGTACTATAGTAATAAAATGAAATTTGATGTGGGCTTTTTGGTATGTTTTAATGGATGTTTTGAATTTCGTACATCATATTGTCCCTCATCATGTCATTCATGATAATTTAGGTGTTAGAGTAGCCATATATTTGAGTTGAATCCTATAAAGAACAGTTCGGCGTTTTGCATTTGCGCCGATCTGCATTTCATTTACGCCGATTTTTTTTTTTCATTTGCGCAGATTTATTTTTTTCATTTGCGCCGAATTTTTTTTACAGGTAAATTACAGGTGAGTAGATACAAGGAGATGTTGTATGAGTACCATTGAGACAACTCTCCATCAATGTCATGTTATTTTTCATTTATCATTATAGACCTCTTTCGTTAGCCAGTTGTAAAAATGTTCTGAATTGTCAATCATAACATGTATATAACTGTTGTCCCCTGCTCATCACGGGGTGATGAAAGTAGGATTTCGAGCAGGATAAGTCAATTTAAAAGCACTATATTCACATACTTTAAAATCAAGAAGTAAAAACCTAAGATAAAATCACTCTGTTTATATTAAAATGACGATTTAAAAATCTATTTACAGCATTCAAATCCATAAAAATACATTAAAATCATAAATCTGTTCTTGTCGAGTATTTATAGGCAAAACATCTAATATATTCTTTTCTTGTGATTTCGTCTCTTCTATATTTGTCGTAATTGTCAATAACGAAGTCCATCTTTTCTTTGTCTGGCTTACGTACTAATGATGGCATTTCTAGAGTTTGCATTTTAACACACGTAGCTGCCTGGATTTCTTGATAACATCCATAAAAACATCTCTATAATTTTATCCTTGACCGTACCCGTAGTTCTTTAGCCTCTGTCTTTCGGTCATCTGCAACATGCATATGGTTATGTTCGTTCTGTGTTTTGACAATAGTCAGAACATCATAATCCGTGGTGACTCTTGCTTTACACGATTTGATGGTACATCGATAAGATATGTTGTTATGTTTCAGGACACTGACCTTCCGATATGTATGGCCGTCGATGATTAAAAATTTGACTCCTTGGCTCATTTCAGTGTGCAATATGTCCATCGTGTTACAACGAAGTTCCAGAACAATATGAATCAAAATTAACTTAAACCTAAGTGAACAACGTTTATAACCAGATTTTACCAATATACTTTCAAGGTATAGTACATGTACAAGGATTAACTTGCCTGTAATGAGAAGCAAATATAAAATCGGCGCAAATGAAAAACAGAAATCGGACAAATGAAAGAATGAGATTTTTTTTTAATCGGCGCAAATGTCAAACGCTCGAACAGTTCTATCAAATTGTTTAATTATTTAATTTAATTCAGACGGATAAACAAGGTTATTTTTCTATGTACATTTCACATTCCTAATCAAAAACGAAAGTAGCAAAATGTTATACCATACCTTATTTTATAAAATTGATTTCAACAACGAATTGTCCTCATTAGCTTCGTTTTTCTTTTGTGTGTTCCAGTTTAAAAATATGAATATCATTTCAAATATTGTATACAATGCACTATTTTAAAACTTACCTTTATAAACCTTTACAAAAATATCAATTACACCGTAGCAACAAGGACATACTATGTCGTTTAAACTTCAATCAATACTTTTATAAAGAGGAGGGCCATGAAGGGTTTATTTTTCTTAAACTGAAATTATTATCATTTAAAATGAACTTATCAAAGATAATGTTAAAGAATAGATGCATTGCAATCACTGAAGAAATTTATGAGGAATTTGTTGTAGATTTTCACGTGAGAGCGAAATTATACTGTGTGTGTGGGGATCATACTTTTTAAACTGAAATCATTTTGATTTTAAAATTAACTTATCAAAGATAATATTAATGAATAGATGCATTATAATCGCTGAAGAAATTTAGAGAGGATTCCAGGTGTAGAAAATGATTATCTTGTGAGAACACAATTATACGCATTATATGTGTGTGGTTTTTTTTTTTGGGGAGGGGGGGGGGGGGTAATTTACGTCTGCTTTACATCTAGAAAATGAAAAGGGGTCGATTGAGAACACAAGTTTTTGACATAATGCTAGGGATTATTACAGTTACTGTATGATTAACTTTCTATTTCTTCGTATCGTCATTCTAGCACCACCTTCGTACGGAGTATATATCACACAGTCGATACGATTTTCCAGAGTTGCGTTTTTACAATAATTATCTTGATAGAGGATTTTATGGTTCCAAATAGAAAAAAATCAGTCATCAACGGACATCATCACGATTTGGCTTCTGTCAGACAGATTACTACGGATATGTTCCAATTGTCGTTACAACAACCGTGTCCTCTTCTCCTTCAATGTGCCATAACTTATGAGACTCAACACAGCATGTGTACTCACGACTACGAACATGTCGTGGTTTACTTGTTCAGTAGGGCTCTGCACCCTTCAAAAGCTTTTAGGATCCCCACACAAAGTTTTTTGGTTATGTTCGTGTTCCTTAGTCTTAATTTCTCCCTCATATTGTTTTGTCGACTTGTTTATTATCGTATTCAGTTTTTTGCCATTGATTTGCCACTTTATGAGTTATGAATGCCCCACATTATTTTTTCGACTTTATTTGTTTACAGCTAAATGTATTTCTAAAACTTATCATAAGGCCATTGATTTTTTTTTTAAATGACAAAAACATGATTTCGACGAAATGTTTTGACCCTATTTGTGTTTTCTTTTAACCCGGGAGTAGATATAGATATCCTATCATACTACATGCATTTTATTTTTCGGGATTAATCTCGATACCCTTTGTAACCTGGACATTTGACTAGAGGCCAATCAGAAAAACCTACGAAAACCTCATAGTCAGAGAAAGTATTTTGTATGCAAAATGTATCTACTTTGTCATTATTTTGCTTCCATATATTGTTCATTTTGTTTTAAATTTTACATGTCACAACCTAAACAACATCTAGCAGACATTGTAGCTCGCACCGGTTTTATTGGGCGCCTTAAGCTTGCAAAGATATGGGGTCCTCTGTTTCAGGTTAAAGGTCTAGAGGGATATTAGGAAAACAGTAATAAAAGGTTGTTCCTGTGCTTTTATTCTTTTAAAAGTGCGCGTAGAGGTCATATGTCATGAAGTATAAATAAGGAATAAACATGCCGTAATGCGCCTATGATTTCTTCTTTTTTATTTTCTTCTTTTTTCTAGACCGATACACCGATTCTTATCTATTGATTCACAAGCCACCATAATACTTTTGTCTCTTCAAGTCTTTAAAATGTAGCAACTACATTTTGTCGCCTGTTAATTTGATTTGTAGGTTTCTTTGTTCATGTATTACTTATAGTACAGACGTGTTGACAGACGTGTTGAATAGTCTTAGTGGTTGTATTTTGTATATATAATAGAGTGCCTGTGCCGAATCGGGAATATGACATTTGTTATGCATTCGTTTGATTTGTTTGAGCTTTGGATTTTGCCATTTAATTTGGGACTTTCCGTTTTGAGTTTCCTCAGACTTCAGTATGTTTGTGAATTACTTTTTGTATGCCTTTTAGTGGTAATAGTTATCAAAGGTACTAGGTTTGGTGATAAATGAGTTTTAAGATTCGTATTTCGTTTACTTTTAACAGCATACGTCTTGGCATCCTCGGCTTTATAGTGTTATTTTCAACGTTACTGATGAAGGTAAACCCATAAAAGTGCTTCAGACGCACCATCTTACAGAGAGTTATTTTCCATTACCCATTAAACATCACTGTATTCGATAAGAGAGAAACTAGAACATACAAAATAAATCATCAAAAACAGCAAAAACAATAAATCAAATCCACAAAAAAAGAATTTAACTACGAACAACTTTCAGATTAGAATACATCTGAATCAATCTTTATGACAATTGGTGATCATGGTGTTGAAGGGAGGCTTTTTCCAAACAGCTTACCTATAATTTGTAAGAGTGTAAACATGAATGTGTTTAGTTCCTGATTTAACATAGTAAATATTCCTTATTATTCAAATAGAAGTATGATATCGCTTTTCATAGTAATAGCCTGTTTCACTTTTTTGCCAGAATCATCAATATATATGAAGCATTTTGTCTACAGTTTACTATTAGATTGTTTTTGAAATGAACGAGTCCTCGAAAATAGTCATACATATTAATTTGGTGTACAAACTGTCATTTATCTGTATCTATCATGCATACTTGTTTATTATAAATTACAGATACACCAAAGTGATTGATATTTATAATAGCAATGCTATGTGGTATTCCAATCAGCAGAAATTGCCCCCTTTTAAAACCATCTTTGTTGTAACTCATACATCTAGGATTATACTTCTCCGATATAGCTAAGTCATATTTGGCATCAATTTTGCATCATTTATAACAATATGTCGATTTTCTTTTTCAATAAAAAACGAGTTCGTTAGAGCAAACTCAAATGATGATGAACCTTTTTCAGAAGTTGATGCCCATGTAACCTGCGTAGTTTGTGTTTCAGACACTGCTGAATTGAGCGGCAATTCTCCTCCAGGCAAAGATGATTTATGTTTAAACGGCATATACAATCATTGTGATTCAGGTACTAATAAGGACAATGCTGAATTAGATTCCTCTGTAACGTTTGGTTCCCGTTTTACTACTGAGGAGCAAAATATTCTGTTTTCATTTTCCAGATTTATATCCATCTTGTTCATGATGTTATTTGCTTCTATCAAAATGCGATCAATACGTATAATCGTGGAGTCGTTTTTTTTCTAATAGGAAAGTTTTTTGTTGGAAATAGATTGTAAACAGCATTCTTTCAGGGTCTGGTAGCGTTCGTTATAATCTTTACCCATGCATTTAAGACCTACAATTCTGGAATATTTTTGCCCTATAGACATTTTTGTAGTTTCTTAAATAAATGTTTGTTTGTCAGGAATATATTTTATTTCGGCTGTCATATCTGTGACTTGTTTCATAAGTTTACCTCTGTTGTTTTCATACTTTTTGTTTATAACCTGCTCCACTTCATTTTGAAATAAATCTAGTTGGTCATCAATAGCCATTCTAGTATTTTTTCAACTCTTCTTTGCACTTGTCTTAGGTAATTTCTAAATAACGCAGAAGTAAACTACTTTATCGGCTGCTTCACCATTGCGTTCTTTGATTGCTGATAACAGATTTACTGTGATAGTTGCCAGTTTGTTGTCGTCTGCAACGTAATCTATTTTGTTTAACATTGCAACAATCTTTGTGGTATTGTCTTTTACAAAGTATACAACTTAGCTTTTCGTGTTTAGTACCCACAAAAATCTAACTATTTATTGTGATGTTTATCACACAATACCCATTTGTTATTTTTAACAGTAAAATCCTCTTTTTTCCTTATCATACATGTATAATGCATTCTTAACGGACCAAGTAGGCAATTGGAATACGTTGTAATTTCTGCCCAATTTGAATGACACGTGTTGGGATTTACAGCTATGACATAGGTTTTTTTCACAATCGGTGCACCAAAATTCTACTGATGAGTTCCCTCTCTGAATATGACATGGTTGACACTTCATTACCTATAACTTAATTAAAAATATTATGATTCAATGTAGCTGTAAGAAGTTTCGTGTTTGCGTTGGTCAATGTCAGCTAAGAATCTACACCCATGTTTTTACATATATTAATATTTCAGAATTTTAATTTCTGCAAAGACTGTCATTGTTGATGTTTGCAAATATGACGATGAATAATTCTATAAATGGCAATTTGAGAACTGTTCCCAATGAAAGAGGTTAATGTTTTCATTTGTTTAATTTGTTCAAATTCAATTTCCAACTTGGGCTCAAACAAGGGCAATAATTATTACTCTCACTTCGGAAATTGGGAGGTGTTTTCTCTCCTTGTGTCAATATGCACTTGAACAGTGTTCTTTACCACACCAGGTGTGTTGGCAATGTACGGCTCGACTTGATTTGATTTCTGTCCATATAAAAACAATTACAAGATATTTCGGTAATTCAGTATCGCTTGAATGACTATTCCCACAGTGTTAAATATATCAAAGACAGTAAGAGGGCATTTATTTGCCAGGTTTTTGATAAACAATGATAACGATAAAGTATAGATTCCATCAATATATACTTATAGATCATTTATGTTTTTTTACACGAGATGCATTTTCTCATTCTCATCTCATCGGTATCAGAAAATGCATCTTGTTTAAAAAAAAACATAAATAATCTATTTATCGCTATTATGTGTATTTTCGAATATTAATTAATACAAATTCCAGCAAAAAATATATCTTATACGATGATAATGCATTTTCTTTTTTTTGTACTTTTTTTTAGGCGCAGGCTTATTTCATACAAACACACAGCTTGTTCATTCATTTGAAAAAGTTGTTTCAACTGATCATCCGGCGTGTTCAATTATGGTGAACACCATTTTCATCGTTTTGGAGTCAATTTTAGGAAGTAAATTGGATGTTTGATTAATATTTTGAGATGCGACTTCTTGTTTTTCGGATTCCGTAGTTTGATGTTTACTAAATGTCCAGTAATTGATATTTGGAACGTCAAGTGAACATTTTCCAAATTGTTGTGTACATAAATTTTTCTGATATTCAAAGTTTTCCTATGAATTGATGCGTTGTATCTAGGTCGAAATCCGAGTCCTATAATTCTGATGTGTCAATGACTGAGAATTGGGGATTTATTTTCAAAACACACGAAGAAATATACATGTATGCAGTAGACATGCAGACAGACCGACGATCATTTGTAGTAGATTTATGTAGAATTGACATTTTGTATTTGTTAGAAACATGATTAGATTACTTTTATTAACTATAAATTAATTAATTATTAAATTCATGGTAAAATATTTAAACGTCTTACGGGAAATCATCTCTTATATTGCAACTATAGCTGTGTTTATTTCCTAAATATAGTAAATTAGCTGTATTTCGTATAATGTAAATTCACCATGGAACACTTTCTCCACAATCAGGGGTCCATTAAGGGATTAAGATAATTTTGACATTTGTTGTACGATTTAAAAAGGTATCAATGTATTAATTTAAGTTGCAGTATAAAAAACAATATAAGGTCAATGTCAGAAAAATATAAACTTTTTTTGTACTCAGCGCAAAACTGGGGAAGGGCTCGGTAAAGTTCATATTCCTGACATTGACCAAAAATGTATATTTCTGTTAACATTTCAGCGAAGTCGTCCAATTATGTCTTTTTTATAGTTCCGGCTATTTTTTTCGGATTGGCCGACACTCTAGCGCGTGGATATGGATTAATAAGCTGCTGTTGAAGACCTCAGAAAATAACGATAGTTTTCATTCTCATTCTACTCGAGTTATATGAAAATTATCACAAAAAAAGATCAAAGAAAAAATACAAATAATAGCAATAATATGTCAAATCAAATAAAATTTATCTTTACGCAGATTTGATGTTCATGGTTTATAAATTATATCTATTATATTCTAAGTAGTAATTACAATTACATCCCAGCTCCTTTGTTCTACCAGGGGTTATCTGAGCCGGATCATCCCTACCAGATCATCCAGCTTGAGTTTCTTTGTTTAGCATGCTTTCCTTTGTTTTGTAACATTTTGGCGGGAATGCCTAATCCACAATAAAACTTAGAAATATTTATAGAGAAAAGACACACTTTCAAATGTATGTAAAAAAATCCATTGTCTATGCTGGGACTTGAACTCAAGACCTTTAGCACATCAACCCACGACACATACACCTAGACCAGGATAACTAGATACCAGTCCTCAGTAATTTAACATTTTTAAAGGAAGCAAGATATTTTCATAATTGTGGGCGAGTAGGTAGACCTTTATAGTGCGGTGACTGAAGGAATTTTTTTTTTAATTTAATCTCCCCAACGAACACACACCTATATAATATATCATTGGAAAGAGGAAACCTTGTACTACAACAATATGAGGTCAAAGGTCATATGTAAAAATCTGTGAAAATTTGGGAGGGTTTCAATTTGGACATTTTTTGCTATTTCTAAACTCTACCTAAATACAAACGTAGTAAATGTTTGTTATTATAAATAAACCTTAATCATTAAGATTTTTTATCAAAAAACAGTCCTTAAACAACGTTTTATAAACAAAACTTTTAAAAATCAAGTATTCAATCTCTAAAATGTTTAGAGCACCTTAACCTAATAAAACATTTCAAGTTCAGGTAAAATTCAAGTGTCATGTAGGAAAATACCTTCAAATTATTTTTTAAACTATCATATTGGGTGAGGTATAAAACCAAAGCAATAGAACACTACAGTCAACTATGACCTCAAATTGAATTTGCAGATACTTCAGTTTTTTTTAAAGACTACTCGTTGCTTTTGGTTTTTTTTTTCACATTTATTACTGCTTCCATAGTATTATATGTTGTTATGTATTTTACTCTGGTTAATATCTATTACATTATAGGTTTTGTACATATACCCCCTTTTTTTCCTTGCAACGTACCACAAACTTCAAAAGTATTCCATATAAAAAAAGAAGATGTGATATGATTACATATGAGACTACTCTCCATATGAGACCAACTGAGATATAAATTAACAATTATAGGTCCCGTACGGGCTTCAACAATGAGTAAAATTCATACTGCAAAGTAAAAAAATGTAAAACAAACGAAAAATCTAGCGGCCAGATTAATGTACAAAATAAATAAGAAAGAAAAAAATATAGTATATTGCAACAAACGACAATCACTGCATTACAGCCTCGTGACTTGAGACAGACACATACATAATGTGGCGTGGTTTAACTTTTTTAAAGGCGCGCCAACCCTCCCCTAACCTCGGATAGTGTGTACCAGTGCAACAAGCTATGTATAAAATCAAACGTTATCTCCATCATGTCCTTTTTCATCAACCGCCACAAGACATGTTTTAATATTCTACACATAAAAGGTTCTGCTCAAAACAAACACGTTATTTTGATCGCACAGATTTTTCTCTACAAGTACAGATCAGTATAGTCCGGCGGCTACAAGCATATTTCAGACGAATTGTGTACATCCTGCTACAAGCATGAAATTTGGCATAGGACTTCCTCAACTATTACTCTATTACTTTTTTAGATAGGGAGGCATTTGAAAAGAAAATTCTCACTTCCGGTAATTAGTTATCAAAGGTACCAGGATTATGATTTAGTACGCCAGACGCGCGTTTCGTCTACATAAGACTCATCAGTGACGTTCATATCAAAATATTTATAAAGCCAAACTAGTACAAAGTTGAAGACATTGAGGATCCAAAATTCCAAAAAGTTTTGCGAAATACGGCTAAGGTAATCTATGCCTGGGATAAGAAAATCCTTAGTTTTTCGAAAAATTCAAAGTTTTGTAAACAGGAAATTTATAAAAATGACCACATTATTGATATTCATGTCAACACCGAAGTGTTGACTACTCGGCTGGTGATACCCTCGGGGACGAAACTTCCACCAGCAGTGGCATCGACCCAGTGGTGTAAATAGTTATCCAAGGTACCAGGATTATAATTTAGTACGCCAGACGCGCGTTTCGTCTACATAAGACTCATCAGTGACGCTCATATCAAAATATTTATAAAGCCAAACTAGTACAAAGTTGAAGAGCATTGAGGATCCAAAATTCCAAAAAGTTGTGCCAAATACGGCTAAGGTAACCTATGCCTGGAATAAGAACATCCTTAGTTTTTCGAAAAATTCAAAGTTTTGTAAACAGGAAATTTATAAAAATGACCACATTATTGATATTCATATCAACACCGAAGTGTTGACTACTGGGCTGGTGATACCCTCAGGGACGAAACGTCCACCAGCAGTGGCATCGACCCAGTGGTGTAAATAGTTATCAAAGGTACCAGGATTATAATTTAGTACGCCAGACGCGCGTTTCGTCTACTTAAGACTCATCAGTGACGCTCATATCAAAATATTTATAAAGCCAAACTAGTAAAATCCAAAATGGCGGACTTCATACTTATATCAGGCCAATATCAAAGGCTAGTATGCGAAAAGGTGTTATTATCATGCTAAACCATAATATTTGGTACAAATCTTTGTTTTGTACTACTTTTGGATATATTAATATATAGATTAGATGTCTGCAAAAATCCTACTTCCCGTAAATTCCAAAATGGCGGACATTGTACTGAAATAAGTTTATTTTTTAGGGAGGGTAATTAAAATGTGTTTAAACGTATTGCTACTATAATTACATTGTGCAGGAACCGTTCTTTGGTGCTTCTAATGGATACAATGTATAAATAATCTGTCTTTAAAATCCCTACTTCTGGTAATATTCAAAATGGCGGACATAGAAATATCAATTCATTATTTAAATATTCAACTTTTTTTCAAAATGTAAAGAAAATGTTGTTTTTTGTGCTGGTCATTAATATTTTGGCTTTAAGTTATCCTCAAAACCCCTTATTCTATTCTGTTGTAAATATTTAAATACAAAGTTGACACTTCCGGAAAAAAATATGGGGTAAATTTTAAAGATGAGTACTCAATGCGTTTCTTCGATGTAGAGTTTTGGATAGATTGATTAAAAAAAAATCAGTATAATACTAACGCATTTTTAAAATAAGTACTATTTGGCCAAACATACGTTTATTCACAGTGCCTACCACATGCACACAAAGCAGTGCACTGGCGACCCGATTTTCCACGTTAACAACGACCGAGACATCCTTTCTTACATCCACAATGTACAAGCTGTTGACAAAATGATGAGGCCTCAGAAAGAGTTTTTTAAAAGGGATCCTCTTTGTCCCTTCGCCATCCATTAGCGCCTTGACTGGGTAGCATAAGTGCCAATCCAATACTCGTCCCCCTAAACACCTTCCTTAGTATATTGCACGTTTTACATGCTGCAAAAGAGAAGACCAAGTTAAGGAAATAGCCTCAATTAGCTTTCCCTTTTGTGCAAATAGTTATTTTCTTGCTTCGTTAAGCATGTTAGCCCCAAGTTTGTACGATCTTACAGTATAACCCCGGTAATTTCGGTTGATCAATCATCATTCTTTATGTTAAAGTCACATCTTCAAATGCAATCAATGACTCCCAAGCAGTCTTTTTTCTTTCCAAGCAAAGAGAGACCGTATCCCAACCGGTAAAGGCATTGATCACAATAAGTGTGTGTGATCACTTATTGCCTAGTACATTTGAAAGACCATTGATAGATAGTAATCCAAAGTGTTTTGCCTTCCCAAACACAATCTATAGTTCGTCAACCCCTATGTCACGGAATAGCGAAACAGTAGTGACAGCATCATCAGTAAAGACTGTTCGAATCATGACTCGTTTAAGTTCGTGTTTCACTGAATCAGACACATGCACCATGATTCTAGTGTCAGCCTCTAAATGTGAACATGGTGCTAAATTTGAAATACATCACGTGGTGGATAACACTGAAAATCCTGAGAATTTGTTGCTACAACTACCATACTCATCAAAAATTTCATCCACTCTTGTTACAGTTTCAATGTATTTTATTAAGGTAAGGACATAATAATCAGCATACTCGTTAGGAAACACCTTGAAACTGTAACAATGGTGGATGTAGTCTCGGATGTGTACATAGACAATCTGGTATTTTGAAGGCTGCTACAAGAAGCAAGAGCTACATTTTGGGGAAAGAGAATACACAGACGAATCCAGGGTCAAAACAAATTCCTCAAAATAGGCAAAGTGTTCTGAGAGATGACGACAATAAGAAAGACATTTTTAGTTTTCATTCACAGGAGCTCACTCAATAAAATTTTGAGGAAAAGGTAGTTGAGCAACAAATGCTCAGGATGTTCAGTGTTATCCACCACTTGATGATGTTTCAAGTTTAGCACCATCGAACAGTCGATACTGATGTCATTGCTGCTTCGCTATTCCGTGACATTAGGGGCAGACGAACTTTGGTTTGCATTTGGAAGTGGGAAAAACTTTAGATATAGATCTATACATGACCTTTCAAATGCACTAGACATTGAGAGATTACACGTTTGCTGGAAAAGGAACTGCGTTAGTGACATGGACGGCGTTTGAAGATGTTACTTAAGCATTTAGAATGAGTACAAAGCAAGAAAACATGCGTTTTTGGGAGTGGAAAGACTTATTGAGGCTATTCCCACGACTCGGTCTAGTCTTTTTCAGCATGTAAAGCGTGCAATATACCCTGGAGGCTATGAATGAGTAACAAGCTTGGAATTGGTTCATATGCTAACTAGTCCAGACGCTTATGAATGACGAAGGAACAAATATGATCCATAGGAACCATTTTGAACTCTGAGTGAGGCCTCTTCGTCTTATCAGAGAATTTTATGTTTCAAACGAAACTTACGTACGTTAACGCAAGTAACTTAAGATAATTAGATAAGGACTTATAAGACATAATATAAACTGTGGTTGTCTCCCTTCGCCGGCTTCAACATTTTAGATTTCAGTCGGATAGTTATAATATTGTTTTAATTCTAAAATAACATGCATGTATCAGACACAGACCATTCGATTATCAGGGGTGATTTAAAATGAAGAAATTTCAAAGCCTGATTTTGACTGAAGGAATTGATTTCACAGTTGGCCAACACTTTGAGTTTAAAAAAGGACTACATTTTACCCATTTGATAATTTTCGAAACAAAAATTCCGCATCAAATCCTCAACCCCCCCCCCGAAAAATTAATGATCGGTGACTTTTAGACAACTTAAACAAGTGTATGCGTTAAACATAGGATTCTTCTTTATACAATCATTACTATTTATGGGCACATTGTATTTGCGCCAATTAAAAAAAATCCAATCTTTTATTTGCGCCAGAAAGGTTATATTTCTTTTGAGCCAAAAAAAACTTCATTTGCGCCATTTTATATGTATTGTATAAAGGAAAAGTTCAATATTCATTGCCCTATCGTGAATAACATTTGTGTCTACAGTGTTCACCCTGGAGAATTGAAGCAGGTCATACACATTTCTAAAACAAAACTGAGAGTTACTAAGGTTTGAAATTATATAGTTTTAGGTGTCAAGAAGAACATTCAAAGACAAACAGACAAAATAAGTCTGTAATTTAGGATGGACACACAAATATAGGCTATCATATGTTCTGACAAATGAAGACAAGTCGTTAAGATGTACAAAAATAACTTGCGAAGCCAGAAAAAAAAAACAATTATTAAAACTTTGAATGAACATGCTTGTCAAAATCTTATTTTCAAATCAAACAGAGAATGAATTAATTATTTATATTAGTTTCTCATTCTTATTGTTTTACGTTTGTCATTTCTGGGCCTCTAATATCGACTATACGGTAGTCTTTGTTCATTGTTGAAATCCATACGATAACTATAGTTAATGTCTATGTCATTTTGTTTCTTGTGGAGAGTTGTTTCATTTTTTTTGACAATCATACCTCATATACTTAAATTAATTTTAATAAATTAAGGTTTTTTTAGAGAACACGTACAATTTTTCATTTGTCTTCTTTGTATATATCCTGTGATGTATCAACAAATATTTTGGACACATTTTTGGGGGGAATTGATGAAAATGACTTTAAAAAGGCTTCCTTAACAATATACCTGTATGTACCTGTAAAATTGCGCAAATAAGAATTTTTATGGAAAAAATGAAATGCCAATTGGCGCAAAAGCAAAACACCTCTATTTATGAGGGGCCTAGATTAAATTTGAAATAAACAGGCAGGACTCTCGAATTTATGGTGAAACAAATTTTGGCAGAGTATTTACAAAATCAAAAGGCAGAATAAAACAAATGGCCGAAAAACAAGATCATTGAAATATAGAAAAAAAATCATGTTGGCAAGCTAGGACAAATTAGGCTCAATCGAAATTTAGCCAAACAAGTTAGAAATAAAACAAATTTATCCATGCATCCCCTCCCCTAAAAATAAAAAGGGTTTGTGGTATTTGAAAGTTAATATTTTCCTTTTTATCTGTCTTCCGTCTTCTCGGGACTGAGGGAATTTATCAATATCACTAGAATACATACAAATAGGTCTGCATGGTCGGCGTTCTATCGAACTGACAGAGCGGAGTTAAACTACCTGACTATATCCCATAATAAGGTCGGGTCAAATAAGATGCACAGTACTGTAGTTCCATAGGAAAACGGATGAGTTAATCGGTTTATATGTACATAAGTTGACAGAGTAACAGGTCGACAGGTTGACATTAGAAAGGTTTACAGGTTGACACTAAAATGGTCTAGAAGGTTGACAAGTGTTAAGGTCGATAGGTTGATAGGTCGAGGTGTTAAAAAATCGAGAAATGCATAGGTCGACAGGTTGACAAGTGTAAAGGTTACTCTTATGTATAGTTGAGTTATGTGTAGGACTTTCAAAGAGAGGGGCTGAATTTATAAATGATCTTGATTAAGAATAAGATGTTCCTGCGGTTGCAGAATAAGGTCATGCAAGATTTTTTCTCTCTCTCGTTCTTACAAGATAAAATTGTCAAGATTTAAAACCCATTTTTCAAATTACAATCCTTGCGGTAAATTAAGATTGGAGGAGTCCTTTTCATTTTTTATACCAGATCGTGTAGGTGAGTGAGATTTAAACATTTTCAACTGATATACATTACAGCAAGGACTGTGATCTGAAAAAAAGACTAAAAACTGAAAAAATCTACATTTTTTTCTCAGTCATTTAACATTTTTAAGACTTTTTAGTTCGATTTGGCCGTGTCAGTATGATTATTGGTAACTAGTGACAAGTTTTACGTCGTCAATACGAAAACATTTTGTGAGCATCAAGTTTAATTAGGAACTTAAACGTTTGTCTCATGATTATATGACTTGAAAACACAATTAAGAAATATTTTATGGAAGCCATAGATTTGTCGGAAATTTACACATGGCCTGGGCCGTGATATTCAAATTTTATCCAATTATGGTAATGTATTGGTTTGATTGACAACTAAGCTCGTACAACATTGCCATGTGACAGTCAATTTCTAAAGTTAATACGCTGATCGTGGTAAAAGAGTCAAATGATCTAAGAATCGTTGACATCAATGGTTAAAATATTAAAACCCATTCTTCGTACCGTATCTCGCCTTGGATAACTTACATTAGTCCCCGAGGGTATCATCAGCCCAGTAGCCAGTACTTCATTACTGGCATGAAAATACGGATTTATTGTGTTATTAAAATTTGCTGTTACAAAATATTAGAAATTATTATAAATTAAGGAATGTATCTTCCTCATGCAAAGCTCTGATTCCTTTCACGGATTTGGCTATACTTTTTGGATCTTTTGGATTATAGCTCTTCATCTTTTATATATACTTTGGATTGCAAATATTTTGGCCACGAGCATCACTGAAGAGACATGTATTGTTGAAATGCGCATCTGGTGCAAGAAAAATTGGTACCGTTAATGTTATTACATGTCGCCCTGTATTGCTTTTAGTCGACACGCCGATGTTTTCTCTTCCCGCAACAGCATTTTTTTCAGAGTCATTATTTTCCCGCAGCGATGCTGCGAATAATAATAGAAACACACTGGTACCGTTTATCCCTCTGCCTGTCCGTCGGTCCGTCCGTTCGTAACACCTCTGTTGACACTCTTCTAGGGATTCTAAATATGGCAAAGTTATTACACCGCGATATGTTTTTTCCCACTTGCAATAACGAACTTTCCAATATTTCGAACTGCTTTTTTTGATAAATCATGGAACACACGATAATGATCATTCATTTAAAAAAAAAGAAAAGCTGAATTATCAATGAGACAACACAAAATATGTTTGGTATTCTCACATATATTTACAAAAGCCCTTACTCATGCTAAATAACTAAACTTGTATAAGGTCCTTAATCTTTGATCAACTTGGTCCTGATAAGAATAAATGCATTAAAAAACTCATTATCCCGTATACTCTTTGACCACGGCACGCCATATTCATAAATTTGTTGAAAAGAAACTATTTTTGTATGAAAATAGGAAAAATTGTTAACTGTATATTATTTGAAATCTATCTGTGTCCCCTGCGAACAAAATTTGCCTTTTCGTATGTCCACATATAAGACAAGTGAAAACTCTTGCTCGTGGAATACGCTATTTTAAATAGATTTGAACTAAATGGAGAAAGGGAGACAAAAAAAATTTTACAACGACCAAGTTAAGGTGTATTGCGTACGTCAAAATATAAGATTTTTGTTTAATTTACAAGTTCAATGGACAACGGGAGATAACAATGACCATTTTTTTTAAATACTAAGGTGTGTTACGTTTAAGTACGTCAGAAACCTAAACTTCTCTATCAGGAGCTTGTACATTATGGATATAAGAAACATTACCAGTCTTCGTAAATGAAAATCAGCTCTACGATTTTGAATAAACATGTATTTGTGGGCTAACGAGTATGCTAATTGGGTATTATGTCCGTACCTCAATAAAATACCTTGAAACTTGAGTGGATGAATTATCGGATGCGTATGGTAGTTGTAGCAACAAATGTTCAGGATATTCTATCTTATCCTCCACGTTATGTATTTCAAGTTTATCCCTATGTTCACATTAAGAGGCTGACACTAGAATCATGGTGCAGTGAAACACGAACTTAAACGAGTCATGATTCGAACAGTCGTTACTGATTATGCTGTCATTACTGTTTCGCTTCTCCGTGACATAGGGGTAGACGAACTATGGATTGTGTTTGGGAGGGCAAAAAACTTTCAATTAATATCTATCAATGAACTTTCAAATGCACTAGGCAATGAGTGATCACACACACTTATTGTGATCCATGCCTTTACCAGTTGTGATACAGTTCTATCTTTGCTTGAAAAGAGAAAAGACTGCGTGTGAGACATTGAGGGCATTTGAAAATGTGACTTTAACATAAAGAATGATGATTGATCAACCTAAATCACCGGGGTTTTACTATAAGATCGCACCTCAAATTTAACAGTTTGGGTTAGCATGGTAAACGAAGCAAGAAAATAACTATTTGCGCAAAAGGGAAGGCTAATTGAGGCTATTCTCTCAATCTCATCTAGTCTTTTCCAGCATGTAAAACGTACAATATACTAAGGCAGGTATTTAGGGAGACGAGCTTGGAATTGGCTCTTATGCTACCCAGTCCAAGGGCTAATGGAATGCGAATGGACAAAGAGGATCTCTTTTAAAAAAACTCTTTCTGAGGCCTCATCATTTTGTCAGAAGCTTTTACATGTGGATGTAAGAAAGGATGATGAGAAAAGTCATGTCTTCCGTAGACTGCCTTGTGTGCATGAGGTGGTGATCGTGAATGAAAATGTCCTTTTGGACGAATTGTTGTAGCAGTTTTAAAAATGTTTTAGTACTGAAGTAATTTTATTTTGTTTTAATCAATTTATCAAAAACTTTACATCGAAGATATGAATTGAGGACTCATCTTTGAAATTTACGCCAGATTAGTTTTTTTTCCCGGAAGTGATAACTTTGTATTTAAACATTTACAACAGAATAGAATAAGTGGTTTTGATGATAACTTAAAGCCAGCACAATAAACCACATTTTCTTTACATTTTGAAAAAAGTTGAATATATAAAAAAGAAATTGATATTTCTAAGTCCGCCATTTTGGGTATTATCGGAAGTAAGGGTTTTAAAGAAATATGTCTTATACATTGTATCCATGAGAAGCACCAAAGAAATGGTTCCTGCACAATGTAATGATAGTAGCAATATGTTTAAACATATTTCAATTACCCTCCTTAACAAAATAAGCTTATTTTAGTACAATGTCCGCCATATTAGATTTTACCGGAAGTAGGGTTTTTCAAGACATCTAATCTATATAATATATCCAAAAGTAGTAAAAAACAAAGGCTTGTTCCAAATATTATGATAGTAGCATGATTATAACACCTTTTCACGTACTAGCCTTCGATATTTTGCTGATTTAAGTATGAAGTCCGCCATTTTGGATTTTACCGGAAGTGCGACATTTTTTTCAAATGCCTCCCTATCTGAAATAAAAGAGTAATAGATGAGGAAGGTCTATGCCAAATTTCATGCTTGTCATGACATAAAAGACCTAGAAATGACAAATTTAAAGCAATTCAAACGAGAAAACTGACGGACCTATGTATGTACAAAATAAACATAGACTTTGACATTTTATATTTATATGTATGGAATAATAAACTAATTTCGTGATATCCATTTAAACTATTGATAAACGAGATAATATACTATCTATATATTGCACAATTGTTTGTAAATAGCTTCTCTAAATGGCTCAACTATTTTTAATTGAGGTTATCAGTTAAAAAGTTATCAGATGAACATTGGGATCGAATACTAGTTTTTATACATGTGTTAAACTGATTAAGATTGTCTAAATGTGCCATTTCTTTTAAACTACCAAGTCAGGAATATGACAGATGTTTGCCATTCGTTCTATGTGTTATAGCTTATGAATTTGCCATTTGATTAGTGACTTTCAATTTTAAAGGAGTAGGTCCGGTAAGGGCCGATTTTGGCCTCAAATTTCAAGTTCATCTAACGAAAGATTTAAGACACTTTTTAAACACTAAAAGGGGCTCGCAGGTCTAAATCATTTTTTTTTATTTAATATAGGATTTCGCTATTGTTTTCTATAAATGAACTTAATTTTGCACTAAATAGAAAAATGAAATAAAAAAATGGAGTCACCATGCATTTGCGCTCACAATCAGCGTTCGAAAGAAGCATGCATTTTTGTTAATGTCTTTTTATTTCTGTTGAACTAATAGGAGAAATAGAAGTAATATCGAAAGAAAAAAAGAACTAAATTACAGAAATCGCTTAAATTTTACAATTATTTAGTTTATGTACAGCTTATTCGAAAACAACAATAAAAAATATGACCGATGAGCTAAAAAGGATATTTCAATTCTAATGCAAAAAATGGCATTTTTGCATCAAAGGGAGATAATTTGGAGCTTTTTCAATGATAACTACATTTTAAAACACACCTTGGGCCAACACGAATCGATTTTTTGGAATCATTTTTGTACCATATGATAAAGTAACAACTACTAAAGGTAATAAATAAAATTTGTAATGTAAAAATAAATGTTTATTTTTTTTCTGAAAATCTTATACCCGCGAGCCTCCTTGAGTGTCTATTTCAATTGATTCGATTAGTTTATGTGAAAGATTTAAACTGATTTAGTCATTAAAACGCTTCGATTTAAGCTTAAATATGAAAAATCTATCAAATATGCCCACAAATGTCACTTTTCAGATGTTTCTTGTCAAAAATGAAAGTGGCCGCATCCGTGTTTATCTTCAACCTTTATATATATTGTATCATCATCATTATCATCAAATACAACTTATATTTCAATATAATGAATGAACACGAATGCGGCCACTTTTATTGAAGACGGAAACCTTCTAAAATTTAACTTAAATGCTAAAATTGTGAAGATTTCAGTAATTTAGCATGAATTAATGATGCTAAAGTACCCGATATATGTGTATTGTATGGTAAAAAAAAAACAGCCCATATTTATGTAGCAGAAGCATTCTACTTTCCAATAGATAGCTTAAAGATTATATTTTCACAATTTTGTATAACTGCTATATTTTGGTGCCAAAAAGGGGTCTTACTGAACCAACTCCTTTTTCTTGGAGTTCGGTATCTTATTATAGATATATATATATATTTTTTACATACATCAATCATTGGGCATAAATTGTCAGTTCAGATATCTAAATCAAATAAATTGAGATGATATATTCTGAATGAATATCTTTTTCCCCATTGACAGGTAAATCACCTCTTATTCATGACTTGATTGATTTCTATGTTGAATTCTGCAATCAAGCGTTAGTTGCTACTTTGTTTTAAGCTCAATACAGTAGAAGTTATTCCATGTCAAAGCTTTACCTTATCCTGACGTATGCTGAAAAATTCAACAAACAGTCAATTGCATATTAGAACGTACTGGTTCCTGAAAGTTTGATAGTACAAAAATAGGTGCAGATGATATGAATAACAGGGCAGATATGCCCTCCTATTATATATTTATAAACTTTTTTATTAATCAAAAGAGACTTTACCAGGGTTGTTGAAGGCCATACGGTGACCTATAGCTGTTAATTTCTGTGTCATTTGGTCTTTTGTGAGAAATTGTCTCATTAGCAATCATACCACATATTCTTCTTTTTTTATTTCTACAGTGATCCTTAGTACCTAATCTTTCATTTGATTCCAAAATTACCCAAAATATTTCGCCTATAAATAAAGATACTGCTATGTTTAGAATATGAAAAACTTTCTTGTGTGTTCTATCAGATTAAGATATGAAGAATAAACAGATCAATTTTATGTTTAAATCTACAATAGTTGATTTTAGACTTAAACTTTGACTTTTGTTAGCCTCGATTCTCCATATGGTTACACACAATTAGATTTAAGTATCTTTATAACTGTACATCGAATTTGTGGATTTATTTATTCAATTTTGTCTTTTATAATCTATATAACTTATATACAAGTTGACTCGTTCGATTAAATTACAATACCTTAAAGTCTTTTTATATAGGACCTACAGTTATTAACTTCTTTGTTAATTGGTCTATGATAGAGTGTTGTATCATTGTCAATATTAACACATCTTCTTATTTTTACTCTTTAGGTTAAAGCCTTGTTGTAATCCTTTGTTTCGACAGAAAGACAATTGTTTTTAGAGTTTGTATCTATTCTGATGTGCAGGATATACATATTCATGAATGCATGAAGTTGACAATAGTCTAAATATTTCATTCATTTGTTATGAAGGGACCATTAATTTTCAGAAAATATTCTCTAAAAGGATCTGCGAACGAGAAATATCTTTATGTGCTGCCATGAGCTTTCTATATTTGTTGGAGAAATCACTATCACACACATCTAAGGAATGCCTTTTCTCGAAGAGTTTAACTATGGCGAGTCGCATTGTCTTTTTTATATCTATTGTCTTTCCATTAATTTGATTTTTTTGCTATTATTCTGCCATTAGTTTTGTAATAGTTTTTGCTATGTGGTATGTTTTTGCTCATTGTTGAGTGCTTTACTGTGAACTATAGTTGGTATCATCTACGTTTCGAGGTCACTGGTGGATAGTAGTCTCATTGACAATTATACTATATATCTTATTTCATATTGTATGCAATAGTATTGCACAGATATGATGTAACCTTCTTACTTTACAAAGTTCATTTTTGCACGTAGAAATTACCAAACATTACGTGCCCTTTTCGATATAAAATCATTTGACCGTTTTTCTATTTAGGTTGCTCACGTGTTTATCTTCCTGCTTAATGATAAAGTCATATTTATAGTTTTATTTTATGAACGAGTATAACAGAACATTAATGATGCAACTATCCTATTTAAAGATTGTCACGTAAAAATTTCCAAATGTCACGTGCCCTTTTCGATATAAAGTCATTTGACCGTTTTTCTATTTAGGTTGCTCACGTGTTTATCTTACTGCTTAATGATAAAGTCATATTTATAGTTTTATTTTATGAACGAGTATAACAGAACATTAATGATGCAACTATCCTATTTAAAGATTGTCACGTAGAAATTTCCAAATGTCACGTGCCCTTTTCGATATAAAATCATTTGACCGTTTTTCTATTTAGGTTGCTCACGTGTTTATCTTCCTGCTTAATGATAAAGTCATATTTATAGTTTTATTTTATGAACGAGTATAACAGAACATTAATGATGCAACTATCCTATTTAAAGATTGTCACGTAGAAATTTCCAAATGTCACGTGCCCTTTTCGATATAAAATCATTTGACCGTTTTTCTATTTAGGTTGCTCACGTGTTTATCTTCCTGCTTAATGATAAAGTCATATTTATAGTTTTATTTTATGAACGAGTATAACAGAACATTAATGATGCAACTATCCTATTTAAAGATTGTCACGTAGAAATTTCCAAATGTCACGTGCCCTTTTCGATATAAAATCATTTGACCGTTTTTCTATTTAGGTTGCTCACGTGTTTATCTTCCTGCTTAATGATAAAGTCATATTTATAGTTTTATTTTATGAACGAGTATAACAGAACATTAATGATGCAACTATCCTATTTAAAGATTGTCACGTAGAAATTTCCAAATGTCACGTGCCCTTTTTGATATAAAATCATTTGACCGTTTTTCTATTTAGGTTGCTCACGTGTTTATCTTACTGCTTAATGATAAAGTCATATTTATAGTTTTATTTTATGAACGAGTATAACAGAACATTAATGATGCAACTATCCTATTTAAAGATTGTCACGTAGAAATTTCCAAATGTCACGTGACCTTTTCGATATAAAATCATTTGACCGTTTTTGTATTTAGGTTGCTCACGTGTTTATCTTTCTGCTTAATGATAAAGTCATATTTATAGTTTTATTTTATGAACGAGTATAACAGAACATTAATCATTGTTAATGATGCAACTATCCTATTTAAAGATTGTCACGTAGAAATTTCCAAATGTCACGTGCCCTTTTCGATATAAAATCATTTGACCGTTTTTCTATTTAGGTTGCTCACGTGTTTATCTTCCTGCTTAATGATAAAGTCATATTTATAGTTTTATTTTATGAACGAGTATAACAGAACATTAATGATGCAACTATCCTATTTAAAGATTGTCACGTAGAAATTTCCAAATGTCACGTGCCCTTTTCGATATAAAATCATTTGACCGTTTTTCTATTTAGGTTGCTCACGTGTTTATCTTACTGCTTAATGATAAAGTCATATTTATAGTTTTATTTTATGAACGAGTATAACAGAACATTAATGATGCAACTATCCTATTTAAAGATTGTCACGTAGAAATTTCCAAATGTCACGTGCCCTTTTCGATATAAAATCATTTGACCGTTTTTCTATTTAGGTTGCTCACGTGTTTATCTTCCTGCTTAATGATAAAGTCATATTTATAGTTTTATTTTATGAACGAGTATAACAGAACATTAATGATGCAACTATCCTATTTAAAGATTGTCACGTAGAAATTTCCAAATGTCACGTGCCCTTTTCGATATAAAATCATTTGACCGTTTTTCTATTTAGGTTGCTCACGTGTTTATCTTACTGCTTAATGATAAAGTCATATTTATAGTTTTATTTTATGAACGAGTATAACAGAACATTAATGATGCAACTATCCTATTTAAAGATTGTCACGTAGAAATTTCCAAATGTCACGTGCCCTTTTCGATATAAAATCATTTGACCGTTTTTCTATTTAGGTTGCTCACGTGTTTATCTTACTGCTTAATGATAAAGTCATATTTATAGTTTTATTTTATGAACGAGTATAACAGAACATTAATGATGCAACTATCCTATTTAAAGATTGTCACGTAGAAATTTCCAAATGTCACGTGACCTTTTCGATATAAAATCATTTGACCGTTTTTGTATTTAGGTTGCTCACGTGTTTATCTTTCTGCTTAATGATAAAGTCATATTTATAGTTTTATTTTATGAACGAGTATAACAGAACATTAATCATTGTTAATGATGCAACTATCCTATTTAAAGATTGTCACGTAGAAATTTCCAAATGTCACGTGACCTTTTGAATATATCACAATCATCAGATTTTTTTTCTCCATTTAGGTTGTGGACTCCTGCTCAATATTAAGGTAATATTTTTTTATTAAATTTTTTTTACAATTATTATGTAACATAGAACAATACAATACTGAAAATTACCTTTTCGTTAATATTTAAGTGAAACTGAAACTGTGTTTTTCTCAGTGGTTTGAACTTACTAAGAGAATTGATATTCTCAAGGTTGTATTTAACGTTTCTTATGTGAAAACAGATATGTAAAGTATCCGATGTCTGGTTGTGAATAAACGAGACCTTTAGTCTGATATTTGAGTTCACTTTACCGTTCATTGCACCATACTTTGTAAGATGAAACGTATGCATTTGTTCAATTTTATGACATTCATTAGGATACGTGGTATCAATCAGTTGTCAATTTCACTTTAACGCCAAGAGATAGAAATGATCGATTCATCTTAATCTACATGTAGTTCAATTTTATTTAATCAAAATATGACTCTTATCTGACGGAATTCAACTTTTTCTACATTTAAAATAAAAGTGCATTTTTTAGTTATTTGAACCTCAACTACTTACCTTTTATCGCCATTAATGTGATATCCTTTTTACGAAAATATAAGTCATGTTTTAATTTTGAATAAGAAACAGTGCTGATGTGTTTCACTTAATGATCCTCAAACAATAATGTCTGCTTTGTCTCTTTTTTTAAAACTTAGATAGAACCTGTGCTCTATATTCGCCTGATTTTAATCACATATGTTCAAAATACGGTTATGGGAATTGAACGCAGAGAACAATCATCTTTAAACTAGCAGAATCCCTCGTAGGCATGAAAGTTTGTTATCGCACAGGAGATTTGAAAATGGTGAGTGAACATATCAGTTTTTGATACTTGAATTGATATCAGAAGAAACACAACTCTGATAGTTTATGTCTTATCCTGAAAACACCTGTTAATTAAAAATTGAGAATTGATTCTTTTTGTATCTCATATTCATAATCAAATAGTGAGAAATATTACAGCTAGCTATTGGATTATGTCATATAAATATAGATAAACATCACAATCTTCAATTTCGCATTTAAAACAAAATTATATATTTGGTAGTCCCATTTACGACTCCAACCTTGGACAAAACTTATGGAAATAATGTATTGAGATTTGTTTTGGTATTGTAGGAATATTCACTTTATATTAAACACAAAATCAAAGAGTGTTACATATTCATGCCCTCAATTGTGTTTTCAGAATCATAAGGTAAAGCAAACAGGACAGGTCAAAGATACCAGTAAATCACTATGGAAATACAATTCATCAAAAACGATGCAATCTGCAGAAACAGCTTTTCCTATTTAAAAGGTAATAACATTACTACGTACTTTTCTAGAATATAGGTAACAAACATATTTTGCAATATTATGTTCATGCTCAACATATCGCGATAGAAATTTGAGAACGAGTATGTTTATTTGATACAAGATTTGTTTAACAACATTCAATATAAAAAAAAATCCTCAAGAAGATGCACATCAAGCTGACAGTAGAATTACTTTAGATTATCGGATGAACTATAAAATGAGCGAGACCGTTTTTTTATGTCGGGGTTCCGATATGCATGCATATCCTTGCATAACATGCATAAGTATCCATATTCAGTCAAATTATCACAATGATAATTGGAAATAATCGGTAAATTGATAAATCAGAAGCCTATTCCGGTATCTGAAAATCTAGTGTGTTGATACTCACAGTTGAGAAATACTTGTATTGTTAGTTGAAGTTAGTTTAAGTCGTTAAAACAAGTTTGCTAAGTTGCTATAACAAGATAAATATGCTGAGTCGTTATAACAACTTAGCTAAGTTGTTTAAACAAGTAAGCTAAGTCGTTAAAACAAGTTAGCTAAGTTGTTATAACAAGATAAATATGCTAAGTCGTTATAATAACTTAGCTAAGTTGTTTAAACAATTTACCTCTAAGTCGTTAAAACAAGTTAGCTAAGTTGTTATAACAAGATAAATATGCTAAGTCGTTTTAACAAGTTAGCTAAGTTGTTATAATAAGATAAATATGCTAAGTCGTTATAACAACTTAGCTAAGTTGTTATAATAAGATAAATATGCTAAGTCGTTATAACAACTTAGCTAAGTTGTTTAAACAATTTACCTAAGTCGTTGAAACAAGTTAGCTAAGTTGTTATAACAAGTTAGCTAAGTTGTGATAATAAGATAAATATGCTAAGTCGTTATAACAACTTAGCTAAGTCGTTTAAACAAGTTAGCTAAGTCGTTATAACGACTTAAAAATAAAACTCTACCCTGACACTAACCGGCTTCCGTAGAAATCCAATTATATTGTAAAATCTTTATTTTTTATACGAAAAGAAAAAAATATTTGATATGTGTCTCTGATTTTTTTGATTTTTTTTTGTTAATTATTTTAGCAAAGTGGTCTATGTTCAAAATTACAATTTTAAATAGACGAATTAGTAGTGTAGTAAAAATAATGGTTAACTATTTACATATTTTAATAGCAAACACACTCACGCACCGATCTTCAAAGCAAACTGCTTAAACAGATAAAGAAGCGACGCTAGATAATTCGAATGGAAGGAATGAAGCATATCTTTGCCTTAGGAGAAAGAAGATCTTATTCACAGGGAAGTTATTCAAGTATAAATTTATATATCCATTAATATAAGTATCATGGCACTTTATTCTGTTGATACAACATATATAACCTTAAAATGTTTAAAAATCAAGATGGAAAGAAAACTAGTGTTAGTACTAGTGCTTTGTTGCTGTCTTACTTAATATTTGTTTCATTATTTTTTGTACATGAATAAGAACGTTATTTTTTCGTTAGGATTGTTTTATATTTTTCATTTCGGGGCATTTTATATCTTACTATGTGGTATAGGCCTTACACATTGAAGAAGGCCGTACGTAGACCTATATTTGTTATTAAGTTTAATGTAAAAAAATAAATGGGTGTTATGTTGCAAAATATTTTACCTTGTATCGTAGGGAAAAACACCAAGGAATCCGACATTTGACACGAATTTCAAAACCTCACCTAAGAACATCCTTATGTTAATTTGGATAGGAACATATACAAACATCATTTGCAATGGAAAAAGAATCTGTGAAAAATTTAAAGTAGACTAAAATTTAACATGTTTAATACCATTTTATATCAAGAAAAATACATTTGTTCTTGTTTAAAACTCTGTAAGCGCAAATTAATTAACGTCTCATTACATCTACAAAAGTAAGTATTTGTTGAAAGACATGTTAGATAAATAGTTACATATGACTCTTGAGAGACTAGGATCTAGAATCGAGACGACTAAAAAGGGCATCATATCAACAGTGTGGATTTTATAACTTTATATTTTCTCTTACATGTATAGGATAAACATTACAATCAATGAATATAATATAATTGTTTAAGTTTAAGTAATTAGGTCGGTCATTAAGTGTATTGGTGTTTCAATTTATTGTTTGTTTGGTGGTTGAATGCTTGATGATATGATTTGTTGAAATTTTTCATAATTCTAAGAGACTCGTGCATACATTGATTATTTTTTTGTGTGTCGTCTAGTGACAAATATTATAGAATATTTTTGGAAAGGGAAAATTAGAGGTGTGTTAGATACTTTAATATTCCTAGAAAGATCACGATTTAGAACATCATTAAAATGTTGCACAACCTAAAAACCAGTTACTTAGTATGTAAGGGTATCATGACGAGGAATTAAATTAGTTCCCAGAATGCCACTTTATTTTGAGGAGGGAATATTCATCATTCAGTTGTTAAGAATATGCGTTTAATATTTGACACTGGACATCACAGTAACAGTCAAGAAATCAATCAATCAATATGAAATATGTTATAGAACTTTCAATCAATCATACAATCAATATATCATTTAATCAAGCAAATGGTCCTAGGCAATCAATTGAGAAGCGATTGCGAAATTTTAATCAATCAATTTATCTACATACCAACTATTTAGACCAACTACTGTAAATTCTGAAATTATTGCGTGCATTTATTACTACGATTTTGTCATTTTGAAATTAAAATGCGATCTTTAATTTTTGTGATATTGACAAAAATCCGGGGTTTTTTTGCATACAAAAAAAAATCAAATTCGAGTTTAAACTTTTGCGATTATAATCCTGTCGCATTTTTCGCAATAACAAAAACATGGCAATAATTTCTGAATTACAGTAATCTATAAAAAAAAAAATCGATGTCTTTATGCTATCCAGATATTCTATAAACCAATCAATCAATCAAATAATGTTGCAAGAAAAGGTAAAAGACTTGATGTGACCTTTTATATATATTGAAACGAATGTTGAAAAGGCAACTGGTTTGTTGATTTAATCAATAATTAAATTAATACTTTTGATATGATCCCTTATTCTAAGGGTTAGACTCACAATTGTCAGTTTAAAAAAATATCTAACATGTCTTTTCAATAGTTTTGGCCAAAACCAAGAGGGTATTACTTTGGATTCATGATAATATGTGTGATACTTATTGTTGTGGATATCCAGGTATAATGCCAGGCCCGAATTTATTTAAATGTTCAACGAATGATGACTATGACAAAACCAGGACAATACAATATTACCTCAATCCACGAAAACACTATAAATTTTGATTTTTACGTAAGAAAGGTAAAGGAACAAAACGGTAAACCTTATCTAAATTCCTGTCACTTGGTCGAATTTAAAATTTTCAACATTAAATTGATCTAATTTGCTTTCTTATGGAACTAAGAATATATTGTTTTGAATACTTAATACAAATAATTCTGTTAAAACACAAAATAATCATTTCAACTCTTATAATTAATTATACATCGTAATTTCTGAAGGTAATCTTCTGCACAAACGACATTACACAACTCTTTTGGACAAAAACTTTCCTTTTTTATGTTGAAGATCCGTAAGCTTATCTCACTAAGTGTTCATTTCTTTATCAAATCATTGCTTCTGATATTTCAGAGATAATAAAATTGAGAATGAAAATGGGGAATATGTCAAAGAGACAACAACCCGACCATAGAACAGACAACAGCAGAAGGTCACCAATAGGTCTTCAATGCAGCGAGAAATTCCCGCACCCGGAGGCGTCGTTCAGCTGGCCCTAAACAAATATATATACTAGTTCAGTGATAATGAACGCCATGCTAAACTCCAAAGTATCTCAGGCATAGATTACCTTAGCTGTTTTTGGCAAATTTTTAAGGAATTTTGGTTCTCAATGCTCTTCAACTTCGTACTTTATTGGGCCTTTTTAACCTATTTGGATTCGAGCGTCACTAATGAGTCTTTTGTAGACGAAACGCACGTCTGGTGTATATACTAAATTTAGTCCTTGTATCTATGATGAGTTTATTCATTAATATTTGAAACAAGCCCATATTGGTATTAACTTGTTTTAAGTTTACGTCTTGCACAGATTTACAATGCATATCGCCCACGACCGCCTCATTTTAGGTGTTATATGATTTGGCATTAAAACAATTTTATGAATTTGAAGCGTCAATATAAGAATGTATGACAGCATTTAAAAAGGAAGATAATAGGTCATATCCATATTGGCATTCTTCGACAGTCATTTTAAGGGTCAATTACTAGCGTCCTTTCTAGAACACACACACATTTATAACTTGTAATTAGTTTATACAATATGTTTAATTATATTTTTAATTGAATATGAATAGTTTAGTATAATCAGTGAAAATAAATATCAAAGATGATGCCCCTGCAAATAATTGTTTTCAATTAATCTTGATGTATCTTTTATGTTCATCAACAATTGAAAGAACAGATCGTGCATCAATTTCCTTCAATCAATTACTGCCTTGAAATACTTTTTAACTAATTTTGTCGTTTTTCATAAAGCTAATCTGACCCAAACTATTGTCATCACATGTTATCTGTCGTTAGCTAATCTGAATAGGCACTGCTAGTGATGACGAATAAAATAGTATGATAGTACAGCAGACTAGGTTATCATCTATTTATATAAAAAAAAAATTAATTCGTATTCCATTCAAAAGAAATTTTTTTCGCACTTGATGGACGATGATCCTGTACTTATGTTACACATGTGCAAACCAGAGAAATTAAATAATCTTTCAAATCTAAGGGTTTTTCATTTTTGTATTTTTTATACTAATCATATGGAGGCGGAAAATTCAGGAAAATCAGTCATCAATTTTCTCCACGAAATCTTTTTAAATTATGAATTAATTGAAGAACAAAATTTGACATTAATTTCGCTTTCAATCATAACGATACGGATGAAATCATCATATCTAGACATTTGAATTAATAAACAAACTATCAAGTATGACTATTAAGGATGTTTGCTCCTCCATTTTTTGATTTTTTGCCAGATTTTCGGAATCCTCTGGTTTTATCCATGTATTGTCATTAAAAAAATTTGCCCACTAACCCCTACTTTTCTTTTCATAATTTTATTACATAAAGTTTAAGAAGCCATTTTTCTAAATTTTATAAAATTCTTGTTATTTTTTCATAGTTTTTGAAACAAATAAGGTGCCAATGTAAAATATATGAAAAATCTAGAGAGAATTATTTACCGCCAAATTTTCAATGGCTTATATCTCGAAAATGAGCACACGGATCCTCCATTTTTTTCTACTTTTTGAGTTTCTTTATTAATATACTATCAATTCATAATAGTCTTTTAAAAAGCTTGTTATTTTTTAACAGAGTAGCGAACATCCTTAATATCTTTTTTATATTATTTGTTCTAAAACAGAACAGCATAAACCTTTGATAACTTAGGTTAAGGGATGATCTTTTCATCTTTGGGTCGAGTTAAATTTTATACGTGTGAGCGAAACAGGTTTCTTGGTTCCTCTATTTCACAGATTATGAAACGAACAGAACTTCATCCAACGACATGGAAAATGAACTTACAGTAACCTTATATTATAATATGTCATATCATAATCAAATTTATAATGTTCTATAGGAAAATTTATTTTGTTTTATCATATTTATTTTTTTATGTTTGACTAGATGTGGTTTTTTTTTATTATGGAATGTAAACAAATATTATCTTCAATGTTGATATGTATTATAATTTTGGAACTTATCTAATTGTTTAGCAATTGTTAAAAAATTTTTGTAAACAAACCTTTTTTTGTTATGTCTTATTGAGAAATACATGCAATTGTTTACAGAACAATTGCAAGTGTTTGATCATGTTTTAATCATTACTGGTATCTATGAAGAGTTTATTTACTACTTGTTGTTATACATTATATTATTGTGTAATTGAATTTCTAAACATCATGTCGTGTAATTCTTTCTTGATGATCATTTGTTTGTATTTTTAACTCTTTTTTTTACTTTTTATGTATTTATGTGCATATTTTTGTTAAAGGAATCAAATTATTTTGAAGTTTTAAACCGTAATAAACCAGTATGACTTTTTGACAACATCAATAACATAGAACGTCTATTTGACTTTTGACTTTGACATGAATTTCAAATATATAAGGTAGTTAACTCCTACGCGAGTCACCGAAACACTGCAGACTTGACCGAAGCATCTTATGGACGAAAAAAGTATCTTTTATGGTTACAGAGAAATAAGGATAACAAGACTATCCTATAAGATAAAGTGTTTGTTTTTGCAGGGCCAATGGCATGACTATTATATTTCTCTATTGTCGAATACATAAAGAGAAATAACTCTCATATGTATCTTCAGATTACTTAGATCAAAACTATTCTGAGATAAAACGACAAATTTCATGAATGATATTGTCGTAAACTTTTACGATTGCGAAGTAGTAGTGCGCTCATGAAAAACAGTGATGGGGAGATAACTCTTACAAATAAAAAAAGTTCTTTTTAACCGTGCCGATTTCAAAATCATATAAACTATAATATCAAATACACTATTTGAGATGACGATAATACATCGCATAAAACAAGTTAGCCGGTAGGTTAGAAAAACCTTATAATCAGCATCGTATATATCGTTTCTGATAATATCATTATCAATATATTGATCCTGAATATTTATCATGGCATCTTCGTGAAATAGAATGTATGAATCCAATTCTGTTCATACAGACAGCTACTTTTCTCAAATGAATATTGAATATTGTTTACATCCAAATTTACAGATTAGACTTGTACAAAATAATAATAGTTGTTTGATGCTCTTGATATAATGTTCCTGACAAACATCAAGTTGTCATTGTTCGAACATGTTTCATTTTCGACACAAAGTGTTTGCGGTTGTATAACATGTGTAGTGTTATAGTGTTGTCGGTTAATCAATGAAATTATATCACAAGGTTCTATGCCATCTAAGTAAGTTAGGTATCAAATTTGGGGTCCATTACCGTTTAGGGAAAAAGAACCAAAACATTATTTTTCTAAACCTTTTGACCGAATTCTAATGGGTTCAATTAAAAATCTTGAAATCTTGCGGTTATTTGATTTACTAAATCCAACCGTTTCATGTTTTTTCATGTTTCTGTTTTGTAATTGAATCATTAAGGTGTACTTTGATATGTTGAATCTAACCGTGTATTGACATTTTAGATATTGGACCAGAATTGGTAAAAATTTCAAATTATGTTTTTCGTTTACCACATCAATTCAGTATCAGAAACCTAAGCTATGTCAAATATCAAATATCAATTCAGAGCTGTATCAGGCTTCAATGTATTATCCATACTTGCCCTTACTCTTAAGTGTTCGCCCTCTGCCCTTGTATCAAGCTGCGCCTGATGTTTAAGATACGTTATTCAGGACGCGTACATCTTATGTTTTTTTCTTCTATTTCAGCTGCTAATTATATGTTATCCCAGTGAGTTCACAGAAGAGCCGTACGACAGTGATAAGGAGGAACAGGTATGACATTCTGTTCTGTTTAATTAGAATATAAATAAAGACTTAACTTTAATAGTTGCATTTTACGAAATGTGATTAACATTTAGCATTTAAAAGGGCCATAATGGCAAATAAACCTAAAAAAAAGTACCCTTTCAGCATTAAAGAATAATTTCTATATTAATATTGTTTAATACATATATGAATGAAACAAATAAACAGAATAATTTGAAAGCATTTATTGCAACTTCTGTTTTAAAAAATTATGTTGAAACATTAAATGGAGGGAAAACTGCAACTTTAACATATAGTTGATAAAAAAAATTCAAGGAAGTAGGCGGAAAGTATTTTTTTTAACAGAATTTTACATAGAACTAATCACTTGATATTATCTCAGTTTCTGACTGAGAGTCATTCGACTGTTAGATATTGTAGATAAATAGTGTCATTCTTATAACGTTGAGATCAATAAACAGAAGTCTTATATAACAGGTGTGTCTTCTTACAATCTCAGAAAAAGAAGCGATAACAAATATAGTAAGTCTTGTTCCTTTTTGTTGAAATGGGTGTACACAAATAAAAGAAACTGTAGACTAACTCATGATAAAAAATGTGATGGAAATTGATGTTGATGTTTACCACTGCGGTCGTATCAGGCTGCGCTCAGCGAAGCAATTTATTTCAATCAAATAAGATTTTCGCCTGTATAGAACCGTTTATTAGTGTTACTTGGCTGACTCTTTTGTTATGAGAAAGGTTCTTATCATAATTCATGGTTTCAAATTGACAAAGAATATAATCAGGTGGTAAAACATATGGGGGATTTACAACACATTTTTGTCGAGCATACAACTTTTGTTGCGGAAAGCTCGACATAGGGATAGTGATCCGGCGGCGGTGGCGTTAGTCAACTTCTTAAAAGCTTTAAATTTAAGAAGGTGGAAGACCTGGCTGCTTCAAAGTTTTTATATGGATGTCTCATGTTACGAAGTTTCCGTCAGTCACATGTCCAATGTCCTTAACCTCATTTTCATGGTTCAGTGACTACTTGGAAAAAAATGAAGTTTTTTTTTAATGTTAAATTCTCTCTTATAATAAGTAATAGGATAACTATATTGGGTATGTGCGTACCTTGCAAGGTCCACATGCCCGTCAAACAGTTTTCACTTGACCTCGATCTCATTGCATGGATCAGTGAACAAGGTTAAGTTTCGGTGGTCAAGTCCATATCTCAGATACTATAAGCAAAAGGTCTAGTATATTCGGTGTATGGAAGGACTGTGAGGTGTACATGTCCAACTGGCAATCTGTACAATCTGACCTTGACCTCATTTTCATGGTTCTGTGGTTATAGTTAAGTTTTTGTGTTTTGATCTGTTTTTTTTATACTGTATGCAATAGGTCTACTATATTGTGTGTATGGAATGATTGAAAGGTATACATGTCTAGCTGGTAGGTTTCATCTGACCTTGACCTCTTTTTCATGGTTCAGTGGTCAAATTTAAGTTTTTGAGTTTTGGTCTTTTTTTCTAATACTAATTGCAATATCATTTATATTTGGTGTATGGCAGTATGTTTGTGATTTATTTATCAGTCGCGCAAGTTTTATTTGACCGTGACCTCGTTTTCGCGGTTCATTGCTCAGTGTTAAGCTTTTTGTGTTTTAGTCTGTTTTTCTTAAACTATATGCAATAGGTCAACTGTATTTGTTGTATGGAAGAATTGTTAGCTGTACATGCCTGCCTGGCTTGGTTCATTTTCATGGTTCATTTTCGTGGTTCATTGGTCAATGTTTAGTTTTCTTGGTTATGATTATTTGACAGTTGTAATAAAGCTTTATATTTAGGAATATCAACATAATATCAATGATAAGAAAGGAAGGCGAGACATTTCAGCGTGTGCACTCTTGTTAGATGCTAATAGCTGATAGTGTTTGAGAGGTCGAGGCTGCTTCAAATTAAGGCAATCAAGAACATTTGGTTAAAAGACAGTTACATAAAGCAAACATATTAGGAATGGTGCAAAATTTAGTCGTTGATCTAAAATTCATACGATACGTCAACTGCAATCACTGTTAGAGTTTAAAAGAAGAAAACTTATGGTTTGTTAGACTTGTATGCAAATATCTTAATTTTCTCTGATTGATATTTTAGTTACCTCAACAGCAGACAGAGATCGTATTGTCACCTATACAAAGGCCTACAGAACCAGATGAACAATGTGTACAGGTATATTTCAATTCTGGAGCCCAGCCAATACCTCCAGGAAGCTTGCTGTCTGTGTATACAACTGTACCAATGCCACTGGTCATTTCCAAAAATCCAACCGTTGGACCTCTGCTAATAAGAGTAGGTGAACTGATGCCTGTGTCTTCACTTCCAATAGCTAGTTTACCAGTCACTTCAATTGTAAGTAAACACCAACATATGAGAACAGTATGGAATAGAAATTTTATTGTTGTATAATTAGTATTGTCTGATTCGAAATTGTGCTAGACTATTAATGTCTCTTCATATTTGATGTAAACACTTTGGTTCAACTGTCCAGTAGGCCATATGTGACCTTTTTCCATCACTTTGTGTCCATAGTCTTGTTTTTATTTCGTCATCTATGTACTGTTACAACAATTCTTCTGCTTCTACTGAGACAAAAGCTTAGTTTGGTAAGGGCCATTTTTGGTCCTAATTATTAAGTTTAATGTATCTAATATAAAAAAATGTTTTAGTTTGATGAAATGGCATTAAACAGAACTATTTTTTTACGACTAATACATTTTTGTTGGATTGTTTAATGGTATGATGTCTTCTGCGTCGCCTTTGTCACAGACACATTTCGTTTCCGGATAACAATTTTAGTTTACGTGTATGGATCTCTTTGAAATTAATTAAGAAGGTTCATTACTAGAAAAGAAACGTTGGAATTGATGGTCATAACTAGTTTCCAGACAATAACTTGTATTGAAGTGTATGGATCTCTCTGAGATTGTACTCCAAGGTTCCATACTACAAAGGAAAGGCTGGTATCAAGTGTGGGTGTAATTGTTCCAAGTAAATATGATATCAAAACATGATTATAACACAAATAATCAAATTTTCAACAAGAAGCATATTTCCTATCTAGCCATTGAAGTAAACATGATTTATTCGGATGTTACACTGGGGTAAAGCTGATGACCGTAACTGCATTCACGGTCATCCCAAGATGTCGGATGAATAATTAGGTTAGTAAATGTATTGTCTGTCTAAGTGTTTCTATATTATTTTCTTTACAAAGCATACATTGGTACGATGTAAAGTTATAAAAGATTCACACGAAAATCACAATTTACTACCGAGAAATGTGTACTAAACAGGAAATTGGATTTGAAAAAATCGCTAAGATGACCGTAAATCATAATCGAGATGACCGTAACAGGATCTGCAATTCATAACAAGGGTGACCGTAATTGGTTGATAGATGACCGTAATTGGTAAAGGATGACCGTAATTTGTAAAGGATGACCGTAACTTGTAAAGGATGACCGTAACTTTTAAAGGATTACCGTCTATTTTAAGATATATGTATATATATATATATATATATATATATTCATAGCTTTTTGACGAGTTTGTCTCAATTGGGGCTTGGTTAGCGGATATAAATATATTTACTCAATTTCTTTTAACTATTTGCCGTATTTTGAGTTTATGACAATGATATTAGATTGCATATTTCTCGTTAAATGATTAAATATTTATCATGTTTATTGACAACGACATTAAAAGTTGAATAAAACTTGACAGCAATACGACGAAAATATATATTTATATATAAATATATATGAATACCTAGTAATCGAGCCCATGTGTATGGTTCCAGAGGAAGCACATTAAAATCTTAATATCTGCCAAAAAAATTAACTATTCCCTTCACAACACCGAATCCGTTGGAACTGCAAAATTTATTCTGCAATCTGTTGGTTTTACAGTTATGTTTTCAGCTGATAGTGTTTTAGCTTTATAACCCCTAAAAAGTTAACCCCCTTACCCTTGAACAGTTTCTTGATAGTAATCCAGAATGCCAGCGTTTCTGGAACATATCTTGTAGAGTATATTGTTGACTGGGAATAAAACCATCCGACATCCAGTAACAAATGAAAAGCAACATGTTCAGTAATTTCTCAATATTCCATTAGATATGGATTTCAATACGGAAATGAAGTCTTTGTATCGCTCTATCTCTTTTAGTTTTACATCAATATTTGGCAATAGTTCATAAATATAAAAAATTCGCAAGGGTTCCGCGGAACCCAGTGTCTCGTCTACTCTTTCTGTTTATCTCAGACTCAACAAAATTGTGGAAATAAATCAATAAATTATTACTGTTGATACTATCTTTTTATTGTAAGAAGCTTCTGTACAAGTTTGGTAAAAATCCAGGATAGTTTATGAATCTAATAAATGTTTAAAAGCTGCAGAATTTAATGTTAACTGGAAGAAAACAAAATTTCCTTCTAGATACTATCCTTTAATCATAAACAAGCTTCTGTCCAAGTTTGGTACAAATCCAAAATAATATAAGAAAGTTATTAAAATTTTTAAAAGTTTAACCACAGAGTGTGAATGTGTTGTTTTCTGGCAGAAAATCTAAGTCCATTTATAAGTAAAATACGGAAAAAATGGAATTTTATTTTTACAAAATTTACTTCTGGATACTATCTTATGATCATAAACAACATTCTGTCCCTGTTTGGTACCAACCCAGGTTAGTTTAAGAAAATTATTAAAATTTCAAAAACTTTAACCACAGAGTGAATATTTGTGGTCGCCGCCGCCGCCGACAACGACACCGACGACGACTAAATGTAGGATCGCTTAGTCTCGCTTTTTCGACTAATGTGGAAGGCTCGACAAAAAGGAGATGTGGAATGATTGCCAATGAGAAAACTCTCCAAAAGAAATTAACAAATATATGACACCGTACGGCCTTCAACAATGAGCAAAGTCCATACCGCATAGTCAGCTATAAAAGGCCCCTAAATAACAATGTAAAACAATTCAAACGAGAAAACTAACGACCTAATAAAGTTCATTTTTTAATTCCATTTTACACCCTTCTTCTACATAATCGCCACTGTCTTTCAAATTTGAGGAACGTCTTTAAAAAAAAATTGAATAATATAGTTTGTTCTTCTAAATTTATATTTGGCGTTTAACCGAAATGTACAGACCGATATGCAGAATTACCAGTGTTTTCATTCAAAACTTTCTTTCTAAATCTAAATGTTTGTGAACAAACATGATTGTCTATAGTGTGTATCAAAATACTGTCTTCATTAAATGACGTGAATTTGCAGGTGGTATAATGACCCGGCCAACCAACCAAGATGGCCACAATGGCTAAAAATAGAACATAGAGGTAAAATGCAGATTTTGGCTTATAACTCAAAAACCAAAGCATTTAGAGCAAATTTGACAGGGGATCAAATTGTTAATCAGGTCAACATCTATCTGCCCTGGAATTTTCAGATGAATTGGATAATCTGTTGTTAGGTTGCTGTCCCTGAATTGGTAATTTTAAGGAAATTTTGCCGTTTTTTGTTATTATCTTGAATACTATTATAGATAGAGATAAACTGTAAATAGCAATAATGTACAGCAAAGTAAGACCTAAAAAGAAGTCAACATGACCAAAATGGTCAATTGATCCTCTAAGGAGTAATTGCTCCCCTAAGGAGTAATTGCCCTTCATAAAATTGCTGAAACTACTGAGCCAAGTTCATTATAGATAGAAATAATTCTAAGCAGCAAGAATGTATAGTAAAGTAAGATTTACAAACACATCACCATCACCAAAACACAATTTTGTCATGAATCCATTTATGTCCTTTGTTTAATATTCACATAGACACATGCTTTTAGAGCCTCTAGTTTTTAGGTAATGATGGATGCTTGTGTTTTTTGTCGGTTGTCTCTAAAAATGGTGAAGAAATAACACAACTAAGAGAAAAGGGAAGTAACACAGTTAATAGGACCAGCCAAACCAGAAATGATACAATCGTCACAACTCCAGGACGAAAAGTTCATCAGAAATGTCAACTTGATTACCATGATTACATTAATGCTAACTCAATCAAGAAGGACATGCGAGAAAAGAATTTATCGATAGCCGAGCCAAGTCGTGACTTACGATCTCCCACTCTTGATTTTGAGTTCCAGAAGAACTGTTGATATTATGCAAAATTTTCAGAGAACAAATAAACTCATGAAAGATACCAGGACTAAATTTTATATATATGCCAGACGCGCGTTTTCGTCTACAAAAGACTCATCAGTGACGTTCGGATCCCAAAAAGTGGAATCGAGGTGTTCTTTCTGTCAGGAAAACCGATTTTTCAAAAACCCTTAGAATCATCTGCAAAGAAAGAAATTACGAATGGTCTGAAATCAAAGGATGCTCAACATTGCACAATCAGATTTGCACGCGGGCAGATGCAATATACCACCAAACCTGTAGTGTTAATTTTAGAACTGGTAAGGAAATCCCCGTCTCGAAGCTAGCAAACAAAGAGGTCAAACGAACGACACCAGGACGACCAAAAAAAGATTCCTCAGAGAAAGCTTTCCTGCAAATAGTTAGACAATTAGAAGAAACACAAGACGAACTTGCATCCCTGAGCGATCTTGTTCAGGCTATGGAAGAAATTTGTGGATATAAGGCGTATAGTGTGGTGCACATGAAAAAGAGACTGCAAACTTATTGTGGATCCGATATAATCATCACGGAAGTAAACGGAAAGCCGGAAATAGTCACATTCTGGAGAACAGTATTATCTATACTAAACGAATTTTACAGAAGACCATCATCTAAGAGTCCAGAAAAAGAAAAGCTATTGATGATAGAAACAGCCGCTAAGTTAATAAAAGCAGATATTATGAGTCTTAAAGATTCAAAAGCTGTGTATCCGTCTTCTGATGATATAAACTCAGAGCAAAATATTGCCTTTGTCACAGATTCGTTACAAACATTACTACGTGCGTTATCTAGTCAAAACGACTTTTCTGTTAATGTTGCATCTGTAGGTCAAGCTATTATTCAGGCTTCCCGACCAAGAACACTTACTGCACCACTACAAATTGCCCTCAGTGTACAAATGCACCATCACTTTGGATCAAGATTTTTATTGGACACTTGGAACACTCATGGTTATGCCTCTTCCTACACAGAGGTTCAACGATTTGAACTTAAGCTGCTGCTGCTGCTCATGACAAAACCGACACACAGTTTGGAATGGCACATTTGTTCAATACATAACGGATAACGTAGATAATAATCTGCGAACTTTGGATGGTCATGGAACATTTCATGGTATGGGCATGATTGCAGCTGTCACACCGGGATTCAGACTTGACAAAGCTGTCCCTAGGCTGTCTCTCACACTAAAGGAAGTCTCTGACCTAGCAAAAATTAACATAGAATATAATAAAATGCAATCTAAACAATCGTTACAGGCAGAGTTCGCAACCATGAATTATGAGCCAAATATGATCGATACAACGTGGAAGTTGGACCTTCTGTTAAAAGTATGCTTTACTTTGACATGCAACCGACCCAGTTGGTCAGCAATTATGCACAAAGTGATGGACGGTGACTACCAAGGAAAATCATTTGGTTTTTTTTTGCTTCTACAACGATCCCGCTACGATTACACCACGTTCTCACCACGCTTATTCTGCGACCTCACTACGCTTATCAAGATCTGTCTACGCTCATCACGTTCTCACTACGACCATACCTAGAGTTAATCGATTGCAACACGATCTTACCACGCCTCTACTGCGATTTAAGAACGTTCTTACCACGATTATACTACGTTCATACCGCGATCTTACTACGTTGTGGAGAGGACTTACATAGGCTATGCCTGTTGCCCAATTCAATCCAATGTATTTGAATAAAATATTGTTTAAACTAAACTAATCTTACTACGTTCTCATCAATAACGCAAATATCGTGTTCTATATCAGTACAATTTCATTCCTTCTATTTCTGATTAATACTTAGATTTCTCGGAAACAATACAGTCATGCCACCAAAATCTACTAGAACACGTGGGCGTGGTGGTAGGGGTTGATGTAGAGACAGAGTAAGCTCTGATAGTTACGAACCCTGATGCAGCAGAGATTTCGGACCGACCAATCTAACCTAAATTACAACCTATTGCTGGTTCATAAAGCTCAAATGACGATATTTTAGTGAACGATAGCAGAGATGACACAGATTTGTCATTAGATATAGAAGATGTTGTATGAGTGCCAATGAGACAACTCTCCATCCAAGTAACAATTTATGAAAAACCATTATAGGTCAAGGTACGGCCTTCAACACGGAGCCTTAAATTGGCTCACACCAAACAGCATGCTATAAAAGGCCCCAAAAATAACAAGTGTAAAACCATTCAAACTGGAAAACAAACGGTCTAATCTATATAAAACCGAGAAGCATATTTGAGCCGTTAGAGAAAATGGATAATAAGTCTTAATCGCATACAGACAAACAAAACCTGGAGAGATTTAATATATTTTATGTTAAAATGACAATGAGAATGATTGTCGTAGTATGAACGTAGTCAGGTCGTAAAAAGAGCGTGATGAGGACGGCATGGGCGTACTATGGGCTTGAACAGCGTGGTGTAAACGTGGTATAGTCGTAGTGGAAGCGTAGTTGAGTCGCGGTAAGAACGTGATGGTCGTAGTGAGGTCGTAATAACGTCGCTGTGAGATCGCAGCGCAGTCTCTCCGAATAGAATCACGCTTTCGCTACGCTCTCGCTACGATGGTACAGCGAGCTTAGCGATCTTACCACGACCTAGTTCGCTCTCACTACGCTTCTAATACGACCGGATTTCAGCACGACCTTACCACGATTGTTTTGAACATGTTCAAAGTTGGCCACGCTCATCATGACCATGATACGACGTTACTGCGATCTACACGATCGTACTACGATAATCAAAATTTGCTTTTTTTCACAGATCGTAGTGCGATCGTGGCCTAGTGGGACAGCGGTAGTAAATGTTACGGTAATCTTTAATAAATTACGGTCATCCTTTACAAATTACGGCCATCTATTTACCAATCACGGTCATCCTTATTATATGTTACGGTCATCTTGAAAATATTTTAATCACGAATTACGGTCATTTCTCGGCAGTAATTTGCGATTTCCGTGTGAATCTTTTATAATTTTACATCGTACAAATGTATGATTTGTAAAAAAAGTTGATATAAAAACACTTAAACAGACAATACAAATACTGACCTAATTTTTCATCCGACATCTTGGGATGACCGTGAATGCAGTTACGGTCATCAGCTTTACCCAAGTGATGTTAGCCAACAAATATCAATTTGAAATTTTACTGTGTACAAAACTCAGAATTGAAAAAAAAACTAAGGATTTTCTTATCCCTGAGGCATAGATACCTCAACTATTTGGATTTGGGTCCTCTAAGCTCTTCAACTTTGTAGTTGCTTGGCTCTATTACTATTTTGATATGAGCGTCGAGGATGAGTCTTTTGTAGACGGAATGCACGTCTGGCGTATTAATTATAACCCTGGTAGCTTTGATAACTATTAGGCATCCACCTTACTCATTTGATCAAACTTGGCGGCAATAAATTAGTATTTAGATTAAAAAATGTGTCTATTAACAAAATTTTCCAATCAGTATGACTGATATATCTAAAAATAGAACATAGGGGTAAAATCTTAAGTTATATCAATTATCTTGAAAACACTATACATAGAGAAACATCAGACACGGGCAAAAATGTTCAGAATAGTGATATCTACCATTTTATTGTTTACACCAAAACTGTCAGACAACTTCTTCGAGGAAATATGTACTTCTCTAAATGTAGCTTGTATGTCTTGAACTCTTCCTCAATCTGGATTTTGAAATTGTAGATCTATAACAATTGGTCAAGATCTTTTATGAACAGTACATTTTTAAGATTAGTATGTAATTGGCTCAGACGTACTTATAAGTATAATTATTTTCTGTGACTGTATCTTACATTAATTTGTAGGATCCTTTACTATAGATAATTTAGCTGATTTGTAAAAATAACATCTCCATGCCTTATATATCATGTACTGTAGAACGACGCTAGATTAAAACTGACGTGGAAAGGTAACACCCGGCCACCGAAAGCTTCATTTTTGAAGCCTAGGTGGTCGTGTGGTCTAGCAGGACGGCTACAGTGCAGGCGATTAGTTGTCACGATATCTCAGTAGCATGGCTTCGAATCCCGGCGAAATTTGTGATAGCAAATTTACAGATCTAACATTGTTGGGTTGATGTTTAGACGAGTTGTATATATATATATATATAACAAGTCAAAAAGGGTACAACATCACCATTAAATAACTATAAAATGAACAAATATTAGATATTTCGGATAACAGACATCCTTCTTCAATAATAGCACGATGTCAAATGTCTCATGTAAATATATTCAAACTGAGAAACTTTTCCTAATTCTTGAAATTTATACAATTTAAGCGAACACCACTGACGATGATACAATTTTAAAATTTCCAAACACGGCGCAGAGATTACAAAGATATGCCAAATGAAAATAGTTTTCACATCGAAAATAACTATATTCGTGATGCGACTCCTTGTTTAAAACATCCCTTGTTTCAAACAATAAGGTCTTTGGAAATTTAATACTTTGAATATTTTGATAACTCCATAGTTTTTGTCGAGCCTGCGGCTTTTGTCGCAAAAAGCTCAACATAGGGATAGTGATCCGGTGGCGGCAGAAGACATTTTAGGCGGCGTTAGGTAACTTTTAAAAAGCTTTATATTTTAAAAGGTCGAAGACCTGGATGCTTCATACTTTGTATATAGATGCCTCATGTTATGAAGTTCCCGTCTGTCACATGTTCATTGTCCTTGACCTTATTTGCATGGTTCAGTGACTATTTGAGAAAAACGTTAGGATTTTTTGTAATGTTACTTTCTCTCTTATTATGAGTAATGGGATATCTATATTTGGTATTTGTGTAGCTTGCAAGGCCCTCATGCCCGTCAGGCAGTTTTCACTTGACCTCAACCTTATTTAATCCATCTGACCTTAAGGCTTTTCTACCTCAGGCATAGATTACCTTAGCTGTATTTGGCAAACCTCTTAGGAATTTTGGTCCTCAATGCTCTTCAACGTCGTACTTTATTTGGCCCTTTTAAACTTTTTTGGATTCGACCGTCACTGATGAGTGTTTTGTAGACGAAACGCGCGTCTGGCGTATTTACAAATTTTGGTCCTGTATCTATAATTTTCACGGTTCATTGCTCAGTGTTTAGTTTTGTGTTTTGGTCTGTTTTTCGTAAACTATAAGCAAAAGCTCAACTATATTTTTCGTATGAAAGAATTGTAAGCTGTACATTTCAGCCTGGCATGGTTCATCTGACTTTAACTTCATTTTCATTGTCCATTAGTCAATGTTTAGTTTTCTTGGTTAGGTCTGTTTCTTAGTAACTATAAGCAATAGGTCAACTATATGTATACTTTTTTATCAATACAAATGATTAATCTCAGTCACTTGTTTAAAATTGAAACATGCCTAATATCACTATAAAGATATTTACACACAACTTTGGTGTTCCTCAGTTGGAGATGCATTAAGTATATTGACCCAATTGACAATGTGAAAAAACACATAACAAATTAAATTGAGCAATTATGGAAGCCTTATATTCTTTGTATATAGATGCCTGTCTCATGGTACGACGTTTACGTCTGTCACATGTTCATTGTCCTTGACCTCATTTTTATGGTTGAGTGACTACTTGAAAAAGGTTGTAATTTTTGTAATGTTAATTTCTCTCTTATTTTGAGTAAACAGATACCTATATTCAGTATGTGCGTACCTTGCTAGATCCTCATGTCCGTTAGACAGTTTTCACTGACCTCGACCTCATGTCATGGTTCAGTGAACACGGTTAAGTTTTGTTGGTCAAGTCCGTATCTTATATACTATAAGCAATAGGTCTAGTATATTCGGTGTGCTGAATGATTGTAAGGTGTACATTGTCCAACTGGCAGGTGTACTCCGACCTTGGTCTCATTTTCATGGTTCAGTGGTCAAAGATAAGTTATGAGTTTTGGTCTTTTTTTCTAACTCTATATGTAATAGGTCAACTATCTTAGTGTATGGAAACATTTTATGATGTGCTGGTCAGTCTCGGAGGTTTTATTTGACCTTGACCTCATTTTCACAGTTCATTGCTCAGTGTTCAGTTTTGTGTTCTGGTTTATTTTTCTCAATGTATAAGCAATGGTGAAGTCTGTTTTTCTCAATGTATAAGCAATGGTTAAGTCTGTTTCTAAGAAACTATATGCACTATGTCAACTATATTTACATGTAGTGTATTGAATGGGTGTAAGGTGTTCATGTATTTCTTGTTTGGTTTATATGACCTTGACCTCATTTTATTGGATTATATAAGTTTATGTGATAGTTGTAGTAATGCTTTCTATTTAGGACTATCAACATAATATCAATGATTAATAAAGAAGGCGAGACAATGCAGTGTGTACACTCTTGTTGATACAGGCTTCAATAGTAACATTTTTGTTGCAGTAAACTCTGTAGCATATCAAACAATTCAATAAAACAAACAATCAAACCCCAATCCTTTCATCTTAGATATGTCAAGTCTGTTTAGTCGTCTGTTCGTGCGTATGTCTGTCCTTCCCTCCCTCTGTCTGTCCTGCTTCAGGTTGAAAGTTTTTCGTCCAGGTAGATTTTGATGGGGTTGAAATGAACTTGAACCTTAGTACACTTGTTCCCTATGATATGATCTTTCTAATATTAATGAGTGATTAGAGTTTGGGCCCAAATTTCGTGATACACCGAACAGAGAAAAATGATACTGTACCACTCAAGGTTAAAGTTTTCGGTCAAATTAGTTTTTAATGAAGTTGAAGTCCAAATTGCAATCAACTTGAAATTTAGTACACCTGATCCCTATGATATGATCTTTTTAATTGTAATGCCATATGAGAGTTTGTACCCCGGTTTAATAGTCCACTGAACCTAGAAAATGATAGTGCCAGTTGTTATTCCGACACATTCTTGTTGATAATATTTTGCAATTTTAACTAGTAATGTTCTCAAGAAAACAAAGAATAGAATATCTATATAAAAATTTATATTTTTTTTATTTCAGACAGCTGATGACTATCTATAAAAGCATTTTGAAGCTGATTAGTTTTAAAAGGATCAAAACCATTTGATTTTTATTTTCGAATTTAGACAATCATAATATACTGTGATATTGTTATGTTATATGATGTACTCTTTTTTTTAGCAAAATATCAACATAAACTATTTTTCTTGTAATTTTCTTCATTCTTATGAGATTTTTGAATGTACTTTATGATCATAACTGTTTACAGTTATTTAAAGATAACTATACCATGTATACAAAGAATTAAAAAAAGAAAATGTAAGGTTTTTTTCATTCCTACATGTGCATTGAGATCATGAGACCGAGACAGCTATTACTCTCCATCAAAGCCAAGGACAAAAATGTGAAGAGTAGCATGTCACGGTACAGTATTCATGTAAGCTATAAAAGAACTTGACTTATCAACTCAATACTAAGCAGACAATTAAAAAGAAAAAAAACAAAACAAAGTACTGATATAGTTGCAGACAGTTAGTTCAAAGGCAAACACAAACTGAATAAACCCATGTTACTTACATAGTCTTTCATAACTGAGCACTGAATCAACCACTATTCTCAGATCTTTAGTTATTTGCTGATTTTTTCAGTTCCGATTCCTGTGTCAGCATGTGCTCTATATTTATATTTCATCTCACTCTTTATTCAATATCTGTCCAGTCGGCTCTCAAATTACTGCATATTTGGTACATTTACAACATTGCTGGGTAAGCTGTTCCATATTGGGGCAATTCGTTCGGTGAAAAAGTTTGATCTTATATTCTTGTTGCTTCTTTGTATAGCCAGTTACAGAAGTAGTGTTGTGTGTTAACAACTTCGGCAACGCTTTTTCATTTATAACAGTTGTTAGTTACAGTGGTTTGAATATTGTCACTATAATAGCACCGATGGAAGCTACTCAACAAATTATCACGGGAAATAGAATACACACAGACTCGACTTAAATGTACAGATAAAAAAACGTGAATGAAAAAGTTTTGAATCAATGGGTGTTTTCAATCTAATTAACCTTTCAGTCCGGAATGCGGTTCAATAAAATTGCTCCCCTTGTTTATTTCGCTCTCCTGACAAGTCATGTAATTTCGCTACTTCCAATGGTAGACGCTACAACGATGGGTGTCGTCAAGAAAGGTACGATTAAAGGAATCAGATAGGAGTTAGACGATCACCATTGGTATAGTTGAGTTGTTTAATAGTTGTTGCTTTGGGATAAATGCATGTTTTGGATTAAATCATAATCAGGAATAGCTTGAAAAGAAAGAAACGTGTTGCTACGTGAACCCGGAAAAGCTGGGACAAATTCTTAAAAAAAATCTAGAGACGATCGTTCTGAGTGTGCCACCTACACATTCAAACGTGAACACAAGCACATTATTCCCTATCTATGTAATTTGTTTTCATAATTATGTGATATAGGGCAAAAAATGTTAGCAGTTTTTTGTGTCTTGTTGTTAAGCATTTCCAGGGGAGATAATGTTATTTTTCACGGTGTGTTTGATAGGTTTGTTACATTGTAACATTATATAATACACACACATAAAGTGGATTTGAATAGCCTCCCACACTCAATTAACTGAATTTCAATTATTCTATTTACCGTAGTGCTATTACATAAGACTTCGGAGGTTCATATCACTTATATTCAACGTTTTTATATCAGATTTTTATTTTACTGTTGATGTTGAATGGTTCATAGTAAAAACAAATCCGACAAAACCGTTGAATGTAAATGTTATGAACTTCAGAATTCTTATATATTGTCCTTTAATATAAGACCGGAGGTTCATATCATTTACATTCAACATTTTTTATCGAATTTTTGACTACTATAAATGTTAAACGGTTCAACATTGGTAGTTAAAACAAGTTGCTTTCTTTAGAAAAAGAAAAGCAATACATGAACCTAAGACCGCTGAATGCCGGGTCACCAAAAGATTGTTGCTGAATTTGTGTTTGCTTTTGAATTGAAATAATTGACTGCGAATAGAAGAAGCCAGTTGAAAGTATATATTTACAGCTTCTATTTGAATAGTTATTTTAAAGCTTGACTATTTTATTTATTACTTGGGAATGTACATAATTTTTCAGATTATAACCCTTTGGCAAATCCTAATTTCTACTAACCGGATGACTTATGCAAATTACACAAACCTATCGCAATATAAATTTATGCACTCAGTTTCCTTTATAATCTGGAGTTCTGGATGCATTTATGTTATCTATCATATCTTTATATTTTGTTTCCTACATGAATGCCTTTATATTCTCAACTCGTATTTGAAGCTGTCTTGGCATGCAATTGATTGGGACCTCTTATTAAGAGACTTATTTTGGATTCATAAAACATCTCAAATTTTAAGGATTTCCTGATTTTACTTAAATCAATTCAAACATTCTACAGGGAAACTTAGTTTTGCCGAAGAATTTCTTAATACCTGTACACACTTTCAAAATAACCAATGTATATAAAAAGGTATGTAGATATATATAAAAAAAAACGCAAGACACGAGTTAAGTCTACAAAAAAACATCAGTGACGCTCGAATGAAAAAAGTTAAAAGGTTAAATACATTACAAATTTAAGGAATCTATTCCTTCGGTAGACAATCCTTATCTTTTCGAAAAGGTCAAAGTTTATAACAGGACATGTACAGTGACTCAAAAAAGAAACAACTCGAGGTCACAATACCGTTAGTAATGATGACCGTGCTTGAAAGTCACATGTAAAACTCTTTCTGCCGTGTCCTGAATTTAGATAACAAAAACGAAAATAAGCTTTCACGAGTGAATTTAATAGTATTACATGCAAGTAGTATTTAGCGCACGGAATAGTAAATAGAAAGCATCTCACTGATACTCAGGAAAAGAATACGCATTTGCGTCATCACATATCTTAATCTTATAGTTGAATTCGAATGTCAAACGGCCTACATTAAATGTTTTGATTCCGGATTGATTGACATTTTATCCGGAATTTTTTAGAACGCAAACCGATAGTGTTCTTTTGAAATGTGATCTATAATGTGAATAAATCAAGACGTGTAGGATAGTTGGACACACAATGAATACAGTTTTCAAAATCGTACCATGATAGTACAAATATGTAGATGCAATAAGGTTAAACTATTAAAACAAACAAACAAAAATTAAATTAAAATTTTTTAATAAATTAACATTCCTGTTAGTATTTTTTTTCAAATTCTTTTGAATATTATATATAATATCAATAAACACGAACGTCAAGTATTTACGGATGGACATTTTATTTATCGAATTAATCTATTTTTAAATTCTAACATTCCACTTTGTGAAAATATTACTATACAAAATATAAGCAAAGACTTCTTAATCCATACTAACAGTATAAAATAATCAACATTATGGTAACCGTTGTAATTAAATTTAGCTGTGATTATTGTAAATTATTTTAAACGGTTGTTGTGAGCTGCAAGGATTTAAAATCATGCTTTATGAATTGAAAACACACAAGTATTTTTATTCACAACCGTTTAAAATTTAAATATTAAATAAATTGATCTTTATTACTTTCCGTTTTATGGATATATTACAATAAACACAAATAAATAATAATTACTCATAAAACCTAAATACTAAACCGGTATGAAATAATTAACGTAGAAGTATAATGATTATTATTGTTTATACACATTTTTTTTGTAGGATGCAAGAATTTATTTAGATTTAATTTTTATGTTTCCTTTACAAATGAATATTTAAAAATACCAAAGCAGAGTATCTTGTCATATAAAATGCTTATTTCTTAATTGCAACTCAAATCATTGTTAGTTTCTTCAGAAAAATAAATACAGTATATATTTTGTATATATTTCTTTGATTCCGATTGTATTAAATACTTTTGATAAGAATATTATCTTTCTGTTTTCCGATCTAAATATTAACATTTTTAACCAGAATGTTCTCTCCCGTAAGTCTATGATGAAATACACAGTAATTCCGTGGTTAAATCTTCAAACATAATTAGTTTACATGTTATCGAGACAACAGACAATACCACGTTATAATTGACCCAGATACACACAGTGTACAGTGGTCGTTTTAAAACAATTATAATTGCGTCGTCAAGGGCCATCAAGGGACCATATCAAAGACGTAGATAACAACCTGTTAAGACCTGTATAAATGACCGAAAACTTTAGAGACGTTCCGAGAATTTTATTCTGACTTCCGGTCGATATATATCGAATGGCCCATAGACACATCCAAAACTCGCCAATATATAAGCATGAACCCCTCAATAACCATGTCGAATGTAAATAAACTCATCATAGATACCAGGAATGAAATTTGTATATACGCCAGACGCGCGTTTCGTCTACAAAAGACTCATCAGTGACGCTCGAATCCCAAAAAGCTAAATATGCAAAATAAAGTACGAAGTTGAAGAGCATTGAGGACCAAAATTCCTAAAAGTTTTGTCAAATCCAGCTAAGGAAATCTATGCCTGAGGTAGAAAAGCTTTAGTATTTCAAAAATTCTAAATTTTGTAAACACATAATTTATAGATATAACCATATCAATGATAATTCATGTCAGAACAAAAAGTGCTGACTACTGGGCTGGTGATACCCTCGGGGAAATAAATCTCCACCAGCAGTGGCATCGACCCAGTGGTAGTAAATAAACTCATCATAGATACCTGGACTTAATTTTGTATATACACCAGACGCGCGTTTAGTCTACAAAAGACTCATCAGTGACGCTAAATGATATGAAACTCTGAAGCCTTACATTATAGGAATATCGTTTATTAGTTCTTTGTCATAACTAAATGTTTTTTTTTTTTGTGGTGTATACTACAATAAAAGGGGGGGAATTTAAAAACACCAAAATACCTTAACAATCATACAGTATCTGTTTACAGAATGAGAGAAATATTTCGTATTCTAAAACTATTTTTTCTCACATGTTTGTTAGATATGTTGAAAATACAAACAAATGTTTAGTACGTATATCCATCCATCCCCTCTTTTTCAATTCATTGGTTCAAGATACAGCTCTGAAGAATATGCAATAACCTAACATTGATAGTTTAGCTAACAATAAATTCAGTACATTTTTATAACAAGTGAAGACCAATGAAAACATTTGATATGATTTGAAAACATGGCCAATTAAGAAGGATCTTGTGGTTTCGTAGACATAAATGATAATTCAACATTTTCGATTTATATTTTTCTTTATTTCATATTCTAGTATATTTAATAATATGTTTATATTTTGTGATGCATCTGATGTATAAATCCAGTGGCAGATCCGGTAAAGAGCTCTGAGGTCCCATCCGTTTGTACGGGAACATGTGGTTGCAGCCCTCTTTAATTGCCTGTTCGATTTTTTGTTTGCAGTGTCGAAAAGGGAGATAGACAGCAGTTTTATGAAAGTTCTGCTATACATCTGACAGTCAGGAATTATACTGAAATACATATGTCGACCAGAGGCATAGAACAGAGAGGAGAGGTTTTAAAGTACCAGCTGCTTATCTGAGATTCCAATTTGAACTAAATAAAACAATATATAAAGATATGTAGGAGAAATAATCTATATGAATAAAGTTATGCCACAAAAGGAACTTGTTTTTTTTATATGCAGAATTTGTCAAACGTATCCATAACAGAAGAGATATGAATGCATCCTTCATAGTCTTGTTATACTGATGGTAATAATTAATATAATTTCTGAGATGCTATAGCAGTGCCATTGGTTTCCCCTTTCTCCTTATTCAAAGAACTTGATGATCTGAACTCTCTTTTTTTTAAATTGAAGCCCTGTTCAGGAAAAGTTAAAAGAGCATATGCTGAAGTTTTGTTATCTTTTAGAATCATCATTTTTTTTTTAAATAAAACAGGTTGTACATTCTACATAAGATATGCCAGTCAACCGTAAATGTTAACACCCAAAAAAGGTCTTTAGTATATTCATTTTTCAACTTACAAAGAATGTCAAAGGTTTAAGCATCCCAAACATTACCATGTGACTTGAGATTTTGATTTGTCAATATCAAGCAAACTCAATATTTTCCATAACATCATCATAGTTCCTTTTTATTTTTAATATATGGAACGCCAACACTGTCTTGTTATGACCATTTTCTTTATATGATGTGCATTTACCTTTATATGATGTGCAATTGTCATTATATGATGTGCACATATCCTTACATGATGTGCAAACATCCTTATATGATGTACAAACATCATTATTTGATGTGCAAACATCATTATATGATGTGCAAACATCATTATATGATGTGCAAACATCATTATATGATGTGTATGTATACTTATATGATGTGCATATATACTTATATGATGTGCTTATATACTTATATGATGTGCAAATATACTTATATGATGTGCATATGTACTTATATGATGTGCGATGTACTTATATGATGTGCAAACATTCTTATATGATGTGGAAACGTACTTATATTATGTACAATGATCCTTATATGATGTGGAAATATACTTATGCCATGTGCAAATATACTTATATGATGTGTACATATCATTATATGATGTGCAGTTACCATTATATTATGTGCAAATATCTTTATATGATGTGGTTGTGTCATTATATTATGTGCTTGTAATCTTATATTATGTGGTTTGGTTAACTTCATTATATGATGTCGAAACGTCATTATATGATGTGCTTTCATCGTCCTTATGGTCAATGAACATGATTACGATTAGAATGATTACTGTCTACGTCATAACTGATTCCGATCTGCTTCTGTAAACTATAAACCCAGCTCACAGGTGATACAATTCTACAAAATAAACGATCACAGCACGATTTGAAAAAAAACGCTTAAGCTGTCCGTAACTTAAAAACAACTTGTCCGTAACATTTTTCATTATACCAATAAGAGTGTCCATAACTTTCGACATAGAATCGACATACGTGGATGTAATGTTTTAGTTATGATAGAGATGGCATCGAATACATAATCAGAAATGAAGTATATCTAGTATGTATGATATAATTCATTTGAATTAGAATGGAAGACAAAATTGGGAATAATAGGAAAAAAATAACGAACAAAATTGCTCAATCACATGACAATTATCAAAAGTTCAGCCAAAACGATTATATTCAAAAGACATTCATTTCCATTGATTTTAAAAAAATCACTTAATTCTAAGTCCAATGACATTACGATTCGATTAGAATTTATAGTGGCCTGTTGCATTCGATGCTCGAACTTTATAGATTTGCAGTAAATGAGAAAACTTGAAGAAAGGACATTTTGTAAAAATGTATAAAACCTAGTTTTAAAGGTAGCTGCATATTTCACTTGTATGCAAGTTGCATTAAATTTCATTAAATTGAACTAAACTAAAAGACACAATAGTTAAAATTCAGTGACATAAAAGGAATAGAGCAATCAACATAGTGTAACAATTAGAAATAATATATGAAAATATAAATAACTAAGACAACAGGCTAATTTAATAGTTTAATAATCCCTGATAACATACAAAGAGAAAAAACATACTAGGAAACGTATTCAAAAAAAGATAACACTATAACTTACTGGTGGGATGTATAAATACCGAGCCGCGTCAAAGAGTATTCATCAAAATACACATAAACATGATAAAAAGAAACAGAGGTGAAAATAAACCACAAACAGATAATTAAACTAACAAAATTGAAGAGTATGGTGCGAATCGAAAACGTCGTCGATAAGACGCACATCAGTTAATAAAAGATCAAACCATAACCAGGATCGAGTACCACAAACCCCACATAAAACCTCTGTGGTGTAAGTATGATGCGTTAATAAAATCACATTTGGTGGTGAATGAGTAGTATAAACGGCCGTGAAGGTTACAAATATGATGTTAATTGTCTTCTAATTGTTGAAATTATAATTCTTAAAATTTTAAATCAAAAGTTACCCACATCTGAAAATAAAGTTACGGACAGTCTGCTTAATTTCGATCAAAAAGTTACGGACGTCTTATGTATTTTTTAAAGTTGGCCTTACGCTTTAGTGAACTCTATATTAACAAGTTTATGGTAATTGTTAGTTATTTCTTTATTCCACAATCCTATAAATATTTACATTCTGCATGAAAAACGTCGCAAAAGGTACATTTTGTATGAATTAAATATCAACGAGTTTAGAGTCCGCCATCTTGTGCTGTGGGTAACTTAAGTACTTAAGTTACCCACAGCCGTTTAAGCACAGTGATATTAATGAACTGTTTTGATGAAGTTATGGCTGACATTTTTTGAAGAAAAAAATAATTTGTTTGTGACCCTGAGAAAAAAAAAATGTTTGTTTCACCCTCAGCTGGCACTATATGTAATGCTAAAATTGAAAGAAAAAAATTGTTTTTGATTTGTCGCGAAAAAAAAAATAGATTGACAATGTTTTTCCGCCAAAAAAAGTTAGTCCGAAAAAAAATCAATAGCCCCGATTGTTACCGAAATCTGTGACATAGCCCATGATTGTAATTTTTCGACAATTGTATGATGTAAAAAATGTTCCAAAACTGGTTTCATTAACTCAGAAAATACTACTATAAGGAAAAATTGCTTTTTATTACATATGTATGCGATATCAAGATTACAATCACTGTGGTTTACCAGTGTCCAAATCTCGTAAATTGATAAGGAAGAGACAAATCCAGGTTACAAAAAGATCAATCTCCCATGCAGAGTTGTCGGTCCTACTCTGCATGGGAGATTGACAAAAAGATTACATCAAGGTCTCTGGATGGCAGTTTAACTGTAACAATCACATCGAACCCCGCCGTATTTTGTGTTTTTGTCTATAATCCCTAGTTAGGACCATGTACTTCAGTGGTTGTCGTAGGCTGACTTAAAATAATGAGATGTGTTATAATTTCTAAAGAAATTAAAAAGACAATGATGTGAGTACCAGTACTTTACTAATTGCTCATTGTTGAAGGCCGTACGGTAACCTATAGTTGTTAATGTCTGTGTCATCTTGGTCTTTTGTGGATAGTTGTCAAATTGGCAATCATACCACATCTTCTTTTTTATATAAACCCTGTGTGACATTTGTCTCATTGACAATCATACCATATCTCCTTCAATAACGAGCAAAACTCATACAGTATAGTATAGCTAGCTAAACCTCTCACTCACTTGTATGGCAGTCGCATAAAAAGTGTATGAACTTCCTCCTCTATTTTTCCTTTTGTATGATGTTTTATAGATTCCGATCAAACTAATTTCGCAGCATAAGAAATGAAAAATAATCTAAAAGAACAGGTGGAAAGATGGGAGGAGTTTATAATAATGGACAGAATACCGACTGACTCAGAGAGACACATATAACCAAAATAAAATATCGAGCTATATAAAAATGCTCGTAACTTTATGTTATATGTTCAATTTTGTCCAGTAAAATATTTCTTACTTCTACTAATCGACTTAATGGTTGTTGTTTCAACTTTTGAAATAAGATTTTCTCACGCATAAACTATTTTCTATTTTTTACGAAAGAATTACATTGAGGTTTTCAAACAATCAATTGATTAATCACCATTTGAACATAATTGTTAATAACTACTCAAACAAGATAATTAAAAAAACAACCATCACTGCGATTTACATGCTTAATATAAGTATCTATGAAATAACTTTTTAAAAAAATCAATAAGAAATCCAATAAAAAATCGTGGCAATGCACTGATGTGCGTGTGTTCAGTGTAAATTTGAGAATTTGTGTATGTGATCTTTTCATTTTTAAATGCTTAATCCTTTTTTAACATAGAATGAAATTCAAAACAGTGTGGCTGTGGCCATTGATTGACACATTAAATTCATCCATTGACTGGGACAATTTATTGAACGTTTGTATGTAACAACTACTGCTCACTATGTACCTTTTAAAGAAACTATGGGGTCACCAAAGGTTCTCAACACCTTAATAAAGTAATTTGAAAAACTAATCAGAAATAACACGATGTTTTGATTTATATCAATTATATAAATCAAAACATAAAGGTTATTCCTGATTAATTTTTTGAATTATTTTATAATTAAAGGCGTTAAGAAACCTTTGGTGACCCCACATTTTAAATGTCTATCGTAGGTACGTCGTGAACAGTGGTCGTTACAGACAAACGTTCACGTAAATTGTCCCAGTCAATGGATGACTTTTAATGTGTCAATCAATGGCCACAGCCACACTGTTTTGAATTTCATTCTACATTGAGGCGGATGACGGCGAAAAGATTTAATAAACAGCTGCACCATGAGCGCATGATACGCCCGTCGTCTTGTGTGTGAAGTTTTATGCAATAATCATAAATAGTTTCTGAGATAGAACCCGCGACATGTGAAAAAAACAAACTTTTTTTTTAACAAAATACTCAATAACTAAAAAATCAAATCTTGAATCATCACCAAAAAGTATACAGATCTTTAGATTAATATAACTAAGAAGTGAGTAAAGTTTTAAGCAATAAGCATAAATCGTTTTTGAGATACGGCGCGACATGTGAAAACCCCGTTTTTTTTACAAAAAAACTCAATAACTCTAAAATAAAATTTTGAATCATCACCAAAAAAGTATACAGATCTTAAGATTAATATAACTAAGAAGTGAGTAAAGTTTTAAGCAATATTCATAAATCGTTTTTGAGATACTGCGCAACATGTGAAAAGAAACATACCCCTGTTTTAGTTATAAAGTCCTGAAACTCAAAAAGTTTTAATCTAATTTTATCCAAAAAGTATACAGATCGTTTGACCATCATAAGAAACAACTATGTTAAGTTTCGTGAAATTTGGATAAGTTGTTCTCCAGTTACGGTGCGACATGTGAACGCCGGACAGACAGGCGGACAGACGGACGCCGGGAATTTGTATACCATAATACGTCCCGTCAAAATTTTGACGGGCCTAAAAAAAGTGTGTGTGTTTGCCATTTTTATCAGTAATAGTTCCAGTGATGGTTGTCAGAAAAAGCGGAATAACTCAGACCGAAAAAGGTAAACAGATAAAACAGTTACAACTATAAATTTTACTTTTGTAGTTATTTATCTCTTTATTCGTGTTATTATAACAAACATGAAACAGGAAGGTAAAAAATAATGCCTTGTTGATTTAGAAAGGTATTCTGTAACATATTTTTAATTTTTGTACTTCCCAAGTTTTGAGAAAATATTGTTGGAAAGCCTTAAATTTGCTAAAATATCACAACACATAAAACCTATGAGAACCTACAAACCAAAAATATGGAACTTACTGTGTTATTTTGGGGCCTCAAATAGCCGCTATTACGGTATTATTTTCTCATTGTTGAAGACCTTATGGTGATCTATAGTCATTTGAGATTTGTGTGATAGTTCTATCAAACGTAATCATAGCACATCTCTTCATTTTCTATTAGTGTTTATACATTTAACATAGATATAGGAAGATGTGGTATGAGTGCCAATGAGACAACTCTCCATCCAAGTAACAATTTATAAAAGTAAACCATTATAGGTCAAGGTACGGCCTTCAACACGGAGCCACAAACCGAACAGCAAGCTATACAGGGCCCCAAAAATTACTAGTGTAAAACCATTCAAACGGGAAAACCAACGGTCTAATCTATATAAAAACGAGAAACGAGAAACACTTATGAACCACATAAACAGACGACAACCACTGAACATCAGATTCCTGAATTAGGACAGGTGCAAACAATGGCAGAGGGATTAAACGTTTTAATGGTACCAAACCTTCTCCCTTTTCTGAAACAGTAGTATAACATCACAACATAGAAAAGCACACTATAAAATATCAATTGGAAGGCTTAACTCAATAAAAAAACAAAACAAAAAAAAACAAAAAAAATCATGCATACTTCTTTTACTTTAAGTATAGATTCTAGGCACTGACGTGGTTACTGACGTTGTTTCATGATATAGCGTTCTTTTTATTTGTCTTTTTATATTTTTAACCTTTACTGTTAAGTCCATTTTGGTAATCATTATATTCTTTTGTCGTGGCTCGGTATTTATAGACTCCGCTATTGCGTTATTATGTTTTGGTAATATTTTGTGTTCTTGTCTTTCATTTTTGTTTATGTACTTTGTCCCTAGTGTATATATACATCTTCATGCCTTATATATCATGTACTGCAGAACGCCGCTAGATTAAAACTGACGTGGAAAGGTAACACACGGCCAGCGATAGCTCTATTATTGTAGAGCCCAGGTGGTCGTGTGGTCTAGCGGGACGGCTGCAGTGCAGGCGATTTGGTGTCACGATATCACAGAAGCATGGGTTCGAATCCCGGCGAGGGAAGAACCAAAAATTTGCGAAAGCAAATTTGCAGATCTAACATTGTTGGGTTGATGTTTAGACGAGTTGTATATATATATATACATATATCATTTTGTTTTGGGTTTTGACATACCTATAAAAAAAAAAGAAGATGTGGTATGATTGCCAATGAGACAACTCTCCACAAGAGACCAAAATAACACAGAAATTAACAACTATAGGTCACCGTACGGCCTTCAACAATGAGCAAAGCCCATACCGCATAGTTAGCTATAACAGGCCCCGAAATGACAATGTAAAACAATTCAAACGAGAAAACTAACGGTCTAATTTATGTACAAAAATTGAACGAAAAACAAATATGTAACACATAAACAAACGACTACCATTGAATTACAGGCTCTGACTTTGGACAGGCACATACATACAGAATGTGGCGGGGTTAAACATGTTAGCGGGACCCCAACCCTCCCCCTAACCTGGGACAGTGGTATAACAGAACAACATAAGAACGAACTATAAAAATCAATTGAAAAAGGCTTAACTCATCAGATGACCAAAAATACAAGTGGACGTGGACGGGTACTTGTACATCCCATTTTTTTTTAGTGATCAATATTATAGCACAATGTTGACTGCGCTACCCCAATTTTTGACATTTTTACCTAATAAGTCTGTTTGTTTTGCTCACACATTGGTGTCAATATCATGGAACTCTTTGCATCTGTCATACAAGTGAGAAGGTAAAACTATATTTAAAAATCTTAAACTGATTCATGTTTTATAAAGATCACACTAATACAGCATATAATTACTACAAAGAACTGTGTTGTTCATAAATAAGTCCATATAGTTGACATTTAAAATAATCTTTTCAGCAATAATCTAGATGTTGTGATTCCATAAAATCATGCAGTATAGCTTCTCAATACTTTTGAATACGCTACTGGTACTTAAGGAAATAATATTATGTGAACAAATTTGCACTTTTAAAATAAGGTTTGTAGATTGTTTTAACGAAATGATATGTTACCATTCTCTCATGTCCTTTTGATGTGTGTATAACATAGTTTTGTGCATTTGTTCTACAGACAATCGTTTAGCATTAATGCTATTGTATGAATTCAAAAATTGTGATCTTCGTTATACTTGTTCTGTTTGGCATATATTTAAGTCGAATAAAGTAATACCTATGACGTGCATTTAGTTTCTATTTCTAGATTTAATTGATATTTTCTTATGAATAAAAACAACACAATCATAGAATTAGAAAATTTAATTGCAAAGCAACATTATAAAAGCAATAAGATTTGTTCAACAGACCAATTGCACTGAATGAATTATTTAATGATAGTACAAAAAAAGGACAACAAGCGTTGAAGGGATGGTAACTGTGATTCCTGCACCTAAAACAGATAAATGTGGCTAAACACATTCATTTTTCATATATGGTGGATCACAGGTCCATTATTTATAGGTCACAATGCCTAAAAATATGAATCTTCAAAGCTTCAAAGTCTAGATGAAAACACCTTTTCTATTATTTATATAAAGATAATTGCTTAAATTTAAATATGAGAACATAATTTTTGTTGTTGTTTTCAATGTTGTTGTTTTCTTTCTTTCAATATATATATTTATACATATAGCTAATTATGATTTTGTGTTTTATCAGATTAATTAGCTATCCTCTACTGTTTAATGGCCTACCAAAACATGTTTTTGTAATTTGCTTCAACCAGCAAAGAAGTAATTTTTAAGGATTAATTTAAATGGTCGTCATATTTTATAAAACATCAGTTATCTATAACGGTGTTGACATCATAGTAACGTTTTATGTCCATGTCTTGCTTATTTATACAATTGGTATGAAGAGTTGCATGGTATTACTACCATGGATGTGAATGACAATATTGGATGCTTTTTGAGCTTTTTCCGTCAGATCTAACAGGGCTGTTTTTTGTTGCAACTTATTAGTTATCAAAGGGTAAAGGTAATCTGTTGAAGAAAACCACAGGCCTTGTTAAGGTCTTTCCTTTCACTATAAGGAAAGACCTTACTGTATTTCTTCTGATTATTGTTATTATTCTTTCCGCCAAACTTTAACGACATTTCCCCCAAAAAGTACGCGACATGTTAAAATGATATTAGGTATCTAGTATCGGTTGACCAAAATCTATCTTGCAGTTAGGGCACGACCCCGTAACATTTCCTCGTTACATTTAGATTGAAAAGATTCAACGACTCATTGGTAGGGTTATGCCCCTTTGAAAATTAACCAATGTCGGTTGGCCACCAAACTCAGAAACCGTAAGATGTAACCACCTAGGATCTTCCTCAATGAATATCAATTCACGTGACCATGAAAATTATCCTTAGGTCAAAGGTCAAGGTCATGACCTAGATTTTTACCTTAGCTTGTTATCAGATTTACTCAATAACTGTAAAAGATGGCTGATGTGTGTTGTTACGTTACAATGATGAGTTGCTAGGTTATTATAATGAGATTGGTTGATAGGTAACAATGGTTATCGTGTCTTTTTAAAATCTGTTATGTAGTAGTAATGCTGGGTTACAATGGTCATTTTGGTTGCTTGGTTACCATTATGCATAATCAGTTTCGTCGTTAGATGATAATGATAAGTTATGGTTCTAGATTACCATGTAAAGTTTGATTGTTGGCTTTCATTTGTAAGATTGGTTGCTAGACTAAAATGATAAGATATTGTGCAAAGGTAGGCGACAATGATCAATTTAGTAGCTAGGTAAAAATTTGATTTTGGGTGTCAGGTGATGACTATAATATGTACACTTGTAAATGCTACTTTACATCGGTTACTTGCTTTGTTAGATTATGAGTTTATTGTTAAGATTACAATAATTACATTTAATTGTTGAGCTAGTTCACAATGGTCAGTTTGGCTGCTGGCTTACAATTAATAGTTTGGTTGTATGATTGTAATGATTACTTGTAGTTGTGGCACAAGTTTAAAATGGCCAGTTGGCTCCTTGGTTAGTTTTAGATTTACAAAAATAACAGTAGAAGCAGTGCTAGGTTACAACGATCAGTTTGAATGATAGGACTACATTTTGAGTTTGGTTGGTAGATTTTATATTTCTGGTGCTCTTTTACTATGGTCATTTCTGTTACAACGTGAGATAATGAGATTTTTGTTATCTTATAATGATTATATTTAATTGTTTTGCTAGGTTATAATGGTCAGTCAGTTTGGTTGTTGGGCTGACAATGGTTAGTTTGATTGTTAGATTATAATAATAACATGTAGTTTTAGTACTGTGTAACGTTGATTACCACAATATAGTAGTAATTAGTTTACGTGACGGTGAAAATTTCGAAAAACAAAATATGAAAAAGAGGCAATAACGCGTGAAGTGTTTGATCCTTATTTTACTTAATCTTGAATTTCAAACTTGCCATGAAATCCAGAGTTGCAAAAAATCATTATTGCTATCATATTATTAGTAGTGTCGATAACGGCGCCTATAATCTTCACGATTTAAAACCCACATGATCAATAAACCAAACAGTATAACTAAACATGATATACACATTGTTTTAAACCAGTTCTGCTTCCAAAAAGATTCCGGTTTATCAGGGTCATCTATAACAGAGTCCATAGGCTCAGGTGTCAAGACCTGAAACATAAATATATTTTGATATTCTAGTATTTAAATATCATTAAAAAGATATACCTATAGTATATTTCAAAGTTTGTATGTGTGTGGTTATAAAGATATAGCATTTTTAACATTTAACACAATGTGTGGTCAACTTTTTATTGATTCACACACGGGTAAAATCGGAAAGTTGAGAAAACCTAGTGAAATTTTACAAATACTATAAAAATACTCAAAATATCAGCCAACCACATTTCATACACCAGTAAAATTATTAAGTATAAAGAGTAAATGGTACGTGTGGTGGTTAATGAGACGTCTATCAACTAGATGGCAAAATATGTGAATTAAATCAACTTTATATAAACCTTCAAAAACGAGCTCGTTAGTAAATACATGTAGCTAGCAAAGGTTAGCAAACATCGTATGGTAGGCTATCAATGAATCCGGCATGGACACATGTTTGTCAGTGCTCAACCTTTGCCGTAACCTGGGACTGTGGTAATACAACATAACGTATACGTATGAACAAACTATAAAACACTATAATTGTAAATGACCTGACTCACCAGATCGGTACGATACACAAACAACTAGAAAAAAGACAGAACACACAAAGCACCGATCTAAGATTACCCAAAGCTTCTCATAGCTGTTTTAAAATAAAATATGGAAAGAAAGAGTATAATAGCGAACTCTAATGTAAATTCAAAAAGGGAAAGTCCGCAAAAACTGGAAATATCAAACGTAATCGACCAGCTGAAAGAGTGGAAACAATTGTCATGTTCTTTACTTGGTACAGGCATTTCCCGAAGAAAATATTGGGTTAATCCGGGTTTTTTTGCTCGCTGAACCTTGTATGAATAGTTCCTTTGTAGTGACAAAATTACGATAGTAACCTCCTAAATCGACAAAATGGGTGAGTTTGAAATGATTTGGATCCAGCAGCCAAAACTATATAAACGCACACCACAGACATGCAGCACAACTGACTGAAAAATTAAAACAAACATTCAAATAAATCTAATAGTGTTGTAGTAGAAATTTAATTTAACAGAGATGCCAAGAAAAAAAGTTTTTATATACTGTATATATTGTTAACACTTTAAACTTTTTCGATAAAGTACAAATTAAGTAAATTTATATATACAAGGGTAAATGTTAGTTGAGTTATTTGGTGTTTCGTGCCGATCTTATGTGTCAAGCAATATCCCACAATTTTCTACAGTTTGTTTTTAAGTTGTGTTGTTTCTGTATCTCACATTTATTTTTCGATTATTGTTTTGTCATTGATCAGTCTGTTGGTTCATTTGTTTCAATTGATTCAAATGTTGCTATGTCGGACGTAAGGTAGCACAATACAAAGATTGTTTTACTTCCAATCACTAACCTTTGAAATGCTGTAACTTTCTTATGAATGCATAGAAAATAATAAAAGAGGTATACATAGATAGATAAAAGATTAATCTTTTAAATGGATGCAATATTTTTATTATGCAATCATTATGTAATCAATTATTATGTAACTAGTGGCAAAATCTCGGTAAGTTCACTTGAATGAATTTAGCTCTATCATCTCTTTAACTATACAGAAAATTTTAATCAACACATCATGGGCTTCAAAAGGGTGTCTCAGATTGTCTCTATGGTATTCCATTCTCTCATAAATCTCTAATTAGTGTAAACATCCTAACCACATAAAAGAAGATAATGTTTAATTAGGTGTAAAATTTGTTCTATACATTCTATCTGAAATCTGAGACACCCTTTTGTAGATAATAGCCATAGGAATAACATATAATAAAATCAACCCTCTAGGGATACCTATGCAGAAGCTAATTTCATTTGAAAGTGGAAATTTGGTGAAAAATATTTTAGACACAGTTAACATTATAACTGGTTACATAATTGTTGCATAATACTAACATTGCATTAATTTGAAAGAGTAATCTGTTAGCTATCCAAAATTACCACTTTTATAAATTTTCAAGCATTATTAAGAAAGTTAAGGCATTTTAAAACGTGGGAGTTGGAGTTATAAAATCTTTGTATTGTGCTACCTTAACGATATAATTTTCGTATTGTTAAAGACCGTACGGTGACCTATGTGATACTTAAATCCGATTGATGTAGACTCTCTTGTAAAGTTGTCTTATTTGTTGTTATACAGCAGCAGTTTACGTGACTCGGTATTTATGAATCCCGCAGTCAGATTATTTACTATGAGCTTTCATGGTGCAGGTGAGTTTTGCTATTAAAGTGGCACAATCATAACGATATGAATAATACATGTAACAACCTGTCAACAAAACAAAACGCTATAGACTATTTTCAATTATTTTCATATGCCTTATCACAAATGTTAATAACAAGTTCTTTTATTGAGTTAAAAGCACAGAAAGATTAGTAAAAGGACAACAACTGAAAGCTGACATGAAAATTTAACGATATTTTACGGTTTTTTTTCATGTATTTTAGGTACCCAATACAAATATGCCGTATATCATAATTTTCATGCAGTAGGTTGCAGATGTGTTAATCATTCTTATAAATCCTTTAAATTTTTGAAATGTCGGACACGGAGAAAACAAATACAAACTCAGATTTCTGTTTTGGTTTCAATACCATTCTTAGTCCTTTTGTACGTTATTTGTAGCCAACCACCTTCCGAATTCCAAAAATTTTGAAACTTAGGAAAAGAGTAAAACTAAAAATGTAAATTTTTCAAATCCAGTATAATTCACTGATTCGTACCACATCGTACCAACATTATTTGTAATCTAAACCAACTGTAAAATTACCTTTATCTATATTATTTTCAACTAAATAAGCCTGCATACGGCGTTAATATTTCCAAATTGATACGATATTCCTGACCATTATAAAAGATCTGTCAGACAGATGACAACTGATATGTTCGAACTGTCGTAAATAAAATTCCGTACCCTTTTCCCCAAATTGACCTACCGAATTATACTAATCACTTGGTTTGTCTGTTTGTCTATTGGTTATTTGAACCTTGGCATTACCACTTTATTTTCGACTTTTGAGTTTGAATGTGCCTTTGATAATTGTTGCCTTTCTTTTGTATATAGCAAAAATTTCCGGGAAATTGCAACAACAAGGTCGATTGTAATTTAAGCTAATGATGGCTTTGTATCTTCTCTTAGAACATCGTATATGAAGTTTGCAACACGACAGGTCCCACATGTGGATCAGGATCTGCTTACCCTTCCGGTTCACCTGAGATCAACCCCAATTTTGTTGGGGTTCGTGTTGCTTAGTCTTTAGTTTTCTATGTTGTGTCTTGTGTACTTATATTTGTCTATTTGTCTTTTTCTTTTTTAGCCATTGCATTGTCAGTTTATTTTCGATCTATGAGTTGGACTGTCCCTCTGGTATCTCTCGCCCCTCTTTTTCTAAACATGTATGTTTTGCTGTTCTAAAATCAAATTATTACCTCTCGCATAAATCGTAGAGCTGGAATATCCAATGAGGGAATAGTCGTTTCTGTGTCCTTCAATGAAGGGACAACATCCGGACAGTAGTTCTTTATTCTAGCAAATCGCGTTTCTGGAATTCCTAAACTAATCAAGAATGTTCTCTCTTTTTCCACAACTTTTGGATCATCGAAAGTGTATTTATCTGTATGTGTAAATACTCCATATATGGTAATTTCTATAGAATTAAAAAAAGATAATATATAAATTTTCATTTAAATGGATAGATTTCTAAAAGATGCACACACAGATCTAGAGAGGCAAATAAGAAAATCATTGTACGGCATAACTGTTTAAAAACATACACTTTGTAATATTCAATTTGAGGTTAGCCTGTCAGGATATAAATAAATTGATTTTTCGTAAGTGTAAGGAGGGTTCATTCAACATATGTATTATCAAGTTGTTATTTTCGGTTGATATTCAGGAGATTGAACTTTCTGTATTTGACCTGTGTTGAAAGTGACTGTCTGCATCAATAAGGGGTAGACCTGGGGAATTAGAGATAACTCTTACAAAGGTATTATAAGTCATTTGTAGATCAGTAATGAGTGACCCAATGATAAATTTTGCCATCATTTATATTGTTTATATTTGGTTACATGTATGAAAACGGTGCGGGAGTATAAGAAACTGTACAATGGTCACTAAATCGATGACATACAGTTCTAATGTAAAGATTCAAAAATCAAACGCTGAAAAAGTAGAAAATTAACACTTATCCATGAAATGCTTCAAAAAATGTACAAGGGAAATTTTGGAACGACTCTTGATTCTTGAAATCTTGGAAGATTGGCAACAACTGAAATGAACAAATATGTATTGAATAACAAATTTGATAGGTTTCACTGCTAAGTTATTAGTTGATAGGCTGTATACTTTACTGAATGTCTTCAGGTTTGAAATTTAAACAGCAATATTTTAGAAGATATGATCTGAATATCAATCCTAGTACAAACCAATGCCAACAGATAATATACATAAGCACACAGATAGTACATGCAATTAGATATTGTCAGACGACAGCCAAAATGTTGAACTCAGTTCATTACTAAATTTAGCTGCTTTTGACTACAGTTATTATTAGGACCATACAATTTTCACGTACGTATAAAATAAAATGCAAGAAAAAACTGTAAAAGGTTTAATAAGAGGAAAAACATATTATTCTTTTGGTCTGATAGCCAAATGATGATTGTAAGTTGTGATGTTCAAGAGTTATAAACAATAACTATGTCACGTTTTAAACGAGACATTTTTTTGGAAAAGTTAGAAATAAATGTGGTGTCTGAGCTGCAGTACTTTTTTTACGTTTATTGATTTTTAACAATATTGTGCTGTTTCTAGGATAAACAACCAGATAACCAACAAGAATTTTATTTGCACATTTTTATTCATATAAGGCACCGACAAGACATCAAATGGGTGCGTAGTGCATTATTCTAGTATAAGGTGAAAACACGTTACGAGACAGTGAGGAAATAACAAGAAATAGTAGCGAAAATGCTTTCAAAATAATACAGGAAGTGATGAAATGTTACAAAAAAATAGAGTCATATACGGTATATCAATTCCGAAATTCCGTCTGATATACACAGATATCACTCTAAATAAAAACACAACAAACAACATATTTACTAATTAGTCATCTGCTGAATCAAAAATATAACTTGTATTTATACCTGTACCAAATATCATTATATATCTGAACTTATATGATTTTCAAAAAATAACATATATACATCACAATATCAAAAGTCATCAATATGCCTTACTGTTCATAATGGTCATTTGTATCAAATATATAACATAAGACAATAACAAGTGTTTCACTCTGACACTTAAAGAACAGTTCTATGACTGGACGGGTGTATACACCTGGATTTCCTTCTCGGATTATACGCACCCGGACTTTGCGGACAATACCATCAGAACTGCTTAAAGCTTCTTCTACTAATCCATGTGGCCACTGATTTCTACACACAGTTTTGTCTCTTAACAGAACAACATCACCTGTCTGAATATTAAGTCTATATTCCTGCCATTTCCGCCTAGTCTGAAGTGTCTGAATATATTCTTCTCGCCATCTAACCCAAAACATGTTAGAGTGTAAATTCACATTGCGATAAGACGTGTCACGGTACTTGTCTATCCAAAATTCATGTATTTGGTTTTGATGTTATATTTGGGTTTTTTTCGTGGGATTTTGTCTGATGCTTGGTCCGTTTCTGTGTGTGTTACATTGTAGTGTTGTGTCGTTGTTCTCCTCTTATATTTAATGCGTTTCCCTCAGTTTTAGTTTGTTACCCCGATTTTGTTTTTTGTCCATGGATTTATGAGTTTGAACAGCGGTATACTACTGTTGCCTTTATTTAGATAGCATTTGAACTCTAGAAGTCATCTAGCAAATAAATTGTGTCAGTACCACATGTTTTCTGTGTAAGAAGTGTTGATGGAGACAGAATAATCGATGAGTCGGGGTCTGAAGATATCGGAACAAGAGGTCTGTTATTTATAATCGCAGAAACTTCTGCCATAAAGGTCACAAGAACATCATGTGTAAGATTTTTTCTAATATTCACTGACGACAGCAGAGTCTAATATCCTACGGGAAATTCCGATCATCCTCTCCCACACTCCACCCATGTGAGAGGAGTGAGGAGGGTTAAAAATCCACACTGTGCCAGATTTATATATGAAGTCTCTTACTGGACCATTTTCTACGTTGACTGTATCAGTTTTCAAATTGTCTGCTGAACCAACAAAGTTTGTTCCGCGATCTGACCTAAACACTTTCACTTTCCCACTACGAATCGACATAAATCTTCTAAGAGCATTTATGAATTCCGACATCTCTTCTACCAATTCGATGTGTACTGCGCGAGTTGTGAGACAAGTAAATAACATTGCCCACCGCTTAGACTGTGCGCTGCCTCCACGGGTTTTTCGGGTCACTACATTCCACGGACCAAATGCATCGATGCCAACATTAGAAAAGGTGGACCAGGTTCAAGACGATCGGACGGCAGATCAGACATCTTCTGAAATTCAACTTTACCTCTCAATTTTCTACATTTAACGCACGAGTGAATGAATGACTGTATTAAACGCTTCACTCCGGTTTTCCAAAAACCTGCCTTTCTGATGGCTCCTTCGGTAAAATGGCGTCCCTGGTGAGAAACAGTTTCATGAAAATGCCGTATTAGTAACTTAGCAATATAATGCTTACCCGGGATAATTATAGGGTTTTTCTCATGCAGTTCAATATTAGCCCTATTCAATCTTCCGCCGACACACAGAACACCACGTGAATCAAGAAATGGATTTAATGAAACAAGAGTGCTATTCTTGGGAAGACGCAAATTTTGTCTAATGTTACCAATTTCTGTTTGGTAAACTTCATTTTGAACCACTTTAATAATAAATAATTCAGCTTCTTTATAACTTCTAACAGACTTAGACCTTGTGTCCTCAGTCACTGCTGCCGTACGATACTTGGCAATCTGTTTTAAGAATAACATAGATTCCACTAATCTTATCCACTTTGAAAATCTCTCAAAGCGCTCCGATCCAAATGCCGTTTGAAAATTAACAAATGTTTTTAAAACATTAACCTGCTGCATTGGACGCAATTTCTTGTCATCAGTAAGTTCAATCAACGGATATAAAGTTTCTGAACATGCTGCTTGATGTCCACATTTAGAGACGAATTTTTCGGGACCGTGAATCCACAAACTACTGTTTACTTTATCTGCTGCGATACTCCTTGTACCTTGATCAGCTGGATTTAGTTGTGTCTGTACAAAATTCCATTGCTCCGGAGAGTAGCTCTTTCTAATGCGCTGTACTCGATTAGCCACATAGGTATAAAATCTTCTCGTTTGGTTTGTTACGTAACCTAATACAACTCTACAGTCACTGTAGAACTTAACCGTGTCAATCTTTCGGTCAAAATTGTCAGTTACGAATTCTGCTATTCCAACTGCCATTACAGCGGCGCATAACTCCAATCTAGGTATAGTATTACCACTTATCGGCTCTAACTTCGTTTTCCCTAACACAAAACCTAGGTGAGAAGATCCATCATGGTGAAAAACTTTTAAATATGCCACTGCTGCAATCGCTTTCTCAGATGCATCGGGAAATGTATGTAATTCCACTTTTGAGGTATCTCGAATTGAAAAGGGTGTATACATTCTACTGATCTTTACATTTTCAAGGTGTGTCAAAGAAGTTCGCCATGTTTCCCATTCTTGTCGATACTCTTCTGATAGTGGCTCATCCCAATTAACTGACTCAGACATGTGCTTCCGGAGTACAATTTTTCCCTGTATAGTCACTGGCGAAATTAGACCGAGGGGATCAAAAATACTGTTGATTGTTGATAGGACGTGTAAACACTTTTTCACTGTCGGAAACTCTGAAAGTACAGGTGTCCGACTGCAAGTCCCAATACAAACTGAGGCTTCTCTGTAATGGCAAATCGTCCGTATCAAGATTACGCTTCTCCAAGTTTTCAGCACGATCGTCAGGATTAAGCGCAGCACTTACTACACTGCTGTTTGACGAGAACTTATGTAGACGCAAGTTTCCAAATGTCTTGAGAGCTTCTGTAGTTCTATTTAACAAGTCAATTGCTTCACTCTCATTGCAGACTGATGTGAGGGCATCATCGACATAGAAATTTCGGCAGACAAAGTCCTGAACATCCTTTCCGTAAGTTTGCTGGGCAATCTCTGCTGTTTTCTGGAGTGCATATGTCGCAATAGCCGGAGAGGGACTGTTACCAAATGCATGTACTCTCATGCGATATTACTCTATTAATTCTTTCTCGATGTTGTTGTCCTCATACCACAGAAATCGCAAATAATTCCTATGTTCCTCGAATACAGAGAATGAATAAAACATCTGTTGTATGTCTGCCATTATACCAACTATTTCTTTTCGAAACCGTACAAGTACACCGACCAAATTATTTGTAAGATCAGGTCCTCTGAGCATCACACTATTTAGAGAAACATTGTCATAACTCGCAGAGGAGTCAAACACACATCCTACTTTGTCTGGTTTTTTTGGGTGGTAGACCCCGAACACAGGTAGGTACCAACATTCTTCATCATTCTTAAGAGGAGGAGCCAACTCTGCATGTTTACACTCAAAAAGTTTCTGCATGAATGTAAATATGTGTTCTTGTTTTAATGGATCAATATGAAAACTTTTCTCCAATGACTTAGCACGATGCAAAACCATTGCTCTGTTGTTTGGAAGACGCCGTCTCGGAGTGCGGAAAGGTAAAGGTGAACACCAGTTACCATCTTTGTCCTTCTGAAGATTAGTTTGCATTGATGTCAAAATTGTCTATCTTCAATAGATAATCCAGGTTTGTCGTCTAGTACAGTGCGTTCAAAAATTGAATCGTTTTTCTTTTGAGAGACTCCAAAGTTAACACTACCGCAGCCAAAACACTCATGAATGTCATAATTGTACGGACATGGTTGAAGGATAGAAGCTCGACCATCTGGTGCAAGATGAGTCAGATATGCAGTAACATCATCAGGAACATGTTTACCGCCTAAGCACACATTTCCTATAACTACCCAGCCTAGAGGCAGTTTTTGTGCGAACGGAGCATTTCGAGGTCCAACAATCTGTTCTAAAACATGATGTGCTTCTGTCGTGTCCCTTCCAATGAGAAGCATAATTTCACAATCTGGATCCAGTGGAGACAAGTAATCTGCCATTTCTTTCAAATGGTTGTGTCGGATAGCAATATCCGGTGTGGGTATTTCCTCTCTGTTATGTGGAAGATCACCACACTCTATTAATGTAGGTAAATCCAACTGAACTTGTCCATCTAATGATTCAACTACAAAGCCACTTGCTCTACGTCCAGACATTTTCACACGACCTGAGCAGGAAGATAACGTATATTCTTCTGATTTACCATGCACTCCAAAAGTGTCAAAAAATAATGATGAAGCCAATGAGCGACTACTCTGATCGTCTAATATAATGTAAAGTTTTAAGTTCTCATCTTGTCCATGTTGTCCAGGTCTAAAAACTCTCACTGACAAGATTTTTGCGCATGATCTACTATGAAATGATGTACCACAAAGTTCTGTATACTTAGTATCTACTTTCTGCTCTCCGCCGTTGACAGGCGGACTTGAATCATCATGCTCATTATTATTCAGATCTATCAAGTCGTTAGACGTGTTAGAGCGATAAATATGTAATGCTCCAGGGTGACGGTCACTGCCACATTCACTACAACTTATTGTGTTTGTACATGTTCGTTTCACATGTTTTGTCGATTCACAACAACCGTAACAAATTCTATTATCATTGATAAACTTCATACGTATTTGAAAAGGTTTTGCGTTGAATTCTCTACACTGGTTTAATGAGTGTCCAGTATTATGTAAAAGACATTGTTTTTGTAAATCAAGGTCACTACTAGAAACTTCCGTTTCGTGAACTGAAATAGCTGATTTATAAATGTACGCTGGTGATTTGGCAGTTGTGTTTAAGTTTTTAGGTTAATTTGTTTGGTCATACGCAAAACTAGGGTCGTTTCTAATTTGGCTTAATTCACGAATAAACTTCACAAAAAATGTAAATGGTGGAAAAATTACTTGTTTTTCTCTTTTGTATTGAGATGCTTTATTTGTCCATTTTTCTTGAATGTTGTACGGAAGTTTATTCAGTATAGGGAGAACTCCTGACGAGGAGACAAAATACGCTAAAAGTGAATAATACTTGGAATCTTCCTTTATTGATTCTATTTCAGAAAGAATGTCTACTAACTCATACAGTTCTTTGTTGTTTTTCTGGGTTTATTTCGGGAAATTGTTTAATTTGGCCATTAATGACGCTTCAAGTGACTCTGGAGAACCGTAACGTTCATTTAGGCGTTCCCATGCATAAACGTTGTAATCCTTTCGTTGGATCATGAATATTTGATGCTCTAATACTGTTCGCATGACGTGTAGATTCAGGACCTAACCATTTAACCATAAGATCTAACTCTTCCATCGCTGTAAAAGAAAGTTCACTTAAGATGTTTTTGAAACTAGCTTTCCATACTGCGTACATTTCGGGTCTATCATTGTAAGTTGTTAATTTCGATAACAGTAGATCTTTCTTTAAAAGAAATCGTGTGAGATCAGTGCCAACACTCTGATGTGAGCTCATTTCAGGTTGAAATTGAGGTGCATTAGGGTTCAATGTTTGTTCTTTATCTTGTATATAATCGTTGTCTTGACAAACCGGCACTTACACTTGGCACATCATATGTTGGGCGTGACGGTTTTGGTGTTGGCATATGTGAATGTTGATGAACAGCATCACCTGATGTCTCATTTGTGGAAGATCACATGGCACAATATTTTCGTCTGGCGTTAGTTTTACTTCTTTTATCTGAAGTACCTGCTGTTCTACATATTGATTAGTTCGTTCATACGCAGTTTTTGATAGAAATAGATCAGACTTTTTACTACCGGAAACATTTTGTTCATATTCTAGCGCATCTGCCTCTGCAGTAGCAGCAGCGGCTTCCTTCTTATAATTGAGTAGTTCCAATTCAGCTTCCAACTCAGCCTTTTTAGTAAATGTCTTTGCACTTGCAACTTTTTCTTGTTATTTTATGTGTGCCTTCTGTTTCTGTAAATCTGCCTCCTTCATGGCGAATTCAAGCTTAGCCTGGGCTGCTTCTGCCATTGCACGCTTTCTGATTGCAACTGAGCTTGAGTTTGAAGAAGTTCTAGAATGTGCTTCAGATCTATGTGTTAATTTAGATTCTTTTTCGTACTTGTCCTTCACTTTCATTTGTTGAAGTGCTCGTTCTAAAACACTACAAACTGCTCAGAGTCTGAATTGACCAGTTTTTGTGCTCGACCAGTAAAATTGAGCACACATTTTACTCGACTAGTCTCGACATTGTCTCGACTGGACTTAACTGTACTTAAGTGTACTCGACTAGGTCTCGACTTTACTTAATTAGTCTGAAATGGTCTTGACCAAGGCTCGACCTGTCTCAACTCAGTCTGAACCAGTCTCGACCTGTCTCGACCAGTCTCGACCTGTCTCGACTAGTCTCGACTCAGTCTGAACCAGTCTCGACATGTCTCGACTAGTCTTGACCTTCAAATTTAGTTTTGACTAGTATAAAGAAGCCAATCTAACTAAATTAAATATTGATCTTACAAAATTCAAGCTTATTAGGTAGTTTGATAACTGGCTGTGAAATAAAAAATAATAATTTTACAATAGGTAAAAATAAAAATTATTATATAAATTCAGATAGGCATCTTTAATTTTTTTTATAACTTTTTCAAATCAACTTGGATTGTCATCAAACTATGCAGCTAACTTATATATATATCAAGCTTACTGAATCCCATTTCATTCACTTTTTTGTTGTATTGCTGTAAAATTTAAGAATTAAAGTAATGTTGGTAAAAAATGCTAGGATTTGCAATTTCGGACAAAATAGAGATAGTACACTTTAATTTTTTTTATAACTTTTTCAAATCAACTTGGAATTTCATCAAACTAGGCAGCTATCTTAGATATATATCAAGCTTACTGAATCCCATTTCATTTACTTTTTTGTTGTATTGCTGTAAAATTTAAGAATTAAAGTAATGTTGGTAAAAAATGCTAGGATTTGCAATTTCGGACAAAATAGAGATAGTACACTTTAATTTTTTTAATAACTTTTTCAAATCAACTTGGATTTTCATCAAACTATGCAGCTATCTTCGATATATATCAAGCTTACTAAATCCCATTTCATTTACTTTTTTGTTGTACTGCTGTAAAATTTAAGAATTAAAGTAATGTTGGTAAAAAAAGCTAGGATTTGCAATTTCGCACAAAATAGAGATAGTACACTTTAATTTTTTTTAATAACTTTTTCAAATCAACTTGGATTTTCATCAAACTTTTTTAAATGGATTGCTCAAATTTACCTTTTTGCAATACACCGGGTACCCTATTTAACCGTATCTGTAATAATGAACATAAAAATCTAGGTGCCATGCTTTTTTTCAGTTTGGTAAGGTCTTTTGAGTCTTGCACTGGTCAGTAATAAGCAATAAAACTCAACTATCATTTTAACCTTTAATGCAAATTCATTTGATGTATTATAATAAATACAATCAACAAGCAAAAACTTTTAAAATTGGTATATGTTTGCACTGCCTTTATAACAAGAAATTATGGTTGTAAATGTCACTTTTGTCAACACCAGGCTTCAGTAGATTCATCTTGTAGAGGAACAGCATTAATCATTTTATTTGGAGTTTCATTTCTTCCTCATGATACCTAAAAACAATACTGTTATAAATAAAGAGATATTCTTTAAATAATGTCCTTAACACAATAATGGTTAACAACTTTAGTCTTTGTCCTAAATAAAAAAAAAATTGTTAATTATCATAATTATTGTATATAAATGTCTTCATATTGGTATTGTCCATATCTTTAGAACTTATTAGTTTTGATCTGCAGTTTGCTGTAAGATATCCTTTTTTTTTCTTTTATGAATCTATTTCTCATTGGCAACCAATTTCAACATATCTTAAATTTTATAACCAAATTACTTCATTAGTGGATTATTAGTTATTATAATACACTATATACAGTTTGTCTTGTCTTAATACCCAATCATTATAATTATAAGTGAAAAATCTACTATGGGTGTTTTATTATGTTATTATGTTGAACTAAAGGAGCTTGCACACATTCAAAATGGTAGAATCTAATTCAGTGTACTTACCAAAAAATATGCTCCTAAATCCAACAGGCAATGCAAGTCATCAGAGAATAAATCTGCACTATTCAATGTCAAGAACTGTTTGGAACTATCTAATCTACGTCCAGTATAAATTTTGCATTTTGTTTAGGAGAGAAGACATCTTTGTTTGTTGCCTGCATATCCATTGCAAGGTCAAATTTTCAATGTGTTGGGGGTTGTATGAGGAATTATCTGATTTCTTTTAAAAGAGCCCTAATTGAATACTGTTATTTACCTATATCTTGAATATTTTATATATATTTTAATAAAAGATTATCCATTTATTGTTTATTTACCATTTTTTATGTTTTATGTAATAATAATTGCACAAAAATGTATAAATCCATGTGCTACCCTACATTTGGCCTCACACTGTATGGTCATATCACTTCCTGTCTTCTACACAAAGACTAATGAAACACAGATGGCATATTACATTTCTTTCACTGGCTCACATGTTTAATTGATGATAAAGAATTAATGTATGTAATTTCTGTGTACCTTTTTTCCATGACTTTCCATCTCAAAAATATTCTAAGTTAAGATTCTATAATTTTTCCATGTTAAAAATATTCTAAGTCAAGATTCCATCCTCTTTTCCATCTCAAAAATATTCTAAGTCCACTTTCCATCCTCTTTTCCATCTACAAAGTTTTATTAGTCTACTTTCCATCCCATTTTCCATCCAAAAAGTATTTTTTCCATGGAATTCCATGGAAAGTTTTCCATCTTATCATGGAAAATGATGGAATAAGTAACACATATAAGTTTTCCATCTGTGATGGAATATTTTTCCATGAAATTCCATGGAAATCCATGGAAAAAAACGAAACTTCCATCATTTTCCATCATTTTTTCATGGAAAAAGTTGAACTGCATGGAAAATCTAGGGATGGGTAGTCGAGACAGGTCGAGACTGGTTCAGACTGAGTTGAGACTAGTCGAGACAGGTCGAGACTGGTTCAGACTGAGTCGAGACTGGTCGAGACAGGTCAAGACTGGTTCAGACTGAGTCGAGACAGGTCGAGCCTTGGTCAAGACAATTTCAGACTAATTAAGTAAAGTTAAGACCTAGTCGAGTACACTTAAGTACAGTTAAGTCCAGTCGAGACAATGTCGAGACTAGTCGAGTAAAATGTGTGCTCGATTTTACTGGTCGAGCACAAAAACTGGTCAATTCAGACTCTGAGCAGTTTGTAGTGAAATGATTTTGTACTTCGCATCTTCAATTTTGTGCTCCTCATGCACTTGGAGACTTTCTTCTGTTTTAGTGTTCTTAAGAAATTTCATATATTCATCTGAATAAAGACTGTATTTACAGTAACACAAATTTAAAGTTTTCTTTAATTCTAACAATGTGTTGGTGTCTTCTTGTTTTGTCGTAGAAAATCTCTCAAGACAAAGTTCTACTTCAGTTTGTACGAGTTCAATCCTTTTAGAATGAGTATTCACATTAGCTCTGTAAAGCTCAAATCCACGTTCCGTAAGAGTACGTTTTCTTGGATCCTTTGTATCACCATTCCCATGTTGCGAATCCATTGTCTCGTGTTTTTACTGTGCTGTTTCTAGGATAAACAACCAGATAACCAACAAGAATTTTATTTGCACATTTTTATTCATATAAGGCACCGACAAGACATCAAATGGGTGCGTAGTGCATCATTCTAGTATAAGGTAAAAACACGTTACGAGACAGTGAGGAAATAACAAGAAATTGTAGTGAAAATGCTTTCAAAACAATACAGGAAGTGATGAGATGTTACAAAAAAATATACGGTATATAAATTCCGGAATTCCGGATACAGAACAAATATATTGGCATCAGACTACACATATGCACATGCAACTTAAGATTTACTTGAAGTGTGATTCTACTATGAATGCACAGTGGCCAAATTGGAATCATCCCCTTGTAAATTTTACTGACGAGTTGGTTAACTTATTCATTATCAACAAATAAAATACCAGTTTCCCAGATGATAGCAAATGTGTTCCAATTGGCGAAATAACAATCAAGTCACCTTTTCCCCGAATTACAAAATGTTTGTAAACTCATAACTGGGTTTGTACTAACTTAGTTACAAGATGGGTTTCACATATGGAGCAGGATCTGCTTACCTTTCTGGAGCACTTGTAGAGATAACACTCACTTTTGGTGGGGTTCGTGTTGCTCATTAGTTTTCTATATTGTGTTTTGTGTATTGTTGTTTGTCTAGTTATTTTTCTTTTAAACCATGGTACTGTCGGTTTATTTTCGACTTATGAATGTCCATTTGGTATTTTTTGGCTCTCTTTTATAAATATAAATACATATTTACGAAAATCGAGATTGTCTTTGTCTAGGTATTCGGACTAAATACTGAGTTGAATTTGATAACACCCTTATTAAAGACATTGTAATGATATTTGAAAACCAACATTTTGCACGAAACATTCCAAATGATAACTTTCTTTTAGAAATCGTGTTGTTGGTTCCTTTTTATTGTCACAATTGTGCCTTCTGCCATTTAATTTTCTGACTATACAGAAATTCCATTAAAAAAACTGGGAACGTGTCCATTGGACACAAATTATGCCCCTCTTGCATATCATATAAAAGGACGGTAAAAATGACGATACCCAAATTTGTACTAGATCTGTATTTTGTGGTAATAAGCAGTGTGTATAAGTTTCATAACATTTGATTAAGGCAAACTGAATTAGGAAAACGGAAACGAAAAAAATCAACAAGTTGTATGTTTATAAATGGCATAACTCAAGAATGGTAACAGTGACGCCACTAAATTTCATACTTGATCTGTATTGTGTAGTATAAAAAAGTGTGTATAAGTTTCATACCATTTGGTTGAGGCAAACTTAAGTTAGAGAACGGAAACCAATTTTGTGACATACGTTCGGACGGGCGGGCGTACGTACAGACGACAGACGAACAAAGATAAAACATAATGCTCCCTCCTCTTCGGTGGATGCATAAAAAATTACAACTTACCTCGATTCCTGCTCGTGACGTCAATGATAATTTCAAACAAGTCTTTTGGTAAAATCGCATCAGGGTTGGCTGAACACACAACTATTAATCTGTTTACCCTCTCAATTTTCTTTTTGGTTCTTAAATATTTTTTTCTCAAAGCTGTTATGCCATTTTTCCTATAATACGAATCAATGTCAGAAAATTTCTCACCATTCTCCATTTTACCACTGAGAACTATGTTAAGCAATTCCGTTTTCAAAAGTGTGTCTTCATCTTCGAAACCCTTCATGTCTAAAAATGTTGGCATCAAATAATCATCCTGTGTTCCGTAGTAGTCCTCTTTTAAGAACCTATATGAACATTTCCATTCAGTTACTATGTATACAATTGAATTTTATTTTGAAATCACAGTATTATGTAAGGTCTATGATAAAAACAGTACACAAAGATAACATTATCAATAAGAAAACCATACATGACATTTCAATGAAGAAACATTCCAGCTGCACTTACATATAGAGTATATAATCTAGAGCTTGCATTTTGAATCATCATTTCTATAATATAGAGTTTCTGTTTACAAAAGTCATCAAAGGGACATGCTAATAATTTGATAACCAGACGCTCGTTTCGGCTACATTACACACATATCCGAGATCGAAATAGTTAAAATTCAAAACATGTATAAAGAATTTGGTTTAAGGTTGATACTCTACACTTGAAGAAAAAAAACATGAGAATAATGAGGCCAGTAATAAAATAATGACATTGCGGATATGCATTTAAAAGTGTCACGACTGTATGTGTAACTATATCGTATTCTAACCGTTTAAGTGTTTGAGTAATCTGTTTCCCGGTTTCACCAGTGTCAGCACATTTTGCGTGTTCAATCCATCGTCTGTTGCCAAAAGCAGCAAAAACAGTATTAAGAAAAGACGACTTTCCTCCTCCAGGTGATCCAATCACGGCAATTGTTAGCGGTTGTTTATCCAGCCTGCTTATACCAACTAAAATCTTACAGTTTGCAAGCAGTCTTTCCTTTACCTTTTTAATTTGCTGGGTGTTTTTAACCTGCTAAGATATATTGAAGGACAATCAATAGATTTTTTAGTACAATACACAGATTACAAGGCTTAGCTTAGATATAAGAACATTTAGAAATTATAAAGACCTACGAAAAACAGAATCATCCTGGCTGGTGAAAACAAATATCTAGCAACTTTAAAAGAAACGAGACCAGATGCGTCGAGAAGGCAAATGTTTGCCTCAGTTGGCATAAGGTAAACTTCAAATCAGACGACTATTGTGGTATCTAAGGAGTACAAGGGACAATGAAATACGGCATCGGTCAACTAGTATCAGTTGAAAAAGGCTTAACTCATCAGATGGATACAAATAAAAATACTACACAGAGTGGACGTGGCCTGGTATTCGTACATCTCAACAACAAAAAAACACTAAGTACACATCTAAGATTACTCACAGTTACTGACAGCTGGTTCAAAGCCACTAAGTATTTTTCATATTGGTTTTAAAAATAGGTCGTTAAGTAGTGATGCCCAACTAAATCTACTGAATTATCATTCCACCTAACTCAACAAATATGTTGTCGGTCCTAAATTCGTTTTGATTATATCATCTTCGTTGGGTTGTTTTGGAGATCAGTGTGGTTCGTCACAAAGTAATATTGTTGTTTTCATGTATTCTTAGGCTTCTTAGTCAATCAAATTAATATTTAATAACTGGAACATCAATGAAGTTTCCTAACTTTTTTCCTTACCGTTTTCCTTGAACGGTCTTCACACGTGGGAATAAGAACCTGAAGAAAAAAATGTGTGTGCCAGAACAAAAAACACTAATCACACAGATGCGATTGAGTAATGATAAAGATATTGATATCTATAATGAATCAAACATAATCCTTGTAAGGCGATCAAAACTGAATTTTTCGGCCTATGTTTGCTTTATCTCAAGGGTGTGTCCATTTAAATTTTAATACATGTATAATATTCAAAGAGATAAAGTTCCGTATAAGCGGCAGTCATTTTTCAGTTTGTTGGACGGCTTTTGTAATAAAAGAAACCAAGAAACTAAAGACGTAGTTTGATTCATGGCAAGAAGATGTTGTTCTGCTTGAACATTTTTGAATACCGTGTAACTGTAGCCATTTAATTAACATTTGCACTGAATCTTCTCGTGTTTGTATCCACTAATAACTGTATTTTCATTTCAGAACTTAATTTTAAATTTATACTAAATTTTACTATCAGGACGTATATATCAAAAAATATATGCATTTTACAGTATAAGATTCAATGATTACTGTTATCTTTACGTTTGAGTATAAAAATATTAATACAAACTTAAGGTATTGTGCATTTTTCTTATTTGTTCGTTCTAAATGTTTCTGTGATGGCATGTCTAGATTGTTATTTTCATTTTAGTTCACTCTTATTTCAATTCTAACCTGGTTTTCGCTTTTGAACACTTAGATAATTTTATTACCTGCATTGGTTAAGACAGGGAATACAACTGTTTTCACTTTTAGAAATAAACGCATCAAGAGGAAATATCACGACGCGTATTAACTGGAAATTTAGATTTTTTAAATAGTCACCTGTTTCATGAACCGGAGAACTGGTACGTCGAATTGTGGAATAGTTGTGTCCAAATATTTTAGGTCCGGATCCGACTCTTCGCAATAGTTTGTTATATATTCTAAACGATGTCTTGGAAGCCCAAGAACCTGACGAAAGTTGGTTACTTTCTCTGACACTTTCTTGTTATAAATTGGATTATATTTATCTCTTCCTGTCAAAACTCCATGAATAGGGATATCTATTAAAATACAGTACAAAAGGGAGTATTGAGTCATTAACTATGAGAATACTTGAAAAACTGTTATTCATTCATATATTACTTCGTAGCTGACATTTAAATACGGATTTTGAAATAATCTACAATTAAGGCAGGTATTTATCTTACTAATGCAATGCCTTGATTCCTTGTCCGAATTTGGCTATACTATTTGGTCCTTTTTTGTTTATATCTATTCATTCTTTAATAAGCTTTGGATTTTAAAATATTTTAGACTCGAACATCACTAAAGAGACATTGATTGTGGAAATGCACATATGTTGCAGAAAAAAATGGAACCGTTTATGTTATTACAAAGAAACATTAAAAAAAATATTCTAAATCCGGACGACATTTTTGAATCATTTTGTTTTATAACCCATTTATAATTTCATATACTTGACCAAGCAGATATGTGACTTCGTTTGAATTGGATTTAGACGTTAAGAATAAAAACAAAACTTCTACAATATTTTTAAACGAGTAAGCGTAACAAAAATCCTGGTTCATATGAAACTATATTTGTTTCCATTGATGTGGCTGTTTATTTGTTTAAGGTTATCAGTATTCGAACAACATGTATTTTTTATAACATTTATATTATATATGTATATATATATGTGTGCTATAAATGTCACGATAAATTAACTCATACCTTAAAAGTTAATTATTCGGAAACATACCTCTGTTTTTTCGTGAAGCTTCAACTATGCTACACAATAAATCAGATGGTAAAGGGGAATCAGGATCAAGTGTGAAAACAACAATGATTCGATCGACCGGTAGATGATTGACTTCTTTGTTATAACGATTCACACTTGAATGCATGTGTTTAGCTCCCTGTACGAAATCCGACAGTTTCTGAGACTCTTTGATTCTACCAGAAAATACCATCTCTAACAGATCCTGAACAGTTTTAGAATTTTCATCAGGGAAACCAGTCATGTCCAAAAACGTTGGCAACAGAACATCGTCATCTTTGGAGCCTCCTCTGTAGTAGTCCTTTTTAGTGAAGCTGTTCAAATAGAATAGAAAATATCGTTCTTAAGCGTATGATAAATAATATTCAGTTTGTATAAAAGTTGTTATTCATATTCCTTTAAGTAATTATCAAAGGTACAAGGATTATAATTTATAACGCCAGACGCGCGTTTCGTCTACATATAAGACTTCGTCGTTTTAAAATTGATGTGTTGTATTCATGATTTAAGATACCTAAATATAAATATAATAAAATGACCATACTTCAAATTGAGAATAGAAATTGGGAATGTGTCAAAGAGACAACGACCCAAACATAAAGCAGATAACAGCCAAAGCCCACTAATAGATATTCAATGCAGCGAGAGACTCCCGCACCCGAAGGCGTCCTTCGGCTAGCCCCAAAACAAATATGTATACTTGTTCAGTGATAATGGAGGTCATAGTAAACTCCAAATTATACACAAGAAACTAAAATTAAAAATCATACAAGGCTAACAAAGGCCTGAGGCTCCTGACTGGGGACAGGCGAAAATGCGGCGGGGTTAAACATGTTTTTTGAGATCTCAACCCTCCCCTATACCTCTGGCAAATATAGAAAAAACAAATGCACAACAATACGCACAGTAAAACTCAGTTTAAGAGAAGCCAGAGTCCGATGTCAGAATAGGTAACAAAAGAAAATAAACAAAATGACATTATTACATAAATAACAAAAAGATACTAGCAGTTACTAACATGCCAGCTCTAGACCTCAATTAAACTGATTCAAAGATTATGTCTTCATCATATGAATATCAAGCACAATCCTTCCCGTTAGGGGTTTAGTATAATACCATCATAAAATGTATTACAAGAACATAACCCGTGTCATGCAAACACCTGGGGCCTGTTTATCGAAGCTCTCTTAGGATAAGAACGTGTCCTAAGACCAACTTAGGACACATCTTAGTCCTAAATGGGTTTATCAAACATGTCTCAACTTAGGAAAATCCGAGGAATTGTCTTAACTTTAGGATACCAATTTAGGTGTCTTAAGAGGGTCTTAGGATGGTCCTAACTTTAGGATATATTCTAATTTCGTCTTTTGCTCATTTTCACACGTATTATTTTTTAGCAGTAGTAAATTAGTTGAAAGTCTCCGTATTTATTTGAAAAATGCACGAGATTTGCCTTTCAACTGTTGAAGAATAAAACCGTGACACCTCGAATTCAACTCACTCAAAAACATGTAATGATTTTTACCGATTATAATTATATCTTGTTTACAATTAGTTTGATAATTTGTAGTTTTTTTTTTTCTTCTGTTTTGTTTTACACAGATTAAATGTACAATTATTTATTACGTTTAATCTAAAACTAGTTTCTAATTAATCATATTTAAAAAAACAAAAAACATTGATAAAATTTGATATCATATTTTTTTTTCATATTTAATTTGTATTTTCTTTCCCGCCAATACTTAGGACATCGGTTAGGACGTCCTAGCTAAGATATTCCTAAGATAGCTTCGATGTGCATGCTGAGACGTGTCGTAAGTCGGTCCTAACTTTATCCTAAATTCTGTCCTAAGAAATTCTTAGGACAGAACTTAGGACAGTTTCGATAAACAGGCCCCTGGTTTTTAAATAAATGTGCTTAATCAATTATATTAAAGCCAAAATATGCTATCTTTGATGATCTGACAACAGTATCGTAACTATATTCCTTCTAAAAAAAAGTCTGTTTTTAAAGGTTTTGTTAGCTTTTGAGGTGAATACTGACATTTTTCTGCTTTGTAAAGAATATTACCATAAGATGGGATGTTAAATACCTGAACGTATAAGATGTCTGCATGTTTTGTTATATCTACGAATGATGTCCTTGTACAGATGATAAAATTTAGTAAATGTTTGGACTAGTTTGTGATATCGCAAACCCTGGTATAATAATTTTTCGAATACATACATTTATCTCGCTAAAGTCTGATACGTTGTTACATATACGAGCGAATCGTACAAGTTGAGATATATAAACACCATTAGATGGTGACAAGGGAACGTTTTTCCTTTCAATACTGGTATTCATTTCAGTTATAAAATATATAAATGGAGGCATGTATGCTACAAACTTTGTACCTTTTCAAATGTCAGCTTTAAACCGCGTTTATACAAGGATGCAGTATTTAGATGTAACTTGAGACAACCAATTACAATAGAGGTTCAGTTTCTAAATTGTACGTCCTCATTATTTTTTTCAAAAGATTCAGCTTTTCATTTGTTCTGAGACTTCGGGTTTTTATCTTAGTCTCAACAACAACTAAAAGTTAAAAAGAACGTACATGTTGCTCTAAAAATAACACAAGCCTCTTTATGATCGATTGGTATTATGAACGGTAGGCAAGACAATGCTGTATGATATTGACAAATTGAGTCAGATAGATCTTCTGATAAATTAATACATGACGTACTATATATGATATAATAGCTGTATTTGCACTTTCGACTAAATCTTATGTAGATCGGTTTTTGATTTCGCAGTAGTATAAATACACATTTATAAAAAGGCTACTAAGACAAACGATAAATTCAATCCAGAATTCATATAAATACTAATTGCTGAATCGGAATTACAATAACGCTTAATTGGGTGAAAATGCCACGAATTAACATTGGTGATTTCTGAAGTTAACACTTATTGAGTATATATAACAATATAATTAGATCCACATTGGCTACCATGTTTTATTAGAATTTATTCAATTGAGAAATTGAATTGACTAACCTTTTGAAACGTTCCGTGAAGTGTAATTGAGAACCTTGTATTTTAAAAAATCCAAAAGGTGCAATTTCCCGCCAACTGTCAGTATTAAAACTAGCGAAAACCGTATTGAGAAACGACGACTTCCCACAACCTGGAGCTCCAATGACGGCAATGTTTAGAGGTAATCTTCCTGATCTGCCATTT